>JACAXG010000027.1:4680555-5352525 GCA_018881555.1 Amblyornis subalaris | reverse complement strand
TACATACATATATATGTATATATGTGTGTATATATACATACCTACATATATGTTTAAATATGTATATATACACAGATACATACATATATATGTATTTATGTGTGTATATATACATATTTAAACATGTATAGCACCATCTCCAACCAGGTTTTCCCATCTTGCTTTAAAATGGCATCCCTGGAAGAAAGGAATACACTGCATTAATTTCTTAGTTTCAGTTAAAACTTTTACTCTTTAATGCTAATCTAGAATTGACACTGTTCCAGTCATTGTTCTCCTAAAGAAGTCAATTTTTATATTACTGGACAGTTCCTTTACTGTTTTCAGTACTGCAATCAGTTTGTTTTTCAACGTGGTCTTTATCTCACAATAGCTGTGTACTAGTATGTGAGGATACTGTAACACTGCAGTCAATAGCAACAGGATATTCCCTCCGCCAAAAAGTAATCCTATATTGTCCATTACACACAGGTTATTTTGGAAGGTTATGGAATACTTTCTTTAAAGCAGCAGAAACCTTTTTGCTGTAACRTAGTTCAACAGTATTAGTGGTTGTCTCTGCTCTCTAAACAACTCAAATATCTGTTTTTCTGCTAAAATATGGTTTGAAATATTGTATGTGATTTGAGGTGGTAAAATACTTCAGGTAAAGTAGGAGACTTCAGCAATCCACAGAAACATCAAAGCAGGCACTTGTGTAATGCATTTCCTGACTCAGGCCTGAAAGAAATAGAATTTTCACAAACCAAAAACTTGCAGTTGAGATTTTTTTTTTTCCCTTGCAACGATCTGTACTTGTATTTTGAAATAATGATTTGTATTTTTAAAGAATGACTATAAAAACATTTTTTAAAAAATCCTTTGATCTGTAGTTCTCTAGTTGTAGCAACTGAGACAATGAGAATGTAAATCATCATCTGGCAGGTAAGCACTAAACTCCAGCGCCCCCAATTATTTGGCTACTCCGATCTGTTGGCTGAAATTCCCTCCTTTACTGCAGGAAACGTAGTCAGTGACTAATAAGTGTTTATTGATCTCTGCTTGAGATACTTGCTAAGAAATGTAGATATCAATGAATATTTGATCTGACTTAAGAACAAAAGTATTTTCTTTATGGCCTCATTTATGTATGATATTCAAGCATGTGTGATCACTTACAAATGCCATCTGACTCTACAACCTGATGAGAAGGGGACTTCAGTGAAATAAACTCTAATTAATTATTATGCTATTAATTGTACTTTTTCTTAGCCAGAAGTTACTAGTGTAATTGTTGCTTTGAAAGGTAAGTCAAAATATTATTGATTCTCAGCAGCTGTACTTGATAAGTAGAATATAGGTCTAATTCAAAGCCCATTGCAATCAATTAAAGGGGCTTTCTATTGATTCAAGGAGGCTTCAGACTCTTTTCTAAACCAGACCTGGTTGGTGCTCTGTCTTTCTTTTCTCCTTCTGTATTCCACCCTTTTTGTTTTGTGTCCTTTCACCCTCTGCGTGTGCTCTGGGTGGAAGGGGCTAAGACGCTCTTCCTTAACAGGTGACATCAGGGAGGTTGCATTCCTGCATCTCCCCTTGTTCCTCACGGTTCTTACAGAAGCCAGTAGACCTGGTGCAGGAGACTGGAGGAATGGTGGGTCCTAGGATGGTGACTATCTACCTTTCTCTCTCCTTTTTCTTTCTCTTTCTCTCTCTCTCTTTCTTCTCCTCTTTTTCTTCTCAAAGCTGGACCAAAACATTCCAGTAAGGGCCTTGTTGTGTCTGGACAGGTTAAAGTTTGCTGAGTTAAAGTTTGTGAAATGCCTTACTTAGTCTGGATGTTTTAAAATTTGGCAAGTACTTTATTCTACTTGAATGTTCTCAAGTTTGTGAGTAAAAGTCGTTATTGAACTGCCTGAAAGTTTGGGTGTTTCTCCCACGCGCTGCCCAGGGTAAATCCAGTTACCTTCTCCTAAACCCATTGAGTGGGCTGGGGCAATACATGGACCCTGCACTGTGGAAATGAATGTTGGGTCTTTTTAGTGTTTACTCTGCACTGTAAAACTGGAGCAAAGAGTTTCAGTCCAGCCTTGGCTCATTCCACCCCTTCTCCCTCATTTTCCTGCCCCTCCCGTGCTTGCTGCCTTTGCCAGCAGGAGGGAACTGTGTGCCCAGAGCCAGGGGGTTGCTGTGGTGCTGTGCTTGTGGAGGACTTGGCTGCCTACCTGAGCGTTTGGGTGTCAGAGATCTGGTCTGTTTGCTCTTATCTCTGAGGTTCCTTCCTGACCCTGCGATGTGGTGGAGTCAATCTCCCAGTGCCTTTGACTTCTGTATTGTGAAAAGAAAGAAAATGTTACTGAGCCTCTGATACTATTTCCATGTAACAGATTGGAAGACTGACATAAGGTTTACAAAGTGCTTTGCAGAGGCTGTAAGGGTACAAAGTTTGTCCTGATATAAAAAAAAAAAAAAAGAAAAAAGAAAAAAAGAGTTGCAAGGCTTGTGTGGGAATCAGCCAGGCCTGGAACATTTATATTTACCTGTGCAAGTTGAAAGGTTTCTGGGCAGCAGTGAGAATTTGTGCAGGCACACTTTCAAGTTGCTATATGACTGATTCACTCAATACAATTTCTGTTCTTACATCAGAAAAGCAGTTTGAGTGTTCTTAATGGCTTTTAAAATTGAATTGTGATGATGAGTCAGAAGAAAGTATAGCTGAAGATGGAACAGAGTCACCATTTGTGTGTTGCTGCCTGAATCATAATTGTTGGCATCAGTAGGCATACATTCAAACCTTTATGGAACAAGGCTTTTCAAAAAGTTTCTTTGAAATCGAGGCTACCCAGGACCAGGGAAATTACTGGAGTACTCCACTTACTGTAGATAGTTCTTTTATTAAACCAGAAGAAAAAAAGAGAATACTTACTCAAAATGGCAAATACTGCATATTTCCAACTACTCTGAAAGAAAAAAAAAATTAAGAGTAGAATTTCAAAGCCATAGTTTTACTGAAGGACCTTGAAAAGAATAGCTTGAGAGAAGAACTTGCTGGACTCCTTTCAAGCATCATGTACAGAAAGTTATAAATATTTTGGCTCATTTTCCATCTTTAATGTACTCCTGAGATAAATACGTTGTAACTAACAAACAGATATGACGTCATGTATATGGATAGAAAGTCTAGCAGATATTACTCAAGTTTACTCATTTAATAAAGTACATTGCAGAGGTGTTGAGAAAGGAAAACACACACTTGCCTAATTCTTCAGTTTGTAAAATTCTCTCTGGTACAATATCACAWAAACCATAATATTTTATTTTAAAAGAAAGACAAATCAGCATTTATATCTCRGTTTCTCTCCTGTTAATCTTTAGATCTTTTTAGATCACTTATTAATTTCACTGCAGTCTTACTATTTCTGCAAAAGACTTACTTTGGGCACTAGGTAGAGGTGACAAAGCTAGATTATAGTCAGGACCTGGATTTTTTTTTTTTAATTGGAAATATCAAATTTCTGTTTTAGTTTCATAATTGTGTAAACAGACTGTATTTCAAAACATTTCATCAAAAATACTTTGGGGATAAGTGTTTTGCCTAGCTTGAAAGTAATTACTTTTTTTAAAAATTCTGACTTACTCTGTTTCAATTTYATATTAACTTTCTGAGCCAGTGATGTCAAAATTGAGTATTTTGAGGTATTACTGCTGTGCCTGTTCTCTTATTTTCAGAAGCACCTGTGTTGTAAACAGTATATTCCATCAGAATACTTAAAATCCTCATTATTTACATTGCCATTATTTGCCTATCTCCTGAACTGAAAACTCCTAACCCAGTGGCAGTGGCTGCTGTCCCCCAGAGCACCTGGAGTGCTTCCTGCCCGCAGCCTCCACTCCACAGGATCCCATTCCCGGCCCTGGAGCAGATGCCACTGCTCAAGCAGTGGGACAGGAGGGATGAGTTGGGCTGCCCTGCCAGGCAGGAGATGTGCAGCAGCCAGAGCAGGCCACACACCGCCCAGGGCCATAGATCTCATAGGCCTGTAGCCTTTCAGTGCCTGCTTGCAGGATGGCAACAGGACCAAACCCAAACTTGGAATCATTTGCTGTTCATTCCTCACTGAAGCAGTTTTCCTATGAATTAAGTAGAAATATACTTTCAGATGTCACAAAAAGTGTAGAGATCCAGAGCTAGGCAGTGGGAAACAGCTGTATTCATCTAGCAGACCAGTCCAGGACTCGGTGCCAAAGATCTGTTCCTATACCTGAGAATCTGCTTATTCTAACATGTATGCTTGGGTTTATGGAAATGTTTCTCACCCAAGGAATAAAACAAAGCTGGTATTACTTTATCAGCCTCAGTTGAAACGTGTTTGCTGTGCCTGTACACTACCACTTTTCCATCACCGTGTTGGAGAAATGCTCTAATGCAATGTTGCACTTTGAAACAGTTTCAATGTCTTTTAGTGAACAATTTGTTTCTCTCAGGAGCGTAGGTAATTTTTGCCACAGATATGGGGTGTGCCTGTGCGAATACTCTGTGCTGTGTGTTTCTTAACCATTTCTCTTCTAGCAACACAGCATTTTGCAGTCTTTTCCCTTTGGTTAAAAATGGTTGCAACAATGAATATGAAATTGGATTAGATATTTGACAGAATATGCCTGTTATTTTTGCTATCGAGGCATTTACCCATTCATACACAGTTTTCTAGAAAGTTAAATTCTGAATACTCCCTGGAAATACAAATGTGTATCTGTGCTATGTTTAATTCTGCTCTTAGTGCAAAATACCACATTAGAGACCTTTGCTTTGAAGTGCAATATTTCAGAATCAATATCCTGACCAAGGGTGATCTGCTATGTCCTGTGGAACCAGGAGCTACTCGTGCCATAACGACAAATACTGAATGTAAGATGTCTAAGAATGGAGTTGGGAAGATGTTCCTTTCTACATGTTGTAGCTATTGACTGTTTTACAGATGTGTCTGAAGAGTGCAGAATCATGCCTGGAGATGAAGTATGGGGCACTAAGCTCCTGAGGCAGGCGTCAGTCAGAAGGGGACTGAGCATTGGCCCAGGATGTCTGTCCTTGGCAGACACACAAAGATGCGGAGACCTTCAGAGAAGGTCTTGCTGCTGCTGTACAGTTAAACCTTGGATACTTGTGTTGTCATTGCTATTTTGCAACCAAATGGAGGAAACTCCATCTGGAGCGTACTTTCAGTTGTATTAGAACTGCCCAGGAATCCACCCTAGACCCAAAAGGCAATTCTCTCCCTGTCACAGAAGCCTTGAGTCCAGGGTGTGTTTTCATCCTTCTTCCTCGCACCTTGTCTGCAGGGGCTCAAGTCATGAGGTTAAATAGCCTTTGTACTGCTTTAGTGTTTTCTCCAAAAGTTCTGAAGCAGATTTTTGGGTCAGGAAAGCTCCGTGCAAGGGAGGAGATAGAGCTGGGCTGTGCCTATGACTGACTAAACAAATTTGGGTTATTAGGGAGTTGCTTTGACTCATGACCTGCAGACTTTGAGGGTGCGAAGAGGTTTCTGTGACTGAGGCAGGCTACTGTGGTTTAAAGTCCTGCTCCCGACAGCACGTTAGAAAAATCTCGTTTCTTCTGCCACCAACCTGACGCAGCAAGGCAGCGGTGTCAATCGATAAAGTGCATTACCAAAAAAAAAAAAAAAAAAAAAAAAAAAAGGGCAGAAAACTGGTGGAAGCGGTGAAAGTTACTCACCTGGAACCTTCCGGGAGCGAGGACAGCCATGGGAAGGGCCGCTGCCGCTGCCGGCCCTGCTCCGGGCCGGGCGTGCGAGCGGCAGCGGCCGCGCACCGGGCGGGGGGGCGGCGGGAGGGGCGCGGCGGGCGGGGAGGGGCGCGGGCCCGGCCGCTCCGCCCGGGCAGCGCTGCCAGCGCGGCGCCGGTCGCTCGGCACTTCGCCCCGCAGCGCGCCCGGCCGGCGCAGCCCTGTTGCACCGGGTCCGGGGTAGCCGCCCCCTCCCCGGCAGCGCGGGGCGGCCGCGGCCCCGCCGAGCCCGCTCTCCCGGCCCCGCGGCGGTGACGGTCCCCCCGCCTTTGTCGGGCAGCGGCGGCCGGTCCGTCCGTCCGTCCGCGCCGGGCGCGTGGCTCCTTTGTGTACAGCAGCTGCTCCTGAATGCGGAGGCAAAGCCTGTGGCTTGGCACTGAGCTTTTAAAAAACAACAGCCCTCCCTCCTTCCCTCCCTCCCTCCTTCCCGCTCCCCTGCCCTCCCTCTTTCCCTCCCCTCCCCTCCTCCCGCCGAGGTGGACGGGCACCCACCTGGGGTCCGCTGCCCACCTCTCCTCTCATCCTCCTCTCTTCTCCTCCTTGTTTACCTGCACTTTTCCGCCGCCTCTTCCCCCGCTGTCCCCGCCGCCCCCCGGCCCTCGCTGGTCCCCGCTCTCGGGCAGGCTCGGCGCCCCGCAGCTCCGCTCCCTCGGCGGTTTGCCCGTGCCCCTAGCTCGGGGAAGGCACTTGAAGGTGGATCTATTAAACCTCCCGGCKGTCTCTCCAAGTGCACTTCTTGGACCAAATCTCCAGCATGGATGTAAGATTTTACCCGGCTGCGGCGGGCAGCGCGCTCCCCGGAGACCCCTCCAACCTGGACTTTGCCCAGTGTTTGGGTTACTACAACTACAACAAGGTGATTATTCCCGCGGGTGTTAATTCCTCGTGCCGCTGCCCGGGCCGGTTCCCCGCGAACCGGAGTTGGGGCTCCGTCGGGGCGGGCAGGCTCGGGGCTGGGGGATGCGCGGAGCCCGAGGCGGGTGCGTCCGCCGCTCTCCGCGGGGCCGGGGGATGCCCGGCCCCGCAAAGTTGAGTTCGGCGGGGCCGGAGCGGCGGCGCCGGGCGCCTCCTCCTGCCGCGGCCGCGGCGGGGCTCGCCCCGGGGGACCCGCCCTCGGGCCGGTGCTCGGGCCGTTCCGAGGGGTGCGAGCGGCAGACAGCCGGGAGGAACTCGGGGAGGCGATGCTGCTCCCCATGGCCGGCGAACAAAGGCGCGTCCCGAGCGCGCAGCGTTCGCGGCGGGGTCGGGACTTGCCKAACTTTCCCCGGGCGGGAGCCGCGGCGGATCCCGGGGCGTCGGGCAGAGCCCGGTGGGGCTCGGACGGCCCTGCGAGGAGYGGATGGAGCCTCCCTCTGCTCTGTTCTCTCGGCTCATTCCGGCTCTGTTATGGCCAGTCCCTAACTAGAGGATTATCCAAGCGGGAGGATTATCTAAAAGTACATCAGCTGCTGGTACAGGGAGGTAACTAACGCTCTGGTTTGGCGAGGGCTGTCAGAGAAGTTGCAGTATCACTTCTGTCGATTCACACCTCTGCGGCATGTGCAGTGTTTGGAGTAAACGTTAGTCAAAGCAATAGTCATTTTCCGATGTCCACCTTCATTTACAGAAATATGCTTTAATAATACGGGGATGATTTGTTTCACAAATTACCCAAATCTGGGAAAGGCAAAGTTAAGAATGACACTGTGACTCATGCTATTTTGAAAAAGACTTAGCTGTTTGCACTGTGATGTGTCAATAGCACATTGAGCTATTAGCACTGGGCCCTCACACATGCACATAAAGATCCCTTTCACACTGTGTTTTTCCTGGTGCTATGTTTGTCCAACCTCTGGGGCCTTTTGTGAGGCACTGCATGAGATGCTGGGGAAWAGAAGGGTGCTCCAAACTTACGTTAAACCGTGCTTTTTTTAGAATCCTTTCCAAATGAAGAGATAAAGTTTGCTGAAATGCAAAGATCACTTTCCAAAGAGAGAAGCAACCTGTGTTCAAATAGATTCAGCAGCTGAAGAAAACTTTCTCCTAGAGAAATTGCTCCYGAGTAGATGCCGTGGGTGGACTCTTCAGTTGCTCCCGGCGAGGGTGTCCCCCCGAGCCGCTGATGCCGGGGCTTGGCAGGCGGGATGCGGTGTCCGCCCCGTGTCCAGCTGGACCCGGAGCGGCGGTGCCGCCGGAGCGCGCACGGCCCGGCCCGCGCATGCGCCCCGCGCGGGGCCGGCGGCGTGCGGCTTTGTTAGGCGCTGGGAGAGGAAGACACAGGGGCATGAATTAAAGATGAAATGTCAGCCCCAACTTTGAATGCTGCTAAGGACTCCGAGAGCTCTAAAATGCATAGTAAATGCCCGCTGTTGGCTGATATGCCGGCTAATTTTGGAAACTCGCAGCGCTTACTGGCAGCCAGCATGTTTACAGTCAATTTCACTTGTTCGGGGACTTTCTTGTGTTACGCACGGCGTGCGTTTATTCAGGCTCGGGTACAGGTTACTGTGTGGGTTCTGTTTTGTATATATTTTTTTACAGCCAAAATTTTCAATATCTTCTGAAAAGTGGTAGTTTATTGTGTCCATTAACTTGCTGCAACCCCACAGTTATATATAACCTTTTGACTGTATTTCCCTTCATCRTACAATAGAACAGGGCATGCATTCAGAAAAAGTCAAAAAGTAACTAACTTTTGACCTATTCAGAAACACATTTCAGTTGCTGCACTCCTGAACATAATTTTGGCAAGTATCTTGTAGGCCAGGCTTCCAGTCTGCAGCAGAAAATATTTTAATTAACAAAGTACAGCTCAAGATGCTTGTCTCTTATAATAGATATCTTTGTATGCAAAAGGCCCGATCCGGAGCAGACTGACACACACGGAATTGTGTTGCTGTTGATGTGAACTCTTCATTGGCTCGGCTGGGAAAACAGCAACGTGGTGTACAGGTGTTTCAAGGACAGAAGAGGAATTTGTGAATGAGTTCCTAGAAAGGACAGTCTTAACTGTGTTAATCTAATCTCATTTTCTGCGCTGTTTATAATCTGTAGCTATAGGAATCATTGTAAATTTGGGGTTTTTTTTAATGATTCTGATAAAAAGGGTACATCTATTTTGAAATCTTTCCTCCTTGCCTTGCTTTCCTTGTATTCTGTCCTTTTCCTTATGTTCCTAAGGAAAATAAATGATTGTTCTGTTCGGCACTGAGATGACCAGAAGGCACAGAAAAAAAAGAACTGAAATATTTACTCTGCTGAAGTAAATGGGAGAACTGTTATTGATTTCACTAGGGACAGTATTTCACCTCAAGTCTTTCTGAAACTCATTTGAGTATCCTGCCCACTCAGCCGTGCCTGCTTCATTGTTAGGAGCTGAATCCGTATTCTCCTTGTGACAGTGACATTGCCTGTGACAACTGCCGGGAAGCAGGGTGATGGCAAGAGTAAACACACTGTGTGGTTGTATACATGTGTAAAAGCAGAATTATTTATGTGAAAATATTCTCGGGATCATTAAGACATAGAGTTGATGGCGTATGGCCTATGTGTGCAAAATTGTATCTTGCATCACAGTGTCTAAAAATATCGAATATAAAGCCTTTTAGTGCAAATATGTTGCACCCTGTGAGACAATGCTGCCTTCCACCTGCATACTTTAAATAGAATTTCCGAGAACTGCACATTTTTTTCCCTTCAGTGGGTACAGCACTGGCAGGAATGTGGCAGACAGACCCATGAATCCCCAGACAGGACTTGGGATTTCAGGGTGCTCTATGAGAAAGGGTCAGAGGTGGGAGGGGGACTGCATCCTGAGTCCTGGGCTTGGAACCAGGCCTGCTGAGGAGCTGTCCTGGCCCTGACCTGCAGGCACCCTTCAGCTGGGGTCCATCCCAACTGCTTTGTAAGAGCAATGTCGTGCATTTGAAATTGGTTGTCAATACTGGATAAGTAGACCTAAGGGTAAGGGATGTTATYTTGGGTTTTTTTGGGTGGGGAGTGTTGAGTATGTGGCAGGGATTTGAAAAGAGACTGACGTACATAAGCATCCCTGCCATCGTTTGTAGAACAGCAGTTTCTAGAAGACTCTTTGGGATGTTTTCTGTTGAGATGGTGTGCAACATGGCATGCACATGTAGAGGGCAAGAGAGGAAACACAGACACAGAAGTGCGGTGATTTGCCCAAGGTTACGCAGTCGGTCACTGACACAATCAGGGCCACAACCAAGGTATTCTGAGATTCAGCCCAGTGGTTTATGCTGAATCTCATTTGCTCTAATAGGATTACTTACATGTTTAAAGTAAAGCATGTGCTTAAGTGCTTTGCTGGATCAGGGCCATATTTGATAAGTTTTCAGGCCTGATGTGAGAGTACATAACTTGACCCTGCATGTGCCTGGCTGATGGTGGTTCTGGATAACAGCGATCCACCTCTGCTTCATGGAATTGCACAAGTGAAATCATGGTTTGCCTGCTTCTAGAAGAATCCTGCTGCAGTGTACTAAAAAAAAAATTCACAAAAACCCAGCTATAAAAATTACAGAAAGTTGAAAGAGACCAGCTGTTGTAAAACATTCTGCTTCTGTTTTGAGCCCTTTTATGGTTCTGCAGATGGAGAATGATTTTGGACATTCACTACAGTTGAGTAGCTTTTTCTAAACAAACTTTTTCACTTATTGAGTAAATTATATGTCTTGTACTAAAAATATTTAGGGAACTAGTATTCATCCTGGCATATACATTTTTGTTTTTTTTTGTTAAAGGAACTGTAATTCTTATAATGCCATTTGGAAAAAGCAAAAACTCCAAAACCTAAATACATACAGCTCAGTGCTTGAGTTATCATATTAAATTCCAGAATCCTTACTTCATTATTTAGCTGCCTACATTTTATAATGTTTATCTCTACTACACAGATTGTCCTTGAAGGATACAAATTTCAAACATACATACCTTAATTTAGGCACTACCATACGTATGAGATTGTCAGAGCTTGATGTTTTTGGATGAAATATTTTTCATTTCACAAAGGAAGCTCAGGAAGTTTATCTTGTTCTTCCAGAGGTAAAGCAAAGACAGCAGTAGTTTAGTAGCAGCTGAACTGGGGCTCTAAGTCATTCCCATTAGTGTGTGTTGTTAGGAAAAAGTGGATTACAGTTATGCAAACGATTTAAAATTACTCTTCTTGCCAGTTTAGTGTGGCTCTATATGCATAGGTTTTCCTGTCCTACAGCAGATGGTGAGAGACAATGGGTGCATGTATGCTGCTGGGATAGAAAGCTCCATGCTCACTCATCAGCTGCCCTGCAAATGTGCTCGTTTACATCTGGGYTCTGCTCTGGTGCAGACAGGGCAGTCTCTGGTGGCTTGAGGCTGCTGTGTGCTGTGGCCATGTGTGTACCCACAGCCTGACAATGACAGAGGTGGCTCCAGGTGATGGGAGAGGGCCACGAACACCAAGGAGCTCCCACAAACAGAGATGTGTGGCAGAGACACAAATATAGGTCTTGCTGGAGGCGATTTAAGCGCAGGATTGGGAACTTTCTGTTGCGGTATCAACTCAGTAAATGACGTTTTATCTTCAATATTTTCCGCTGATCTTCTGGCACATGTGGCAAGTGTGCTGAAGTGCTTCTTTCCTAGAACAGCCACCCCCTGCCTTGGATATGTCAAAACATCAGGACTATGAAGGCAACTACTGCTAGGGAGCAAAAAAGTTCCCAAAATATTTGTCTGTCCAAACCAGCACTAAAAATGTTGGCTATATGTGGTCATGTGTCCTAGTCCTTGGAAGAGGAAGTGAAATGGTCATATGAGTATGTCCACCAGAATGAAAATTAGAATTTGTATCATCACTCCACCTTGCATTATGCTGTTTTTCAGGCCCAATCATCCCAGAGGTATTCTGATGTAGCTGAAGAGCTGGCTGTGAAAGGAAACCCCTGTATGCCAAAGGCAGCAACTGTGCAAGARCCTGTGGTGCTCAGGATGAGCACCTCTAGTGGTGATACTCATTGGGTTGTGCAGTGTACAATTTTTCTGTTGCTCAAATAATGCAGCTCCTATACCAAAGGTACCATTTGTTGGTTGAGACTTGGTTGTATACGAAATATACTTAGTAGAAGTCAATTTTTAGAAATATTTTGTAGATGTTTTCATTACAGTTGGTTACAACTGTATCAGTAAGATGCTTGTAATAATGTACAGTAATATATGACGAGTTTGACTTTAATGTGTAGAGATATTAGGAGTACTTMAGGTACGTGTGGAAATAACTAGTGGGTGGGGTAATTAAAATTGTAATATTTTGTAGCGATCATAACTTTTATGTGTGGGTACCATGGACATGGAAACCCACTCACACCTCTGGCTCTGGAGTGAGGAAACATTAACCAAATCCACTGGGATGACAAGATCCTCATTCCCATGGTACCACCTCCATCAAATATTATACTTCACAYAGAGGTACTAAGTCCAGCCTAGCCTCATAATGAATTATCACAAATTTCTAATAAAATCTAGAACAGAAGCACAGGAAATAACAGCCTCTATTCTTTGGCAGATACTCAAGAGGAGGCTCTCAGTTCTGTGATTCATTTGTTGCAGTTTTGTGCAGTGTCTGACAAAGCGAGGCCAGTCAAACTGTGACCTGTGGTTTGTGCTGCAGCTTTTATTAAATTTACAGTTAATACATGCCTGTGTATTTGTTGAATTCTGACACTCCCTAAAAACCTAAGTATGGCTATTGAATGATGATAATCAAGTTTAAGAGGAGAAGAATTTGTACAGCGCTAATCCTACCTTTTTATCTGTAATCACATTTCTGCTGCCGTAAAATTGAGTACTGTTATACAGACCTAATGGCAGGGTTGAATTTTCAAATGCTTCACACTCTTATCTGATAGCTGTGTTCTGTACTGTTACCTGTCTGTGTGATGTATTTATAGAGTGCCAGTCACCATAGTATCTTTGCGATGATTGCTACCAAAATTGAGAACTCTGAGGTGAAAATCTAATCAGGACTTTAGATAACAATGTCACACAAGAGCCTTCTGGTCTTTGCCTCTGTGCTGTGTTCAGATGAAGACTTTGATGAGATCATGCTTGCTGCCATGTTATTCATTATTTATTTTTGTAACAAGATTTCTGGTTCATATCTTTTCCACTGCATGTTAGCATGTATCAAAACAGTCCAAATTCTGTTTTGAATATATTCTCTCTGTTTATACCTGAAACAATATATTGAAAAACACAGGCATTACAGGGCAGCTGAACTAGTAAAACCAAAAGGGGAGATTGTCATTTCACAGCTGCTTCTGCCATGGTACCTTCAATATCCAAACAGATGTTTTCGTGAACTTCTTCAGACACTTCATGGTAATGGGCAGATTAGCTGAAAATACTATTTTCATCACATTAAAAATAACTGAGTCTTATAAGCAGAGTGCTGGAAGTGTGACTGACCAGTGCTGCAGACTGAATGCTGTTGGAAAAGGTGTGCTACTAAAACTAGACAGTGTTAGTTTATAATTAAAAATGAAAAACGTTTTAAACAAACAGTTCATCTAGTGTTCAGTTTGTTTGTATAGTTCATGTTCCACCTCTTGGCATCAGTGTTTGCTGTCTGCTCCTGCACGACTGGTTCACCCAGCAGCCACATTTTGTTGAAAAGCCCCATATCAAGAGGGAAAAGCAAAAGCAATCCATTCTCAAAAATTGCAAGTTAATCGTATCCCTTTTTTTATGCTCATAGGAGACTCGTTCAATGTGGGCATTTTTCACTTATTATGTGTGTTCAATAAGGCCTGCCCTTGGTATTTCATGGTAGAAAATTTTATCAATTCAGTGTTTTATTTTTACTGTTTTTAAGTCATAGCCCTTCTCACTGCCTGGGTCACTACAACTGTATATTATCATTCCTGGCCAAAGACTTGTGAGAACTAAGAATAATACGGAAAAGAGTGGGTTGTGACATAGGGAGGTTAAAAGTGAACAGTGTGTTGGGATGAAATGTCAGGATTTGGACTGGCAACCTCTGAAAGAAGGGATCAGAGGTCTCAGCTACTGGCTGGGGTGAGAGCTGCAGAGGCAACAGCACAGGGATCTCCTCACCTTCCTCATCTGCTTTACCAAGTGCATTATTGATGGTTATGTTAAATCATTATGTTAAACCAGAACATTTCCAGGACAGACATATTTACATTTGGATTTTCTTTCTCTACATGGAATATTCTGAAGAGTTCTGATCAACTGGGCAACCTAACAAAAGGTTGCAAATACATAAAATTACCAGTATGGTAGGATTTGTGGAAAATGAAGTCTGTGTGCAGATGGTTTTGGTCACTTGAGGTGAGGTGTCTTCATCTCGGCATTTGGTTTCCTTATTTCTTCAAGAGAAGCTGCTGTGTCTGGCATTCCAAGTGGATATAGTTTATATTGTAATTCTCTAAACAGTTAATATGAGAGAAATTAGATAGGGACCTAGAATCTAAGTAGTTTTAGACATCCAAATTAATAAAGTTGGATATTTTGGTTTGGTTTGGGATGGAATTTTGTTTGTTTGTGGGTTTTTGTGTTAGGGTTTTTTTTGTGTGTGTGTGTTTTCCTGCAAGGAAACAACCTGAGCTTTATGAATCATCCTTTCTATCCCAATGGGACAGCTTCTGTATTCAAAGCCACTGAGTTATATAAAGGTTTGTAGGTTCAGGACATATTTAAACACCTCAATATTGATTAACTGTCTAATTTTGATATGAAAATGGTGT
Organism: Amblyornis subalaris; assembly: GCA_018881555.1. Taxonomy (NCBI): domain Eukaryota; kingdom Metazoa; phylum Chordata; class Aves; order Passeriformes; family Ptilonorhynchidae; genus Amblyornis; species Amblyornis subalaris. The sequence continues at coordinate 5,338,005 of JACAXG010000027.1, read as the reverse complement.
TAAAACCATGCAGAAATCAATTGCTGAATGTTGGAGTAGCTTATTTGCAGAGCAGATCATACTTATCTGCTGTTCTTTTTATTCTACTCTCTTTATGGTTGTATGACTTATACAAAGAGTTGAATTTTTTGAATGGTTTGGGATACTGTATTTCAATATTTGTTATTAATAATATTTGTTATTAATAAAGCGCTTTTGTTAAACTGTACTTTTATCAGTAAACTCTTTACCTGATAGGAGATTAGCAGTCCTCTGTTTATTTTCTTTAAATAAAGAAGAATTTTATTAGGCATGGAAAAATAATCATTGTGTTTGCTTTAGTAGGTTAATGCTGTTACTTTTGTGGGTTCTCGATACGCATGTGGATGAAATTATGATGATAATGGGTGGCCATATAAATATGGAGATATTGTGCTATTGATCTGTTGTAGCAAAAAACTTGGTAGTTGTGGTTTCGTATCACAACCCAACATGGTTCTTTTTTCTCCTGTTGTTTTGCTTGATACAGTTTGAAATATGTAAGTATACCTTACATTAAAAAAAGGTGCCTATTTTACAGATGCAGTAAAATAAAGAGAATTTTACAATGCATTCTCTGCTTTTTTTTCACAGTAGAACTGTAAGTAAAACCAAGACTGATCTCAAGACTACACTGGACATACCACAGATGTAAATACACTATGAGGTGCAAACACAAGAGCTTAGTATAGATTTGCACTACAAAGTAATCATGAAAGGAAATAATATGTTTATGCCTACGTGACTTTCTGTTTGTGGTTTTATGAGAGTGTCCAATTTCAAATTTGATATTTTCAAATGATAAAATGAAGTAATTTGTATCAATTTATTTTGTCCTGACAAATAATTTGCAAGTTCAAGATATTATTAAATAAAAGGATTTAACAGATGCTTCTGCTGTCCTTTCCTTTTGACGTTTTTAAAACCTACTTAGAGCTATCTTTATGCACCCGTGGTGGTGCAGCTGAGACCCGAGGAGAGCATGTGGAGTAGTAAATCAGATGTTATGTCACACAAGGCAGCCTGGCTTCCTAAACAGTGGCTTGCATCACTGCTTCCACGATAGAGATCTACCTGCTGTTTATGACAGAGCAGAAGTGCCTTTGTTTCACTCTCTTACCTTCATCTAAGCCTTTTTTAACGTAATAGCTCTGTGCCGGGGTCTTGGATGATGCTTGTGAGGTGCACTGGGTGTTGTAGGGCTTCTGGTAATTGTTGTTCCGAGGATGTGACAAGCCATCCGCGTGTGCGTTCTCGGTTCTCGTGGTTGTCTTACCTGGGTCTGTTTCAAGCACGCTTTGAATCAGCTGTCCCTGTGCACCAGTGGCTCCAGTGCAGTGCTTCAGTGCCCCCTGCTCTCCCAGTCCTGCCTCATGGAGATGATGACTTGCTTCTGAGTTTTTCCCTTTGTGAGATCAGCTTTGTGGGTGCCTTTGCTGTGAGAGGACTCTTGGAGCGAGCTCTGCGTCAGCACATTCCTTGGGTGGCTTTCTCATCTCCCCGTGGCTCTGCTGCCTGCTCTGGCTTGGGCTCGCTGGCTGATGGCAAATACCAAAAACCTGACATTCTTGGAGCCACCCACAACTGGGACAGAATCTCAGTGTATGTGCAGCTCTGACTGAATAAGGTGAAAGACAGGCACTGTAATCTATGGCTAAATATGACTCAGAGCAATTAATCAAAAATCATATGATGGGAAAACGTGTGTTCATTAAATAAATACCTACTCAAGCAGACAAACAAACAGCACTTMAGTGTTGTGCATACAGAGATGCGTGGTGTGTCCAGTGTACAGCTTAGAGGTCTTGCTCTTCTACCTGTAATTCCTCTAAAAAAACAACTATAGAATGCTAGTGTGAGCTTCTGTGTTTATTTTGCCTTTAATCTGCAGCTATAGCTTGCCTGGTTTAAGTAACAAACTGTTTGTCTAAATTTAGTTGGCAAACAACTTGTGATAGGATAGCAGCCTTTTTCTCTCTTCTCTGCTAGAAAGTGTTTGAGTAGGGATGGTGAAGATTGGCTTTGACTTCTATCAGCACAAATATATTGCTAGCGATAACATATCATACGCGTGTGCTGCCTATCTCCTGTATTCTTGTCTCTAGTAAATAGCAATTTTTCAACGAAGGTCTCAGAATTTGCCCTTCTCTTAATAGTCTGGTGGAGAGTTTACATACCAGAAAAGAATCCTGATTCTTCACTGGATAGCATATTAAAGGCTTTTTTTCTTTTGAGCTTTGTGTTGGGTTTTGTAAAGAAAATTGGCAGCTATTACTTGTAATACATGTAACTAATAACAGTGAAATCGAAAACGTGACTCTTGGACAGTCACACATTTTTAAAGCTCAGACAATGTGTATTGGTCTGCACCAGTTCTAACAAGCTTCCACTGCTTGGAAAATGTGTGGAGAGGCACTTTGCTCCCGTACAGAATATGTACATTAAGACACAAACATCTTCTTTGGAGATTGTGGGGCTCCTTGTCATTGCTTGCAACTTTTGGCTTGCTAATTAACTGAGTTCCATTACAGTGCACTCTGCATCATATTCCATGTGTGTGTTTATGCAGAACTATTTCTAAATAGAAGTTTTTGAGGTTATTCCATCGTGAGCCATAAGTGAGAGAGGATGATAAGGAGCTTGATTCATTATGACTAACTGCAGGTGAACACTGTGTTGTTATGCCTCATTCTCAGTGTTTCTGTGACTCAAAAAGGACTCAATTAAAATACCATGACGTCAATAGAGTATTTTAAATGCATATGAAAGGATAAAGTCTAGAAATCATAATAATCTACATATCCATATAATTTTAGACTAAAGAAAGCATTTGTAGATCTTCTGAGTTTCATTTCTTCTCTGCATGGGTGAGACCTGATATGAAGGATACATCTTGATTTCTGCTCTCCCAAATGTAACCCTTTTTCTTTCAAAATAAATCTGAAAGTAAAAGAAGGAACGATATCCATTGGAGCAAAATTATTCTGGACCTTCAGACTCATTAACTCAGATTGATACTTTGCAGCTACAGTGAGTAAAAGCAATGCACCACAAATCTGACATAGAATTTTGACGGTGAGAAATGCTTGATCTTCTACTTCTTTTTAATGACATTTTCTTCCAATTCTTCTTATTTTGTTCATTCTTAGAGTTTTTCTTCATCTTCCTGGCTTCTGTGGTAGGAAGCAGGCTTTGCATTCTCTGCTGCCAAAGGAAATGGTCATTTGTGGATTTGAAAGGATAGAAAAATGGATGTGAAACACCTTGAARAGAAAGAGGAAATGGTGGCTAGGGAACACTGCTAAATATTTACAATTTGAAGATCAAATATTTTCAGTCTCTCTGAGTTCCTAAACGTCTGTCTTTTGGTGGGGAGAAGCAGGAGTAGAAGGGGGTGAAAATGCATGTTATTCACCTTTAAAAATTCCCCCTACATTTTAAAGAACTGATGTTTGGTTCTCATTTGATCAAAAGAAAAGGGCACATTCATCTTTGCTTCCTCCATTTGGATGGCTTATGGCACCCAAGCAAAGGAGCTCCTATCCACAGCCTTTTTTCCCCAAAACTCTAGTTGCCAGGGATCTTTGAATGCAGAAATAAGAAGATTTTAGATGATGAATCTCGGTATGTATGCTAGAGCAAGGCCAGTTGCTTATTGATCCCAACTACTGAAGTTTTCCCTGTGAAGCTGATTTATGTTTATCTTAAAAAAATAATCAATCAATGAGACAAACAAACTGGACTTCATCTAAGAACTGATTTAAAACATACTCAGCTTTTTMTTTCTCATCCTTACTTTGTGAAAATCTTCTGTGGATTCAAAAGAAAAGGGTGCAATCCTGCTCTTGCACACAGGAATATACTCTCTTTGAAGAAGAGAGCTGTATCTGCTTTTGAATTGAGCTTCATAAACTTGCTGGGAGAAATTCAGCTCAGAGGGTGTATTTTGAAATAGTAGTTTCTTGGGCACTGAACCATTCATTTCCTGAAAGGATAAAGCCCGTTCTTTGCACCTGCTGACAAAACAAAGGAATCAGTGCTGCTGTTGATATGTTATTGAGGACAGGCTGTAATGGTGGCAAGTGTAAACTCTGCCTGGTGGAAAGCACCAGTTCTGCCTGGCCTCTCATCCTTGCCAGAAGCAACACATTTGCCTCACTGGTTTTGTCTGTACTTTTACCAAATAAATGAATGATTATTATGTTTTCTCCAGCTTAGATACCAAACAAAAACGAAGGAAAATGCTACATTCAGCTGAGAAGGTGTAGATAATCTTCATCTCTGAAGTGTGAAAGAAATGACACATAAAATTGCAGGTCTGGCAGAAAAACATTTTTTTTTTATAAATACCTTGTATCAGAGAATTTATTTTTCTTAAGAAAAGAAGACATAACAGACCCAAAGTATCTATGGCCTAACAGTAATTCTGGAAACATCAGGGTGAGAAAGAAAACTGTTTTTCCAAGCATGGCTGTACAAACACTGGCCATGAGCTTAGATTGAAAATGAAAAGAAAGTCTTTCTCTCCAGAGGACTGAGGTGCTGAGGCAGCCTTCCCATAGGGGTGGGGGCAAAGGAGCACTAGTCACTTTTAGGGCTCAGAGTTGATACTAAATGTGATATACCATGCTTGGGTGAAACTGGAGCCGTGGGGTTGGCTGTACATTTAATCTTGTTTGATGTTGTTCTTTTAGGCTTCGTCTTTACATTCCTAAATATGTGATACTGAAGTTGTGTTATGCACTCTGAGAGTCTTAGAGTGAGTCTCTGCGAGACTCTGGACAAGGCAACCACAGATGTGATAGTTACTTACAGACTCAATAACAATTTTGGAGTTTGCATAGCAGCTAGTAAAGACAATTCATGTACGAAGTCTAATTTTATAGTGGAAAACTGTTGGAAATGAGATTTATAGATGGTTTATGTTTATCTTAGTTATCTAGTATCTCACAGTGAATGTGGAGAGACTATTTAGTTCTTCTTTCAGAAGTGGTGAGTTTTTCCTTGGTGGTGGTGGGGAAGGAGGGACGGAAAGGCCTTGAAGTCTCTGAAAGAGGTGGTGGAACAATCCACATCTGTTACTTTGACAATCTCTGGAAGTGTGGTATCAAATCATTAGACAGTTTGCCTTGATGTGGGTGTTTTGTAAATGCGCATCAGGTAATCATCTGCTTCCTCACCTCCATGCTCTGCCAACTGGAAACTGCCTCAGTTTTTGGGAATACAGCACTCCCAGGAAATATGCTTTGTACTTTATCCTGAAGTGTTCATTTGTATACATTTTTAGTTCAGTGTAAAAAAATTAACAGCATAATTACTTATCTACTCTTATGGGGAAATATCTACTGTCCTCTGTTACCATTGTTATTATTAACATTATATTTTTCTAATTGATGAAATGATTTTTTTTCTGTATTTCCTTTTCCAGGCCTGTTATATGATAGAAAAATGTAGGTGGCATGTTTTTTTGTTTTAAGGAAACAAATCTGTTGACTTCCTGAAATGGTTGAAGTATATAAAATTGAAACTTCGTCCAAGTAATTTTTTTTGAAAAGTTTCATTAAATAAGGGTAGAACTCTGAAGAAGTTTTATGTCAGCAAATGGTATCTTGAGAATTCTTCAACTGGAGTGGAATCCTTTTAGTTATTSTTTACAACAGAGGTGGCCCAAGTGTGTGGTACAGGAGTCAAAGACCTGGTAGATCCCAGAGATCTCTTTGAAAGCCTCTCATTCATAGCACATGGACATGGCACGCTGATGTTTTTGAAAGTGATCAGTTGACTGAACTAGTTTTGGGTTTCAGACTCAAGAAATCTTTAATTTCAGAATTCCAGAAAAATTTTAAAAGTGGCAAATGTCTGCTGGTTCTGAGGGTCTAAGAATTTGATGGCTCCTTCTGAACACTGGTAGCTTCATTTTTAGATATCTGATTATTTGCATTTGCAGCATGATTTTCTGGGAATTACTGAGCTCTGAAATGTAGTGTGAGAATCTATTGCTTGGTTATAAGGCAGTTTAATTGCAAAAATCTTATTATCAAATTTCATTGCTGTTATTTCTTAATATGTCCCGGGACATATCCGTTAATTTTGTGCTATTAAAGTACGATTAAAAACCAGTATAAAATTTTTTAAAGAAGATTCTAGCTTTATCTTTTTTTGAAGTGGGGAATGAAATAGTTGAAAGTTAAACTTTGAAGCAGGTGGCTATAGCCGATGTAAAAGTTTTCTTCAAAACCTCAGTTGTCCAAAGTAATTATTCTTTCTACTTTGGCTGTTAAGCACCACAGTGGGATTTTATTGTTTGTGCTTGTGCATCAGAATGGGTAATGAAGCATTTTATCTGGATGAAAAAAAAATTTTAAAAAGTATTATTTTTCTTGGTAAGTGGACTTCAAAAAAGGGAATACATGATGCTTTTTTAGCATCCCAGACCCCTGGAGCTCCATGACAATGCATTTACCCTTGGCCTGATGTGTCAAATACTGTTTGTGCTGTACTGGTTTGAGAGAGATGGGCTAGGGTCTGACTGGCAGGGAAGCACATCTCTTGGAAAGGACCAACGGGTCCTGGTGGATGGAAACACAAAAACCTGGAGTGATGGGCGGCACTGTGGTCACTACCTGACACACTTGCCCTGTGATCAGAGGCTCGGGGAGCAGGACTTGACCAACCTGGAGAAGGGAAGACTTCAGGGGACTTGACAGCAGCCCCAGGACCTGCGAGGAGATGGAGCCGGGCTCTGCATGAGGGTTTGTGGTGGGCGGTTGAGAGGTAACAGGCACAAGCTGAAATGAGAGTTTCAGACTGGATGTAAAGAGAAAAAAATCAGTTTGTGGATAACGGAGTATTGGAAGAGGTTGCCCAAAAATCCTTGATGGTTTTTAAGACCTGACTGAAGAAAAGCCCCAAGCAAGAAGTTCCTCAATTTGGTGTGGCCTGTACTTTGAGCGGAGGTTGGATTAGAGATCTCCTGATGCCCCTTCCAACCTGAATGATGCTATGGTTGCACAAGGTGAATAGGTAGCAAAGGTTAGTTTGATCCTTCATGCATTGTTGCAGAAAAACAATTCTAGAAGGGTGGCATTGCTTCTGCCTTTGCCTGGCAGGTCCCTGCAGTGGGAGAATGAAGCACTTGTCTCACGTTCAGGATAACCAGCTCAGCTCTGCTGGGGAAGGGTTTGCTTTCAAGTGGSAGTGAGCTGGTCACTGTGACCTGTCTAGACAGTGTTGATTTAACACAGCTGGCTGGATCCCTCTGCCTTTGTAGATGCATATTAACTCATGACATCCTAAAAGAAACCATTTTTGTTAGCTGTATGTAATCTTGCTGTAAGGCATTGCTAGAATAGAGCCCAYCGGTTTGGTTTGGCAGTTGTTATAGTGTAGAAAATAAGTGTGTAAAGACTTTCTTTGAAACTCCTGTTTGGAGTATATGTTGCTGGTAGCCATTAGCTTTTCAGGTATGTGACTTGGCTGTTGCTTCTATAATTAAGTTTTAGAGTTTCTTCTTTCCTTCTTCAGAATTTCAGCCACATGATAATTCAGTTTTTATTTTCTATAGTACTCTTTAGAGAAATTCATCCAAAGGAAGGTAGTTCAAACATCAGAATTTCCTAGAAACCCTGTTACTTTTGATACATAGCAAAACAAATCACAGTAGTGTAGCACAAATTTGGACATGTAAAGTAGTTTTCGTAGAAAATAAAACTTTGTTATTGTGCACAACATTCTTGGAAGAAGGTTTTTGAAGGAAGCTTTTGACTTTAGTAGATATCAATTACTGCATTCTACATTTCTTCTGTAGTTTGATGCCAGTTGCTGGTTGTGTGAAGGCAAAAGTGCCCGTGTGTGAGAGGAATGGGGAATGTGGTAAACTTTAAAATCATAGTTTGAATAATTTGATACTTTTCAAAGTCCTAGTTCCAACTTTAATCTTTGTGGTATGTAATGGTACCCATAACGTTTGTGTATGGTAGAATGTTTTGGGTTCTACATTTRAGAATGAGATACTACACTAGAAAAGTATCTGATTTTCAGAGGATGGATATTATACTTATGAAAATGAAGCCTTTTCAAATGTCACGTGTCCAAATCCCTCTCCCAATCCCCATCTGTGTTGTAATATATTAAACATTGACTGCAATCTGAGAATAGGAAGTGTGAGAATCATCATGGGAGTGATTCAGATCATTACTACAAGAGATTAGCCTAATCAAATTGCTTTATTGGGCAGGAGAGGACAGGACCTAAACACTCAAATGGAAAACAAGTTGAGATTGTCTTCCAAAACCCAAGATTTCACTGTCATTAAGGTCTGCTCCAAATGATGAAAGGAGTAGTAGGTTGAAAAGAAAGTATCACCACCTTTACATCTTAGAACATTTCAAAGAAGCTTCTTTATTTTTATTAAAATATTTTATAATCACATCAATTTATTAATCAGAAGTAATTAGCTATTCCAGCTTTAGAAACATTAGTCACAGAAGTCACATATCCTAGAGAATATGGACCAGGACTTCTTACATATGGCAAAAACATGGTGCTGCCTTTGTGGAAATGGAGCTTTCCTTGTGTTTTTTTGTRTTAGTTAATAGAAACCCTCCTTGTAAGAAAAAGGATACTCATCAAAGAATGTTTTATGAAACAGAAAAATAGAACTCATAAACCCTGTAGGATTCCAAGAGTTATTACATTTTACATCACATACAGTTTATTTTTCCAGATGCCACAGTTAAAAATAATGTATTTTTAATATTGCTTGAAGGATTCTACAGATTCATAATAGCACATGACGTGTTAATATCCTCTGCGACATCCTACTGGTCATATCCAACTGTGATAAACAGTTGTATATGCTATAAAAGTGACATCTATTATAAAAATAAGGATAATGCAAACGGATACAAACAATCTCTTAAATTTGTAAAGACTGTTGCAAATCTTGAATGTTAATTTGAGGAAAAAAGTACATGCTAATGTTAAGTTTATGCCTTCAGTTAATAGTCCTTTATTCCTTCAGGAAAAAAAATCAAGCAGCTATACTTTAAATGAATTTAATGAACTGCAAAGACTGACATTTTCACTATAAAAGTCACACTTCATTTAATGAAGTAGTTAAATATTGATGCTATATTAAAATACAGGCTGAATAAGAACGACAATGTGGTTTTCAAAATAAGAATTTGAGCTGTGTTTTTTCTTGTTATATTGAAAATTTCATGAACTGAGAAAAGGGAAATACAACAGAATATCTCCATGATAAACACAAGGTCCTTTGTTGAAATAACATTAAAATTGAAAGACCCCAACCTGTAAAATCAAGGAAGTCAAGTCACTGTACTCTTAACTCAGCATCTTTGTGCTTAAGCATTGAATCTTTAAATGAATGGATCCATTTTCTAAAGTATTTTCTAAAATTTTCTAAAATTCTTGAAAGCAAAGAGAGATTGTAACCCTGTGCTCCAGGTGGCACATAAAAGGCCTAGCCATATGTTTAGCCAGGATAATAGTTATATCATGATATTGCTTGATCCTAATTCAGAGTAATTGTGTTTTTAGTGCTGTGATTTTGATGGCAATATTCTGGCAAAGCTATGTTGCCTGCGTTGTGCCTTCCACACATTTCAGTTGATATAGTTTGAATTTGCAACTTAATTTTTATACTCGCACTTTCACCATAGCATCACAGAATTGACAGGGAATAAAGGAATATTGCTGACAAATATGGCTGAGGTGTTTCCCAGCTCCAACACTTACATGATGGTAAGGGAAAAAGAAATCAAGAATGAATCTTACCGTGGATGTGAATGGGACCAATGATTGAGTGATGGTATGATTGTCTTCACTTTGATGGATTGAATTATGTTGTAATGTACTTCATAAAGCTGTACCAATTCTGACATGGGGCTTCTGTGTGTAGTAAAACACTGAGGATGACATCTTTGGCTCATTGAAGTCAATGGCAAAACTCACATTAATTTCAGCCGTCTGTAATTTCATTCTCAGTAGCTGACTTATAAAACAATGGCAAATTGATTTAGTACATTTTTTTTTCCCCTTGGGAAAGAGCTCTACTCCATGTAAAATGATTTGTCTTTTGACTTTCATGCTCTTACTCTGAAAATATGAATTTTAATTCAGGATAAATACAGTCTGATTTCTTTCCCGTGCCTGTGATCATGTAAACATCGAAGGTAATGAAAGAAAGTGGAGCTATTTTGAAAGTGGTAGGTTGTATGTATAGTTATATATACAATTGTTATTTGAAACTGATGATCAGGAAGGCAGTTTTCCAGTGGAAGACTATTGAATTCTTTGTGTGACTAGCAGCTATCAGGTGTGGTCTCTACATGTGTAAATAGAAATCTGGTTTAGGCATTTGTTTTTTTTCCACTCACATGCAAACTGTTTTTTATTTTGAGCAACAACAAAGAAAACATTGGAATCTGAAGAACTAGTTATGTAAATGTATTTGTATTTGGAATTCATGCTGTATTTGTGTTTATGACAGTGATCTTCAAAATTCTTCCTAAGATGCTAGATCAGCATCTAATTGCATAGTTATGTCTCCTGATATTTTGGCACAGCAAGCACTGAAACACGAGCTACTTAATAGAACATAAAATTTTGTAGGCTATTACATAAAATCTGTGAAATTTACCTAGAATTAATAGAGCATTGAGAATTTCTTCCTCCTCTAGACATCCTTCCAGAAAAAGGAACGAAATGGATGTCAAACACATGTTTATGCTTGTCATTGTCCTAAACTAGTTCAGGTTCTGCAATAGCTGTGGCTCTCGGTGGCTGATCTGCTTCCTGCCTAAGGCAGTGGTCCCAAGGAACAGAAAAAGGTAAAGCACAACCCAAAGAGGAACCTTTGGTGACATGTTTAGGAATCTGTGTCCTTATGGAGGTAAATCTTCAGTGGAAGAATTGGAAAAACTACTTGAGAAGGCATTTCTATACTGCAGAAATTCAATAGTTATGTATTAGAATCATAATAGTAAARCTGTGGCAGTGCTGCTGTCTTTAACAGTTGTATGGGGAAAATGTTTTATTAAACACTAATTTCACTAGTTATTTAAGAAGTAGCTGGCTTTGCACACATTAATCTCTTTTTCTTTTTAATTCAAGGTTGATGGTCTAGGTCTTACACATTGTATTTATGAATAGGGCACTCAATAACTATGCAAAATATCTATTTCTCTCATGGGAATCTGTGCTTTGATATATTCTGATCCTTATTAAATTTAAACAGGATCAAATTTATACAGCTTTGGCAGAGATTTATTAAAATACACTGAGTGGACAGCTTGTGGGAGTGCAGTGTGCTGTAATAACATATGCCTCTTACCAGAGAATAGTAATTATTGAGAATCAAATAAATCTGTAGGAGGTTAAGTATATATGGAAAAGATATCAATTGTAGTTTTCTACAACCAGACACAAGTACTGTCTGAAGATTTGTTGCTGTATAAAGAAGTGAACCACCCTTATAAAACCCTAAATATCCAAAATGTCATTTACCAACAAAGCTAATGTTCATCCGGTCTTCAAAAAATGTTAATGACATTTGCTCAGTAGCATTAAATTCATTATTTAATGCTCTTCATCTGCATAAGCAGCTATTCACATTTATACCAAAGATTTATTAAATGTAATTGAAAACTGTTTGTTACAAAGTTCTGTAAATTTCTTTTCGCAATCAGACTCATTGTGTCCTTGGAAAGGAAAATACAGAATAATAGTTGCAGATTAAATAAAAAAAAAATTAAAGTTAAAAATACATTATATAATGTCTATCATTCATCAAAGTTCAGCATTGATCTGTTTAAGATTAGATTTAAATTATGGTGTGTGATCAGTTCATAACTTGTGGCATGGCTTTGGTTTCGATGAAGCTTCTGTTGTTTTGTGATACAATTCCTTGGAATTTCAAAGCCTGAGATATGTAAAAATGGTGATTTTTTCACTAAACATTGAGCAAACACAAGCCAACCATCAGTGGGTAGGTGTGAGGGCAAAAACATACATTCAATCTGTCTTCACTGCTACTGGGAAAAAGATTCCTGGTTACAATTAAAGACGGGAGAATTTGGTGGAGTCCATTCTAGTTTGTGAGTCATGGGGAGGCTGTCCAGTGCTCTCAGAAACACAGCAGACCGGGGGCTTGGGTCTTTAATGGTTTGGATCTTCCAAAAAATTTTCTTTGGAAGGCCACAAAASAGGTTTCCTCAATGCACCCCGAGGTTCCTTCAGTTACATTGGACTTTGCTACCTTGTTTTCCATCAGTCTTCTGTACTGATTAATTCAATCTAAAATACTTTTGATTTTGAAGCAGTAGTTGAAAATCTGTAGGTTTTGTGCTGTGGTAATTTGTAATGAGCCATTATCCAGATTTTTATGGGTTAGGGATGTTTGAAAGTCAGCAGTATCCAGATAGACAGTCCTGGATGTGCATGGGTTGATGCAGCACTAAAGTGACCTTCGGGCTTTGGGCTTTGCTAGCGACGGTTTAAGCGAATAGAACTTCATTTGGACCATTCTGCTTCCATTTCTCCCTCTGGCATGAAAGATACAGAGTAATTTCGGCAGGAAATGTATTTCTCAGGGCTTATTGTGTTAAGACAGTGACTTTTTAAAAGAAAATGCATTTAGATAAAGATTGTATTTRATTTAAAGCTACTACCATCAGAATTCCTCTGCATTTTATTATGAACATCTAGTGAAAGCTGTCCAGTTTCTTGGCAAGAAATTTAAAAGATATTAATTTTGGTAAAAGTTTTTGTAAGTCTTTATGCTTGAACAATTGTATCCTTTTTAAAAAATTTCACTTATTCACATTGATGTGGATGTGATACAAATCTAGTTCACTCCTTATTGAATTCATGGTCGTCCTTTTATCAGTCTTTTGTCCTGTTCTTCTTTTATCCTATGTTTCCAAATGTAGTTCAAGATTTTTCTATATAATCTAATGAAACCTGATTACTTCAAGCTAGCAAGTGTGTTTTCTTAAAATAACTCATGTTCTGTTTCTGTCCTTTGCTATAGGAGAAGAAACACTGTGTATTTGTTAAAATAAAAGTCAGGGCGTTTGGGTTCCAGTCGCATTTCAGTTCCCACATGGCTGTGTGACCTTGGGCAGGCTGTTTGTGGTGCCTGTCCCTCACTGACCTGTTCCGTGGAAGTAGAGATGATGATAATACAGAGGGACCTCCTGGTAGTGCTCTGGAGCTCAGTTCCTGGCTGTTGTGTTGGGCTCTGGGAGACCTGACCAGGCACCACTGTGGGCATTTCTACCCTTCCATGCATGTTATGACTGTGCATAATATATGTTGTTCTAGATGAGGTATATATCTATATATAATGTGTACCAGCAGGTTTCACCACATCCTGTATAATTATAGTTCACAGCCATGAGCCATCTTTTGACACTATTGACGTTTTTGTTTCCATTTGTGATTATGGTAGAATAAAGGTGTAAGAAGTAGGAGCAAATTCTTTTTCTTAAATCCACAGGTGTTTTGACTTAGAACGTTTATTTCTGTGGGTGTCAGGTTATTTTTTTTTTTAAGTAGATATGGCATAACAATATGCACATGGATTTTCATTTGTATGGGCTTAATAAAAACTCTGATTATGCTAAAAAGAGGCATTGTAAAGTCAAGTGACTAGAGTAGCAGTCTGCTTATAACATGATGCAGGTAGCAATTCTGCATGGTGGGGAACTGCCMACTTGTATTGAAATTTCGTGTTTAAGTCTTTATGGACTCAAGTAATTGTGGAAGAAAACTCTGAATCAGATGTGCTACAGCCCTAAGAAAATGTTCATCTTGTCTTTTAAATATTTATAGGTTGTGCTTTTCATTTTCTAAGCCAATTAAAGAAAACACAATGTTTTGCAACTGATTCCTGTTGTGTTTTCTTYGAAATATACTAATTTCCTTCAGTGCAGTATAGATTAAGATTGATTTGCTTATAAACAGACATAAGGCAGTTTCTATCTTAAGCGCAGGAAATTCATTGTTAGAAAAGAAAGCTTTATTTGTTGAGGGAGAGTAGCCACATTACACTGGTTTGTATTTACTTTTATTAAATCTCAAATGTGATAGAAAAAAAAATAAATATTCCAGGTTTTTAAACTCTTTTGTAAGGACAGTCACCTTTGGAAATCATTTCCTCTTTTAATGGCTCAAATCAAACATATAGAGACAAGCTATTAGGCTATGAATTTATTCATTCATCACAGTAAATCAGRTTGGCACAGTGGCTTATAAAAGATCTTCATCTATATTGGTATCTTCAGGGTCAAATAGTCATATTGCTTCTTACTTTGAATTGTTGCTACTGGCTATATGCTTTACCACAGTCCCTGACAGAGGGGAAGATTCTTGATTGTATTGAGGGGATTATTAAGGATTTTAAAAAATGTATTTTTGTATTTTTAACTAAAATTTCTCTTGACTGCAATAGTTGGATGTTTTGTATAACGCAACAATAAAAATTGTTTGGAGATGTAAAACAATTTGTGTAATAATTATGTCATGGGTTTGTGTATGTTCTGTGAAGACAGTGTAAGCTAAAGGCAATAGCCTTGTGCTATTTGAAGACAGCTAAATAATTGTTCTGAAATGTCARTGGCTATGACATTCTAGAAACACTGACTTTCTCTTGAATGATGTCTATTTCATCTCAGATTCACAATGATTAATTAATAATGCTGAGATGGTGAAAGTTTTAATTTGAAGATAACGTACGAGGTACAAGATATTAATTGCTCCAAAGATAACATGCTAATTAAAAGGTTCACGCACAGTCATCTAAGGTTAACTGTGCGTTGAAATACTTGGAATAGAAACCTAATTATAATCTCATATCTGAATGCTGGATTTTTTGCAAAGGTAGCATCTTTTGTGCTTTCTGATTTGCTTTTCCTGTGGAAGAATTCTTTGTGCAATGTTCCTTTTGCAGTGAAGGTAGTTCATAAAGGAAACAGGCAGTGTAAGACAAGGATTTAGAGCAGTATAAATAGTTCTGTGTTTGAGCATTATTTCCAAAAGCAGTTGCAGAGATTGTCTCCAAACAAAGTCAGTTTCAAAGAGAAAGTGCAAACTTCTCACATCTTAAAACAAAGAAGTTGTTTTTACCTGTTAGATGCTTCATATTTAGATAGAAGAGTCTGTCTGGAGTCTGTCTCCTGGGCCAACCTCTGTCTCATTCTCTTAGCAAAAAAGGGAAGGAGAAAAATGCAACTCCTGTGGCTCTCCTCTGATTTATTCTGTTGCAGTGCAATTTTCCAGCACAGCAGTTTCTACTGTTCCTTCCTCTGTCCTCGGCAACCTTTTGGAAGTTTCAGTGTCACCTTATCCAGCTCACAGGAGTGAAGGGAAAGCTCCTGGCCCTGCAAGCTTTGGCTTTCATCTGTGGTATGAGCTGGTCCAGGCTCCAGGAGAGCCACTGGTGCCAGGAGTAATGTAAATAGATAGCACATCTAATGCAAGTGTCATGGCTTAACATACAAACATTAGCTCACATTGAATGTGCATGAGTTTTTATGTGTTCTCCATGCAGGGCTGTGCAGTGGAAATAGACCTTTATGTTCTTCCTAGATTAAAATAAAACCAGCAACTTCACACCAGAATAAAACTAAGTGGTAGTGAAGTGGGTTTGGAATTCTTACCCGCATGAAGTAATGGCTCTGGACAGTGACTGCGATCTCACACCAGTGTTAACATTCACTCTTTGTTGGCTCGAAGGGAGCAGCCATTCTTAAGCTCTATAAACCATTTATAACATTCACTAACTCAAAGTGCAGAGGTAGTATCACTTATGTTTTAAATCATCAAGGTGAATAATGGAAAAAAGTCTCTGTTCAAGAGAATTAAGCAAATATTTAAAGAACATAAATCTTCAGTCTTGGCTTTCTCCAGTGCTACTATAGGCAGCAGCAGCAGTTGCTGCTTTGTGCCTATATATGCATGGGAAGATATTGAGTTGCACATGAATACTGCATGTACAGCTAAAATAGCTTCATATTCCCTAATATTCTGCATTGCACAGTCATCCTTGTATTAAGGAAGAAAAAGAAGTCAACTTATTTGGGTCAGACAGGTCAGTTACCACAATAAAATCCATCATTTGCTTCTTATGAGTGCTGATTCTGTAGGGCCAAGAACTGATTAACCAAACAATTTTTCTGCCATTTTGAAACCTAAATGGTTTAGAAGTTTATATCCCAGTGTGTTGGGCTGAGGTCTAGAGAGAAAGTGTCTAAATCCAAAAGTATGAGCTTTAAAATTCTTTGCTTTAGTGTTTTCCCTTATGTCCATAGGAACCTGTAATTCTCAAAAGTCTTCATACCTAGAAAAAGTTCCTGTGTTCTACAGGTAGCCGGCAATGCCATAATTTATCCTTATCCTCACAGATTTTAGTGCTTTTGGCTCGTTCACTCTGCCTTTGGAAAAACAGTCCTTTAAGTTTTCCTACTTACATTTTAGAATTAGCTAAAATCTATACTCTGTGATGTTAGAAATTTTACTGTTTTCATTAATCACTCGGGGCCAAGAGTTACAGAGAAGTTAAGTAACTTGATCAAGGTCATGCAGACTCAGGTGGCAGAACTAGGAATGTACACATGTTTCCTTAGCTGTAATTCCATCCTTCCTTTCCTAGTGAGTGTTTCTTAGCAAGATGTAAAACCTATAGGTAACTCCACTGAGACTATTAAATGTGTATCAGTGGCTTCCAGGGAAGAAATTAAAATGCTGCGTTGGACTGTAATGGGTAAAAGTCCCCAGGCTGGTTACAGTTCCCTGGGCTCAGGAGATTGCACTGTGGTGTTAAAACTATTTCCCCCTGTCCCTTGGCACAGGCTGGGTTTTGCTGGGTTACCACATTTGTGTCTCTGAGGCCTCTCTAACTCTTCAGGGAATCATGTTAGAGAAATAAATAAAAGAATCTGTCTTCCAAGAGCAGTGATTCCAAATCAGTCCTAACAGATGTGAGAGTACTTCTTGTGCCAGAAAAATTAAAAATGCATAGGAATATGTTCCTGTTGGTTATTGCTCAGGGATAGAAACACTTTCAGATATGATTTTAACTTAAATGGCACTTACCATTGTTTAAAAAAAAAGCTCAAAATGAGCATACATAGACATACAGATTCAAATCAGCAGAGTTATTTAGGGTTTCTCATATGGTATTTGTACTTTTAGTAAAGCACACTTACTTGGACTGGACATTGTTTAGGTGCTCTTAATACTCCTCTTCTGCTTTCAAGAACAGACCATAGCAGCTAATAAGGTGCACATTCATTTCCCTCAAAATGAAAAGAGAGCTAAATGACCAGCTTTTTGCTGAAGCAGTAAAAGACAAAGATATTACCCTTTGTAAATCAAATCTTCTGCTTATGTTTTTTTTTTATGTAGACTTCAAAATACACTAAACACTATTAAAAAAGGTAATGTTTGTGAACGTTTTCCTGAAAAAATACTGAAGTGTGTGTTCTACTTCAAATTGCATTAAATTAGTTACTTGGCATTCAATCTACTGTTTTCTTCAAAGCAGTTTATTCGTAGCATCTGGATTTTTTAAAATAAAGAATCCATGTTTCATAGTCAGTGACGTCTTRGGCCTGGAGATGCCTGGGTAACAAAAAGCTTGATATGGTTGGTGCTTCAGTTCAACAAATACCAGAATTGTCCATTACTCATGATTGATTTTTTTTTTTTTAATGCTGTGGTTCCAAGTAAGAAAGATGCTCTTCTGTAGACACTACTTACCATCTTGGCTACAGAAACGAGTTTAATGACTTTTGGAACAGAATGCTGAAAGTGCTTATTTGAGTGGAATGGGCTGAATTGTCCTGTCCCACTGAGCAAGTGATGGTGAACACATTGCCCAGTGGTGTGACAAATTCCGGGCTTTGAAAATAGAGCCTTTAGGGCAGTTTACCTGATTGTGGTAACAGCAGAAGTTAGGACAGTTAGCTAATGGCTCAGTCTTTCAGTATTTCACAGAAGTTATAATTTTGGACTCATTATCCCAGAGATCATTACTTCATTGTAGCAGAGGTTCACATCGGAAAATCTGGGAGATGATGCATCAAGGAGTTACTGTCTCGGCAAGTCATAAACAGGTGTTTTGGCTCAAAGCTGGCAATTGTGCTGCATGAAGACACCAGTCCAGTTCGATGTTAATAGAATATTCAAGGGACAAAGGATCTTTTCTAGCAGTTTTTGATCAGCTCCCTCTGAAGAGAAATGCTGTTATAACTGCAAACAGTAGGTCAATGACAGCCCTGGACATGATGACCAGGAACTCCTAGCACAGCATGTCGTGTCAGAAGTATTACAGCCAGTGTAGAAGGTGTTAGGTAGGAAAAAAAAATCTATCTGAGAACAGTTTAAACAAGCTGTAACAAGAGCTAAGGCAGATTAAGCTACTACAATAAATGAAGAAGGGATGCTCAGTGAAATTATATCCTGAGGACAACATGTGTCAGATACAAATATATTACTGCCTCTAAAGGGAAGCACTGTGGTTTTTTTTTTAATTTTGTATAAGTGTAATAATCATTTGGTTTAACTAACTGGTTGGGTGATTCAGGGCTGATTATTGGGGAGGAAAAAAAAAGGAACTTGAATTTTTAAGTCTCGTAGTCAGAACTCAGCTCTGTAGACCACAGAAGGCGTGTATGTGGAATACATCACTATTGCTACTCGTGGGGAGTGCAGCAATGCCTACCTGAAAGCAGATGAAATAGTGGACAAATAATTGTCAAAATCTGGGCTTCTCTAAGCCATACTTGTGAATGAGACTGATGCAGACCTGTTGAATTCACTCTTCATCATAGCCCAGGTTCTTCCAAGCATACTGAACATAACTTGGAGAGAATTCTTTCCTTTGCAGGAACTGGAGACATACTACATATAGCTCTCATGAAAGTCAATGACTTTCTAGGTACAATGCTATGAAAGTGCCTAAATTTTGAATGTGTCCATTGAAGTCTTTCCTTGCAAGCTTTTTTTATTGATGCACATTTCATAACTGATTGAGTTCAGTGCCATAATGCAGTATCACTGTATTTGTTAAAAGAATCAATGTGTAAAAGGCCGATTTTGAAGAAGGGAAGGCTGTAGCTGTGCATACATAATGGTTTGAAAGTCCAAGACTGCATCAAATGTGCAGTTTGTTCTGACAGCAGAAGTTAGTATTCACTAGGTGATTAGTTCGCCTTCTACCTTGAATGTGCTACTTTTTCTTTCTAATGTTATAGTTACTATTAAATGCTCTCCTAATGACTATTTCTGATGCCCTGCTAACATAGCAAGCAGCTCTATAGCCCACTTTAGGTATAAATGAGTTTTCTGTGGTTTTTCTCCTTGATGTCAGCTCATGTATTGTAATGATAAAGAGGAAGAGAAAAGCCATGACAGCTTAAGTTTTCTACTACTTTGTACTGAACAGTGCTTAAAACATTTTACAGAGGGGACAAGAAAATTTATTCCTTTATTTGTACTTGATTTTTCTACTGGAATAGCTGTGTTGGGAGGTGACTTCAAGGGTCTTAATTTTAATGTCTTCTCCAACAGGAAGAATTTATCTCTTTGAATTTTGTGGAATTATTATAATAACTTCACTCCTTGTCTTGAATTTCAGATTTTTGCCATTGTTATAACCTCTGCTAATGAAAATATCCATTAAAGTGTCACAAATATTTTAAATGCATATTCATGCTGTGCTTGAAATCCTGCACATCATTTTCTTAACTAAGCCATTAGCATTGATATATACTGTTACTTTGCAAATCTTCACTTCAGCAATTTGTACATGTCAAATTTAACTACTGCACAATACCTAGGAGTAATAAAACCATCTGAGTTTCGTGCTGTCTGTACACACAGCTCTCAGTATCTCTTTTGACACTTGATAGCAATCGTGCTGCTAGATATGTTTTTCACTGTATAATGCAGAACACAGGTCACCTATTCTAATCATGGCTTCTCAGAACACAAATCCATTAACCTGTAGTGATAACCCTGCTGCAAAGACTCGACACAAACAATGCTGCACTATGAATGATAGAGTTCATGACTGAACTACATTTGAAAGGGCATTCTGAATAAAGTTAAGAAAGTAGTGTAGAAAAAAGTTAATGAAATTTAAGATGAGTTGCCTGTGGTCAAGGCACAACTGCTTACTGGTTTCTACTCAGAGAAGGACTAATTCCAACTAGAATATTGTGCTAATGTGTGCATAGCCTAGCTCAATATAGAATACTTTTACTTCATTTTCTGAAGGTGTTTAGCAAATACTTTTACAGGTTGCTTCAGTGTCACTCGGTCTTGAAAAATTGAAGAGCCACTTCATCACCAAGAGCCAGGAAATAATTCTGGCATGACAGATGATGGTGTTGGTAAAGCTGACATTATCATAACACATCATCATCACTTCAGATGAAACATTCCCTAGCACACATCAGCTAGAGATGAAAATCTGCTTCACTTCTTTGACTCTGGTTCTTGTAATATCTGTTGTTTGCTTATTTTTTTTCCCTCTCAGCTCTAACAGATAGAGATTCTCCCTATATATGTATATATGTGTGTATATATATATGTATATATATGTGTGCCTTCTTGGAAGCAGATTAATTGATTGCTGTTTTTCCTTAATCAGGTCTTCAGAGATGTAAGGATAGTTTCTCTGGCATACCTTAGACTTTCATGTAATGTTGTATCTCTTGCTATACATGGGATGATCTTTGGAGCTGTGTTGAGATCTCTCTCACTTTTCTTTTTGTTAACAAGTTCTTTGAAAACTGCATCAGGTTTATCTTTTTCATTGTTTAGTGTTTTGATTTTTCTAGCTCCCAACCTTGGCAAAACAATTGTTTTAATCTTGTCAGTATCAGGCTCCCTTCAGGAACTGATTACAGTAAAATATTGAAAAGTCATTGTTATCCTGTAAACAGAGACTCCATTTAGAGCGGTTTGTTTCATTATTAACTTGATATTAATCTTTTGGAAGATGTCACCTCAGACAAAGAGAACTGGCAGATAATGGACTTGTGGAAGATTTTGAGAGCCATTGGATCGACAAGCTCATCTTTCCAAGTTGCTTTATGTTGAGAATCAACTCTCTGCAGCAGTCATAGACTGACCCCCATGTGAAAACCCCTTGTGAAGATGTCTGCCATCACAGAGACATTTGTTCATTCTTGAGAATAATCTGTTCATTCAGAGAAAATGACCGAGGCCATGTCATCAGTGAAAGAAACGTGACAAACTTGGAGCTTGGAATCAATGCAGAGCAACTGAAGTCTTCAGCATCTCAGACAAGCAAGAAAGAGCCCATCCTATGTTTTTCCTTCGAAAAAGAGGCTAGCATGTATTGATAAAGCCATTTGCAGTCACAGATGATAAGGCAGGTAATACCAGTACAGTGCAATACTGGCTCTGGTGAAACCTGCTGCCACCGATGGCTTTCTTGTGAATTGTCTGTGCCTCAGAAAAGCCTGGTGAAAGTCTTGGCAGGGATTGTTGTGCAATTGCTCTTATGCTGATGTAGGAACACATAATAGTGATTAAAAAGAAGCTCAGCATTCCAGCTTAGACACAAGCATTCTCTATGTTGTGCGGGGAAGCACAACACTTTATCAGCAATTACTTAGTTACTACCTGTAATGCGTTCTGTGGTCAYGAAATTAAATGTACCTACCCTAAATGTACCTATACGAGGTCTTGATTTTAAATGGCTCATCTCTTAGTTATTTTTCTTGTCCATATTTTTGGGTATGTTTTCAGGCTTTCAGCAAAGTTTCTGATACATGCAGAACCCATTGAAATTATGACAGAGAATAAGATGTTTGATTACTTTTAAAAAGAAACATAAAAATTTTAGTGGTATAAATCCAACTTAGCATGACTGAAGTACTTGTCCATGAAAGGACTCTAATTGGTGCACATAAAAGTCATCTCTTTTCATTTTTTTGGTGATCACAGTGAAATCCATCTTACCTCTGTATCATGAGTACCTATTTTCTGTTTGATTCTGCAGTCTTTACTTAAATTCAGCAATGTTTTCCTGGATGAGTAAGTCCCTGGTGTGCTTAGCAGCTGCATGGAACCACTCATGTAAGACCTGATCAACATGAAAAAGGGTTGAAGAACTTACTGCCTAAAAGAAATCTATGTGGGTATATTTTAATTGCTACATTACCATGACAGTCTACAATATTTATAATTCTAAAGACTTTGAAACAAGAAAGATAAGCGGCTTGTGTGCAATAGAAAAGGAGTCAATACATCAGATGCTTGTCAGATAAACATTGCAGAGCTACCCTAATGAAGGTATTGCAATTGCATGAATGTCTGAGAGAGTTTTAATGTCAAAAGCTTGAAGTCTTTTGGTGCTTTTAGCCTTTCCGATTTCCCTAAGTGATCATAAAGTTATGAAGTTTTTAGAGGAAGTCTCTAAGAATCCTGTTAGGAGCTTTTTATTACACTGGCAAATTCATATTGAATTGGTATTCATTTTCATTGTTACAGAATAATCAAATTTGTGCTGTTACTGTTGAAAAAGAAAATAATGGGGATGTAATGTAACACTGCTAATGTGATGAAGCATTCTTACCACACTGGGTAAAGGATGCTATGTCTGCTTGTTCCAGCTTCAAGCGGTGATTGAGGGAGGAAGTGGAGGGTGTTCCATTTGTGGCGGGAGGTTGCGCATGTTCTGATTTGAATTGTCTTTTGATGGCCAAAAGGGTGATGGCTTTGCCCCCTTGTGCTCCCTGCCAGGCTGTGGTGTTGGTTCTGGGCTGTAAGGACACGACTGTTCCTTCTGTCACACATTCGCTCTTKCTTTAGTCGTGATGAGCATCTCGTGGTTCTCCCTCCAGAGGAAATGGCTCGTATATTCTTTTATGTTCATCTGAGTTTTTTTCCAAAAGGGAGTAAAGCTTTTAGAGTGCCTTCTTAAAAAGTACAAGCAGCCCCCTAAAGGTTCAAATCTGACAGGGATGTTAGGAGGCAGGTCAAGTGACTGCCTAATGAAGATGAATGGAGAAAATTGCTGGTACAAGAATCACGTGGTGGGCGCTTAGCCCAGGTTGCTGAAAGTGTGATGGAATCTCACAGCTTCATTTATCAGTGTCATATTTGGGCTAAAAGTGAGCAGTATTGTTCTCGTTTCTTCCAGATGGATAGGTCAACTTTAATATTTATTGCTCTTGTAGAACATTTGTTTGATGTATTTCCATTAGCTAGGCAATAATAGAAAAGCAGTGGAGAGAAACATAAAACAGCTCCCTTCCTCTTCAGCTGAAATATGGCATACTCTAATGTGTAAATATTTCTGAGACTGCCTCAGATTTAATTTTTTTTTTTATTTATTTGATGACATGGTCGTATATATTGAGGAATTTTATAAAAATGATAGAAAAACCACATTGAGGAAGTATAAAATATTTGACTTTTGGTGCTTGATTGTTAATCTTTTAACTTTCCATAAGCTTATAGTGCCTTTTAGGAGTGGCTTTGCTTAGGAATGTCAACAAGAGAGAGAGAGAGAAAGTACAATAACACTGTATTTGAAGGACTGATATAAGTCTGGAATTATTCTAGCAAAATCAACTTAAAATATTGGATTTCTAAAATGGAATATAAAGATGTTTATTTCTGTCATCTTTTTTTCTTAATTTCTGTTGTTGCTAATTACTTTCTATACAATGGGAAAAGACTACATAATCTGGGTTGGTGTAGAATTTAAAATAAATAAGAGATTTAACCATTACAAAATGGTGGCTTGTAGCTGATAGTGGTACCCCGTGGTTACTGTTTATGAACTGATTTTTTTTTCCATTTATAGGAATYGGGTTCAAGGTGTTTGACGTATATTATTTTATACTGTGGAAGGAAACTTAGCTGTTTGTGAAGCAGGTGTTGTGTTAAGTGCAGTGCAAACATCCTAGCCATATGTTTCTATAATTTAAATTAATTTGGTACAGTCATACTGTTAATCTTTAGTGACTTGTTGATTGGCATTTTGCAGACATATTTCTGGAAGGCACCCAATACCATTTTCTGTAGCCTTTCTGGCAGTAGCAGAGAGTAACATTTCCACAAATTGGAATCTTGTACAGCTCTGGGAAGGGAGCCAAGATTTAAATTAGACAATAACCTCTGCTCTGTATATAGCTTCTATTCTTCAGCTGTAGGGAAAGTGATTTGTTTAATACAGTCAGCTCTGTAGCATATAATAGACTGATATATGAGTCACTCCTTGGCAATGTGTGTTTCTTAAATTTATATAGATTGAACAACTAGTTGGTAATGTACTTAGTTACAGTTGTGCAAACAATAACTATTAGCAGAGCTGAACAGACCTAGAAAAAAATTATGTTTGGTTGGTGTTTGCTGAGGATTCTGCAGAACTCTTGGATTTTAGAGCAATCCTTCTCTTCAGATGCAGAGGATACAATTTCATAATCATGAGTATTCTTTGAGCTTTGGAAAATCAATATTAAAGCTAATAATAAAGGTTTTATATCAGAGTTTAATGATTTTTATGTTTTGTATATGGACATGTGTATACAACGTTCCTTAAAGATGAAACTTAGCATCATTCTGTGTTGTAGCTACATAATCACATTGCAGCTCTTTTTGTTTTGCCCTTGTATATTTTTTCTCTCTTCATGTTAAAATCTGTTGCTGTCAATTGATACCTGTGAATGCAAAGAATTCTTTTCT
This sequence comes from Amblyornis subalaris, assembly GCA_018881555.1. Taxonomy (NCBI): domain Eukaryota; kingdom Metazoa; phylum Chordata; class Aves; order Passeriformes; family Ptilonorhynchidae; genus Amblyornis; species Amblyornis subalaris. The sequence goes on along the minus strand of JACAXG010000027.1, from coordinate 5,313,234 downwards.
TTCCAAACAGCAAGAATCTTTTCTTAAAAGGAGAGCTCTTTACACCATTCAGTTCATGTTTATTTAAAAGCTTAAAATCTTTAGAGCAAATCTCACTTTTTGTCCAACAGAAAATTGATTTTGCTAACAAAAATGGTGTGGGCCTGAAAGAGAATATTCAGAAATATGCAAATAAGTAGAGATAGAAATCTGTTTGAGCAGCTGAACAAAGCAATCAAATTTTCCTCATTGCAAGTTTATTTAGCTCTGCTGTGAACATTTTTGAACAAAATTATAAACTACTGTTAGTGAAATACTTCTTTTTATAGGGAAAAGGGGCATTCTTTTTAAGCAAAACTATTTTTAATACTCTACATTTTTCTGCCAGGTCTTATATTTACAAAATAAAGCACATTGTAAATATTGAACAATACACAGATATATTTCCTAACAGTTTATAGTATGCTGCATATTCTGGGTGGGTTCCAAGCAGTAGTTAGTATAAATGATATGCCAATCAAAATTATTTTTGCAACTATAACCTGTTATAATGCAGTCTCTTATCTGAAACATCCACTTGATATAAGCCAGATCTCTTTTCTTAAGCTTTAACTGCTACATGAATAATTTTCCTTGTCCTGAACTAATCCTGTTTCTGTCCTATAAGCTTCTTGGTAGTGCATGACAGCAAAGTATAATTTATCTAGAGGTTATATAAATCTTAATAATCACTGCTTCCATTAGGTCATGTGCATTTCTTTTTCCTTAGTCAGGGCTGATTTGTACACAGAATCTATGATGTACTTCAGTGACTAAGATTCCTACATGTCCAGCATGTCCCTTCCAGGCCATCTTTCTAATGATTCAGCTTCAGCTTTTTTTGAAAAGTCCCCTGTAGGCAGCAAGATGAATATACTGAAAATTTGACCAGTTCTATTGGTAGATAAATGTGTGCTTTCACAGTGTGCTAGGTTTGTCACTAATTTAAGGAGTTCTTCATCTACTCTTCATGAGTAGATGAAAAAGTATCTTTAATTGCATTTACCTTCCCAAATTCTGTATTTCATTTTTTGCAGTGGGACCTGAAAAAAGTCGTATCAGCATAAGCAAAAGTATACTGAATTATAAAGCAAATAACTAAATAAGCAAGTGGGTGGAGGTTTGAAATGTGGTGCACACTGAGATATTCTCTGGGACCTGAGGTCACTTAGCATCATTTCTGCAGGTGGCAGTGCTGACATCATGACTTTGAGTCACTGGAATGTCTTCTAGTTTGGTTCCCACTGCTGCTGATATAACCATTTTATGGTTACACGGCATATAACCTTTTCTTTGGAAGCAGGTGCTGTAAATCTCCTTCACTGTAGTTGATGATCATTCTAAATATTGATGACTCTCTTTAGATGACCTGGGAACTTCTGATGAGGGGACTGTGTGAAATTGTCACTTTAAGATTCTGATAATAAAAAAAATCCATTAAGGAGGTTGGAGGGCTGTGATATTCACAAACAGAACACCATTCCATATCTTTGGAGCAAACAGAGATTACTGAGCCGGTAGCATGGGTTGTGCTTCCGAGGGGAAGAAGAGACTGAAAAGGGGCCTGAATCTCCCTAAATTTGTGTTTATGAAGGAAAACATAGGAGGAGCGAACATGTAGAAAGAAAGAATGGTGAAGGGTTTATACTCACTCCTTAGCCCCTTTTCACCCGTGCGTGGTTTAAGTATAACAACATGACAGAAACTTTTTTCTTATCTCAGAAGATGATATATTTATATGTTGACATGAAAATTGATAACCCTTTTATTTTTTTATAGTAGTTATTTTAGCTACAGCTGATATTCCATTTACTGGAATATGGCACACAACCAGCACCACCATCTGAATCAAATGGTGCAGCCTGATTTATGTTGGCAAATAACCCTTCAGTGTTTTTCTCCCTGGTAAGTACCACAGCAGGTTTCTGTTTTTCCTAGGTAATTCTTACACAAATTATTGTTTGAATTTTGATTTGATGAGAGACCTGAGGATTTGGGATTTTGGTGTGTGAATAGAAGTGAAAGGGTTTCTTTTAATTGGTGGTTTGTGTGTACGGTTGGACGAAGGTGAGATGACAGCACTGAAGAGCTTCCTGTAGTCTGCCCTTGGTGGTTTTAGTGGTGCTAAGAAAGGTCCCGTGTGGAAATGTGTGAAGGGCCATTACAGCATGGCACCCAGAATTCCCCATGGATGTATGTGAGCTTGGACATGGACAACTGTTCCATATTGTCGGAAAGGGAAAAAACAAAAGACTGTGTGTGGGACAAAGGAAAAAAACCTCTTTGCTCTACACCTCTTTGCTGGTGGTCTGGAATGATGAGATTAATTTAAATTCCATATTTGCTGTTACAAGCTGTCTGTTTCTTCAAAATATGAAATAATGATATTCATATGAAAATGTATGTAAAGATGTATGCCTTGAGTTGTTACTAGATGCTCTCGAAATAATGTTTTACATGATATCACAAATATTCTAAATATTTTTTCTTTAAATTTTGAATATTTTCCCTTTGCTATGTGTTAATCTTTCTTCAAAATTTATTTTAATCTCACTTTTCTCTTACCAGTTTTCAGTTTATCTTTTCCTTATCTATCTGATAAGCTAATTTTTATTATCCTGCTCTGATAATCATTGTCTTACTATACCTTTCTATGGGTCTTTATTCCACGCTTTCTCTGCCTTCTAGTACCCAGCACTTACACAGCACTTTATATCACTTGTATATCTTTTTATTCCTCTCCAAACCAGACTATGTCTATTGTATTTGACAACACAGTTCTTCCATTAAAATATAAATTTTTTTTTATGTTGTTCTTCACAAGTTTTGAAAATACAGTTGAGCAACCTCGTTTTGATTAGCAAAGGGTATCTCTTCCACTGGAGAACTGCTATAATTCCAGGGCAGATCAGGCAAGCAATTACAGGCTTGAGGATGTATTCATTATCTTGAGGATGGTTTGGTTTTGGGGTTTTCTAAGACTAAAAATCACAGGACAATAAAATATTATCAGAAACTGTTCTAGATGCTTGTACAAATGAAGGGAAAATCATTATTTATAGTACCTTTTAATTTTTACTGTTACACATTAGTTATTTTCCCACCCTTTGTTAGTATTTTCCTCTTTTGGTGGCAAAAAAAGCTGCCTGAACATGACATGCTTTCCCCTTGTTCCTGCCTTCTCCATTACATTCACACTCACTGTGTTCAGCATCTTCCAATTCAGGTAGAAAAAGTGACTGAGAAACTTCATGGTAGAGCAAAATTGCCCCAGTTTGGCAAGTGATAAAGCAACCAACCATATGGATTTCCTGTGCTTTGTTCTTGCTGTAAACAGACAAAGCAATTTGAATATTTTGTGCTCCCTTGCATGGTTTTGCATCATTTTACTTGCTCACTAAAACTGGACGTGGGATTTGTAGTTCTGAACCCTTATGCGACTTTGATATCACAAAAATATATCTGTGTTGTAAAACTTGGCTAAAGTTATTATGGGATTAAAAATATAATAATGAAACAGCTTTAGCCCTGGGTATTTGGGAAACAAAACCTCGAATATATAGGATTTTGTGAGAGTGCCCTGACCCCAGGTCTCACTTCTACTGCCCAAAGATGTCTGATCACTGGGGAATTTTCCATTCTAAAAGTGGGTGGAATGGTAAGATTCAAGATATAAAATAAAATTGAGAGAATTCCCAGTAGTTTACAGCTAGTTGTTGTGGGCATCTGCCTGCCAGAAGCACGTGGTTATGGTGCAAAGTATTATTTGGTTCTTTCAGAGTGGTTTCTGTATCAAAAATACTATCTCAAAGACACCCAAAGAAATGTTTTTGGTAGAGCTCAGATCTCTATCATGTTACCAGCTGACAAGTAAAACTTGAATGCTACATGAATATAAGCTTGTGGCTTTTCCCATTTGACCTCCAATTATGATCTGTTGGCTTGGAATTAACAGATATTCTTAGGACTATCTTGCATAGTTTTTGAACATTTAGACAAAGAAAGTTCATGAAGAGATTACAGCTTTTATACACCTACTGATTATGATTACAATTCATACATCTACTTTGAATTCATACTAAAGCTACATCTGATCATTTTAAATTCAACTAAGAAGTATTCAACTTCTTGCACATCTTTGATATGAATAGCATGAGACTGAATTATCTCAGTCCACTAAAGTAGGAGAATATATTCAGAGTGTGACTGGTAGCTGTGGAACAGCTTGGCAGCAGAAATGCCACTAGGATCTGGTGTCTCTCATACTTCAAGAAAAGAAACTCAAGAATTTGCATGTATAAAAGCTTGTGCTTGCTTACATCAAGACATGAAGGGTAGTACTTGACTGTTCAAGTGAGCTTTTATTACCATTTTTAGTCTTATATTTAAAAATATTGGTTTTTCTATGGCATCTGAAAATTATGAGAAGAAATTACTGGTGTGCTTTTTAATATGCACTTAATTTTAACACTAATTGCTCATTAGTATTTTGAAACATCAATGCTGAAGATCACCTGAAGACTTGAGAGGCCTGGTGCCAGGCATTTCCAGCCCTGCATGTGTGAGATGCTTAATACAGGATCTCCATATTTTAACATAAAGATTTTCCTAATATGAAGGTTTGAGTGAAACTTTATTCATTTCATTTGTCATAAATGGAATTTGCTGTGTACCCTTTGTGTGTCCTCAACTCTCAGCTGAACCTCAGGGGCTGCAGTCAATATCAGAAGTAATTTCTGTGCCCACTTACAAGAAGAAATACAGTGACCCAATTAAGTGAAGAAAATACTAGACTGTAGTAATGGATGAAAACGCAATTAAAGTAGGTTACTCACCTACAAAATAAAGTTTCTGCTCCCCAAAATGTTGCCTTTAGGTTGGAATGAAACAGTGGGAAGCTAAAGAGAGATAAATTAAGCCTGATTAGTCTCTGTGGCATAAATTAGGAATACAAACCAGCATGAGGTATTATTCTACTCTTAAATTTAATTCTCCTGTACTGTTATTGCAGAGCATTGCATCCAATTCCATCTTGCATGTTTAAATAAAGTCAGGTGTTGCTGAAGACTCTCCAGAGGCCTCCCTGCTGTGGGATTTGTAATCATGCCCCAACTAAAAATAGTGGAGAAATCCTCCAGGTTTCAGGTTGCTATAAAATAAAGAAACTGGAGGAAGTGATGTGTTATGTGTCTGTTTACAAAATACATCTGTGATCTTTGTTCTATGGACACACGTACTTTTTCCAAATTGAAAAATGTCATCACCTGAGGAGCATTCCCAAATCTTGTGCCTGTCATTCATTTTCTTGTCCAGCCTCTGTTCTTCCAGGGTGAGCATATGAAACCCTGGAGCTTCAGTGGTGTTTCCCTGTGGTCCCACATGGAAGGGCAGTGCTCGCTGTGTGCTGTGGCTCAGAGCTTCGGTCGAGGGTGACCGACACCGGCTCTGGCTCTGAGGCTGGAGCGTTTCTGGGTTCCTTTCCTCAGTTTCTCCTTGGGGTGTGTGTGTAATAGGAGCAGTTACGTCCTACAGGCTGTCTTTGTAGACTTGCTTTGAACAGACTTGCACATAGTGAAGCAGAGTTAATGGAGTCTTAAAAAAATGCTATTTATCTGTTTGATTATGATTAGTGCTTTAAAGTGGAAAGTATTTAATTTCATAAAAAATTGCAGGAACTCATGGTATCAACATGCCTGAGAGTTGAGATATTTAAGATTTTATGCATGTACTGATTTTAGCCTGAAAGTATCTTGACTGATCCTTCATTATGATTATTATAAAATGTCTACATCTGCTTCACCCTTTCTCTATCAATTTTATATTTAAAATTTGATATAATTTGCTAGTGTAGTAGAGCTGATTCACAGTCTAGAATAGAATTTACAATTTTCACTGAAGTGAGTGAAATTTGATATAAGATTGTAAGAAAAGCTACTTACAGCCCAATTGCAGCATAATCACATCACTTTAAATTCGTGTGCGAAAATGTTACAGTAATCTTGAATATAGTGATGTAAAAGTATTTCTTGGGATCCTGAGTATAAAATGCTGTCATTATGCTAAGAAATGCTTAGGTTCAATGCTTAGACAGTTTATATTAAATAAATGGGGGGGGAGTAGACATGATTAACAGCTTGACTGTATGAATTTAATGCCTGGAAGAGGAAAGTGAACAGAAATATGGTGAAACCAGTTCTGTATTTATGCACTCTCCCTCCAAAAAACCCCAACCAAACAAAACGCTCTATAAAAAGGGATGCCTTGCAGCAGTTAAACTGTTGGGGTAGAGGGGCACTCAGAGGTGTAGAAGGGGAGTTGAATAAGAGCCCTTAAAGCTGTCCTTGGTGCATTAGGGCTGCTCTCCCTCTCAGGACCTCACTGGTTCTCAGGTCCCGCGGGTGCTGGAGGGCTCCTGTCTGTGATCCAGGCACGAGCCAGTGGCTCCAGCCATGGCACCAGTGCTCCATGTCATCGGGTCTCCCGTCACAACCTGGTGGGACTGGGAAACCAGTGTGGAGGGGCAACCCCAGATTCAGATCCACGGGTTTGGTCTGGGTCTTTTTTTCAAATTATCTTGCGGTCCCACGTGTGTGTGTTGAGGCCGTTCTGAGAGGCTGTTGATCTTCCATTCGGTAAATATTGTGGAGAAGAGAGATATTCCCATCTTCTCACTGGGCCAGGAGGGCCAATTGTGCTTTACCCTTGCGATTGTGTAAAAAAAGCATAATTTAACTGCCATCTGTCCTCACATGTCATCAGAAATGAAATCTTATGTATCATTTCAGCTATTTAGAGAAATGTAACTTGTAAAATACATACACAGAATGGGTGAGGTGAAAACTGCACATTTGAGAAGTCCTTTGCTCATGTGGAATCGAAATTGCTAAAAAGTTGTAGAAAAATACATACAAACAGGAGACCTAGCAATATAAGTAAGTTCTGTTTGCATTTTAACAATATTTTCTTTCTGTGACATTTATGTCTAATCTGGTTTATAGCAGCAACAAGTATGTGCTCATGAGAGTGGTTGTGAAAATAATTTCATAGTTCATCACCACAAACATATCTAGGTTAGAAAGCAAAGAAAAAAAACATGTTCTTTAAATATTCATATGTTTTTAAACAAAGACTTAAACTACAGTGGCCTCTCCCTGGCTTTGTAACTGAATATCTTAACATCTGGTCTCTTTCTGTGTTTCAAGCTTCAGGCAACAACAGGGTGTGATGATAGGGAATGTACTTCAGAACTCTGTGAAGTAACATCTGTAGATCTTGTAGAGTCTTTTTCACGTGAAACTCCGTGGGTTGGTCTAAGTTCGATATTTGTATGAGCCATGTACAGAGAAAAATCCTCCTCCTGTGTAGGAGGATGCAGAGATATACCCAGAATCTATGTTTGAGTGTCCACTTTATTATCTTTGAATAAGAGTGTGGACAGACATTCTCATCTTCAAAGAGTCAAAACAGTAAATTGAAACTCTCTGAACATGTGACAGCAAGATTGTTAGTATGTTTGTCTTGGAGAAAACTTTCAAGATTCAGACTAATTTTACGACACCTTAATCTTGTATAAATATTAGTACCAGGACTGCTCTTTGAACCACCTTTTAATATTTATGCATTTAAATGTGGAATAAGTAGCATTAAAAGTCTGGCATATATTGAATTGCCTTGACTGTCAGTCAGCAGAATAATACTGTGCATATTCATACAAAGTTACTTTTGCATATAAAAACATTTATAGAATGTGTCCTTCTTAAGAGATCTGAAAATGTCTAACATGAGTCCATTAAATATTCCTTTCATTACTGTTCCTAAGACTCGTTCAGTATCATACTTTGCAAAATATCATTCAGTTACAGTTTTTGGCTGTGGAATTCACTGAAGGAGTTCATATTAAAGAGTTTGGCTGGAATCACAGAGATTAAGTCAGTGCTTTTTATTGTTATTGTTGAAGTTTTTATTTGCTGGCTGAAAGCTTTTAAAGTAACTTCAAATGTTTCCATTCTAATTGTTTTCCCAAAACTTTTAAATCTGTACTATCTGCAAACAGTGTGTCTGATGGATACTGAGGCAATATGAATAAAATATACATGTCTATTTTTCTTTAGGATCTTGCTCAAGTACTGAGCAATCACACTGAGGATTTTTTTGGCTCTAAGCAAAAAGTTAGAGAATGTGTGTGTACATATATATACATGCATAGCCGCACTTATATAAGGATATATATAACAATTAGTGTGGCAGATGTTTGAGACTCAAAAATTGGAGTCTAAATGGTCCCCTGAATTAAAAGCTTTAAGATTATAAATATTAAAAGACTGTCACATGTATGAGTGTACACACACTTATTAACAGATTCAATAATTAATGAAGCATGAATGAGATTATTCATTTGCCTAAAATTCAGGATTGAGAATGCAAAGCTGTGTACTTTAACTTTTTGTGCTCCTGTCTGTTGGCTCACTGCTCATCAGCAATGTGATCGTAAGCTAATTCAGCTTTCTGGCATGAAATCCCCTATAGGAACTCCTTTTGTTTTCAACAGGGCCTCCATTTCCTCCAGGTTATGGCAGAATCCTGATATGGTGTGATAGGGAATCCTGATGGGGAAGAAATGGAGAGAAATAACCATCATGTAGCAGGTTCTGGTGGCCTAAGTCACCAAGGCTGACGCTTCCTGGGTGGCTTTTCACAAGTCCATGAAGATCTGTTCTAGCAAATTTGTAGGCAGAACCTCGTGGGGATTTAACCCACTTCCAGAAGACATGAACTACTGAAAATAAGAAAACACTGTAATCAGTCTCAGAAAGCTGATTGCTATTGTACTCTGCTATAGTAATCACTAATCATAATTTTTTTCTGAAAATATGAAAAGGAAGTCTCAAGTATAATAAACTTGGCGTATATAGTACATGTTACCTAGTGGTCCAGTACTTCGTGAAATTGTTTCACAATGTCATCTTTTGCTGTCAGAAGCATTGCCTCTGTGCACGTATCCCTACCCTTGTGCACACACACACAGCAGTTTCTCTTAGATGGAACYGGGATACATTATGTGCTTACTGACATCCGGTCAGACACTGACCCAAATGTCTTCTGCCTGCATCTGGTCCAATTCTACATCTTCTTTATGCTCAAGGGCKCAACCCATAACCTCCTATAGCTGCCTGTTGTCTTTGGTGAATAACACTTCTCGTGTGAGGCAATACATACAATTCCTTCCAAAATGTTGACATCCTGCCGGAGGAGTGAGTCCCGAAATTTCTGTGGGTAACGATGTAGTGTCAGAATCGAGGCTGCCATTTTGCATTCATCCTGAGATAAAATTACTTCTTCATTGGTAAGGTTTAAAAAAATGCTTCATTCACTTACAACAATGAATCCCTAAGAACTTTGGTGGTATTGCATCTGTCAAACAACAATCTGCCTCAGTGTTTCTAGTAGCAAAATCAAAATAGAATATTTTTATTTTATAAAATAATATGGATACCACCTACTGCTTCTGAAGTATTGAAATTTCCATGAAGGACTTGCTTTTCCAGAAAAGAACTCTCTGCTCCTGCTACGAGCACATCATACTTACAAGTAAAGCCTCTACAGAGATTAGCTGGATATCCATCTAGAAYGGAAATGATTGGAGAATTCTCGTATGTTTTTTATGTTCATAGAGAAAATAAATTTTATTTCCTGATGAGAACCCCCCCGGTATTTCATTTAATACATCTGGTGAGGACACTGCTGTTCATAGATGATGGTAGTTAATGCTATTTAAAAAAAAAAGAAAAAGAAAAAGTCCCCTGTCCCAGCCCTCCTCCCACTCCATCTACTTCTGTTGCCAGAATAATTTTAGTGTATATTGTTTTGTTTGGAATAATCAGGCTGAAGTAGCATTAGTCCAGCTTCTCATCTTTTAATTACAGACAGTTTATTGTCTATGCTGTCCCACTTTCTGCATGGTTCCCCACCAGCCAGCTAGACTTAGCAATCTCCATTAATTTAATTTGGCATTTCATTCAATCAGACAGGCTGTGAACATGATGAATTTTTTTTTTTTTAAACAACACAATGCTCATTCTTAATTGATGTCCTTATCAGACATTGTATTTGCCAGAGCTGTAATTATTGGTCAGGCAGCAAAATCAAATCTGCCCAAATGCAGTGAAGATGTTCTCTGGTGAAATTATTAAGATACAGTACTTAGACCTGCAAAGTAATTTAGTTTTGGTCTGTAATTACATCTTTTGGGATTGTTATCTTTCATTTTACTCATAAGGGTAGTGAAACCTCAGAGGAATTAATTTGCCAAATATGAAGATAAAACTGAGATTCTTACCATAATATATATTTGTGCAAGTACATATTACTCTATATGAAAACCACTGGCGTGCTCACACCATAAAAGGGTGATTTTATTAATAGCCACATTTTAAAAAATATGGCTTCTAATTTTACTGCAGAAATACTGGAAGTGTGTTCAGTTGAGGGTGCCATTTTCCATAAGCAGTAAATTGGCATCAGAAATGATAGAATTTGCATGTGTAACTGCCTAAAATACATACACAAGTGGACATGTAGTGCTGTGACAGAACTGGTTTAGAGCTTGTTCTGCAGGCAGTGAGAATTTTGACTAGAAATACTATCCTGAGAAATTTTAAATGTGTTCTTTGACTAAACATTAACTAATAATTATGAGAGGACTGTTAGTGTCATGATGATTAAGTCTGAATTCTATTTTTCAATAAGGGTTGGGATAAGGTTTTCTTTAATTAAAAAAAAAACAGGAGGGAGTGGATTCTGTCACAACTATTAATTTTTTTATTTATTCTCAGTTATATGATATAGCGCCTTTGAGTATAGAATTGCAATCATTCCTTTCAAACAAAACGAAAGTTGATGGATTAGCTATGAGAAGATGATAAAATGTGTTTCATTCCTGTTCTCGATATATTTCATTTGAGTTTTTAATTTGAGACATTTGTTCAAGTTCCATGGTTTTGCTGATATTCTGTGCTGGAACAATAACCCTTCCAATAGTGGTTCTTCCTGGGGGTTGCACTATTAAACAGCAATATTATAAAAAGAATTATTTAGAATATTTAATTAATTTGCTTGCCGAATTAAACTTTCTTTTTGAGTGTAAAAATACTAGTATTGYTTATGCATTTATTTTTGTTCTGTTGAGATGTTCAGATAAAAGTCTAGGCTCTTTATATCTGCTTTTAAGTTGCTTATGTATTTCTGGTTTTGACCTCTGGAGGAAATGAATAGTTGGATGTGAGTTCTAATGTTTTTCAGATTAGAATTGCACCACAAGCCAGTTGATTTAAAGACAGGTTGTAAAAAGTAGTAATGACTGAATTTTGTAAGTAAAATAATTTCTCCATTAAAATCAGTAGCAAAATTCTGATTAACTTTTATAGGTTAAAAATGTTATTCTGTCTGTCCATAACATCTTCAACAGTTATTTGCTTTACTTTTGAGGCTTTTTTTAAAACTATTATGGTTTTGTGGTGTAAATTTCTCTTTTTGCTTGTTTTATTTTTTGCTATGATGAGTCAATCACAGTTGCCAAAGAGCCCAGAGAGTGGCTGTGATTCAATATTTGAGATTTTCTGGAGATTGTTTTAGTAGGCATTCAGACTCAGTGGATATTTAATCACTGATTTTTATCCCAAACTGCCAAGGTTTTCTGTGGCATTCATCATATCAGACTTCTGCCTTAACACAACTGCTCATTGGTCTCAGCTTTCACAACCAACCAGTTTTTAAGCTCTGGTGAGTATAAAGGGTAGCTTGAAAACCCAAGTCCCGTTGTGCTGTGCCAATTCCAAGTGGCTCATCCCTTGGTTACAAACAGATATCCTAACACCTGACCCCAGAGCGTTTTGTCTACGAAGACATGAGGTTTGTAGAAGTGGGGCAGTGGTACAGTTTTTATATCCCCAGTGCTGGGCAGGAGTTGATTTGGTCTTCATTTGGGCAAGTGTTTGGGAAGGAGTAGAGGGTGTGAGTTTTCGCTTTGCATTGCAAATGTACACCCTTGCTGGAGAAGCTGAGTAAGGCCAGGTGTTGGGCTTCAGGTTTGGTAGTCAAAGCTAAGAGAAGTGCTTCAACCAGCTATTTTAGAATGAATCAGTTTTGTGGACATGCTTTATACAAAGCATTAGTAAAGCAAGCATCCAGTCTCATTCCAGTCTTCATGTCTCTTCGTAGGGATTTCAGCAGGGCCGAGATTCAAGTGCCCTTCCAACATACAAGAGTAGAGGACTAACTGTCGTAGTTTTAATGCAATGGTTTGCATGAGGAATGGAAGCTGTGATTCACACCAAGTTCAGAAGAGGTTTTGTTGGCAGTTTGTTTCGTGAAATGGGCAGATGTGTGTGGTGCCCGTGGGTTGGCGGTGGCAGTCAGCTCCGTACTCTCACCTAATGTGTTCATCAAAACTGAAGAGAGAGTTTGAACTACTGAAACCAAAGGAAACAAATTGTAGTTTATAATGCAATGATTTGTATTGCCAAAGGAAGCTGGAAAGACTTCATTGTTTTGTAGTTACAGAGCAAGGGTGCTCTGAGATCTCCAGATGAAAAAGGTTATACAAAACCTTGCTAATTGCTCTGGCAGAGTAATTTGCAGAGCATCCCAACACCAGCCCAAAACAAAAAGATAGCTGGACTTACAAAAGATTGCTGCACCTTACTCTACTTCTATACCAGGGAAGCCCAACAGGTGGGAGCCTCTGAGAGTCTACCTGGGCAGGCCAAATTGCTGGGTCTCCCCTTTAATTTGAATTCCTGCTGTCAATTATATCACTGCTCTGAGCTGTTTATGAGGGTTCAGAGCAAAGGATCCTTTAGGAAATAAATGGAGAAAAATATTGACTGCAACAAGAGTCTTTTCACAAAAAATTATTTTACTAAAACAGGCAAGAACCCGTTGTTCTATTTAGAATGATTTATAACTGTTCCCAGCTGATCACAAAGTGTTTCTAAATTAAAAGTCATTAATTATAGCCTTATATAGATACAAAGATATGCAAGAGGTGCTTTGTAATTCCAGCTCTGCACTTCAGGTGAGAGCTTTTTAAATTACTTGGACCATTGGAGCCACCTGCTTGACTAAATGCTGAGGGCCCTGTGTTTCAGTACTCATCAGTGCATTGCAGTGTTAACATTGTTACTGATTTTTCTCATTTCTCCAGGGCAAATACTAATTAATGGATACAATTCACAGCTGATTAGCTGTAGTTTCTTCAGTAATTACATTCGCAGACTAACTGTTCAGAAGAGGATTTCTAACCCAGTTCTTATTTCACTCTAAGCTTAATTTGTTTTTTGAATTGTTTAGGTCCTTAAGATAATAACCATTTTATTTTCTTTTGTTGTTATAGGTACCATTAGATAATAAGGAAGTTTAATCTTAGAAATACTTACTGATAATTGCTGTGTGCTTTCAGTGGATTTCTAAGAGAAAAAATAAATGTAAAGAATATTAGTTGTGATCCATACTAACAAAAGCTGAAATATTCCAGTTTCTGACATCAGTGCCTGAGTCATACACAATAGGGTCTTAAATATTATAGCCCAAGAACAGAATGACTTGAAGGATATGTACCTGTAACTTTTAGCTTTGACATTCCTTGTTATATCATTTGCTTCCATAGTCTTAATAAAATGGAAAATTAAGTTGTCACTCTCCCCTTTGTTTTACTTTAATAAAACAAAACAGAAGAAAACCACCTGGCAATCAGAACAGCAGTAGCTGTGGTGTGAGCAATACATGTAGATCAAAACAATGTACAATTTTACTCTTCTAGGTAAAAATCAGCTACATTTCTGTTTTGAGGCACTGGAGCCCCTAGGATGCTAAGCTCGTTAAAATAGGATAGGGTTTGTTCCCACTTGTTTATCCAGTGTTGGAGTAATACTTGTCTGGTGTACCTTTGTCCTTAGGTATCCTTTGAAAACCTGATTTCTTTTTTTTGTTGGTTTTCTTTTTTTTTGGTTACTGTAGAAAGAACAGCTCTATTCGAGCCATTTGAGTTTTTCATGTAAATCCTTCTTAGTTTGCCAGTAACTGACATGAAAAATTCCATCCTGTCGATCGCACTGTTGAGCTGAAGTAGTGTCTTTGTGCAACAAATCCACACACACACATCCGTATGTGCCAAAACAGTCATTTGAATGTGCAATTTAACTTGAATTTTTTAATCTCCAAACATGGGTGACATCTGGGCTTTTAAAAAATGGATGACATTACTTGAGTATCTGCATAGCTGGGGATAACAGAGTTTTAATAGCTATGAGGCAGCCTACATATTGTGCTAAGGCCTCTGTTGCTTAACATGTGTTATAGGTTGAAAGATTCAGAATGATGAGTACACAAATGGAATTTGTTACTTCAGAATGAGGGATCTCATCTCATATTCCTTCCCTCCCCTGTGATTTTCTCCTAATTTTGTTGATGTCCTGTTTAGTCGATCTGACAATTCATYGGGTACACAAGCCTCCAATTATTTATTTATTTTTTTTTAATATCTCCTTTTAACTTTCTGTCCTATTTTCAGAAATGGATGTTTGAGTTTTCAGGGAAAGAGCCTTTCTTGAAAGGATCACTGGTCCCTCCAGTAAGAAGCTGGAGAGAGAGTCTGAAATATTTCACTGCTAAAAACAGTAAGGCACCAAGTGCATCTGTAGCAAATTGAGCTGAAGCAAAGGGGTTTTCCTTTCAGGACAGGTTCAGCTGCTCTGAGAGCACAACAGAGTTTCTTGCTTGGAAAGAACAATCTGTGCAAGTGCATGGTCACCCATCCTCACTCACTGGGTGCAGAGCTTATGCTGCTGTTGAGAGTGTTTGCTGTTGTGGGCAGGGGTGCAGGTCCACCAACATCTGGCAAGATAAGATAAAGCCTTCTTAAAAATATCTGCTTTATAAAACTCGAAAATGGGAGTTAAGGGAGGAATGCTTAGTGTGGCTTTAGCGGCAGTGATGCAGTAGGGACAGCACAGGGGCTTTCCCCTCACTTGGCACCCTTGCGGTGTGCTCTGAGCCTGGTAGTAGCAATGTGCACGTGTGAAAACCTGTTTTACTGTAGGGGCATGACATGCCTGGTGTCTGTTCCTTGAAGCAAAGACTGTGGATGCCTCCCTGCTCTGGGAACATGTGCAGGACGAGTTACCAGCCTACATGCCTTTGGAAGTAATGTTCAAGGGCATGAGGCACAGTATTATGCTGATAATCTCTTTCTTTTCTGTGCTCAGTCTGTAGAATTAAAAGCATTTATGTCCAACAAATGTTCATACTTGAGAATTTGGAGGAATTGACTCTACGGCACCCAAGGAAATCCCTTGCAATCACTGGCATCTGAGCAGAGTTGCATCTCAGTGGGAGCAAGTGGGCACTGGACAGGTCTCGGGGTCTCCGTGTCAAATAGGTTCTCTGACTTGCAAAATCTCCTGGTGTTAATGTTCACTGGGGGTGTGGGAGCTCGACTGGAATGAAGGATAAATGAAGGGGGTTTGTTTGGCTTTTTAATTTCATGGAAAGGATGGGACTTCAGGAACAACATTGCCGATTCTCAGTTTTCCCCATACTGGCCTTCAGCTCTTTAAAACCAGGTCTACTTGGAGTAGTAAAACAGCAGCTACTTCTGGCTGTGGCAATCCTCTGGGTCAGGATCATGGACAGAAATATTATAATGTGCATCAGAAAAAACGTAGTAGAGTAGAAGTGTCTTTCCTGGGAGTCTTTTTCTAATGGACTCTTAATTTCCAAAGTCACCTTTAGGTCTCTGGGGTGGCTTTGCTGCATGGACAAAAAAGGTTGGAGAGATACACGTAAATATCTTCCTTGTACAGACTGGAGGATGCAGAGTACGTAATAACTATGATAATAATGAGGATGATGATGATGTTGAATCCAATCGAGTTCTGACTTCAAAGAACATCTGCAAAATTACATCTTATCTGTTGTTGTTTCGGTTTGTTTTGTTGGGTTTTTTTCCCCCAGCCCTTTCTATGCCAGTGATGGGGTAAAGAAAAGTTTATCATGGCATACATTAAATCCAAATATTTATTTTTCTTTCAGTTTGGAAACAATAACAACTACATGAACATGGCAGAGGCAAATAATGCATTTCTTGCTGCAAATGAGGTAGATGTTTTTATTTTTTATCTATGCTCATATTCTGCTGTTTGCTGTGATAATTTAACAGACTTTGAATGGATGAAGAGTGAAGTGCCGAATTTCTGTGTGTTTTATGGAGCACAAAATAAAGACTTTAATGAGAAAGAAAATAACCTGACAGCTCTCCATTACTAGTCAATTTAGCTGTCCATAAGGCTGTTACTTACATAGCATGTCAATGGAAACAAATCTGCTTTATATATGGAAAAAAATTATGAACAGAAGGAAACAAATAAAAAGCACAGTAGGTGTACACTTTGAAAGCAAGCTTAGTAATAGTCATTACTAGCTAATGTTCTAATTTTTGTTATAGATACAAATGGTTTAATTTGGGTTCTTAATACTCATATGAGTTAGAGAACCAAAGCCAGCTCTGTTGCCTGAAGTGTATGTGCTACATCAAGGAATCTTTTGAGTCCAGGATCCAGAACAAACCCAGAGGCTGGGCTGGTGGAGGCAGGCTGGATTGTGGAGATGATGTATTTGATCACTGGAAACAGGAGAAAGGTGTGGCAACTCCTGGCTCCATGTATTTGTCAGGTGGGGCCACCTCACAGCCACTTAACAGACCATTAACACAGTAATCCTGACCCCAAGTCCAGGCAGAAACTGCCTTTGCTCATCCCTGAAACCCAGCAGCTCTCACTCCAAAGGAAAGAACGGAAAGTGCAAGATGCACTGTCTAGTATGTGCATATCAATATGGAGACCAAGAAGTATTTATATAGGGTGAATGTCATAAATGATCTTCCCCAAACGAGAAAAGGGTAGAAAACTGGTCAGCCCTGATTTTACATGTTGTAAGCAGGGCTTCGGTCACAGGTATTTCTGTGCACTTCTAAAACAGTGATCTTGGAGAAAATAAGCAGAAAGGTGTAACAATAAATATGAAGGTTAGAATTAAGAGTAGGATTTTATGAATCATTTATACAATGGTCACCATCTCTTTTTACCCAGCAAGACTGCTTAGATAAGAGAATATTGTTTGGCACTAGCTCCAGTGTTATTTGTGATAATGAACACAAACCCCATCTGTAATGACAACATGATGTTTCTTTCTGTAGAATTTCTTTCCTACATTTGAATCAAACATTGATGAAAGCTCTGCTGCCAGCAGCTGTTCAGAGACAATTTAATTCCAGCTGTGATAATTCACCGTGTCAGACATTGGCTGTTATATGTTGATACAACAGTTCTCCAGATTTGCATTTTTATCAAAAGGAACAAATGTTTTGAACATTTCAGTACAGATGGCATTTAACCATGCACACTTTTTTTTTATATATGTGTAAGATATAAATATTTGAAAAGTTAATAACTTTAAAAAATGTGATTGGTAAGATAAATCTCACATGTTATACCATCTTTTGGTCATAACAGCACCTTTCTGCAGTGCCAAATTGTATACTATTCAGGCTCTTTTTACAGACTGAATAACCCAGTGATTTGGATTTAAGGCTACTTCACTAAGGGGCTTGCTTTCTTCTTAGATTACATCCATTTTATCCTCAATCTTAGGTCTGTTAGATGGGTTGGTTTCTTTTTTTAACAAAAAAAGATATATATACATATTTGGTCAAGTTGTATAGTTAGAATTAAATTCACATATAAAAATGTTCTCTCATTTGTAGCAATCTATGAGTATTAAGATGAATGCTCTTTTCTAAGTAAAAGATTGTATTATTATCTAGCYGCATTATATATTTCTACAGCTGTCCTAGAATTATTCTGTTAGATGGGGAAAAAAGATCCAGTTCTTATAATTACTAATATCTCATAAATATGTCAAGTAAAGAGAGGTTCAAATGTACCATAATAATACTGATTTCACTGAACCCTTTTGCTTGAACAAGAAATAAAAATATGATTAAGTGTTACTGTTCATATTAAAGCGTGAACCTTACTTTGCAATTACTGCATTACAATGTATTTAATTATAGTGGTTTTGCATTAACATGAATGTAGCTTTCTCGGTATTATTTTGGGCCTGAGCACTGCTGAGCTAGAATCCCATTTTATTTCTGTAAATAATGCCTTAAGAGTGTAATCCTAGAGCACATTCAGTCTTAGAAGCCACACATTTGCTTTATGTTTTCTGTCTCTATGTCATGATTACTACGACTCATTTTAAAGCACCTTAAATATTTATTGAAATAATATTTCAAGTGTTAATTACAGTGGTAATGAAAACAGCCAAATGCCACATATCAAGAATGAGTGTTTATCCGTATTGTTAATGTGATATGTTAGATTTCATTAAGCAGTAATGGGGTAGCAAATGAGTCACAAATTACAGTTGCATCTGTTACTAGACCACATTAGTGCCAAAATAACTGCAAATGCAGCCATAGGGTTATGTTCATTAGCCAACCACTTCTCCTGGCCAATCCATCCTTTGTGTTTGTGAACTACAGGGTCCATGAGAAGAAAAATTCACACCTTTTGTAATATAGCAGTGGGGAAGTCAAATGTGTCCCTAATCCAGGCCCAGCCTTCACATCCAGAATTAAGTTACAGCCTTGCAGTTGGAGCGAGATGGGCGCAGTCTCAGCAGACTCTGATGGTGCTGCAGACTGCAGCAATCTGGGACCTCATCATTTCTGGTGTGAGACCAATAATGACAGCTGACAGGTTCTATATGCAAGCAAAGGTTTTTCTTGTGTTTCAGTTTCCATCTTCTCTCAAGCGGTTATTAATTTATATCATCATTAACAGTTTGAAGGATGACAATTTGCAGCAGTTAATGAGATCTTTCACTGAACTTATCATTTTTAAATTAACTGGCATTAAGTCACTCTTTCAAACAATGTAATTAATACATAAAAAAATTCTCCCTCCCTCCCCAACCTGAATCCTGAACTAATGCAAACAAACAAATCCCAGAGCAGCCTTGCATGTCCAGAACAAGACAAGAGTGCCTATTTTAGGATTGCCAACTGCCCAATTTGATCAAGGCAGTCCTGATTTGGGTACATTTAAAATGGCCTAATTTCAAGCACTGAATTTCTATTATTAAGTAGCAGTGGAGCTGAAATAATATATGAAAAGTTCATTTAACTCTCAAAAAATTTGAATAAGCGCAGCTCATTTGTTTCCCAGATAAAAGTCAGCAATGTTGAAGCCAGAGACAGACTCTACTTGAATAAAGATTATCTTTGACAGACACATGTGCACATACAAACATGCACCAACCCTGAAGATAACTGGCAGTAAATGTTTTGCTCAAGGCATCTTAACAGGTGTTTAGTTCATAACAAACCTACTGTTCAAACAAAGCTGGCTTGCTTCAGAAAGCACTGGAAGCTGCTGTAATCACCCTCACGCTTTCATACGTCTCTCCACCAAATTACAACCTGTGTTTAAAAGGGTGCATTGTATTTTGGGGATGGAAAAGAAAAAAAAGAATGGTAATATTTCATGTTTGTTAGTGCATAAAAGCAAACAAAAGATGTGAAATGGTCAGTCTGAATGCATGTTGTGTGTGTGCTACAAAATTGTCAGTGTTTTATGAAGCGTGAGAGTAATGTAAGCTGTTTGTGCTATTTTACTAACATATCAATAAAGTGGCAGTTTGTTGTACAGCCAAATCCAATGTAGCTGATATTTGGACTAACAACAGACAGATGTTGCTAATTAAGTACACATTAAAAAACTGTTAATACTGATACTCCATTAAAGCCATATGATAATGAGACTTAAATCTTTAATCAGAATGATCCGCAAACCCTTTCAGCATATGAAACTTAAAAATTTTGTTGGTTGTAGAGTTTGCATTTGAGGACAAATCAAGATTTGGCCTGCAGGTGTGGAGGTGATTGCTGAGCCCTGTGTGCCCTAACATGGTTTGCCTTCTCCTGTCCTTTTCCAGCAGACGTTCCATACTCCGAGCCTTGGGGACGAGGAGTTTGAAATCCCACCCATTACCCCCCCACCCGAGTCAGACCCTGCTCTGGGGATGGCAGATATACTGCTGCCCTTTCAGGGCCTTGGTGACCAGCTGCCTGCACAAGGAAATGAATTTACACCTCAGTTTCCCCCYCAGAGCTTGGATCTCCCTTCTATTACAATATCCCGGAATCTCGTGGAGCAGGACGGCGTCATCCACAGCAATGGATTGCATATGGTAGGTCTGGTTCTTTGTGCGTTTCCATTGCCTAATATCKTCTGTCAAATGCAGATTTGTGTCATCTATCAGTTTTCACTGACCCCTCAGCAGATCTGTGTGATTCCTGGGGAGCCTGACCAAGCATTTGCCAGCATTGTGTGTCACGTTCCAGGCGTGTTCTGTGTGAACGGTGACACGTATTGTCAGTGTTACACAGCAAACAATGATTTGCTATTACTCAGTTCCCTAAGGCAGTTGACAAATGGTTAAGGGTTAAATATTAGTGGATTCAGCAAGATAAACGTGGTTGTTAATGTACAGTGCAGTGCTGTGCTGTGTGTGAACAGATCTCTTGTGAAGAAGCAGTCAGGCTTTACAAACACAGAATTTTCATTTTGGRAATGGACTTGAAAGCCCATATCCATTGGCATCATGTGCATCCCAAGTGCTCCTAAAGTTCAAGAATGTGTTATACAGTTGGCACTGGCATCAAGAATTAAAAGACCATTGTGTTGGCCAGGGTGAACTACAGCATTTAGAATGAATTGCTTGTCTGTATTTGAAGTGTAGGACCCACATCTGACAGCCATCAGGATATTTTGAAAGTGCAATATTGAGATTAGCTCGGGAGAGCCAGACACAGTATGGCAGCAGGAAAAAAACAATGTATTCCCCTATGTTCTGTATATTCCATGGGCTAAATCGTTATAAATGGAAATTGATTCGTTGTTTTTTTAAAATTAATAATAGAGGTATTACCTTGACCATGATCAGAAATACAGGGCCATAAAAAGACTTTGTTGTGTCCAGTGCTCTCGTTGGCCATAGAGGCTGGGGCAGGGTGGTCTTCTGTTCCTTGGCTGTGTCTGAGCCCTCTAGAATAGGGAGGCATGATCTGGGTGGGGAAGAGCTGAGTGATGGGGACTGTTAGGCTAATTCCAATGTTAATTAGAACAATCAAAAGCAGGGATGTGTGGGGTTTCCTCCAGAATCTCTACACACTGTAGGACTGTGATCTCCATGGGAGGGTGCAGGGGGCAGTTTCCACTTTGTCGTGGTGTTTCCCTTTCAGCTCTGGGGGATCTCCCAGGGTGGGTTTCTGAGAGCTTTGTGCAGTGACATTCATACTGCCAGCAACGAGACACAGCTGTGAGCCAGTTTATCCTACTCAGCATTTTAAACTCAGTGCTTACAATTAGAATTAGGTTCTGTATGGCATTTAGAAGAGTGAGTGAATGTTTAGCTTGAACAGATATTTTACATCAACTATATTTTTTTCTGATTAGCTGTTTTATATAGGACCTTTTGCTGAACTTGGTGTAGTGAAAATACATATTTACTGCTGGACTGTAATAAGGGTTGTGTTGTTATGTTGTGATTTCTTTTTTATTATTCTGGCAAGTGAAAATTAATTAAAGATTTACAAACCAACAAGCAGCAAATATTTCTCTGTAATTCTACAGGCTGCTGACTTCATTGCAAATATTAATATTTCTTTGGAGGTCATGAAGAGTAGCTAGCACTAATGCACAGTGAACCACAAACTGCACACTACTTAGGAGGTACAGGATTCAGTCATTCTGTGGATCCAAAACAGGGACTGCCTAAAACAGGCCTTGAAGGATGTGGTACTTGCTTTAGATCCCATTTTGCATAGGATTCTGTGTGCACTGGACATGTTGGGTGAGTTTTAAAGGAAGATCAGATTATTAAAACCTGAGAGTCAGGAATGTTGTGCCTGTAAACAAAAGTAATGGAGTGTGTGTGCACTGAATACAATGAAACATGGTCAGAAAATATTGTGGAATGGATCAGTGTTGTGTTATGTGTACGAGTGTCCCCTCAATGTTATGGAGTGGTTTGTAACCTGGCCCAGTTTTGCCATTTAATTTTGCATCCTTTCACTGAATGTAATTGTTCCATGAGTAAATGCTGTCACCTTAACAGTTCCAACCAGAAGAGGCCTCCTGGTTATGTATCTCATTGCTCACCTCTCCTGGTGCTGAATGGGAGGCTTTACATCTTTGCCTTTTGCCTCGACTGTGCAATGTAGAGATTAATGGCACAGTTTACATTGATTGACTCCACTGGTAAGAATTTGTACCTTTATGAGTCAATGAGAAGATGTAGAGAAGCTCATGCCTTCTTACCCCAGTAGTCCARTGGCATTTTTTAGGGTGTTTGCCAGTTCAAAGCTATGGATTGGGAACTTGGCATGCTGCAGTTTTGCTGCAGAGAATTGATGAGGGATTGTGTGATTTGATGTGGAGGAGCCAYATAGGGAGGTTTGTGTGTCAGACATTCCCCACAACTGCTTGATTTGTTTCATGCTGTGAGATGGAGTGGCCCCTGCCATTGTATTCTAGTCAGTAGTCTTTTTCTCTTCTGCTCATAAATGCTAGGTAGCTTTGGGAAGTTTAAAAACATTAACAGAGGGTCCTTGCATAGCTTTCCCCTGAGCTCACATAACTCTCTTTAGCAGTCAAATTTTCCAGCAATTAATCTGTATTTCAAAAATAAAAAATGAAAACATTATATTATATTTTATGTAGAAAATGTGCACTTTATTAAACTGGTAAATATTTATTAATAATATTAGAATTCATCTTTAAATTAGACATTTCATGAATTACCTTGCCTTGGAGCTATAAAAACTTTATTGCAGCAATAAAAAAATGTAAAGGAGGCATTTTGACTATGAAATTTCATTTCATGGTCAATTGAATTTACTATATCTGAAAGAACTAAAGATGGGGTTGTAAAATAATTACGATGTTCGTATACACTTACAGAACAATGTTCTTATCCAGCGATACTGGGATAGTCTTATTTAAATGCTGTATTAATGGTGTACTGCTAATCACTAAAGCTTCTTGAGCTGAATACAAACTTAAATTATTTCAATATTAACTGCATTGAGTTTATTGCTTATCTCGTGAAGCATTAGAGAGCTTTACTGTAAGCAATATTTAATTTAGGTAAATGTAGTCCTACCCTGTTGCAAAGCCTGGTAGAAGAATTTCACCTTGAAGAAATGTCATGAGATTTTAAATCACAAATGTTGAAAAAATAAAATGGGCTTGGACAGAATTATGATTAATACTGTGTGTCTTTGGCTTTTTTCTATGTACTACCTGACATGTTCACCTATAAACTTGAATGCAGAATTGCCAGAGGCATGGTTAAAAATAGGTTATGTCAAGGTTTTCCTATGTCTCCCTTAGGGTATGGAGTTGGCTGAGTACCATGTAATGCTTCTGCAAGTATCTCACATATTACCCACAGGAACACACACACACACAGAAAAAAAAAAAAAGGAAAAAAAAAAGCCAAATCTCAACATATTCTTTGTGTATTATTTTATTGACAATATCATTCATGGTGCAAGGAAGATATCTATATATTTACTTYCAGCATAAATGTGACCTAGCAATTACTAAAGGTTGTATTGGTGAGTTAAACATTGTTTATGCTATTAAGATACATGTACTGTGGGAAGAGTGACAATTTTTCACAATGCTGATTAACTTCACTATTATTGGAAAGAAACACAGCACATTTATCTTTACAGCATTTTTTAACGTTTAAAAACAGGCAACAGCAACAAAAAGAGGAGATAAAATGGAGGCAGTTTGATTAATTTTAATATTTTAATAACATGCAAATAAAATTCTGATGTTCAAAAAGTAGTCACTGAAAAATGGAGTGTTGATGTACATTTGACTTCAAAGAATGCATGGATTTACATGATGCAAATATTATCCCTATAAATACTTGAATATAAATAAGCAGAAATCAACAGCAATATCCTCATTAAAAATCAACCTCCAATATTTTACATTAATGCTCTGTTTTCTGTTGAGCTGCCCATAAAAAAATTATTTTAATCTGCAAACTGTGGCAATTCTATAAAACTACAAGTTTTGCTCCTGAGGGTTCCTTTTTTTAACACCTCTCTCTAATCTGCCCAGCCTGCTGAGTAGCATTGACATCAGTAGTACATCAATTTCAGAAAGTGGATTATTTTTACTAGACAGCTATTGTGACATATTGGGTCAGTCATAAATGAAAGATATTCATGCAAGCATGCAATACTTGTAATGAAGTCTCACTCTGACCTTCTGTATGATTGATTCTGTAATTTAGTTTTCTCAGGCAGTGCCTGAAATGAAATGAAATCATGTTGAACAAGTTTTGAATACCCACAGTGCACCAGGAGAAGAAAAATCTGCAGCCCCAGAGGCTTGAGAGAGAGCAGCTGAACGATTTATCTCCATGCTATTATAGCCTTTGCCAGCATTCAACATTTCTTTTTTTTTTTTTTTTTCTTATTTGGCTTAAGTACTTAATTCTGCAGGTAGCTGTAAATGGGAAAATAAAATGCTGTTCAGATTTAAAATGACAGGACAGGAGTATGTGCAGGGGACTGATAAAATATCTTGAATAGAACTGACCTTTCATGTAGCTGAAAGTTACTGGGGGATTCATCCTCATAATTACCATATAGATTATTTTTATTTCTTTCCTGCAATGAAACATTTCAGAGAGCAGTAGTGCTGATTGAATGAAAATTGAACTTGTTAACATTCTTTTCAGCTTAGCCTGTTGTACATAACAGAAGGTTAGCTTTGATGAATTTCAAAATTCTCTTTTTGATATCTAAGAAACAGACAGTAAAATAATTGTCTTTTTCAGTCTGATTTTTTCTTTTATTCAAAAACATACAGTTGTTACAAAAACAGACTGATAGTTTTACATATATTGCTCCCCACATTACTTATGCTGCTAGAGAAAATGTGTTTCCTATTTGATGAAGATTTGAGCCTGTTTATATTTTATAATTGTTGCAGTGCTGCCAGTGCAGTCAGAATTCTGCACAGACAAGGCTAATTCATCGTGGAATATGCTCATCTTTAATTATATTACTCCTTAGGAGTGGCACTGTGCTCAAATCAAAGACACGATGGTGACTATTGCTATTATTTCAAGAAGAGACTTTTTAAATAAACATCTCAAGRATGTGGCTTTAAAGAGATGAGTTGCAAATTTGAGCTTATTAAAGACTGCTTACAATAGAAATATTATTAATGTTTCAGAACAGTGGTGTCTTTTACTTACAGCTCTAAATCTTTTTTAGTAGTTTAAATTCCCAAATTACTAATTAACTTTAAGTGAATAGATTAACATAAGATTGCAAGAGTAAAAGCTAAAAACGTTTCTCTAAAATTGGCAAAAGATAGTTATTTCACTACCCACCTGACTGGGTGCCTCTCATTTATATGTTTAATTTTCCTTTACAAAGAACCTTATTTCTACATCTCTCTCTTAACACCCAGTCAGTAATCTCCTATCTAGAGAGAATGGAGTAGGTTTTCAATTAATAAAATGTTATAACAACATTGTTTAATGTGTTGCAGATGAAACAGTTATTTCATGGGTCATTAATGTGTTTAACGCCTGGAATAGTTTATTAAAACAAGCCCTTGTTATTGTTATGAATGTGTTTATTGTCATCTKTGATACAAAAKATACAACAAATTTCAKAAGTTTCTAGTTATTAATTTGTAGAAGTAGCAATTACTCTTCCTAGAAAAAGAGATTCTCTTCAGAGTTCTGTTTTTTCTTGGGTTTCTGTGGTGAATTGCTAAGCTCAGGCTTTAAATCAGCAGTGTTAGTCTGGTTTGTATCGGCCTTTCCAGCAGAAATGGCAGCTGTTATCGCCACTGGTTTTAATAATTTGTGGTACCAGGAAAAATTAATCTCAAGTAACCCTGAATTAGAGGATGCTCTGGTGGCTCAGAGCAGTGACATTTGGCCGTGTACAGAACAAGACGGACGCTTTGGAAAATGAGACCTTTAGGACTCAGCTGGCAGCTTTGGTGGCCGCTCTCAGCTGGGCTGGGACACAGGTTGGAGCTGGGTGCTCTGCTGATGAACTTTCAAGTCTTTATGGACTAATTTCTTTTTGTTTAGCGTGCAATCAAATATTTGATTTTACACCTGGTGACGTAGTTGGGCATTTCGCAGTGACGTGTCACMGCACTTGTGTGCCCAGCTGAGGGGGCCTCGGGGGCACGTGGGCGATGGGCTGAGAGCCCTGGAGGCAGCAGTGGCTCTGGCACAGAGACTGCTTGCTACGGCTTTGAGCTGATGTGAGCRTGGTGCTGGCCTGATGATGTACTAAACAATAGTCTGAAGATTTCCATATCCTCAGTGACATTGTCATACTCAGTGTGGATAATACAGTCATTTTGCTGAGATGTGCTCTTCCCTCCTTGCTCATCGGTACAGACCAGTGAACAGACCACCTGTTAACGAGAGAGGGAAATGTCTTCTGATGTTCTTAAAAATGGGAAACTCATAGGAACTGCTAGAAAGGACCTGTCCATAGGAAACAAAGTGGCAGCAGTTGCCAAAGACACCTGTCTGAATAGCAGGCGTGAAACTGAACTAAAAAATAATAAAAATTGAAGTAGGTTATTGCCTATTGAGATCATGAGGGACTCCTGCATGAAAGAAAAGTACAGTAACATTGGCAGAACAGTCTAGAAAAAGASACTGTGACTATTTTATAATAACATTACCTAAAGCAAGATCCATCAGCTCCAGAAAATACTGTGAGGTGCCGTATGAATATGCGGAAAATGATATACCCCACTGGGAAAGCTGTCAGGAATTGGAGTGGAAGCTGAGTCTCTGCTATTCCTAAGAACTGAGCTCAGAAGGAACTTGGACTTATATGGCCGTCGACACCAATTGTGCATTAAGCCTGGGCCATGGCTTTAAGCTATTCTGCCTCCTGAGTTTAAACTCTAAAATCAGGTGCTGTTTTCATAAAATGAAATCAGCCAAATGAGGCAGATGCTGCAGCTGATCTGGATGTGTCATACCTGGCCAAAGGCTTAGTTGGGTTCAGCCACCCTCGCTCTTGTGTAATTTGAAAACTTCCTTTGAAATTCCTACTATTCTCTGCTGTTACCCTTCATGCTTCCCCTTGGACAGCTTACCCAATACTCAGCTTCCACTTCAAGCTTGCAAGCAATGAAGAAATGTGAAGTYTCTTTAGAGTTTTAAATTATTGTGTGTTGTCACATAGCTGGAAGAAAAACATACCTAGGTCTGGTAATACAAAACATAATGAGACCTACTTTTCTRATTTGCTTTGGAAACCAACAACAAGCAAACAAAGAAACCTCACAGAAAAGAATAATCCCCCCCAAACCCAAAGAAAACGTATCCCTGAACATAGCTACCAATAGTTGTAGCAATTTTGAAACACACAAATGCCATGTAACCCCTGAGTCTGTCCCCCCGCAATTCCTTGCACAACTCTTGTTACCTTTGATAATGTTTGTTAGTTGTCATGCTCCCTCACACTCTCTCCCCACATTCCTTACTGCATAATAAGGACCTTTGAAGTCTGCCTTTGRTTTGGGAGCTGAAGCACCTGGCGATGAGGAGGTTGTAACAAAACTGCTAACAGCATTTATCTGACGTTCTGGGACTTAATTTCAACTATCCAGGATTTGTTTGCAATGTGTCTTCGCTGTTTGCATACAGCAGACCTAAGCTTGTACTGCTGATTTGGAGAGAAGCTCCTCATGCCAAGAGACTCATCAGATCAGAGCCCAGATCTGTGATCTGAGTCACACATGTATTGTGATCATGCTGTTGGGTGCCTTGTCCAAGAGGAGTGTGATTCAATATGCTTTAAAGTATGGTAGATGCTTGGGAGGCAGGGACTGGAGAGTCTGTTTTTAAATGCCTCTACAAAATGGTGTAAAAATTAGATTATAAAGACGTTGTCAATTAGGTGATGCTAAAGCAGCAGCAGCAGCCACTGTGGGTGGGTGGAGGGCTATGACCAGCCTGTCCTTGTCTCCAAGAGCAAAAAGACTSAACAGCAAATGAGTCAACCAAGAAGTGKGACCCCCCTGGCCCATTTTGGGGATTGTTTGAGGAATCTGTGGGCTCACAGGAAAGTACATGCATAAGAACAGARGTCCCGAAGAGAAAACACTCCATTCTAGGGTGGGGGGGCATCTCCAGTAAGAATTGTAAGCATTTCAGAGAAAAATCTTTGTCCCTTAGTCTGGTAGTTGTGTGACTTTGGCTTTGCTGTGAACTTTCCATATTTCTTCACCACATAATGCAGCGTTTTGTTAGAGATTCAGAGCTGAGCATGCTGTGAATGAGCTGGTTCCAGCAGAGGCCACAGCACCGTGTTGCAGAGGTGGTGAGTCCTGGGACCTAGAGCTGTGCTGGTCTGGCAGATGCCCTGTCCCTGGGCACCATCCTGTTTGGAATCGCACCTCTGAGGTGGTTGCTGCACGGCTGGTGTTGGTGTGSTCCTACTGCCTAATCCCTGAATGTGCTTCCAGAGAAGAAGTGGTTTTCACTTGTGGCTTGCTGGTCTCACATCACACCTCCCACCCCTGTAAGTGGTGCAAGGAAAGCGCTAATGACATTTGCAGGATGTGCCTTAAACCAGCGCTCAGTGGTGAAAATTGTTGCAGAAAACATCTCGAGTGCCTATGCACAAACCACAAAAGGGGCAATGTTTCCRTTCTGGCCTTGGGTAGCTGGGAACAAAACTGATAATTTGCACTTCAAGGCTCCATTACAGTATGTTATATAACAGGTCAATAACTATGCAAGCACAAGAAGTGGGGCCACAAATGGGGCTCTTGATTTGGGGGATGCTTGTCTCGTATGACCCACAGAGTAGCCCCCGCTGACCCCGAAGTAAGACCCGAGCACGCATCATGGCAAAACCAGGTCTACACTCCCCTCCCATGCTAATGAGGGACTGAAAGTCACTCCCATCTTCACTTTTCATGAAATAAGGGACTGTACAAAAGTGACTAAGGGAGTGAACAGTAAATTGGAAAGATCATAACAAAGCATGTTAAATTAACCTGGAGATTGCAGCTGTATAAGGACATTCCATCATATAGCAGGAGATGAATTTCTAGAGACACCTGAGGYTGCCAGAACAAAAGAGTTGCTCGGTTTTAAGGAATAAATCAGTGGGCCCTCATGTTCATTGTGTTTGGGGTTTGGTTTGGTATTTTCTTCTTTTCATGTCTCTTCTGTGGTTTACGTGTGAACACAATAGAGTGGGACTGGGGGAGCACACGGACCCAAAAAATGGCATGTTCTTCATGTTCTTCAGGCAGCAGAATGCATGTGAGCCTCCTGTCACCAACTCGTCTCTTAGATCCAGCTGAAGACATAATTTTTTTTTTTTGCTAATTGGGATTTACTGTTTGTTGTAGACTTTATTTGGGAATCACAGAGACATAAAGTGGAACATGAGAGTTTTCTCATTGCCAGTGAAAAGAATCTGCTGGTTGTAGGATCTCCTGATAACTGCAGTTTGACAGCTCTATTAGTGGTGGTGGTGTCTGTGGAGGGGAGAGGAAGGACACTTCTTCAGTGGTGGCAGTACCAAGTGCAACTGTTTTGTATTCTATTAAGTCAGGATTTAATCTCTGACAGAGAAAAGCATCCTGTTAGTTTGATTTGTTTTGATTGGCAGTGAAGTCCAATCCTGTAAAAATTTAGATTAATGGATTCTTTTATCTGTACTTTACTTGTGGAGAAAAAGAATATTGAGGATTTCTTCTAGAGATATGCTGACTTGCCTAAAAGTAAAGGGAGTAATTTACAGTCAGGGACAACTAAGGATTTCACTCTTTACATTACAGTGCATTTGCTTCAACTTAAATATATCCTTTAAAACATTGCATCAGCTTATGTTACATTGACAGTGATGAATTCCTCAGGCAATAGAATATATAATGGTTTAAGTCAGCTTCTGAAAACAGGGCACAGTGAACATAACCATAAATGTTGGGTTTTGCATAGTTATTCCTAAGTTATTTTGGTTGGCAGATTTCTCAATTCCCTTAAACTAGCTCGTGCCGTGTAGGGTCAGATCCCAGCCCTACATCCTCTTCTATGGGCACTTCTATGGGCTCAGTCCTCACATGACTGGAGTTTCACTGGAGATGTTGCATATTTAAATGATGGAAGGCTGTAGACATTGATTTTAATCAAGACTTCAGTATTGCTCAAAAATGTTCTAAAAAGTAATTTCCTAGTTATATTTTTAAATATCTTGTTGAATGTTTCCAGAGATTAAAATTATATCAGAGTAGGAATTCAGGATAAAATTACTGCATGGAAATGAGTCTTAAAATGCTGGGTAGGTAAGTGGAAATTAGGGCATCTCTCAATGTAATGGCAGGATGCATTTATCTGTCAAAATAAATACTAACTGTATTACAAGCTGTACCAAGTAGCGGGTGCTTAATGAGTCGCTAATAGAAGAACAAACTATCTTTTATTAACATAATTTTTTCCCTTAGTACTCAATGGTATGTTGAAAAACACCTTTGATAATACTGTATACACTAAAGTGTGGGACTTTACATATTCTTTTTTTTTTTAAAGTCTCCTTACTCTGTTATTTTCTTTCCAGTTTATGTTGATGAATTGATATTTTATAAATTTTTGAGAATGTGTTCTTTTCCAAATCAAAGTAAAATAAGCTATATATTTGTCATAAGCTGTGAGACATGTCCTTTAGCAATAGGACTAAATATGACTTCTATGGAATGACTGTCTAAATAGATTAGAACGGTTGAGAGTAGRATACTTTGATGGACACATATCCTTATGGTTCCTTTGATGAGGCCTTCTATGCACCAAATGCTGAATGTCTTCATAATGTGTGCGAGAGAGTGGTGACAGCTGTGTAAGAGAGTGTGCCTAGACACAGTCACCATAATGTTGTTTTGAGAAGGGGAAAATGTTTTGGACCACATTTTGGTTTTTTTTAAATCCAGGCATATAATTAGAATCACAGAATGGTAAATGCTTTGGGTTGGGAGGAACCTTAAAGATCATCTTTTTCCAGCCCTTCTGCCATGGGCAGGGACACCTTCCAGGCCGTGAACTTCTCTGGGCAACCTGTCCAGGGCTTCACCACACTCACATTAGAGAATTTCTTTCTAATACCTAATCCAAACTTCCTTGCTTTCGGTTTGGAGCCATTCCCCCTTGCCCTGTAACTGAAGAGCCCAGAGAGGTGGCTGGTGTTGCCCTCAGTAAATGTCTCTGTACCTGAGGGGTTTGTAGCACTTGTGTAGGGTGACAAAAGAGAGATCTGAGTGAAAGCCATTTCAGTCTGCAGAGGAATTACTCACGTTATTTCTCTTTGGATTTTGGTTTCACACGTTATGTCCTTGTTTGATTGTCATGGTGAGTAAAACAGTGGTTGAGCTTTACCTGGCTTGTGTTAAGATCAGCAGGTTTTGCCTAACTTCAATCTAAGGCTGTAAAGCAGATCAGGCTCAATCAAAACTCGATACTGTCTGCTTGAGAAGTTCATGAATTTTTGTCAGAATTAATCTGTCATTTTTGCTTAATGTTACAAAAATCCTGAATGCTTTTAATACTCATGTATCACGTTTACTTTTGGTTAAGTTTATGTAAAAGAGCTTGTGATATTCTCTAAAATTCTCCCAGTATTCTCAGTGGATTATTTTTGGATATGTGAGATTTTCAATTTTCATATAGTAACATAATTAGGGTGTCATGTGGGTGCTTCATGCACTTGTATTTCCATGTGTGCCCTTGATATAGGATGATTTTCACTGTTAAAGATTTCTTGATAAACATTTTGAGCATAATGAAATGCTACTGATTCTTTGAGTTTGGTATTAGCCTTTGGAAGTATAAGGGAAAAAATAAGTGTTAAGATAATTAATGGAAATTTTGTTTTCTTGATTATAGCTCTCTCCTTAGAAGATTTTTGTTTGTTCAGGAGCTATATAAAAATGCTGTGGACTTTAATGTTGCTATCAACTAGTTTCCCTGCCTTCTTGCTACTTTCCAAACCACTGTACAAACATAAAAAATTGCTTATACTTCCYTCTCTGAAAGCTCTTCTATAGGTACCACAGGTTGTTCAGGCCCACAAAACTGTACCACAAAGCAAAAAATGAAAATACTATTCCTTTTTTTTTTAATATTGATCAGCCATATTACTTAAACTGAAGGTGCACAAGATCTATTTGTTGTTTTCATATGCACATATATGCCCATATAATGTAAATGATAAGGGATTGAAAATTATATGGAACATTTTCTTTTATATAATGTCTTATCAGTTTGGTTCTAAATGGCAACTTACAAAATATGGTTGTTTTCAAACCTAGTTCTTACTGAAGCTCTTAAGAGTAAAAACAAAAGGCTAAAGAAATAAGGAAAATATACAGAAAAAACCTCCTGAAATTAAATAAGTGGATACAGAAAACCCACACAAGCATCAAATAGTATCAGAAAAAGGAACAGTTAAGAATTCATGGCTTGTGTATAAAATTAGATTCTGGGTCAGTGCAAGTCAAGAGAATTTAGTCTCAATAAAATCATAGATGCAACCAAAATGACAAGACTTGGAGTAAATGGTTTGTAGCCCGTGTCATCACATTTTGTTGCCTCAGTGTAAAGGCCAGAAAGGCCTGTATTGTGTAGCAATAAAGGGACGACAAAAGCTAGGCTTTTAGGGGTAGAACACCTCCAAGAAAGTACTGTCTGCACAATAATTCAGAAAGTTAATTTTCACGAGAGAAGGTTTTTCTGATGATCTTCAGCTCTGCTGAAAAAAACCAGCAGAGATTTTCTTCRTGCAATAAAGTAACGTCTGTAAACTAAAATGATTGGAGTAATAGGCAGAGAGTGATATCATTTTACAAAAGACTTTGAATGACTTCCAGATGCCACTGCCAATACAAGTCACAATCAAAATGACCCTGTAGTTAACGGCAGTAAATTTTCACAGAAAGGTGCCCTGAAGCAAATGGGTATTTCAGCCAATAAGTCTGATGTTTTGATCTTTCTGTATCAAGTGCTCCACTTTTGGCACACACACTCATCTCTAAGGAACTACAGTCCTTTACTGGAAATATTAAARGCATTTAAGAAGTAGGAAAAGCAGTGTGGT
Organism: Amblyornis subalaris; assembly: GCA_018881555.1. NCBI lineage: Eukaryota > Metazoa > Chordata > Aves > Passeriformes > Ptilonorhynchidae > Amblyornis > Amblyornis subalaris. The sequence continues at coordinate 5,279,915 of JACAXG010000027.1, read as the reverse complement.
GTGGTATGGATGATGAGCCAAGCTGGCAATGGCTTGGGAAGCATGGGGAAAATGAGAGTGAGGCCTGGTGCATAGGATCTGGATTGTGAGCTTGTGAGGTTAACTTTAACTGTACTGGGTCCAGCTGCACCACTATGTGTACTTTCGTGCTAAAGAAGGATTTGTTTTCACTGTATAGGCTTCAGCAGAAAGACACACAAACGCCAAATTCAGAATTAATATGATTTATTGCCATAGGGAAGCAGTGTGCTGCAGTATTTGTATGTAAAGATGGATGAGGCAGGGTGTGCATCTTCTCTAACACGTGTATTGCTTCTCTGTATGGCCACGCTTGTCCCAGCCAAGGAAAGGCTTCCAGGGGCACTGGACCACTGCCTCTGTTGAGGGCAGAGTCATAAAAAGTAAAGAAAAACAATTTGAGCTAAACTTACCTCTGTGCTGACACAGATTTTTGAAAACTGATTTGGGCTTATCCATACTTAATAAGAGAGCACCAGGAAGGTCAGACCCTGTTGTAGAAGTCCAGTGGGCTTATGCTGGGCTCCCACAATTGCTGTTTTGTTCTRTGTCATTTCATTAAGGATCATTGCACCTGCTACTAATTGCAGTTTAGGTTATTAATAATGAAAGAGTTTTCAAAATCTAATTTATTTCTCATGTTTCTGGCTGTTCAAACAATGACTATAGATTAATCAGGTTGCTGAATCAATTTGTGAGCTATTTATTCTCTTATTAACTTTAAAAAAATTATACTTTTCTGTTTAAATGTTCCTTCATTGTGTATTGATCTCTGTGCGGTTAAAAAAAAAAAAAAGAGTTTTCATAGGCAGATTCCAGCTGACTTTACCTTCAGGGTCTTGCTTCTTTTTATTTACAAATGTGGTAAGTGTTGTGCAGATGTAGGAGACACAGTTTGTGCCCTCAAGAAACAGTAGAAACCAAACCATGCAAGCACTTGTGTTTCTGAGACATGGAGTACAAGAAAAATAAAGTCGGTGATTTTTACATCAATTGCTACTTCCACACGTTTGATTGTTGGATTAAAGATAAAAATGTGTAGTTTCATGTGGTACTTGCCAACAGGGATCTTTAGGAACGTTTAGGATTACTCGACCCGTTCTCCAGCCTGCTGCAGTGTCTGCACTCAAGACCTGGCAGGGCAGTGCTCTGTGTTTAAAACAGCTTTAAAATCCCACTCAGACAGGATTGGTTTATACCTACTACTGTTACATGTAATGGCTAAGAATAATTGAATGTCAGTAAAGGAAGATGCTTTTCTCTCTCTCTCTCTAAATATATCCCCTTACCCTGCCCTGATTTTATTTACTTTCTGCATTTGACAACAGTTTGTGTCTCCTCATTTGCAATGTTTTCCCTGAATCCTCAGTCATCCTGTTTCCTTATTATTTATGTGGCTATTGCTCCCCGTATCAAGAGAAGAAACGTTTAAAAATAGGGAAATGCAATTCTTATTCAACAAAGCAAAAACAAAAACAAACACGAAAAACCCCCAGCCACAGCTAGGGGAAAAGTGAAGTCTGGGGCAATTGTGGTAACTGTTGCTGCATTTGATTTATTAAAAATATATTTAATTCATTTAAAAAAAAGGAAGCAAACTGCATGTTGACAGTGTTGGTTCTTCAAGCCTGTGCAAATAACTTTACCTGATACTGCTGCATGGTAACTGCTAATGACTAAACAACGTTTCAATCTCTTTTAGGATCAGAGTCACACACAAGTTTCCCAGTACCGCCAGGATCACTCTCTGATTATGAGATCTATTGTCCATATGACTGATGCTGCTCATTCGGGAATTATGGCTCCGTCTCAGCTCACCACCATTAACCAGTCTCAGCTAAGTGCGCAGCTGGGGCTAAATTTAGGAGGCACTAATTTGCCACACACTTCTCCCTCCCCTCCTGCAAGTAAATCAGCCACTCCTTCCCCATCCAGCTCTATCAATGAAGAAGATGCAGATGAATCAAACAGAGTGAGTTATTCCATGTGCAAGGTTCACACTTCTATTCGCTGTATTTTTGTGGATGTGGCTGTATCAACTCGGCTGCAATGTGGTCATATAAAACACGAATGTTATGGTATAGTGGAATATGATTAATTTGCTGGTTACCTTCTTAGAAAGTTTCCATACTACCTCCATAATAATAAACCTAAGAATAGACATAGACACATATATATATATCTAGTCTAATTCATTTCAGGTTTTCAGATCTGTTGAGTATCTTCACGCATCAGCTTTGGACAGTTTTGTCATTTTGGTATTTTCTGGAGTGATGTCAAGCATAGATGTGTTTAGACAGAAGTAAAATAAGATTTCTTCTAACTGAAAGTTTAGTTAACTTATATTTTGCTTTAAATAAATCTCTTAAAAAAGGAAAAAATTATTAACCAAACGAAGTACAAATGTTGTTATAGCACTATATGTAAAAGACCTAATTTAAGACTGTTCCGTGAAAGGTTTTCTCATTAAGCTGATGGAAGTTATGCATGTGGAAAGCTCATTGTACAGGATCCTCAAAACAACAAAATAAATTACTATCATAGAAGTATATTTAGAGCCACTCGATCCCCTTGTTGCAATAATCTGTGCATAGTTCAACAAAAGAGGGTCCAGGCCATGAGGTGCATACAGGGACCAGAGCTGCTGCAATCCTGAATGTGCTGCTGGGGATCCTCATCCCAGAGGGAAGAGAGGGGCTGTTGGTGCTGGGCCAGTGCCTGCCCAGGGCACAGACCCCCAGTGCTCCCCCACGGGCACCTGCCCTGCCCAGGGACCGCTGGGGGATGTGGGGGGACACAGCCAGTGCTCCTGCAGGTGGACACACTGCTGAGTTGCTGCTGCTTTTCGCCTGAAGGGTGGGCTTCTTAACCCCTGACCCGGGTCTGAGTTGACAGTCTAAGTCTGGGGATTGGAAAATGCCTCCAAGCCCTTGCCTTTTGAGTGTCTACTGCTGAAATTGCATCTTAATGGAAAAACATAGATGGCCTATTCAAAATATACTATGAATTAAATCTGAATTGTTTTTAATACAAATTAGCATTGGGGTGTGCTTTTACAGGTCAAGCTCATAGGATGTGACTCTCAGAAGCATTCTTACAATGAGTAGTAACTATTAAAGCATATAGTTCCAGTAGATCCGATGAGATTAAGTGCTGTTTGGTAGGAGAAGGGCTTGCACAACAGGACTCTCCCAAGTGTTGCCTACATAGTAGCTTTATCCATATATTATTAAGACTGGCTGTCAATATTTTTTTGCAATTTATCTGACTTATTTCATGCATATATTGACTGTTGTTCTTACTGTTTCTTAGGCTACTGGAGAAAAAAGAGCTGCCCCGGATTCTGGCAAGAAGCCCAAGACTCCAAAGAAGAAGAAAAAGAAAGACCCCAACGAGCCACAGAAGCCAGTGTCAGCATATGCCCTTTTCTTCAGGGATACACAAGCTGCAATTAAAGGGCAGAACCCGAATGCCACATTTGGAGATGTTTCAAAAATAGTGGCATCTATGTGGGACAGTTTAGGAGAAGAACAAAAACAGGTAAATTGGTGCAGGGTTGTCTCACAAGAAGTACTGTAGCAATCCTTGTAAAAAACTCCTCCTACCTCTGCTCTAAGAGGACCATGCTACTTGCTGCTGTAGACCATTACCTCTGTAGAGCTACAGTGAGGTTTGAACTTGCTGAAGACCTGGAATCTAAAAAGTATTTTTTTATAAGAGGCAATAGGTAGTGTTAAATGACTGTATTTGTCTTTAAATTTTAAAGGGCAATTTGTAAGAGAGCTCAGGTGATAGTGTCCTAGAGTCCTCTTAAAACCATCTTTTGATGATTCCTATTTCAAAGCCCTTGTTTTCTATTAATAAGTTAGAAACGAGGAAGGAGCATATTTACCATTTCCTTTGATCTGCCTTATGAATTTGTTACAAAGCGTGTTGATTTCCAACCTTTGAAGCCAATCCTCTGTGTCTCATTACAATGTTGTGTGTGAAATGCTATCTCCAACTCCAACTTGGTACAGAGTGATGAGTTCTGTACTTCCTTGAGGGTTATTCTTCTTCCTATATACAAGTAACTCCTGCACATGGATTGAAGTGGGTTAAAAAAGATGCCCTTTGTTTGCCTGTTGATATTCCGTTCAGTTCTCAGTAAGAGTTAATAGAAGTTTCTGTGGAAGAGCAGATTCCCAGATAGGACACCTTTTGGCAAGGGATGAATGGTAATTGTTTTTGAAATACATTTGGAAACTTTTAGTCTGATCTAACAGATGATAATGAACATGATTTAAAGGTGAACTTTAAATTTACTGATGGTTAAAAATACAGATTTATTCATTTTTGCCTATCTGTTCCTGTTTAACTCAATGGGATTCTCTCATGCTGGCTTTGGGGCAAGTCCAAGCTCTTTGAACCACCTTTTCTACAGGTATACAGATTTTTTAATATGTAGTTAGAATATTTGTTTTGAAAAAAAAAAATGCATAGGCATTTTTTCTTATTCTAGGCTACTGCTGATACATTTTGGCATCTGAAATACTCAGTGTTCTAATATCCCTGTTATTTACAGTTATTAAAATATCATTTTCTGGGGAAGTAAGGAGTGCACAGGTAGTCTTGTCAAACAAATGGCTGCTCAAACTCATGTCAAACAGCAGCCTTTTGTTATTCACGATAATCAACATAAATTGTAGTGCAAGTCCAGTGAGTAGACCTGAAAGCCTGTAGCCACCTGCAAGAATATTTAGAACTTTCAAGGAAGAAAAAGCATATCTAATAGCAGAGTGTTTTCAAGCATTTGGGTGTGTGTTTTTTCTTTCTTTGCAAGTGATTTTGAGAACATTCTGACGAAAATGTCTTAATAGTTGGTGAAATTGTGGTCTCTTTTAATAGGTATATAAAAGAAAAACTGAAGCTGCCAAAAAAGAATACCTAAAGGCACTTGCTGCCTATAGAGCAAGCCTTGTTTCTAAGGTAAGCCTAATAATGCTTTTGATGTAATCTAAGTGAGCTTTTGGCAATGGTGTTTAAATATTTGGGGCAAGGGGGGAGATGTTATGCAAAATAAAAGTAGAATCCTAGGATTTCTGTAATACAGCTCTACAAGATGTTGCGCTGCTGCTTGAACTCTGCTTAGTCTCTGCAAAAATAATTTCATGTCTCTACTGGCATACTAATGATTACCAGAAAACATCTTTGTAAATGTACATCTTCCTTGAGCTGTGGAGCAAAGTAATGCACTTCACTGCAAAAGTAAAATTCAGTTATGAAAAATATACTGACCTTTTGACATTAACATTTGCAAGCTATTTGCAGAGGTTTGTTTTTCCTCAAGTGCTGCTTCTCAAAGGACAGACTTGCTTTGCGTGGAGCTGGAGAGCAGTTGTTGTGTGACAAAACTTAAGTATTTCTTGCAGGTGAGGGGAAAMAAATGCATGGTGGCTCTGAATTTGGAGAGTACTTGCAAACAGCCTAGCTGGCAGTGAGCCACATGGAGTATTTTAGTGGATCCTGAGTTAAAATAGACCTTGTGAAGAAAACAAAGCTCTGCTGTCTTGTTTGAGAATTTACCTCTCTAGCCAGTAGCACTACGCAGGTTGTACTTCTGTTGCATCTGAATATTGTAAATGGAAATGTGCTTACAGACATCTAAAATATGGGTAAAGTGTTACCAAGGTGGTTATTTCTCTAACAATGTTTCATAAACGTCAACTACAAAAATATATTCAATCACAAGAAAGCAACAGAGGGTGATGTTGTCTAACTCCTGAGAATATTTATTTGAATGTACAACTGCAGAGCATTAGTAAATCATATGGAAAATTGCTGTGTATTTTAATTAATGATTAAAAATACAACAGSAGAAATTATACTTGTGTTTTTGGAAGGTGGAAGGTTTCTTCTCCTTGTGTTGAGTAGCTGTGTTTTTCTCTTGCCTCTAGGACTTAGTATTCTAAAAGTCTTTAGTATCACAGTGCTAAGTTCAATAGCAGCAGGAATTCTAAATACCTTTGAGGGATATTATTTTGTCAGTCTTAAGTTCCCTTTTCAAAACCATCAGAAATCATTTTTTTTTCCCCAAATCCATGGGACCTGGGCTGCCAAGTAACTTGTGGGAAGATTGCAGGTGGAAATTACACTCAAAGTCCCATAGTATCTCATCTCCTCTAACTTAAGACATCCTTGCTGTAGCTTTTTCATGCGAGAYGTTTGCTGAGAGTAGGGATGGGATAGACACTTGCTTGTTACACAGATTACAAACAGCACAGTTTGTTACATTCTAAGGTAAATGTCTAAAGCATGTCAAATAATTGCTTGTTGGTTGTACACTACCAAGATAACTCATGGAGAGGGGGTGTGTGTGCACTGCTGTCTCTCAAAGAACAGGGGATTTTTAAAAGCATGTAAATATAGAAAGCGTTGGGCCTGTTCTCGCTCTTTCAGAGACAAAATGCATGTGACATCTGTGACTTTCTGGTGTTGATCAAGGGCACAAGTTTCTTGTCCTAATAAGAACTAGAGGTACCATATAGGGAGAGAGATAAAGAGGTGATATAATGGATTGGTGGGTCAGTGATTGTTTTCAGACTGCAGATTGATCTTTTCTGATAGAAAACAAAAGATGATGATCTCTCAGAGTAGCTGTTACTTTTATTTCCATGTAAACAGTAACAGTGATTTTTTCTGTTGAAAAGAYAGTTAATTTCTTTTCCAAACACAGGCTGCTGCAGAATCTGCTGAGGCCCAGACAATTCGTTCTGTTCAGCAAACGCTGGCATCCACAAATTTGTCTTCCTCCCTTATTCTGAATACTTCTCTTTCTCAACACGCGACGGTATCGGCGTCTCCCCAAACTCTTCAGCAGCCCCTTTCCAGAGCAATYGCTCCAAAGCCCTTGACCATGAGACTGCCAATGAACCAGATTGTGGCTTCTGTTACCATTGCACCAAACATGCCAACAAACATTGCAGCTCCATTGATAAGCTCTATGGGAACAAACATGGTGGCGACGCCATCTTCGTCTCAAGTCAGTCCCTCGATGCAAAGCCAGCAGCACCAGATACAGCAGCTCCAGCAGCAGCAGATGCAGCAGATGCAACAGCAGCAACTACATCAGCATCAAATGCATCAGCAAATACAACAGCAAATGCAGCAGCAGCATTTTCAGCACCACATGCAGCAACATTTGCAGCAGCAGCAGCAGCATCTTCAGCAGCAGATTAATCAACAGCAGATGCAACAGCAACTGCAGCACATACAGCTCCAGCAAATGCAGCAGCAGCAAATGCAGCATATGCAACACCAGTCACAGCCTTCTCCCCAGCAGCACTCGCCGGGAGCCCCGCAGATCACCTCTCCCATCCCTGCCATTGGCAGCCCTCAGCCAGCACCTCAGCAGCACCAGTCACAAATACAATCTCAGACACAGACTCAAGTATTATCGCAGGTCAGTATTTTCTGAAGATAAACGATCTCGCAACATGGCTTTGTGTTGATGGAGGGGGTAGGGGTAAACCATATTTGGCTGAAAACTGTAAATTGTTGATGGTAGTTATGCAGGGATGCATAACAGATCAAATGATCCTCTAAAGTGTCTATTAGATAGGCAATAAAGAACTACAATGTAGCTGTGTATCATCTTTTAGCTGACTATAAATCATTTTGTTTAAAAGAAAAAATGCTGTTCTCTTTTTCATGTGATGCCTTTTTAATTTATTTAAGCTTTACCTACAATATGTGAATCAACTGGCCTAATAAATACCTGGACCTTATGACTGCAAAATGGCCTTTCAGAGTTATATGCTATAACCCTTCTTTCTCTAAAAGTGAATAATGCACTTCAAGGCAGTATGAACTCATGAAGCCCTTAAAGCACAGTTGTAACTACCTGTAAAATGATGATTGGATTTCATACAATCATACTTGTATGACATGAGTTACTTGATGGCATTTTTTGTCATGAAAAAATAGAGTAAATCACAGATTTTTGCCAAAGCTCTTATTTTTTTTTCTCTCCTAAATGTCTTCAGAAAAACAAATGCAAGTAACTGGACTTAAATGTTTGACCCAACCTTTCACTTCATTTCTCAAATAAACCTGCCATAGTTCATAAGAAAATATATATTGACATTTACCCGCTTACGTTAATTCCAATTACAGAACAAATGTGAATATTATATTCTGTGTCGAAGTGATGAGTTTCAGATTTAATACACTGTATTTTTAAAAGGGAAATGCACTTAAATAAAACTGTTATTACAGAAAGCTAAGATGAGAAATGCAAGAGTTATTAATACGCTGTAAAACCGGTAGAATATTTAAATGAAACTCCACAACCGAATAATCAATGTAAATATTTTCTTTAAAAGTTGTAAGTTTTCATATCATGTGTTGTAAAGTTTTCATAAATGAGGCTTTAATGTAAACACTGGTAACATGAATTATTAATTGCTACATTGCTTATTGTGTTTTTATGCTGTTTTATACTTTTTTATGAGTTATGATAGCAGCAATTAAGTTGTTTGTATTTTGCTTATCTAAAATAAATGCTTTTATCTTGCTATAGAATAAACACATTTCAGTAAAACTGATGAGCCGTAAGTCTTTGATAGAGAAACCGCAAATATTTCCTTCCGCAAATGCCTTCTTGGACRTTTTTTAAACTCCTTTGGATTTTTATCAAACATATTGGGTGAAGAGGTACCGATGGTAACAGAGCACTCGGCTCGTGTACCCTCCAGGATGCTCTGCTGAAGAGTCGTGGGCAACTTCTGCGAGGTGTCTGCGACTGCAGAGGGAGAAAGCAGGTGGTGGAGTCACAAAGCAGTCATGGCACCCTGTGTAACAACGACCTGCAGGGCCGAGGAGCAGGGCAGTGAACCTGTCTCTCAGCAGTAATGTTCAGAAATGCAAATCAGCACAAATTGTGGTTTTCTTTGTGTTTGAGTGTTTCACATGTRAACGCAGATACTGCTGTGGGCTTCCCTCTGTAAGTCTCCAGATCTTTGACTTGGGCTGATCCTGAGTTGTCTGACTTTTATTTTCTAACAAAAGTACAACATGATGGAGAAAGAGGGATGGAGAGGGCTGGTCTTTCATCTGAAAGGTTTGGAAATATTAACATCCAGTATGTTGTCAGGTTATTAGGGCTGTTCATATATTTTTTCTCTGAACAGAAAGGAGAGAGCCTTTATTTYCTTCTTTCCCTTCTTCGGCTGCAATATCTGTGCTGTGAGTGCAGTCTGACCACTATCCCCAGTTGTCTGGCATGATTAATTACAGCATCTGTCCTGTCAGAAGCTATAATGAAGAGGTCTTGATAAAAATTGCAAATTACCACTGGCAACAATCTTAAACTGCTTATGATAAAATGAAAATTAAAAACAGCAAGTGTCAAGCCTGAGCAGAATCCTAATCCTGTTTGAGGCATGGCTGCCATGCTCAGACCACAACCCAAAAATAATGGAATACAGATTCCCAAAAAGTTGCAGCCAGACTTGAGGGAAGAGGTACTGTACCATGTGAGTTTATTCATAATGAATTCAGCTTTCAATATTTCATCATCCTCAGGTACTCTGTTTATTATGTACAAATATTGAACAGCAAGAGATTCTAATTATAAATTTATAGATTTCTTGGAGCAGAAAAAATCATGTATAAATTGAAGATTTTCATAATAGGTGTTAGTTGACAGCTACCCATGCTCCTAATAGCCTTAGCATGATATCTAATAATGGCTGGGACGGACTTTATTCCAAGTGCAAGGAAGCCTGTCTGCATTAGAAATGGCACAACAGAGGCTGGTTGGGAAAGATTTTGTGTGTGTCAGTTTTAACCAATGTTACATAACAAAGGGAACCATTTTATAGTCATTCTTGAAACCTTTAGACAAATGTCTTCAGAAATAATTGCTAAACTGCATGTGACAGTAATTGTGTATTAGTTCTATAATTGTCATTTTGAAGACCTATGAAGTATCGTTGGAAAAATGTCACTAGTGATAAGAGTTAATTACAACTGAAGTCTGTTTTCAACTATTTGCAGCGAGAAGCAGGTGTTATTACACTCATTAAATGGTTTCATAAATCCTGGGTTTTATCACATTTGATTAAGAGCTCCTGAACTACTGATGTTCAATTCCAGGAAAAATAGTTTTAATTACTGCAGCTAAAAAAAAAAAATTAATCAAGCAGGACTGTACATTTTAAATATCAAAATTTGAATCTTGAAAAACTGGAGCATCCCCTTGCTTGCCACAAAATTATATTTTGCATTACCCACAATAGCATATTGCAGAACATCTTGTGTTTCAAACTGTGCAAGTTTGTGTTCATGTTCCCTAAGTCTAAGTGAATAACTGTGCTATCATAGGTCATAAATAAAACTGTTAGTTTAAATCGCTGATATGCAATTTATACAAGAAAAATGCAATAATCTGTATGATTTCAGTGTCGTGCATGGTTTTAAGAATGTTTTCCTTCATAGCATTTACAAGCATTTAACTGCTCCCTTCTTTTCCCAAGGTTTCAGATGCTTTATCACCCCAGTTAACCACATTCTACTTTCACATTAACCCAGGTTGACATATGATGAAAGAACATAAGGAGGTTTAATTTTTAGCTGACACAGGGTCATTAGTTTCTAACTTGCAGAACAAAGCCTTTAAATACCTCTGTGCAACATAATCTCAATTTTATATTATCACCTGACCATTGTGGTTTGCAGGACAGATGGATTAAGTATCTCAAGTTTAACCACAAGCCTTGCACTGACTCTTTTCAATGAGGATTCCTATTTGAATGGCTCCTTTTCCATTTCTCACTTCATGGAGTATTTTGCAGCACTGGACTGCATTCTAACCTTTCCCTCCCCCCTTTGTTTGGCTTTTGTTTTGCAACAGCTGTTATTATCGTTTTTGGTCAGCTGTGATTGCTGGAGGCAAAATAGGACCAGATGGTGTTTTGCTATGCATGAATGGCGAGTTAGAGGAGTTTAGATTGAATAGGCCAAGTTTGAATGGTGTCTATGCACCACCTGCCCTCTTCAGCAGCAGCACACACATCATAGGAGCATGATCTGTCTCAGACCTACTAGAATTGGATGGGAATGGAGAGCGCCTCGTTGGATTTTCTCCATATTTATTGATCTTCCATGCACTAACAGCATAATGCAGTACACAGTCAATTTGAGTTAATTGGATATGACACAGCATGTACATGTAATCTATCACCGGAGTCTCCTGGTACACTTTAGGTTTTGCTGCCACAAGAACATGCAGTATTAGCCTGCATTAATAGGCTAAGTGGATGGAAGTAAACCAGGATCATTGTAGGGTTTGATTTAACAAAATATACTGTAGTTTTACAACTGTACCCTTGAAACTGCCAGAAATGCAGTTAACTATGAACATTTCTGATTTGATAGGCTAGGGCTGAGTATTTTGTCACAGAAAAAAATATATGTCATTCCCATACATTTCTGTGAGGTTTGCCAGAGAAATTTAAATGAATATAGGGAGTGTTTATAGGGATGGGCCAATGCCATTCAGAAGAGYAGCAAAGGGCTGCTTTGTTAACCTAAAACTGGTCAGAATGATAGAATTTAAATGTTACATAAATGTAAGATCTGTTGTATACCCTGTTAAGGTTGACTGAAAGACATGGGATATGGAAGACTTGTGCCTGGACATTACAGAATAAAATTCATATGTTATGAATAATGAAAAAAAATATGTAACAATAATATATAATACATAAATTACTTGCATTGTCACAGCAATTGGATGTTTCAAAGCCTACTTAATATGTAACTGAGGGTTGCGATCATGCTCTAAGTTGGCAGGAGCTGCTCACTCGGCGTCTTTGTCTGTGGTGTCAGGTAGCCAAGTGAGCTACTTTATTATGAAAATTGCATCCAACTGAAAAAATGCTAAATATTTTCAAGTGCCTGTGGGAAAAGCTAGGTTTGTATTAAAGGATTTGGTTCTTAAAGTCACCAAGAAGTTAATGCTTCTCAGGTGCATCGGAGGGAGAGAATTTTCGATTATAGTACTAAAATCTTTCAGAAGTGAATGTATTGCTTTGAATGAGCTGCTCTGATACTTCAATAGGCTACGCTGGAGATTTAGAATGCATTCTGTTTACCTCAGTTAAAAACCAGAAGTGACATTTTATACAGTGGGTTTTGTCCAAGTTCTTGGAGTATTAACATCTTCAGCCCCTAAACAAACCAAAGTAGTGGAGAGTTTTCTTACAAGGTTTGAAAATAAATCTATTTTAATCTTCTAAGTAAAAGAAGTTGAACAGATAGTTATACTTGTGCTGTAGTTATATGGGCATTTTGTGCAGGTATCATTTATTCTCTTTCCACTCTGGGAATATCTTTATTATGCAGTTACCTTTGGTCTGTTATTTTCTCTAAACTAGAGCTGCTACATCATTTTAACTCTGCTGCTCTAATTGTAAAAGAAAGGCTTTGATCCAGCAAATCACTTAAAATGAGCAGATAATTCATGTATATAAGTAGTAATTTCATTGAAGTGACTACTCATATGCTTTGTTATACAGTTGTTCAAGTGCTTTCATAGATCAGGGCTCTAATTGCAAAACATTGTGTTCCAAACAGTTCCAAGTATTGATAATAATAATCAGAACCTAAAAGTAATACAGCCTATCTTACATTTTCTGCACTTTTATTAAATTCTATTCTAAGCAAGTCACAGGTCTTATTTTCAAGTACAGGTATCTAACCTTAGTGCTGGTTCCAAGACTGTGAATCATCATAAATGTGTGAAGAATTAACCACCTGATGGTGAATTGTATCTGCAGCCATTTAGAAGGGATTCTACTGTGCACAGGTCTGAAAACCTCTACCTGGATCAGCAGTCACAGCTCTTGACTGAGCAGATGCCTTAACCAAATATTTGTATTTACAAAASAGAGAAGTAAATGCAGGGAAACAAAGCGCCAGGATACCTCCTGGCAATATTTGTGAAACCTAAAGCATGTAGTTACTGCAGGCTGGTTTATTTCAGTGCTATAGCCCATGCTGTACTGATAACAAACATATACATTGCATTAGCACCAAGTACATAAATAATAAATCCTTTGTGTTAAGATTTTCTTGCTGGTGGTTATAGGTGCTTAATTTTGGAATTGGTTTTGGTGTTCCATGAACCATGAGAATTGACCATTATATTTAAAAAATTGTAAGTAGCTCTACCATTTCTTACTTTCTTTCCTCTTCCTAATTTTAGAAGTGCAGAATGTTCAGTGTCTGAAAATCAGAGCTCACTTTGGAAAATTCTGCTGTATCAACTGTTAATCAGGATATTCTCACTGCTGTCCCGATGTGTGTGTGTGTGTATACATACATATATATAAATAAATAAAATCTTGCAGCCTGCTCCTATCTGTTCACAACCTTTGGACAGCTTGTCCTGAAGAACTTCTTCTCTTTCAGACCCCCTTCATATTCCTCTTGTTTCTGTGGGTCACAAGGAAATCAATAGACTGTGCACATACACAATACATATTTATTTTAATAAAGAGATGCCCAGATGTGTGCACTTAATTGTATGTCTAAAATATACGTAAGTCCAGGCATGCATTTGGGGATTTTTGGGTTAACATGTTAGGTGCTTTGTAGCACGGATTGCCAAAGGATCTGGTTACTGCTTAGTATGCCTTGGCACTGACAGGATATAGATGAAGCTAGTGATAATTATCATCCTTGTGTAAACAGACTTCCTCCCTTATAGTATTGTGGCAAATAAATCTGTAAGAGTTTTGGTCATTTACAGCAGATAAGTGTATCAGGGCAAATCTTGAGCTCATGGCGAAATGCATGCAATTCCGAGTGACAGTATAGATACTTGTGTTTCTATAAGGGCTGAGCAATCTTTCTTTTTTCCTTCCTTTTTCCTTTAACCCAATGCAAATGAACTTATCCTTCACCTCAGAAAATGGCCAGAGCTTGCTAGCGGGCTTGGACAAATCAAACATCCTTGAACAAAAATTGCAATAAAAATGTAATATTCTCACATTCACTTCTGTTGATGTTTGCTGAAGCTGTACATGGCTTTAAACCGAAGGTGGAGTATGTGCTGATTATTTCTTTCCATTTTCAAAGCTGCTGATCAGCGAAAAAAGAATTGATGCACGATGCTGCATCGCTGCAGGTTCAGCTGCACAGCAGGCGGCTCCCACTGGGAATGGGTGCCAGTCCCCGCGCCGCCGGGCACAGCAGCACGTGGGTGCGGCACAGGTTCCGTATTTATCTCATTTCGTGTCACTTTGGTGTTAAAAGCAAGGTGTAACTGATAATTTCAAAGGGATCAGCCTGTCGTGGGCCACTGCCTCTCCTCGGCCGCGTGGCCATCGGGCGCGTAACTGCAGCCCCTGGTGGGGCAGGAGGTCGCCCCTGTGCCTGTAGGCCCCGTTCTCCACAAAAGCAACACCACGAGCACAGCAACTGTTAAAAATTAAACCCAGCTTTGCAATGTACTCAGGGCTAAATAAGAGCCCACGGAGCCCGTAGAAATAAACCCAGTGATTTCAGGAGACTTTGGGCCAGGGCTTAGCTGAAAATGGACAGAAAAATGCAGCCATTATGAGCATGCTTGTAATTTTTTCCAATGACGTAGGAATACTTCTTGGAGAAAGAGAATTTGAAGGAGAGGGAGGAACAGCAATTTTCCTTCTGAATTGAGAAAATGAAAACTGTTGGGTGTGTGTTGCTATCACAGCAAAGTGTTTCTATCCAGGCTCAATGTTTCAGCATGTAAACAACTTCCACTGAAATCTGCAAAGTGCCTGTGCAGAGCATCTGGGAAAATATTTGCTATTTAAATGCATTAAGCAAAATGATAATGTTATTTGGCTTTAGTTAACCAATAACAGAGGAGAAATATAATGCTTTAGTTTTATTAACTTTCTGCCGTACAACACAAAGTCAATGAAATSAAAAATACTTTCTTCTTTGTAAAAATCTGCATAAATTATAGTGAGGTTTCATTTTTGGGAGTGTGGGGTTTTTTCGCTATGGTTATCTGTATACTTTATCTGCAGTTTGTTGCTTTAGAACAATGTATTTGTCCACTGTAGACAAAATATGCACTTTGTTCAATTCCTTACTTGAGGTCAAATTCTCTTGAGGAGAACAAGTGTGGGTTGTGTAGCTGTCAAAAGAGGGTTTAGTGCTTGACCCTAAGAACCATTCAAAGCCCAGATCTTTCTTTTTTTATTGCTTTTCTTTTTCATTGTTTGTACTTTATACTTAAGAAGGGGCCTCTGCAGAGGGGAAAGCCCCTGCTTTCGTATTCACAACCAGCAGCCTTCTACTGAAACACCTCAAAAGCTTTTCACAGCAAGAATTTGGAAACCACTGCTCTGTGTCAACTGCTGGTGCATAATCACAGGGTACAGGRAGGGGCTGGGGCAGGATGTGCAGATACACGTGCCTGATGGAGCCCAGGGAGGATGGGGTGGAGGTGCTGTCAGGGATTCGGGGCATGGGCATAAATGTTCTGGCAGTAAACAAAGTACTGGAGGTCTGTTAGCTTGGATGCAATAAAGCAGGAGTGTGAATCCAAAAGAGTAAGCTGCTGAATTAATGTAGTTTAGAGGAAGGTACAGACAATAGCTATTTAACTGGATGCTCACTGAAAAGTTGATGGTACACTTTTATATCTGTGCTCCAACAGAAGTTATCTTACATTCTCTACAGATGGTGTTTATATAGTGTGCACAAGCTCAGAGTTAGAAATAGCCATAAAAAAGGCCAGAGATTCTGTGTAATTATTCACAATTACTATTGTGTAATTGGAAAGTGTAAGTTTTGTCTTACATTTCATTTTATAGGACTACAGCGCAATTATACTTATAAAAACTGTTACCAGGATGAGGTGCCTTATTTGTAAAAAAAGCAAAATGCTTTYCTAACTGAACAGGAGTTTTGATTAACATACAAATGTGGTAAAGGAGATTTCAAATCCTTTCCATCCGAGTTGGCAAGACTGTTGGCCTTATCTTTTTTATCTCAGGTAGTAACTCACAGTTCTCCAGGGCCATTCCAAGGGAGCCAGGAGCACAAGAGGACCAAACAAACAGATGGACTGAGATACCAGAAATCTGAGCAGTAGAGGAAGGTCACCTCTTTGGAAAGTTACACAATCCTTGTGGGAGTCTGTCCATGGCAGGGCCATGGCTCCCAAGTAGGGTAAGCTCAGGTGCTGCCAAGTGGGAGGTGGGCACTGCACAAGCCCTCCCCTCTGCTGCTAAAGGCATGAAACAGAAATAAAGAAAAGGAGATTAGACTAGAGAATTGGTCATCTACATAAATTGGGACAAAATACATATACTATGTATTCTGGGATAATTTGCACCCTTAAGAAACCCTAATGAGGAGCAGTTGCTGCCCTACTTGGAACAGAGACTTCAAATAGGCATTCATATGGGGAAGCATGGTTTTAATTACACARATCTCCAGTCAGCATCTGGGAACCAAGGAAATGCAATGGGATATGAGCACTCTGTATCAACATCATCTGGTTCAGCAAACAAGAAGCATTTCACAGAGAGCACAGGAAAATGAAAGTTGAATAAGTCAAAAAGCCTTACAATGAAGAAATAAAATAGCTTTCAGATTATTTGAGAGTATCAGAAAAAACAAAACAAAACCAAAAAAAAAAAAAAAAAAAAAACCACCAAAAAAACCCAAAGACAACACTCTCAAACTTATGTACTGTATGAGCTCTCATGTGCAGCAAAAATTCCTCCAGAACTGTATTTGTTGCTCATAATATTCAGCTGGGAATAACATGACAGGCTTGCAGAGTTCCTGCAGGGCACCGTGCATATACGGGCACTGTCCAAGCCTTGTTCTTGAGGGCAAACGTTGCTTTCTGTTTGTTGCCACTGGTTCAGGACTCTCAATTTTCATGCAGACTCGAGGCCATATCATTAGTCCATGATGCTTGTTCTCAACAGTCRGCTGGTCCCAGATCGGCAACGGCAATGGTAAAGTGACTTTCAGGATCATCACAGAAAATCGCCGAGACAGGAGGAACCTCCCCTGTGAAAGGGGGCTGTGGGCTCATGCAGGCCCTGCTGTGGGTCAAGGGCACTTTGCTGGCTGCATCAGGTGTGAGGAAATCGGAATTCTGGATCCCTCATCCCTGGGAGTGTTTCAAAGCTGGGTTGGATGGGGCTTTGACCAATGTGGTCTAGTGGAAGATATCCCTGACCATGGCAGGAGGGTTGGAACCAGCTAAGATGATCTTTAAGGTCCCTTCCAACCCATACCATTCTATGACTCTATGATTCTGTGATTAATTTTCCTTCAAACACCTTCACTAGAAGATCCAGAGCTATAGCCAATACTAATTTATGGAAAGAACTATTTTAATGGACATGCAGAGAATGTTATGTGTCCCCTGTAAGACTAAAAGCATGGGGAGAAGGAAGGGACAGGAGAGAGATGATTTCCAGCCTGTAATCCTGAATGTTTTATTGTTTGATATTTTTCAGTTTCTGACACAAAACTGTTTCAATTGCAGCATCTTGGGGCCAAGGATAGAGTTACAAAATCCCTACTGTTCTTGGGATGGTAGATACTGTAAAAGGGCACTGATCTGTCTCTGACCTCTGGATGCCACCGAAAAATGACTGGAAACAAAGCACTGAGGGGAAAGGTGGGACTGGTGTAATGGATTGGAAACGCCTACAAAAAGTCAGCAGTTCCAGGTGTTCCCTGCCATCCTCACTGCTGGTGTAGTCTGGTGGGTAAGAAGTGCAGGATTACTACATGGATGTTCAGATGGCTGATTTTGTGATGGATGTTGGGATCGGGATTGGCTGTGGGCATGAGCCCCTGTGTGCTGGCCTGATTGTATTTCAGCCCTCACGGCACACTGCAAAAGCGTGTCTTCAGGCCGGATCACCAGTCAGATGGTACTGAGTCAGCATATGTTTAGATGTAAAAATCTGCTTAAGTTTTGTACATTTTAATTATAGAAAAATTATAAACACCAGTAAGGCCAGGTCAAATCACACCCAGTGCATTCTAAGTCTCCCACAGGTATCAATGGCCTCTGTCAACCTTTGAACCTTRAGATAAGCTAATGATACCTCTGGCCTGCCAAGAGACCATTCCTGGTTACCAGCATTCTTAGACTACCTTGTTTTCCTTGGATTCAATGGCTTTTAAGCACATGCTTAAAGTTAAGCTCATTATGAGRTATGTTGCTGAGTATGAAACATAATTAAGACTTAAGAACAGTAGAAGAGCCTGTAACTGCTCATAATCCGTCTCTTCTTTCTCCAGACCCTGAAAATAGAAAAAGTGAGAATTCCCAAAGGATTGATGTAATTTGGTTTTGGCTTTTGGTTCTGTTAAGGATTTCAATCTATAAAAGTGAAGCGAGAAGAAAAGTTTGTTACACAGGTTTTTGTTAAAACCGAAGCAGCAGATTAAATAGGTGACTTCATGAAAAGCTGAACCAGGTCACTATTATTCTTGGTGATTAATTAACATCTGTGTTGTTTAAACACTGATAACTGCACCTGTTTCTTTAAAACATCCTCCTGGGTTTCCTGTGTGGAAAAGCAGAGGGTGAGTGGCTGATCATCTCCAGCTCAGGACAAATATTGCCATGACTGAGATTTGCTGGTCAGGTACTGTAAGAAACTAAGTCCTTGGAACAGAGTAGAGAGATGATTTCTCTGTGAATTAAACAGCACTTGAATAAAGAGTCATTAACCTGTTACAGTATCATACATAGCATTTCCATCCTGTACTTTTAGTTTAGTGCCACTGGGATTTTAGCCATCACCTCTTGAAATCCATTGTAAAGCTTGCAATGGCTTCAGAGCTACTGGACCAAATCTTGACAGAGCAGCTTCGGTGCTTTTGTAATGTAAAAGAATTATAACTCAGAGCTGTGCTTATATTCCTGCTGGCAGTGAGGTGAAGGCCATTTGACTCGGAGCCCAACACAGTCCTGTTTAGCTTTGCAGCCCCGTATGAATGATTGTGAGCAAAACTGAGGTTGGGGAAAATTTGGGGATGTAGTTGGTGTTGCAAGAGTTGATACTGTTTCTCCTTACAGTAAAATTTAAGTCCCGTCTTTCTGAGTGCAGTGTCTCACTTTCCACACTTAGGCATTTCAGCAGCTAGTAATTAAAAAAAAAAGGTGGTGCCCCACTGCCACAAACCAACGTCAATACTGCTGTTTTTTCGGTCTTTACATAGGGGTGGGATTATATTTTCTACCCTACTCCTTTCCTACTTCGGTACATATACAACTCTTTTAAGCAATACAGATTTGATTAAAAAAAAGCCAACCCAGCAGCATAAACCAAAACCAAGTGTGTTCATTGAAGCGTTTTGTACATCATAGCTGCTGCTTACCATTTTTATTCATCTGGCATTTACAGAGAAAGCCTGTCTTGATATCTTGAAGGCACTTTTAATGAGTACACATCATGAATTTTCCAACTGCTTTTAGATTGAAAATGATTTCCTATTTGTCACAGAACCATGTTATTTTACATTTTAAAAGGTTCTTGCACACCTCCCCAGCACCTGGATTGTAAGTGATTATTGGCTATTGTAGTTTGAAAATGAAAGTTGGTAGAATTTACTTCAAGCCTGTCCAACTAAATAAAAAAGTTAACTTCTGCTTAAAAAAAAGAATAAAACTGTTACATAGCTACTGTACTCTCAGCTAAATACCTGCTTTGACATATTCATGCAAAAGGTTAAATCCTGCACTCCTTTTCTGTACAGCACCTGTACCAACCATCCCATCATTCTTGCAGAATATTCAATCTGTCAGACTCCCCCTCTCAGGGTGCTAAAAGTTTATGAAGGTTCAAAGGGTGGACTGGTCAAAATCATCAAGGAAAATCAGTTCAGGTGTCTTCAACACAAAGACACAGYTTCTGGTTTGAGAAGCCCCCTGATAAAATTGGTTGGAGACCGGAAGGCAATCTGGGAAAAAGAGCATGTTGTGTGTGTCTTGTGTTCACCCTCATTCCAGAGCAGCTCATGTTGGACACTGCAGAATGGGCTGGGTAAACCTTTGCAACCCCTATTTTTAAGTCTTATGTTAAAAGGACTAATTTGAAAACCACTGCAAAGGTTACTCTGGCTTTGGGAAGTTTCAGAATGGGGAAGGCAAAGTTCAGTTTCATGAACAAACTCTATAGGCAAAACCCATGACAATGGGAAGCCAAGTAAGTGGGAAAACTTACTATATTGAGTTAAGTTAGTCTCTTCCAAGCCCTAAGCCTAATTGCCCAGCACTGAGCAGTAACTACTAATTTTCTTCTTTCTAATGTACTGTAGGTACATTAGATGTATTTCCTTATTTTATTCTTTAAATACTACTAAAGATGAGTACACTCAGCATTGACTTAACCCTGCTTTGTCAAACTGGCCAAGTAACTCTCAGTTTCAATGGGAACAGATGGAGGCTCCTGCCTATAAGACCTTGGCTGCTGTTTGATCACCACTAATCGGGTGACTTACTGACTTCACAGCTTGGTATACGAAAATAGCACATATTTTAGTCATAACCTTGTAAAACTTCAGTTTTCATTCGAAAATATTTGGGATGAAGAGAATAATGAACTATCTCTACCCAAGCTAAATAGATAATTAAGAATATGAATATTAAGAAGCCCAATCCAGAGAGTTACTGATTGATTTGCTGCAAGTTACTGTGAATTMGGTCTGCAAGGAAGAAAACATGACTACAATTTAAAGATTGTAATTCAATGGCTTAGAAGTTGTACCACTTCCCATTCTCATTACATTTGCAGGAATTAAGCACTTCTGACACACAATTTGGCATTTACCAGGATAAAAGAGATTTATCATTTCTGTTGTTAGTTATTTTGATGATCATACAGTCAAAGGCAGAGAGCAGCCAAAACCATTGTTATTTTTAATGTAGGTTGGCGACGTGCATTATTGTCTGGGCAAAYATGGCATGGAGTGGAAAGGACCACATCCCATGGATGTTCTGAAATGAAAATCTTGCTTTCATGGTTTAACAAACTGAAGCCATAATTGTGCTGGCGAGCAGCCTGCTTCCCGCTGTGACCCCTGGAGAGTGAACATCCTTCAGCAGCACAGGGCCGACAGAGTTAAAGGCCGCCGGTTTTCTCTGGTGTGGTTGCCCACACTTGGAGCACTTTTCAAGTGTTCCCACTCCGAATCCAGTGGGTAGGGTTTGTGGTCAGACTATTAATAGTGGCCTTTGAGCGGATTCCTTGAAATGGGAGGCTCGGCAGACTCCTGGCAGTTCTGCGGGCTTAGGCAATTTAATGCTGATGCCTGATGCCTGGGATTTAGCATACAGTCTGCTCAGTGTTCATATTTAAGGACAAATTTGCAGACAGGGAGCAGAAAAATGACTTGATTTTTAGCTAGCTATCACATATGGCTGTTCAGTTTTTGTGTGAGATCTTTACAGAGAGATCTAAGACTTGTTTTCCAAAACGCACCAGCAGAGAATATGATGGCAGTTCTTATGCAGAAACAAACAAAGCTCTATTTATGCAGAAAAGCTGCTTGTTTGTTAATGATCTTATGTAGGTAATAGCTAGTAGTAGTGATGGTAATTCACTGCTTGGAACACATTTACCCAAAATACTTGTATTTATTTTTAGGGAAGATGACATATACTGACTTGTTCAATACAGATATAAAGAAATATCTGTTGTGTTTTACAGAACAACTGCCTTTATTCTCTCTTTTCCTTTGTCCCTTGAGCTTTAGAGTATGACTATTTAATTAAAAATATTGAATGAGAGACCAAGTTTAATTTTTTCTAAACAATAAACTCCAACATATTCAACAATGTCTCATGCCTTCCTGGCATTTTGACGTACGCCTGCAGCAGAGTCTATTGAATTTGGTATGTGACTAAAATCTAACAAAGAACACTGTCTACTGAACTTTAAATCTGCTTGGTTAAATCATTCAATGTGCTGTACAAGTTGTACAGCTGAAACTGAAAATAAGCAGAGCCCTTACAAAACTCAGCCAAGAAGCAGCTTAGCTAAAATTCTCAAGATATGACTTAGGAGCTTTGGGGTAATTTTTTCCAGTAAAAAACCCACTGAAATAGTTACTTTATATGAATTCATCTTATTTTTTTCTCTTGTTACTTATTAATACTTCATTACTACTTAAATTAAAACTGTAAGAAATGTGTTTGGTTGGATCCTTGCAACCAGTTGCCACAATGCTTGTTATTTGGGTAAATATATTACTGCAGTAAAACCCTGTCCAACTGGGCTGCAGAATTGGCTCAGCATTGACATCCATACAGTTAAACAATAAATGCTTCTTTTGCAGGATGTAAAAGAAAAACCCTGTACTGGAAAAATAGGAGTGCTCTCTTGCATCTCCAGTACATCTGTTTGTCAGACAGTACTCTCCAGGGGAGACACTTCCATCTATTGGCACATTGTAAATAATAAATAAAAATAACAATAAGGCAGTACATTATCACATTTAAATAACAAATAAGCAAAATAGGAGGAAACACCCACTGACCTTTGAAAGATCTACAGAGACTACATTTCATGCTAGATAGGTCCTAGAGGAATGGGCAAAAGGACATGAGAATACTCATAGAAAGCTGGTGAAATGCTGTTTGTTATAAATCCTGGGCTAAGGATTCAGCTTTGGTCAAATTCTGTTGAAAGCAATGATTGGAAATAAAAAGTGAGGATATTTATGAGCTGTTTAATACAATRATCCGAAGCCATGTTAAACTTAAATGACCTGTTCCACACGGAGATTGCACCCTGAATTATATCAGGGCAGTTATAATGAAAATAGCAGGTGTCCTATTGCTTTTTGGTCAATTACCATAGTTAATGAATGAAGCAAATTTTTTATTACAATTTAATTACCCAAGATTGTTCAGCTCACTTGCAGCATCTGTTTTTCGCAAGGGCCTACATGTTGAACCCAATTTTTTTTAAAATAGGTCATCTAGAGCACAAAGAGCTTGATCCAGCACTGTGCATATGAACTTCTCCACCCAGAAGGAGGGGAGATGAGCCCCAGTGTCAGGGACTGCGTCCTCTTGCATTTCAGAGTGGAACTATTGCATCCATCTCGGTGCTGGTCTTCCCACCTTCTCACTTTTTGCTGGAGCCGTGTCTCAGCACCAATGACCATGACCAGCAGCAGCAGAACAGTGGGATTTATATAAATACAGTCTCTGGTTTTAGGCTGTGGCTTCTGCACATGTGTGAACTCAGTCACCTTAACTGTTGAGGAAAGAATTCCTGTTACGTACGTTCCTTGGATGCCTGTCCTGATGCTCCCTCTGATGCTGCACCCCAGCCAAAAAGCTCAAGTGGTTCTATTAGCCTGGACACTCCCAGCCTGGTGGGATCTCACCCAAACAGAAGGGACTCAGATCTTACAAATGGGATGTCTGGATACCAAGAGAGCACTTCTTTGCACTGTGTAGCCTTGGCATATTCATTGCAAAATATCCTTATGGCTCACTGGGCAGGAAGTACCTATGGAACTGACATGCACTCCTGCTACCAGAAGACGTCAACTCAACAAATGAATTATTGAGTAAAACTCTGTGGTCAGACTAAGTGATCACAGTGATCCCTTCTGCCCCTAAAATCTATTATCTTAATTCTCATTTACCCTAAGGCCATTTTACCTCCCTCTAGCAATGTAAATGGACCTTAAGGATTGAATATTTATATCCCCTTTGAGGTATTTTTATGTTGCCAGAGTGATGCCTCAGTAACCTTTGTGTGAATGAGAATGAGGAGCTCTGAGTCGCTCAATTGCCATGCTGGAAGGTGGCTCAGGGGCTGGGGTTTTGCTTGATTCTGTGGTTTTCCTTGTCTGATCAATACATATAGACTGTTCGGGAGTCCTTGTTTTAGTATTTTATTAACATTGATTCATGTAACTTTGTTTAAGCCTTTTATGCTGGGGATTGACTAGTTAATGACATAACCAATTAACCACCTGCCTTTGGCACAGTGCTCAAATCAAGGTGTGTATGTTTCCCAGACGTGCTGTGAAATCATACCAACCTGTGGAGATGTGAAAAGAAACCAAAGAGTAAATCTAAAATTGTCTGGACCATAAGCCTGGAAACGAGTCCTAATGGCCCTCAGCTGGACATCAGATGGTTCTGGAACGACGTTTTTGGTGAATCTCTGCTGGTGAGAACCCCAGTGGCATCAGGAGCTGAGCTTGAAAGTAGAACTACTTGACCTGTGGTTGTCTATTAGTGCTATTGTGGTTGTGCCTCCAAAATTGTTTTTTCTGCATTAAAACCTGCAGTAGGATGGCCCTGATATGCAATATGCATGCACATTCTAGTAGCAGCTTCATCTTTCTTGTGGCCTAAATGTAATCCAATAATAAACAAAAATTCCTGGTGGGTGCTTGGATTAGATGAACATCTGCTCACTAAACTGTTTTTAAACTGCATAGTGGCTCCTTCCTGTAAGCTTTTCACTTGGATGAAAAGACAGCAATAAAGAATTAAATAAATAAATAAAAGACCAAAAACCAAAAGAGAAATTCATAYGCTCCAGACTCCTGCTGGATAAACACTGGCATTCAGTGCTTCCTGGAGCACAGCACTGCTCCCTGCACAGCACTCTTCACTCAGCTAACGGTGGCCCAAATGCCTCCTACAGTGAGGGCTCTTTTTTGTTTCACTGGGCATTGGATGCAGCCATACAAGCCATGACACATGGCAGGAGAAAAGCAGACACCCGAGGACAGATTCCTCTATTGCATAATTCCACGGCTGAGAAATGTGCCAGGGAATGCAGAATTATGACCAAGACTTTTCCTGCTTTCCTTCTCATTGTCTTCATGGCCCAGTAGAAAATTGTGACAGCTGGAAATGAGGAAAAAAAAATGGAGCTTTATTGCTTTTCAGAGGAGTCAGATGGCCTTCAGCAATTATTGGAAGAAGTGAGAAGTGCTCCTCTTTAATGGATCTGTTGCAAATCTGTGGACTTGGGTTGTGTATATATTGAGATTGTTTTTTTAATCCCAAAGTGCTCCTGAGCACTGGTAAATGCCTCCAAGATCTTCCCTCTTTCAAATGCAGAAGTGCAGCTACTTCTGCAAGTTCCCAAGCCATCATTATGCCTTCTCTGGGCAAGGAATAGCAAAGTGGGACAAGCCAAGCTTAAAACTGAAAACAGACCACAAAGTGGAAGCTGTTCAAAGTAAACAGCAGGGAATAACTTTTGCTGCTGTTGGGTTTGGGTTGGATTTTTTTGCTTCAATTTTAATTTTGAAACGTGGGRCCTCTCAGCAGGTCTGTGCCAGGGTATGTCCCCACGTTGTGCAGCTGCTCCCACTGCCCATGGCTGCTGGGGACAGGTGGCTGCAGCACGGTCTGACCACCCCAGTTTGGAGAGAGGCATGGGATCGGCGCGAGATGAGGGCTCAGCAGACTGGGAATGTTGATCCCGGCCCAGCCAGCCCTGTTGCACAAGCACTTTAACGAGGCAGCAGGCTCCTCAGAGCTCATTGCTCTGGATTACACCACGTCACCTTCTGTCACACTGCGTGAAGCCCTGAGCGAGGCCGACACAGTGGAGCTCGGGGGACCTCGATGTGGAATGACATTACACGATGCAGAGTGGGAGAAAATCAAAGTTTGCCTCTCCTGGCATCAGGTACTCGCTCCCCACTTCTGCAGTGGCCCTGCAGGCCAGCTTCCAGCAGGTGGTCAGCAGGGTAGGTGTTTGGAAGAGCTGGGATATTTTCATTAAGCAGTTTCAAATCTCATTAGCAAATTTTCATAAAGCGATAATGCAGTGGCAATATTAGCCTTATTAATCCAATATGAAAGTCACTCTCATGATAGGGAAAAGTGCTAATAAAAGCCTTTCATTTTATACAGTCTAGCAGCACGTGCATCAGTGTGTTCTTAATGAAACGTTGCAGAATTTTAATCTCCCAGAATCAGTTCAAAGCTTTAGAACACAGTGAATTAATACCAACTGAAAGTTTTAAAGTTCATTTTTGCCTTCATAACAACTGTTAGCTCTTACTAAAACCAAGAATTTTTTTACTTAAAAAACCCCATAAAACTAAACAAAGCCAAAAAAACTTTTCATTTAAGCCTGACAGGCAGAAGGGATTTGTGTTGTTGTACAGCACCAGATAAAAGCAGCATCTAGAACTATGTTTCTGTTGCCAGGACGACAAACCACTGCCACACACTCAGCCCTGAGGACTGTGAGGGAAATCAAACCATCCACGACCGATCAGCTCAACCACTGGCCTCAGTGGCAGATAGCAGGGCGATGGTGACTTCTGGATGATGCTCCTACTTGGCCAATACTTGATCTGAAGAAAAAAACATAGGGCCATGCCTATTTTTAATTTAACCTTCAGATGTTAAAGCTTTTTGTGAGGAGATGAATTACCAGATGCATCTAAACGTTTTTATATTTTGCAAGCCACTGGCTTATCTCTTGCTCAGTCACTCTGCTCATGCTCTGGAATCTGTTTTTTAGAGTAAACCATCTAAAGCTCATCTCAAATCAGAAACATGTCTTGCTGTGTGACTGATTGCAGGGGCAGAGGGAATAGGTACTTGCCCTTCTCCCATCTCCCACCTAGTCCCATCCTGTGGGTCACAGAGAGACGGACCAGTTGTATCAGCAAATGGGCGAACCCCCTCTGCCACAGAGTTCTTGTTCACGCTGYGCCCAGTACGGATGTCAGGCCATAYACTCAGGATCCAACACAAGCAGACYTTTTGGGGTAGGTATGAAAACTGAATTTAATTCCAGGCTCAACYCTGTGTCCTCTCCATGGAGGGGGCATCAGCTGGTGCCGAGGCCCAGTGCTGGGTCCGAGGTGGGGTCAGTAATTAATTGCAGCAGTGGATACTGCTACAGACAGGACTAGTTTACGCACAACGAATTTAATTAGGTTCCGGTTTCTCTTGACTATTTCATCAATTAGTGTGAGCACATAGTGGTTTGTAAAACGATCAATAGGGTGGGGTTTTAATTACTTAGAGARCATTGTTTACATTATTTATCCCTTGGTCAGTCAGGTGGTTTGTGTTTGTAAAAGGGACTTGGAAGCTCAAGGGCTGCTGCTACAGCAGCTCTGGTGAGGCCGGTTAACCACTCATTGTGTAAGGAATGCTGCTCACGTGAGTAAGTRCTCTGCAGTTTTGTCAAGAGATGTAGATAAATGCTGTCTAGAAGTAATCAGTTTCTTTAGTTTCATTCTGCATAAAGAGTTTCTAACTTTAAAGACTCTTTTCATGAATGGGAAAATATGAAMTCAATTCCATTTATCTGAATGAATCTTTCAGCAAGCTCAGGGTTTAGTGTGGGGGCACTGCAGGCAAAATGTAACAAATGCAGCAGTATAAAAATGATTAAAGCATGATGAGCAAGGTTATAGAGATAAAAATGAGTGAAAGAGTCGGAAAAGTGCAAACAAGAAATCTGTGTGATACTAAAGGGTTTGTCTGTTTTTTATGTTTACTTCTTCAGTGTTCATAATTTTTTGGTCCATCATCAATCACTGTCAATTTGAAAAAGTGCTATACTTAAGGTCATTTATTCAGGGCTATTGGAGGCTAAAATTATGCAGTTTCAGTCAAATATACATGAATAAAGACTGTCATTTCTGATTAATGACATGTGACTTCAGTGTCTTACAGAATCATCTTGCCATCCAAGCTTTACAAAAAGGTTATTATGTAAGGCCTCTTCCATAATATATCTACTTTTCCTGTTAGAACACTGTAGAAGCCATTTTGCTCACATTAAAATCAGTGCTGATATCCCTTATGCCAGTGGTAATTGCTCCACAGATTTGGAGCTTGCCAGAATAAGTAAATTTTTGTGGAACTCGAAATTGCATTACTCAGTATGATTACCAGGCTTGTGGTTTTTGGTGCCGTTTCAGAGCTTGCTTTTTATTTTAGCTTTAAGAGAAAGCCTAGTCTTCTGTTGGAAAAAATATCTATAGAAATAATATCTATAGAAATCACTAATCTTATGCAATGCATTCAAAAACAACACCACATACGGCATTTCAGCATTAATTAGTGTTTTTCATGATTCACCATTTCYCTTATCTCCCAGTGCATAATGCAGCCCTTGTGTGTGCTGCTCTGAGGAAGGAGAATGGGTCAGTTTAGAAACTTAAGGGAAATGTCAGAAAAGGAGAGAGAAAGGGAGAGAGGAGGGAAAGGAGGGGAGAGATGCCGGTGCCAGGGCCTGCAAGAACTTCCCCACAGCCAGTCTGTGCTCGTTAGCGCTCCCAGGGAAAGTCTCCTGGCTGCCTCTGAAGCAGTGTGGGGAAGCACAGACCACAATGTGCCATATGTGCTGTTACAGCTACTTCTCACTCCTGCAAGTGGGCTCATACAGCAACCATCACACAGGCTGGCTCCYCTCAGAGCTGCTTTTTAACTCCAGGACAGATCATCCCTCTTGCAGTAAACCTTTGCTTTGAGGGAAAAGTGAGGGAGTTTCTCTGCCGTTTTGCCTCCTGTTGCTGTGGCRGGGCAGAGTTTAAGGTCATGCCAGAGGCCTTGGAGTCTCCAAGTACCCAGAGAAGATCCTGCAGGGAAGCCCCAGGTGCTGCTGTATTGCTGTGAGGGCCCCTCTCTTTGGTGCTTCGTGGTATCAAAAGAAACGTTAATGGTTGCAACCCCCMAAATTTCCATTTCTACAGCAGGTGTGATAGTGGTAAGGCTGCAGCTGTATTTATTAGCCCTCAGAAACTTTTTTCTGGTAGTGTTGCTGGTAAAAAGTGCTGTTCCATCTAAATACTTAAGAGCTTTCTCTGAATTCTGGTTCTTGCACAGAAACCCGGAATTGTTTTCCTCTTTCCTGAAGGCCATTAGAAAGGCACACTTCTTCACTTGAGTGAAGAAGAGGGAACTGTGGTAAGGATGGGATATCAGAGGAACTGGAGCTCCTTCTGAGAGCCCAGTTGCCCGTAGATCTGAGCAGGCGGTAATGCAACTCCCACCCTGGTCATCCTTTAAAATCACCTTTTACTTCCACTGGTTAGAAAAAAATGTGCGGTGAGCAAGTATTCCTACCAAACACCCTTCCCTGGCCCTTCTTATCTCTGTATGACTTGATACCGACTAATTAGATGATCTCAAGGTTTTAATTTTCTAGGAGGAGATTTTTCTGGTCTTGTCTTCAGCCTTTAGTAGCAAACCCCAGCACTGCTGGAAGGGGACAGGTTGTGCAGGAGGCTCCCAGGGCTGTTGCTGCTGGGGCAGCGCTCACAAGCCTGGACTCCACACTGCTGCTGCTGTTTGCTAATTGTGCTGAACCCTGTGGTACAGCTCTGTGTGTCTCTGCACACAGTAATAAAAACTGACTTGGGATAATCCAGTAGAAAGGCCTAACAGCCAAGTGAATCGATATTTATCATATCATGTCAGAACAGAGCTATTGGTCCACGCTCTCCCCTTGAAACCTCCTAGTTTTACTGCTTATTGCTTTTTACTATGGTTTATAAGACAAGAATCTGTAATTTGTATGAATTCCATACTATGAATGAGGGGAATGACAATACTAAGTATAAAAACTAAGATGAGGAAAATTATTTTTTTTTAAAAAATAATTATTTCTCTAAGAAAGACATAATTATTTGTATTTCTCAAAAAGATTAGGGTAGAATTTTGTGTTGCTGTGTAGGTGCACAACACATTACACTTCTAGGTTTCTATTTTGTTTGTTCTGGTTACTTTAGCTTTGTTTGGAATATCCTTTGACTTAAATGGAAACATATTTTTCAGAGTAGTTGTTGAGACAGACAGAATGCTCTTTGGGAACTGTATTTCCAGCCCCATGAGGTGCCAGTGCTAGTGAATGTGCTCTGAGCTGAATACTGCCTCTTGGGAAGTACTGATTCCCGGTCCATGACAAAACAGCTTTTGGCTGGGATCAGTTTGAAGCATACAGCATCTCCAGGAGGCTCTGTTAGTCAATCTCATAGTTGCTCTTTTGTTTCTAAATGCTTATTTTGTAAAAGTCTTCTTTTGTTTTGTTTCCAGCAATGTTTGAGAAGTTGCTGAGGTGCTGTCCTTTACTTTCCCCTCCCAACCAATTGAAGGTTCAAGTATTATCCCTGCATGCTGCAAATTTTGATGATTATCCAAATGGTCAAACTGCGTGGGTTCAATGGAAACTTCCCTAAAATGAACCACTACTTGCCTGAAAGAAAAATGCTATTTTGTTCCATTTCTTTTGTATTTATTGTTCATGGTGCTGTTACTAGAGAGGCCCACGCATTGGGGTGGTAGTGTTACAGAGTGTTCAGTGGTTAAGAGCTACAGGCATAGTAAATGAGCTGATTCAATAATCTGTCACCTTCTGCTGAGTAAGTGATGTGCTGTGGCAATGTGATTGCACAGGTCCTGAGTGGCTGCAGAACATCCCATCACAAAGCCTGTTTCTGCTAGGACACAGTAGTGGCTCCAGGGATGGGCATGCATTTTGGGGTAGTTACTATATAGTGTACCTCTAAAGACTTTGGTTGCTGTCACTGCTTAAATTTATGACCATGTTTCCTGTGAATTAGTCAACATGATATACATAGAATCAGGATTTGTTAATGTATGTATATATTTATTAGTGTCAGTGAAATACGTGTGCACACACTTATAATGTCTATTATATGTATTAGTGTTAAATTCATAGCACTATTAATAGATAAATTTACCTACTGCAAAAAAATGTAGTGCTCAAAATATGAAAGTCTTGCTAGGAAAACAAATTACATTGAGGCAGATAAGATCAAGAGAAAAAATAAAATCACAGGCAAAAAGAGAAAGATTTTGTGTGATCAATAAACAACAACAGTAAGAGTGGTAAGAGGAATGTGCAAAACCTCCTATTTGCATTGTATAGTGTAACATTGTCCTATTTTATGCTGGTTTTTCTCTGCAAATCAAATGGTATCCAGGATCGTGGCATGATATAGTTGAACCAACTCTCATCAATTTTGTTTAAAGACTACAACACAGGACATCTGTAATGTAGGACTCTACATATTTCTTGTGGTTCTGATACTATTAAAGCTACTTAAGTGTCATGACATGTTTATTTATGAGATCATCAAAGCCACTTAATAACTTTCTCTTGGTTACTTGTTTACATCTGTGTAATACGGAGCCAGATTGTGCAGCCCACAGCCACACTGGTGAGCACTTTCTCATGCAAGTTGTGCCCCTGACATAAGCGTTTCACAATCTGGCCCACGATGTATCAAAATACACGAGGCCAAGATCTTATCACTTACAATCATGTAAATCTGGCTTTAATCCATTTAAGCTCCAAGTTAGAGGTACCTAGATATAAATCAGTGAAATTTCATTTGCTTCAGTATTTGTTTCAGCAGAGCAGCTCTGATTTACGCTGGGAGGATCAGGCCCATTAGATTTGCAACTTAGAAATGCATTTGCTCCACTGGATGTGTAAACGTTGCGATAGCCAAAATTAACATCGCCACAAAGAAAGATTATTTTCAACACTGGCTATTTAAAATATCTCTTTGCACAATATAAACAAAGAGAATTATGTCAGAGTTAGAAGCAAGAAGGTTTAAGAGTCGCATATGTCTTAACCTTTACACTGGCTATGAGTACATCAGTTCCTACAAGATGAACTGCATTAAAAAGTAAATAGATCTGCTTTAAAGAAAGGTCAGGACACATGTTCTGCTAAAATCTAATTTCAGTCTATTGCCCTATAACCTACTGCTCTCTTGAATACAACAGATATAATAGTAAAGAGCCTGCATTTAATTATCTGTGATATAAAGCCTCCTTATCCTCCTGAGAATATTCACAGGGATAATAGAAGGTATCCTCAAAATTCTGTATTTACCTCTGTATAGTGAGTGCATTCTGTTTTAACTGTCTTTCTTGCTGTCTGGAAATGTTATTTTAGCACCTCTTATACCCTTAATCCAATTTTATATTACTTTTATGTCCTGAAAGACTAGATTGTTTTAGAGACCCAAGCAAGCCGTATTGCAGTGCCGTTAGCTAGTGGCAGGTTCCTGTGAGTGCAATAAGAGAAGATTTGCTCATCATCCTTATGCACTAACTGTTTGCAGCTGCCTGTTTTTAAGATGAATTACATTAGGATTCAACAGCTTAATAATAACATTAATTTTGCCTGGTAAAAGTCAGAAGAGCTTTAAAGTGAAGGGTACTTGCCACAGTCTCAGTGTTAGCCTGGCAGAGAAACACCTACAGATAATATGCAGACTTAAGTGAAAGAATAATCTAGGTGGGCTCAGTCATATTATAACTGACATGCCATGCAGTCCTAAATCAACATGTCATTTGTAAAGGAGATAGATGGTAAGTTAGCTTTTATTGGTGATCATTCAAGCACCAGCCTGAAATATTTAAACAAATTTCAGGAAACAAAAGAGAAGAACCCCTGTCTAGGGCTCAGATCTAAGTGAGGACATTTTTGTCCCATGAGTGACACCGCATATATCACTGCAAACAGGAATGTACAAACTGTACTCTGAACTGGTATGAACTGGCCTCATTACTGAATAAATCAGAGTAACTCAACCAAGATCCAAGAGCTGAGGATCAGGCCTGAACTGCCCAGAGTGATTCTTCTCACCTGGGTCCCAGGAAGGACTGTCCTGGAGGATGCTTTGAAAGTAGATGACCCCTAACTATTACCATTTTAGCGGGGTTTAGGAGGATGCTAATTTGATTTTTTTGCAGCTGGGTAAGGATCAACTCCCTGTAGTTTGGCTCCAGGAAGTGACTGAGCTGACAACAGTCATAGCTCACGCCTCTGCCTTTGTTCCTCCATCCTTTGCCAGCTCCACTGTCTTAAGATCGTTGTTCAATATGTAGGTGAATAAAAACTTCATATATGTACAAATATACTTCCCTGGAGTCTTTTCCATAGAAGACAGGGATAGTAATTTAAGGTAATATTCAGTCATCGTTTGGAACTCGTCACCCTTGGTGAAGTCCAGGATTTTGGCAAAATGGAAGAAAATTATGGAAAAGGAAAGGGGAAAAGGAAAGAAAGGAAGCAGGATAGCTCCTAAAGCTGTCTCAGGAAAATAAATATCCTGAATTCCAACATCTGTGAGTAGCTTGGGGACTGGCTTGGAAATGCCTATGAAATTGTTACACAAAAAGATGTGACATTCCCTTTTCTTATGAAATGTCCTACTGAGTTATTGTCTTGTTGGAACATGCTGCTTTGGTGGAGGTTATGGCAGAAGCTCCTTGCAAGAAGCACGTCACTTGGATATCATTGTGCAGTTGATGTTATACCTGTAAAGGTCCTCCCTGCTGCCGGGCCCCCAGTAGCTGAAGCACGTGGAAGGTCTTGCAAGCACCAGATGAGTCAGTGTTTTGCTATAGACTCTGCATGGTGATGAGCTTAGTAGCACTATCTGAATCTTTCAAGGAAAAAAAAAAACTAATTAAAAAAAATCACAAAATGATAAATACTTATGTCAGCTGTTTCGGTCTTGCTCCTCATCAGTTTCCTGGCCATATATCTGCAAGATGCCTTCACACCCGGTGAAAAGCCACAGCACAAAAAGAGTGAGACACTGGCCTCTGCACATTTATTTATCTATTTATTTATCTATTTATTTATTTATCTTTCCTCCTATGTCTCTTTCAGGGATCCCCATGGGTCCCACTTCCAGTCTGGCATTGCTCTAGTGTGACCCCTTTGTGGAGGAAAAGGACTGAGATGACCCATCTGGTGTGGGGGCAGAAGAGGGGCTTTGAGTGACCTCTCTTGTGGGCACGTGGTTGTTGTGTTTGGTAAGTCCATGAAAGTGTTGCAATCGGATGCACTTTGGAAGCAGAAAAGATGTGAGGACATGTGACTGTGCTGGTGGAGCTGCTTTAATCGCACCCAAAGGAGAACAATAAATTCCACCTAGAAGCAAGAAAAATGCCTCTAATTCTCCTTTAGGGAGAATCTCTATAACTAACTTTCCTATTCCAGTGCAATGAGACCTAGCAGTCTCTGCAGGGACTCCTGGTTTTACTGTTTTAGATTTTCTTGGAAACCTTAATACTTCCACACAGGAGAGTTCCTTCTGGGGCATTAAAATACAGATCCCTAGGACTTCTCTTCCATTTCTTGCAAAATTAATGGTAATTACCAAGAATGATTAGCAAGTTCACTACTTATTAGTCTTACTTTTTAAAAATCTGAAACAAATGTTTTTTCTTCCACTGTAACTGATCATTTTAATTTCCCTTCTTTGTCTGTAATAAAAATTGACGTTAAAGGATGCCTGAGGCAGTGTAATGAGAAAATGAAATTAGTTTTTCAGTTGGCTGGTCAAAAGCATTTTATACATGATAATAAACAGTTTATTTTACTCTTTTGCTTATGACATAATAAATGATAAAAACATTTTCTTGAAATAGATATTGCCCACTTTGCTACAGAGAGCTCAAGCTGGGATTTTTTCCATTTTTGGAGTCACATAACTCTAGGGAGTACCTGCCTTCTTGATCTGCTCCTCTTAACCTTTTTTTGGGTGGTATACAACAGCGCATCTCCACACTGAGCATAGCCAAAAGCTTAAGGTTTTTGCTTCCTACTTGAAGACCCTTCTCAGAAGTGCTGGGTCAATTACACTGTGTAACCCAGAAGTAAATGTGTCGGCATTTCTGAGGAGTAACTCAGAATTTTGTGCTGTAACCTTAAAGCCATGCCAAACCCTGTATAACCAGGGTGTTAATGGTCTGCATAAATTCCTGATTGCCAAACTATCCACTGTTTTCTGAGGTCATATTGAGAGTGGTTGCAGATACAGGGAAAAAGAGGCTCAGTTGTTGTTCAGGGTTCAGTGGAAGCCTGTGGCCACTTTGAGAGTTGTCCCATTTCAGCTGCCTACCCCTGCATTCATTTTGTGAGTGAATTGTAAAAGCCTTTTCTTCATAGAAGCTCTTTCTAAAGTGAACATGAGGCTCATTGGATTGTTTAGCTTGGTTTAGATTGATTATAGTGGCTTCTTCAAAGCAAGAAATCAAAATAGGTGAGTGGAGAGATGAACACATAACATATTGATAAATGTAGTTACATATATGAAATGGGCAAGAAAAAGAGAGAAAAAGCTGAGTTTCTTGCACATGATTCTTACAGTTTTTGACAGCTCGAACTCCCACATGCTTGAATAGTTCAATACTGGATTAGTGTGATGTCTGCTTGGCATCCTGTGGGGCATAGGCTCAGCAAGAGACACATAATTCAGGATTTTGGGGACAGCTTGTAAACTGTCCAACTCTACTGGCAATCCTACTCCAATCAAAGTCAAACTTGAAGATGGAATGAGTGGGGGGAAAAAAGAGATGTTTTCTTATTTATGGTCCCATAATTTATGTTCTAAACTGTGATTAGTCTGYTTCTACTGGATTGTGCCAAATAAGTATTTATTTGTAAAAGAAGATGAACTTCATTGAGCAAACTAGAGCATGCCCTATTAGCAAGAAGTAAAAGTAGAATGGACATGTAAGCAATGAACTGAAAGCCTGATGGTTTATTTATTTTTACTGAAGCCCATGGCAAGACTGCCATTATATTTAATAAAGCCAGGGGGCTACCTATTAACATCAGACCCTGATCTTTTTCCCGTACTAAGGAAAAAGGAAATTTCTCACTAAAGTACATGCACAACTTGTTTGTAAATGGCAAGTGATTGCATTGAATTGCACCACTTTGGTGGGGAAAAAAAATCTATTGTTGAAAAAATATTGAAACCTTTGGAATCTTAACAACCACACCAGTAATATGAATAGTCCTGTTGTCATGTTAATAGCACCACTTTTATTATGTGCAAAGATAGTTTGCACTAGAATAATAAAGATTTAACAACAAAGAACCTGTTTGCATAGTCCTACTCATAAACCTTATCTCATTGACATTACTAGGAGCCTTCATGAAAGGGAAGGTTGCATTTTTAGAAAGACTAACCTAGGGTGAGACATGCAACATCTATATGATGAGTGAAAATCTTGGAATGTGTGTATGGGTATGTATTAGAAACAAAGTTGACATTATGATGCTCATGAATCCTACAAACAGACCCCAGTCCTAATGCAATAGGTAGAAACTTAATATAAAGATTTAAAATAAATAATGGTTTAATTTTATGTTGGAAGGACTCAAGTGATCACCTGCTTCGGTTCCCAAGGGCAGCCACACTATGCCAGAGGTGGAGCTGTTTTACAGATATTTGAATGTCCTCTAAACTTCAGAAAGCAGAGCCATTGCATTTTCCACTCTTCATGGGGCTGCCCAGTGCTCCCCGCTGTGACCATCCCACGTGATTCCTCTGTGCCAATATCTTCCACAAACTTTTGAAGGCTACTGCTAGTCTCCACTCAGTCCCTCTGTCTTCTTTCTGCTAATCAGTGCAAGTTTAATTTTTCTTCTTGAATTGAGTGGAATTCAAGCTCAGCTCAGGTACCTCTTCTCAGCAGGATATTACAAGGATAATTAAATAGCAGAAATGATTAACAGAGAATACAGTAATCTGTTCATTCTTTAATATTGACAATATATCTGCTGGTACAAATGCAGACTACTGGGATGGATTATTGGTGAGATCCGGTGGCCTCTGCTCACAATTCTGAAAGCTGGTTGGAAACATTAGCTACAGATATCTCACAACTTTTAGGAAGCAGCTTACTGACTATCCAGGTAGTTGTGTCCCTCTTCATATATGTGAGGAACTTCAGGAATATGAGGAGAAATGTGACCCTTACATACACAGTCCCTTTTCTGTGAATAATGGATATTCCAGTTTTCAGTGCATCCCTGCTGGGATGGGGCTGTGCTCTGTCAGACTATAACTACACTTTTCCAGCTCTAAACCCAGAACTGAAATGGTGTTTCCTTGTCTTGGCCCCAGCACAGCCCTAG
Source organism: Amblyornis subalaris (assembly GCA_018881555.1). Taxonomy (NCBI): domain Eukaryota; kingdom Metazoa; phylum Chordata; class Aves; order Passeriformes; family Ptilonorhynchidae; genus Amblyornis; species Amblyornis subalaris. Next base: position 5,242,929 of record JACAXG010000027.1, on the reverse strand, counting down.
AGATGGTGGAGAAAGGCAGGAATATAAAATTTCAAATCCGGCTCATGCATTGGCTAATTCCTTAACTCCATCAAACTACAAACGAATTCTCTTTTGTCATTCCAGATATATTTCCTGGGCATGATCTAATTTTGGAGGTGGTGAATATTCCCTCTTAAATTTCTCAAGATTACAGAATTATCCAGGAATCTCCTTCAGATATCCAGAAAACATTTTAGCAAACATGAACACTGTGGCAGAAAGAGTGAACTTAAACCTGTATAGAGCTATACTTAAACCAGAAATTTTTCCATGGATATTCCAGTTGTGTTTTTTTTTTCTCCAGTGGTGAAAATTGAGGGAATTTCTGAAGAAAACATCTTTTGTGCTTTGCATTTCTAGCTTTTATGAGAACTTAAATAAATTCTAAATTCCAGAAGGTTGGGTTTTTTTCTATGTAAAAAATGGAACTATTTCCTAACTAATTTTCTTGAAAATGAACAAATTGATGAGCTAGCTAAAATAACTTCTGCCTCTGCTTAGCATTTGGTATCAAAGTTTCATTTTAGATATATTATTTACCAAAGGTTTTAATTCATTCAAGTGTTTTTCATAAGTTTGATGACAAATTGAGTTATGAATTTCACCTGGCTGCCCCTGCATGAGGTGCGCGGAAGAGGTCATGGTACCTTTCACATATCTCTGACATTCAATAATTTTCCAAGTTCAAGGAACAGCATGCTGACCTCCCTTTTACTTTAAAGCTCAATTAGGGAAAACAGAAATGTGGGAGGAAAAATTCAAACTTTTTTTAGAGAGGAAGCAGCCACTTTCTGGCACTGAATATTGCTTCTCCCTTTCCGGCTCTGCCCCCACTCATGTACGGTGTCCATATGGATGGGGTTTATGGGAATATATGCTCTTCTAACATATCAAAATATTTACCTTGTGCATTTCAGTACAACATCATTAATTTTACTAAGCTCCCATTCTCAGTAAGTGCCAGCTGTCTTTGGGTTTCCAAGGCACTCGGATCTGATAAGTGAGCTCTTGTGTTAGCACTGCGGCGGTCAAAGGTCCGTGTCAGGTCAGGACCTCTGCTCTGTGGGAGAGATAAACTGATTTAAAACTACCAGAGGAAACAAGTAAATCAGAAAAAATGGAATTTATAAAGCTTACGAAATGTCATGAGATGTGTTGCAGTCTTTTGGACAAATGTTGAATGCAGTTAACCTGAAGGAAAAAGGGAGAGATAAAGGATCACCTGCTACTAGAAAAAGATCTGATGCTAAAGAGTGGGATGTAACAAGATCTTTTTAGATGTATCAGCAATGATGCTTTGATTCTCTTGTTAGAAACTAGAAAGGTATAATTAGGAACAATTTTTTCTTCTCTACAGATTCAGCTTGTGAGCTTTATTTAGTATAATAAAAAGTCCAGAGAAATCAACCCATCATATTTGAGTTCACAGTATAACATTTGTTAATATTTGTCTTTTTTTGGTTAAGTGGATAAATCACATAGCTATTAAATATGCAAGATATAAATCACAGTCAATTAAATGATAGCTAAGGTGCTGTGGCAGACCTGATTAAATTGGTGCGTTAGTAAGATTATGTACACAACATCCATGGAACAACATCTCTGATGTGTGCTGTCAAATTGAAAAACAAGTTTGCTGGAGTCTCAGCCACGCAAACGTGGCTCCCACGTGTTGGATACAAACCCCAAGCCTTCAGACTGTCTGGCTTGAGCAAGTCCTGCGAGTCACCCGACCTACACACAAAGGCCCTCTGCATCTTCTCCTATTTATCTGTAGCAGCTGCCACCGCAGGAAGCAGCAGGAGACCTGGTGGAGGCACTAAGGTGCAGTGATCCTCCCCTTTCCTCTTCAGAACGCTGTGCCGCTGGGGAGGCTCCCGCTGGAGTCAAGCAAAAGGCAACAGCCTTTGAAACCAGTGCTTGATGCATTTCAGAGCAGGGCTTAGCCCTGGATGTTTGGGGCTTCAGAAGCACAAGCACTGCTTCATCTCTTCTCTGGTTCCCCAAATATGAAGTGTTCACCATAGAAGTTCAAATATCACTTTTAAAATCTTTTGAAATCAAGCCCTGTGGTTAAGATTCAATGGAAAAATTTGTGCTGGAAATCGGATTTTTTTCCGACTGTCAAATCTGCCATAATATTAAATGTGTCACCGAAGATTTAGCATTATCTTTTCTCAAATGCTTTTCCTAAGGTTTCTTGATGTGAACAAGTGAGAGTATTAGGGAAAGGTGAAGTAGTTTAGAAAATGAAAGTAAATTTGGGATCAATTTACTTTCAAATTAGAAATAAATTTATTGCATACATTGCAGTAATAAATGTTTATCACCTTTTTCCAGTTTGTGTTTTAAGATGTCTGTTAACACCAGCAGGAAGTGTTATAATGCTGTGTAGTAAATCATTCTTGCAGCATGTCCATCCACCTGAAACAATGGATCAAAATAATTCTTTTTCCTTGTCTTTTCCTAATAACATTTTGCATATTTGATTAGAAGAAGACTGATTCTGCAAAATCTAATCTAAATAAAATCTAAAGAAAATGTGTGTGTCGGAAATTGGAACTAGACTCAGGGAAATTGATAGTTGTTCAATCTTCAGACATTTTCTGAGGTGTTTTAAGATGGTGCCATAAACTTGGCAGAATTTGTTTTTGAATTAACACAAAAGATTTTGATTTGGTCTTTTTCTCTTCTGTAAGTTGTTTGCACAGGAATAGAATTGCTGGGAAATACAGGCCAAGACTTGCATAACTCACCATTTCTAAGGCAGATACAAGAGTCTCACAGTTGCAGCCTCTCCCCAGGTACGCCACGCATGGATGGCTTTTGTTTCTGCTCTGCCAGCCTTCCCGGCATATACAAAGTAAAATTGCATTATCTTGGCACTTCCTATTTTAATTTCTGCATGGCTAGATTTCTTTTCTCCTCCATTTTTGTTAAGAAGGGCTGGAATGGTGCAGAGTTTTGCTAAGCTTTGCCAGGAGATGTTTCTTGCCTATCAAGAAAATTGGGCAGGAGCCCGATCAGACAAGTGTGCACATTTGCCATCTTGCTCTGCTCTTGCAGCGCCGACTCCTTTGTCAGGGATAATAACATCAGGGAGATGACCTTGTGAGGTAAACCACACATTTATTCAGGCTCTAAGCTCTACTAGCATGTTGGTTGAAGTATGATCTTTGTCAAGCCCAGAGATGTAATTACCCTGAGAGTTAATGCTAATTGGTTTATTGAGTTTAATTGGATATCGTTAAAAATAATGTCGTCTTATGCAGGAACTAAGACAATATTCTTCTAAAGGAAGAATGATGATTCTTACTTCATTGTTCATATATAACCTTGATTTTACATCATTATTTCACAACAAATTTTGGGTGAACAAGGTTCACCACTGAGGACGTTTTATTTTTAGTTCTGCCTACTACTCTTAACCTTTTCCAAAGTTTTGGATGAAGAACTTGATAAAATGTTTGATGATATTGGTAAGGTTAATTACAATTTCAGCTATGGCAAGAGACATGCTATAAATGATTTAAAGAATAATAAAACTATAGAGGTCAAAAGAGCTGACAAAGGAGGTTTCAGTCATCATAATGAATTGGAATAATTAGACAGTTTTAGTGATTATTATCAGAAATTAACATGTGATCTCACTAAAAAGTTTCAACTGCTCTTAGCTTGGATTAGTGATAAGCTTTTGGAAAAGGGGTGGTTTATAATTAATAAGGTTATTTTTTGTCATTGCTAGGATTGTAACACAGTATGGTATATATTTTTTAAGGACACAGAAGTTTAGACCATCCTAGATAAAGACTGAGGTACAATTTTGGCTTTGGGTGCAGAAAGTAGAAAAATGACAACATTTGGGCTCATTTATTTGTAATTAAGACAGCAATTAAAAATGCATAATCCCCTTTTTTGGGGTCACAGTAAAAAAAAAGTAAATTTCTTAAAGCAAAACAGGAGAATCTTGGCCTTATGGTCAGTTAGCTACGTTATGGCTGGGGAACTGAAATTTGGGGAAAGTGTCCGCAAAGTCCAAATATTTTTTACTCCTTAGAAATAATTCAAGCCCCTCCTCCCTGCCATCCTCCCCCCCAATTTTGTACTGCTAGTCCAGTATTAAAAGGGATGGTGTGATCTGAACTTCTGTTTATTTCCTTTCAGATGTGATAGGCCTTGACCGGAGTCCTAAACCCCACTGTTCTGCTAATAATGTGCACCTGGGTGTGATGGGACACCAGTAGCTCCTCTTTGAATGTTGGCAAAATCTCAACATGATTAATGCTGATTCAAGTCATCTTCAGCACTTCTGCAGGTAAAATTTTGCTGAATTGGGTCCAAATGGTGTAACGTGTAGAAAATGGGGTATATTGAGCTTCCCATTTATTCAGAATACATGATGCTGCAGCATATTAAAGATAAGGATCACAGAGTGTAAAGCCTTTCTAAAACTTAATTTAAGCTTTCTATTTAATATTAAAAATGTGTTAGTATTTCATTCCACTCTCAGACCTCTTTAGCTGGTTCTCTTTAGTGTCTCTGGCTCATGGTTACTAAGGCAACTCTGTCTTTGGAGACAGGAACACAATAAAAATATTTATGTTATTTACTTTAATTTAAAGACATTTCTGATTCAAAGACCTTTTTTTTACATTAAAGATAGCTAATGTGTTTTCATGACAAAATTTATTTTATAAAACTTTAATAGTATAAAATATGATAATTTCTGAAGGTTTTTTTTAAATATTTAAACTACAGGCAACATTAAACAAATTTTCTCCCAGATATGTGGGACAAAGAGAACCCGTATAAATATAAGGCAATATTTAATAGCAGAATTTAATGTGGATTTTAAAAGAATTTGTATGGGAATGTCTTTGTCTCTTAGCCACTTCACCAGCCATACATAAACCTCTATCCTAAGAGAAATGCTGTGTAAGAGCCTTAATGAGGTCACCAGGATCAGAGCCAGGCAAAGCCCACGCTGGCCACCCCTCCTGCCATGAGGTGTTTGCAGGTGGGCCCGACAGAGTTGCTGGTGGAGTCAGCTGAGTCCTGTTTTGACTTTAGCTAAGTTTGGCTGACTGAGGGTTTTAAAGACATTAATTGTAAAGCAGCAGTAAGAATTTCACTGTCAAGCTTGTTTTCCTATTTTCTAGCTGGAAGTTGGAAGGATTTGAAACTCATCCAGGGATTTGAGACTTCAGCAGTTTCTCTTCCTCTGAAGTACTTCAACCAGGCAAAGAAAATTTTCAGGCTGCATTATGACCTTAATTCCTCCTTTTTGCCCATTATCTGCTCATTATTGAGCTATAATAAACATGGAGTCCTTCAAGGACTTTTTTTTCCTCCCCAAATCACTTTAAGAATGAATGCTAGCAATGTTGAATCAAGGGCATGGTGTCAAATGGAATCGTTTCAGGGTAAAGAAGAGCTTTCTTTGCATCTTGGTTAGATGGGTACAGTTGAAAAAAAAAAGGCAAGGCTGGAGTTTATATTTATATAAAGAGTGAACTTAAATGGGGGTTCCCATCAGTCATTGCCTCTTTTTTTTCCCCTATAGCAAGACTAACCATAACAGTATTGTATGATTTCCTGGATAATATGTAGTATGATAAATTAGATTACACTAGTTAAGTGTCTGTGTATGACCAACAGCAGCAAAGAAGTTATCTAAATAAACCAAAGTTAATTAAAATATTAGAAAATATAAATAATCTGAGGTTAGTGAACATTGTTTCATTTTAAATTAATAAATATGCAAAGGTAATGTTTATAATTAAAGCTATAATTTATCTTCATGCTCTGCCTGTTTAATAACAGTGGTAACATAATGTTACATGCAGAAATGTAGTAATAGATTTGTTTAGCACTGACATTATAAACAAATGTCTCAGTCTATTTATTCTAAGTTATGATACAGATTCTTTTCACATGCATCTGATGGCCTTTAAACCATTTAAAATGAACTACATTAATGTAATCTAATCTTGATACTGAACATAACATTTCAGTTTGAATTATCCAGAATCCATGATCCATTTTATTACTCACAAAGCACTTTATACACTTATGATAATGGCAAACCTTGCTCTGTTATTTAAATTCCATTTCAGATGGGATTTTTTTATTATTATTTTATTTTTTAAAACATTTTTGGCAGTAAAATACAAATAAAGAAAAGTCAATGCTCAGTAAGCCCTTTAACAAAGCAAACAATTCAGCTTTTTATGACATTAGCAAATAATAAAGAAAAGATCTGACATTTACACTTGATGAAATTTTATGCTGTAACAGAGATGAAGAAAATGGAATGGAAATCACACATGATAAAACCTGTCCATGAAATTCAGATGGGTCTTAAAAACAACCACTGCTAAATATTTTGGGAGCTCTCTTACTTTATTGAGGTCCATATTATTTTACTGGAAAAATCTGTCTTTAAAAGTCACTTCAACGCATGCAAATATTCTATTTAGTTAGAGTTGTTCTGGTAAAATAATAATGAGGGTCTTCAGGGGTTTTATTCATGTAAGGACCATGGAGAGGTAGGAAGTTTGTAGAAATTAGAACTGTTTTGCTATAGTAATCGCAAGAATTGGATTTTCCTGAAAACTTCTGGTAAATGTTCTTGGAATTTGCATTTAATGAACTAGATTTCAAATTCAAAGTATCCTATATTTATCAGTGGTCTAGATTTTCAACTTATGGGCCCCTAGCTGTGTTTTCTGGTATTAGTATGTAATGCCAGGAGCAGTTATGCATATAAACTTATTACAGTGAAATTTATTTATAGTTAATTCACTGTTTTCCATAGATGAGCTCTCTTTGTGCATTAAAGCAGCAACACAAGACCTAAACCTGAGGTGACCGGCTCACACCTCCCTTTAAATAATAGACTAAATTGATTAAACACTGGGTTTATTTTACTAGACTTCGAAAGCAGAGTTCAGGCTGGCTTTCCTCATCTACTTTGTTGGGAACATGATGACACAGAGCTGCAGAGTCAGATATCCAGTTCACACTCAAAGCCATGCCCTGTGGATTAAAGGAAGATGACTCTATAGCCCTGGTATCATGAATCAACTTAACTGATAAACTCACTGGTCTAAAATTAAAAAAAAAAAAGACAATAAAACATACTTGGTGTCTGAATACTAAAGGATAACAGAAAGGAACTTTCTGGATTTTATGGGCTTGCTTTGCTTCTGATGTGTCACAAAAATAAGCCCCACAGCAATTGTGTTTGCATAAGGTCCTTATTAATAAACTGCCATTTTAAGAAAGCATTTTTAGAATTATGTCATTCAATCCTATGGGAAAGTTTATCTTTTGAAAACTTCACCTTCAATGTCATACCCGGCAGAATTTAATCCTTAATAAAAGTAATGCCTGAATATTTCTTTTCTCTTTGTATCTGCATGTCAGCAAGGGATTTCAAGAAAGACATAAAAGACTGCAATACAGCTGAAGTTATAGGGGAAAAAAGAAACTCATCACAGAGCTAAGTTTACTTTAGAAGTGTTTCCCTATAGTAGGAAAGTAAGAAATGAGCAAAACATCCACTGAAGCATGGGATGTATAGAATTTACTCATCTAATTAATAATCAAATAAATTATAAACAGGTAAATGTGACGGTGTTTTAAAAAATGGTGTACAAGGAAGTAATGGAGGCAAAGTCAGAAATTGTGTAATTTACATTGTGGCTCTCAGTGAGATTTTTGGTGTCTTGGACAGTGTGTCTCTCTCAGGATTTTGAGGCATGCACACTGTTTTTAGCTAAGAAGACCCATTAGAGTTAACCACAGAGGAGAATTAGAAATCAAGAACTTGTGGCTCATAGTTTTCAGTCCCAAGATTGGCTCTCCTAGTTGTGTTGGACAACTTGCTTATCTGATGACCATTAAAAAAATCTTTAAATCGAGGCATGCATTTTTTGTAACTCTTAATTGTTGTTATTAGGACATAGCAGGAGTATATTTAGCCCTCTATTTTTCACTTGCATTATGACAAGAAGAAGGCCTCATAAAAGGTTACTTTAAATACTGTATTTAAGGACAAAAAAGAAGAGAACATTTTTACAATAAGTTAAGCAGCAGGTTTCAGCTGTATCATTCGCTTTAAATGATCTTTTGTAATAGGAGACAAAACAAGAAAGGTACCCTCAGAAGTGGTACCACACTATTTTCATGTTGATTGCAATAAGTGCTGAGAGTAGAGTACATTCTTGGTAAAATCAATGTCTGCACGGGGAAAAAAAATAAAAAAGCAAAAAAAGCAGCACAAAGGCTTCAGGATTTATCCTTTAAGTGCTTCTCCAGGAACAAAGCCATACCCAGCAAGGGCAGGAACAGTGGCCAGGAGGAAGGAGGTGGACAATAGCAGGGCTATCGCGGGGTGAAGSGGGTATCGCAACAGGAAGAGCATCAGGAGGGAACATCTTCATTAATTCTATCGTGTATTTGCTTTCTTATATCTTCTTGTGTGTTCACTCAGCCTTGATCCCATTCTGTGATATTGTTGCAAATTTACAGTAAACATCTCCCTTCAGGATAGGGAAAAAGAGATAAGCCTGAACTGTAAAAGAAATTTAAAAAACCCAACAAAAAAACGCCTCAAACACCACTACAAAACAAAACAAAAAAAGAATCCCAAAACAAAGGGAGGAAAGGCTTGGTTCAATAGCACCTGAAACTGAAAGTCACAAAACCCAGAAACAATATGACCGAATTACGCCAGTGCTCTTTCACTAGAGAAATCTCTTTTCCTTTCTTCTTCAGCAAAACCTTTCCTCAGAATAATTATTAAGGCAGGCCTAGGGAACTGTGTTCATTTCAGAGCTTTCATTTTTAGAAAGACTGTTTAATATTTATATAAAGCTCATGTTAAGTTTATGCACCTGTCAAAATACTAAATTATATGATAGTGATTGCAAAATGAGCTATTTATCAGACAGATGTCTCTACCAAACCTGGCGTGCACAGATCCAGAGGGGCAGGTCCCCCCCTGCCACGGGGAACTGGTGCTTTATTTATGTCGGGGGGGATGTGTTTAACCCTGCTGGCTCCGAGAGCTGCGTGGGCTGAAGGAGTTCTGCCCCAGAACGCCCCGACCACCACGGGAGATTAATAACTTTTTCTTGGCTGTGGGCTTGTGAAGCACAGGTAACTGTTCTGATGCACAGCTTACCTTCGTGTTTCCTGCAGTGTTCTTCAAATGTTGCCTTGTTTTGATATCGGGTGGCTGCTTTCTCCAGCTGTGGCCTTAGGAGTGACAAAATAATGTGGGGATACGTTTTAAGTGGAAGACAGATGTTCCCATGCAATAACTCTATAATCAACAGGATTGTAGAATAATGGCTGGAGGTGTTAAAGCTTGACCTCGGCCAGCTGTAAATTGGGGCTGAAATGTGCTGTTTGTCACTGCTGGGAATAGGTCAGAGTGTCAGGAGCCTGAGCGAAGGGACAGAGCTCGAGTGAAAGGTCAGAGCAGGAGAGGATGGAGATGTGACAAGCTGAGTAACACAGGGCATTAGTAACACCACAACCCATAGGAAGTTTAAGCAGTTTGCTGTAACTTTTTCCAGATGTCTCTGAACTTGTGCCTTGCATTTGCTGGGGTTTTGCAGGATATCCATTTGCCTTGGCTGTGTTACTGAGAGATGTACAATGTAGTGTCCTATTTTCATCTTTAATGAACAGTTCCTGTTCCTCAGAAACCCCTGCATGTACCAAGCTGGATATATGTTAAAAAACAAGTATGGTGGTCCTGGACTTTAGATGCTGGGATCTGGTATCTAGGAAACAGCACCTTCCCTCCAGCAAGGCTGCTCTCACAGTATCTCAAAGTAAAATACAAGGTCTCTATGTCCAAACTAATCTTGTGCTGCCTTTTTTTTTTTAAAGGTATTTATTTATGAAGAATAAGCTACATGGGTTTCACTCTGCTTTGGAGAGAAAGTCTTTGTAAATATGACTAAGACTCTCTAATCCTTGTTATAATAAACTCCACTGATCTGAGCAGGTGTATATCGCAGTTGCTGCTTTTTAGCAGCACCGTGCTTCCTGCATGATCCATGGAGCAAAATTTCTCACACTGGGAGAAGAACAAGAAAAGAGAGAAGGTAAAATAACTGAATTCCTCCCTCAAATGCAAATCCATACCAGTTTGCTACTAATTTCCCTTGAATGGCTGTGCACTCAGAAACCAAGAGGAAACCAGCAGCCAGTATCTGCCTGACAAATCACCTCCTGTATTATCCAAACAGCTTGGCAAATAACTGGTAAATGTATGCTTGGAAGCATGCAGTTGTTTTTAATAAGTCCTCAAATTCAAAAGCCATTAGGGAATTTTGCAAGAATAACTGAAATATATTAGCATAATAAAAAGAATATACTGTATATCACTTGTGTATATTGCGTAGCTGTACTTATTACAGTTACTTAATACGTATGTTAAATATATTGGGGAGAGGAATCTTTTTTTACTTGGTTTACATTTGTTTCGGCTCTGTGTGATGGATTATGAATTACCAAGCTACTGATATACCTATGGAAAAATACAATGCAGTAGGTGTCTAATTATGACCTGAAATGAAAATGAATTATAACTCTGCTTGATACTTCTTATGATTTGCTGCATTATAAATAGGAGTGATTTATTATTGTTTCACCTACTGCTCTGCTGGTGATGGATCATAATAGTAGATCATCATAATTTTGAAATCAGAACATAGCTGGTTTTTCTTCCATATAATTCAATTTTAACTCCACTACTGAGGTTGTTGAATATCACAATCTATCTACTTTACATTACATTTTATTAGAAAGAAGATATGTTAATCTATCTGGTAGCTGTTCATTACTAACATCTGTTTATTAGACTTCTCTATTAAACTGTCCAACATACCTTTTGATAGTCTCGTTACATTTTCGACATGACCCAAATGACAACAACCAAGAGAAACAGATGACTAAGGACCAGGATTGAAAAGCAAGGCTTCCCCTTCCGTGTGTGCTGTACATTTGAAGCAAAATTGCTGTACCATACCATTATTGTAAAGTTTCAGATCAATATAATCTTAGCGCCATAGTGTTCAGTGGTTCAACAAGACYTTTCTTGTATGCATTTGGTCTGTGGTAGTGCTTTATATTCAGTTATTCCACATATATTGCCTCCCTGTTAAAACAGGGGTGCTGGATCTTATCCTGACGGTGCTCTAGCAGCGGGACAGCCAGGGTGAGCACCTTCCCTTGCCCTCTGGGTGAGGCTTTCCACGTGTTCACCTCTGCAGAGGGAAGCCTCTCGTGAAGCAGGAGCATCCCCACCGTAAATCCAGCCTGTGGTAGCTGCGTGAAGCCTCAAACAAAGTTGACCTATGGGAGTTTATACGTAACAGGTTCACAAAGTCTTACCCTTGGAAGACCCTGAGTCTCGTCTCCCTCTTGCTGCCAACAGATTCCCCTCACACTGCTGTCATCATGCTCCTCTTTCTTTCTGATGATTCGGCAACCTCCCCTGCTTGCCGAGGGCCCTGGCGCGTGGCCGTGGCTGAAGCAAGAGTCTCAGTGGCGGCTAATAAAAACTTTAAAAGTGAAATAAAGTCCGCTCCCTAGGGAGCCTTCTCCAGCTTCACTGCCAGCAAGAGGAGGAGCTGCCAGATGTTTTGGTGGAACAGATCAGTCACCACCAGCCATTGCTGTGTCTGCTGTGCACAAACCCCTCGCTGCTGATAGCGATGGACTCTTTCAACAGCGATTGCCCATCTATAAATACAGGGCCGTGTCTTTTAAAAATCTCTTTTATTTTAATCATCCTTTTCATTTGGCATGAAGAAGCTCTGCAGGAACAGGTGTAACTGTATCTGCAGGACAGCAGAGGTAGAGCTGGTTCATCTTTGCCCAAGTACTAAACGACATTTGGGGCTTGGGAAGAAAGGGAGATCCAGACAGCCCATAGTGAAGGAGCATTTGTTTCTTAAATGTGTGTGTGCACCATGGCCTGAAACAGACAGTGGAAGTATTGCTGAAAACTGTCCTACATGGCTTAGTCTTTATTTTTAGAGGCTATAAAGGATGAATTAAATAACAGATAAATTATTTTGGTAGTTAATTGTTATCTTTGTTTAAAAAAAAAATGTTTAGCCTATCTCTGGCTTAACAATGAAGAATTTGATAGTTGCCTTCTCTCTCTATCCTGTGTCCAAGAGTAGACAGCCTGGGTTCACTAATTTGAAAGGATTTGTGTAAGCATACTGCAGTTCATAGAATAATTTGAAATTACTTTCTGCCTGTTTACATTTAAAACTGGAGGTGTTCTGCCTGGACATAACACCACCACCAATTTCCCTGACACCCTACATCGAATAGTTACTTTTAATATTTGAGTGAATGAATATTTATGACTTTAAGTGCATTTTCTCTGAATATTCTGCAACATCAGTTAATAATATTTTTTATGACTGTGTCTGCCATTAACTTGTAAATGTATGGAAAACAGGCACAGAGTAATTGTGGGGTTGCATTCCCTCGGCCCCTTTTGTAACTGAGAGTTTCTCTCACCCAGCAGTCATTGGGAGACTGAGAGGAGATGGATGGTGTCAGACCCACTCCACAGGACCAAGCCACCGGGGTACACTGCCAGCCTGCAGTGAGAACTGACACCTGACAAAAGGAGGTGAGAATGGAGTGGGACAGGGTGTCCTACCTTTGTCGCAAGGTGACTCCTAATTGCACCTGAATAAAATAGGAGGGCAGAAAAAAGTAGTTTGCATCATGGTTGTCCCATTTATGTGCTCTCCAGATAATGAGATGTCAGCCTATGGAGCCACTTTTAGCGTATTCCACAACTGCAAATTCCATTAAATGGCCATGAGAAGGGAGTACATTAACCAGTCGAGGTAGTTTCACTTTTTCTTTCCCATTATTAATTTACTTAGGTGTCCTTTCCTTTGTATAGGAAATGGAGTGCATATCAAATCATATGTCTGGCTCTTGTTTATTGAAGTAGAAGTAAACTTAAGATTCTGAAAACTTTCACAAAGGCCAAACTTTTTATGGACCTCAGAAATGTGGGAAGAAATGAATAAGTAAAAGAGAAAGGAAAAAAGAGAAAATCTTAAAAGCACAAATGAAATGTGTATATATATACAGTGTTAAAGCTGCTGTTTTATAACTGAATAAATAACTCCTCGAGCAATAATTTATTTTCATGCTGTTAATTAGAAGCATAATTAATTTTTGTAGATTATAAATAATGGTGTGCAAAATGTCATTCCCAGCAGATCAAACAGAAATAATATAAACATTCTTAAAAAAACAAGAATAGCTTGCAATAAAACTAATGAAACTTGTACTAATGAAAACTATAAATTTGTGTCTGAAGTTAGTAATTTATTGGTAAAATGCAAGGGTTCATTAATCATTCTGCTTTCTCTTATACTTGGCACATATGGAAGGAAAATCTCTATGTTTATCACTGCTTCAAATAAACAGTAGCATAAGTAGATTATTCCCAACAGAAAGATTTTTTCCCACACCCTAATCTCAGAGCAATCATTCACTGATCTAAATGAGCAGTTACTTAAACCGCTAAGAAGGCATGCTAATTAGCTAAGGAAAACTAGGCAAGAGTATTTAATTTAAAAAAAAAAATCCAACACTTTTTCCCCCCCCGTTCTCTTGTTTCTAATGTGTTATTTACTTCTGGCTGGCTTGGATGCCATCTTCATGACAGTGTCATACATGGGTTTGTCTCCTGAGGAGGATGGGTTCTTACAAACTTCTCTGCTCCAAAGCTTTGGTTTTGCAGCTTCCCCCCAGCTGTGGTTGCATCTCTCACATCCCAGTGGGTTTAGGTATGTACTGGGGTAAAAATGCGAAATTAACGTGAGTCCACTTTGCTCTCTGCATGCAGGGAGGATGCATCTGGGTCTGCCTGGGCTCTAAACACTCTAAAACTAGTAAATACTGTAGTTATTCTACAGATGTCTTGTACCTCCAGGTCCAAACAGCTCCTAACAAGCTATGTGCCTTAGAAATAAATAAGCCTTTGATGCCAAACAGTATCTGCCGCATGTGATGCACAAATAACATCAGAACTCTGCTAGGCTTGTAGATAATGTTGGGTCTCTGCATCCTGGCAGCCTCCTCTGATGGCCTAGCCAGCAGTGGGGAGAATTAAGTGGCACTCAGGAGACATAAAGGAGGAAAAGTTTGTCACCCAGCCATCAGAATCCTTGTTCCTACAGTCTGTCCTGGGCAGAGACCTGTCCATCTTCTGCACCTCCAGCAGTGTTTAGGAGAGAGGTGTTGGAATTATGGTCACTGTTGGCACAGGATTGGTGTTGGTATGTTGATGTATTAATCCTGGGTCAAGCACATCTGGTTTTAAGTAAAATAGCTGCAGAATGGCTTCTTTCTGTAGATTTCTGGCATTTCTGATCACCCAAAGGCATAGAATGTTGTGCTGGGGTGCCCTGGAGATGGGAATTGTCTATTTTTTGCTGACTGTTGTCTTCAGTACTGTGAGCTCTGCTGGTAGTCATCGTGTGAAGAGGGACAATAATCAACACAGTATTGGGGTAGCACAACATTTCCATGGATTAGAAATTTGGATTTCAGCTTTTGGTTCCATTTAACTCATTTTATTCTGCCTTCTGACTTGCTAATGTTGAGGGATGTAAGGAAGGGTTTTTTGGAAAATACATGGACATTGTTAATAAGCTGCTAATGGCTGCAGGCAAGCTTTCAGGTTTTAAATTTATGTATTTATTCCATTAAAAATAAAATCATTCTACAGAGGGGAGAGGCACTATGCAACAACAGCAGTATTGCTGAATGGATGGACCGTATTGGATATGGATGGACCATATTGGATATGGATCAAATTCTGGAACTGTCTTACATGCCATCTCGTTCATTCATCCTTGCTTCTAATTCCAGCAGGCAAACAATGCTGTATAGGCATGACCTCATCTAAGACATAACTTATTTCCTCTCAATAAATTGTATTCCCTTTACATTCTCTTTTGCAAGCACAACAATCTAAATCCCTCACATGCTATTCTGCAAAAATCCTTCCACCTCAATTTTTGCTTTAATTCTTGAAGTAGAATTTTAATGTGTTTAAAGATATTTTCAGGAGGGTTGGCAGAGACAAGCTTGTAACAGATCTAGGTGTTAGAGATTTTGCTGATATTTCTAGAAGGCTGCAAAAACTGTGTGTGAATGGTAGAGGCACAGCTGAATGTTGTTGAGCCCAGGCAAATACACAGAGTATATTGCTGCATACAGAGATTAAAACTCGAGCCCATGTAGAGTGTGTAGATTGGTCTTTGTTTAGCCTGTGAGCTGTGATTCACCAGTTTGGCATTCTGTTGAGTAGCCAGGCATCATTGTCGACCTTTGATGTATTCTCCATTAAAATGCATGTGCTGTACTTCTGGAGGATTGATGAGAGGTGGAAAAATTGAAGACGTAGTAGACAGAAAACAGAGTAAGAAAGAATTCTCATAGGCTACATAGAAACAATTCATGTCAACATGTGAATAAATACTTCATGTACCTATGGCCAGAAGAAAAACACTGAAAGACTTCAGTGCTTTGCTGAATTTTGTCTACAAAATTAGTGGCATAGAAAATAGTTCTAAAAAAGAACAAGACACATTCTGAACTAATGCTTTTGTGTTCAAAGCATTTGAACATCTGCGATAATAGGTTCTGCTCTTAACTCTGCCACAGGCTTATTTTAAGATTTAAAAGATCTGGCAAAAAAATGTCCATGTTTCTCCTTCTCTATTGGCAAGATGAGAATAAAAATATGAATCTTGATTAGAAAGTTGTTAGTTACAATTTATGAAATGCTTTGATGTCTTCCAAGAAAAGTACTAAAGAGATGAAGTATTATTTTATAAAGATTTAACAATCAGGCCTAAGTACTCTGATACTAAAGATAGATTGGTTTATGACAGATACCTTCACCTGTTTAGTATAACTGCTATGAAAACTAGAAAAAAAGAGCTTGAATTTGAGAAAACACACTAACAGTTTSTAGTTTAGCATGAGTATTATTTTAAATTCTGATCTCCAGATGAGATCTTCCATTGGATATAGTAATATATACTTATATAGTAATATACAGAAATAATAGAGAAGGGGAGGATTCACAACTATGTGACTGAAAGCAKGAAAGGCTCCCAAAGCCTTTCATGTTATCATCTTTGAATAGTGCTTTGGTCTTTTGTTCCTCTTATGATAGATGATGCTTTAGGGTTGCAATGATGGAGGAACTCCTACACTAAGTTGTAGAGGGAAAAAGTTAACAGAGATTAAATATATGTTCACTTACTCACAAGATCTTTTCATAAAGTTAATTGCTACCAATAGTTTTATTTTTCTGTTATTGATGATGTATTACTTATGTATGACTGCTTCTACTCATGTCATAGTTAAGTGTAATGAGGTGTTTCTAGGGTAAAAAATGTTAAATTTCTTCTTGACGGAAAAGAAGTAGGTTTTGAAAAATATTGCAAAATAGCACCATGATGAAGTTTTTTATTAAAATACTAGACAGTGGCTTCATATAGAGATTTATGTATCATCTCAGATTGTCTTTATTCTGAATACTGTTATTTTTTACTGTTCTCTGCCTGACTCCACAACTTTTCTTCTGACCTGTTCCAGAAGCTTTAGTGAATCCAAACTCTTATGCAACAAGTTAAAACCACAGACTCTGACCTTTTATTATTAGGAAAGAAAGAAATTTGAAAATGCTATTCTCTTCCTCCAGCATCACCTTTTCTATGTGAAACCTAGATGTAAAGTTTTGACATTTTGGTGTTTTTTTTTTTTTTTTTTTTTAGGTAACAGGAATCTGAGGGGGTAATTACTGGATGGGTAATTGATATGCTGTACTACAGAACTACTCAGCTTACACAGCTGCTCGGGCAAGCAGGATGGTCCCTTTTCCATGTACTATTTGGTACAATGACAAGGCTGCCACAGCATCAGCTGGTGATTTTGGCAGAGCTCTGTGGATATTCTAGACCAAAAAGCACAGACAAATAAAAACGGGTCTATTTTGSATGTGCACTTCGCCAGGGTGCTCCTGTAAGACATCTCATTTCGTAACACAAGCCCTCTCTGATCCAGCCATTAAATTATCATATAATTAAAGCCTTTATTTGCTAATTATTAGGTCATTAAATGTGTTCTGCCTCTTGCAAACCTATGGGAAAGGCTGTGGGAAGCATTATAGGAAATAACTTGGAGAAGCCCAGAAGTCCTTTAGCAGTTGTACTGTACATATCCTCTCTTATGCAAACACTGGGGGGCCACGTTTTATTAAACAGCATTGGAGAATATTCTGCATTTCTTACATTCCACTGGGGTAACCTCCAAGGCTGCCCCACTCTTGCAGTAAGACTTCTATCATGTTGGTTCGAATGTGGGCTGTTAACAATTCTATTTTAAGTGTGTTTTTTGCACTGATTTTACAGGTTTTCTGTTACTCTTGTTGGATATATTTGGGTTCTGTGGGGTTTTTTCAGCCTAGTCTTCAGCTTCTGAAATGCATCCCATAGGATGGAATGAGGGAGGGGCTACTGCTAAGTGCTCTCAGCTGTTGTGGGTGGGTTGTGTGCCCTGATCTTACAGGACCACGAAATGAAAGTCTTTAGAAATAGGGAACTCAGCTGCAGTCTGTTCCCTGGTGGCAAACTGGTATGTTCCTGTTAGTGGTTGTCACCTTTTGACCATGATGTCTAAAAATTAGAGAGAAATAGAAGAGAAGGGGGTTTAACAGGCTCGTATTGGAGAAATGCTTTACAAGAATGATGAGCTTGTTTCATTTGTATGTAATAAGCACCAGGTGCCACACCATATGTGTAAGCTGTGTTACTCACCATCCCGAGTTTCAGGAAATTTGTTGTGTCTGGCCTCTTGTTTTCCTGACTCAGTTTATACTAAACTTCAGATGGATGACAAAACAGCCTAACCATTTCAGAGTCACTCGTTACAGAGCCCAGGAGAAGATAACATAGGTATACAGGTAATAATGCATTCAAGGCAAAATACTTAGTGCTTAYGGAGCTCTATAAATCTCCAGATGTATGTCTTGTTTGGTTTAAAGGCATTATATGAATGATACAATCTACTATATGTATAGCAAATTATATTTATGGAAATGTCTGTATTTTATATATTTTAGAACATCTTACTTGACATCTTAATGCAGAACAACTTTATTTTTACTGAGATGATGTGGTCCTGAATAGGAGATACCAAGCACTAGAATAGATAATGACCCATATGTAAGAGTTGCCTTTAGATATACAGCCATGTTTACCGAGATTATGGGAAGGCTTCATGCGCTTCAGTGCAATTTACTAAATACAATGTGGGATGAAATTGCTGTTGTTGGAGCACAGGACAGCTTTGGAAATTAGTAGCTTGGGGGAGGAAAGCCTTATGTATTCACCTGAAACAAAAAGCATTAGTAAATTTAGATGACTGTTCTCTTGAAGTAATTTACAAAATTGTAATACCTTTGACAGTGAATTCCAGTTAATTGCTTTACAGTAAGAGAGCAGTTGTTTTTCCAGGAACAACTCCCCTATGAGCCTTCCCTAATAAAGTCTTGCAGATTTCTGTCCAATTTCTTCACGTGTTCTGTCATGTCATCAACTTCATTTCTCCTCATCACATCTCCACGGCAGTACCTCAGAGTTTTTTTCTATGTTTCAGCCCTGTCTTCTGATAAAGTTGTTTAATTTAGGGTTTTGTAATCTCTCCCCAATTGCTCATAAGCTCTTGTGTAGTTAGAGGGGACAAAGACAGCACATATCCCTGCTAGTCCAGGGTGAGCCTGTCCTCAGCATGAGCAGGCAGCAGTGACGCTGTGGGAATGTACTGGCACAAAGTCCTCTGAGCATCTCCTTAATGGGGACAGTATTTAGCTCTGGCTTTTGTGAAATCTTTAGCAACAATCTCTCTGATAATACTGCCTGTCTGTTGAGGGTAACTGGCCAGCAGAATCAAAGGAACAGGCAGAGGCACAAGCACAAAAGACTCATTTCTTTACGGAAGCAGGCTAAAAATAATTTGGCCTTTTGATATCTGCAATATGTTACAAATGCATGGTATGTTACCACACAATTCCTATTCCTCTCTTCTATCCCTAGAAAAATCTGTGTATGTATACACACATTTATTTATTAAATACAGTGAAGTATTCAAGGGTCTTTTTGTAATATTATCCAAAGCATCAATGTATGCTGAATTTAAAAATAAAATGAATGTAACTTAACTGTGAAAAGCCTGCAATTAATTTATGAAATATCTGCTGAAATGGAAGAATACATCTTCCAGGGGAACTTGTGAACACTTAATGGGGAGAGCTAATAGGATTGGCCCAGCATAGTTGCAACTAATAGTGTGCAGTGGGATTTTCAAAAGCACTAAGGGAAAAAATACTTTAATAGAACTCCCATACTTAATCTTCTCATTGTTGCTAAGCTTCCATGAGATGAACTTCTAACTCATCTTAGGAGATATTCTCCTTGCTAGACTTGTGTTTTCAGGTTCTGAAATTGGAAATTCAGTTTTGTAAAGCATTGATGTTTTCCGCGACACCTTCCATACATTGTACTGTTCTGTAAATCACCATAAGCCTAACGTAGGTAGACATACAGATATCTGAATATCAAACCAAAGTCATTCTTTATTGCATTGAACAATTATTGAAGCCTTTTAGGAAAGCTCTTTATGAAGCCTTAATGTAGTTAGTGGTATAATTTGGATGCACAGGAAAAGCAGTGTGTTCTGGCATTTCTGCAAGGGGGAGCGCGGGCCTGCGTAGTGTGCCCAGGTCAGCCTGTACAGTGCTCGTGCTTGCTGGGAAAGAAGCAGGGTCCAGAGCTTACGTAAATGTTCTATTTCATGACAATTTAGCTGGTTTCCATGGAGATAATTATGTTGTCACAAACTAAGGGTAAAGATTTCAAGTGCAAGATAAATAGGAGGAGCACATGGACTTCCAAGCAATAAAGATGTTCTTTTGCTCAGTTGTAACAAAAGGCAACTGTAATCACAGCAGTGAAAGAGTGAGCTGTCTTTGCGATAAACATTGTTAGCATTCAGTATATCAACACCCTGTATTTCATACTATGCCTCTCAATACCTTTTTCTTTATGATCATGCTTTCAGTGGATAATAGTTTTCACCAGTTACACTAGAGTGGGGCCAACCCTTTAGCTGGAATAAATCATCCCAGCTGGACTGCAGTCAATGAAATGGTGCTAAATTAAAGCTGAATTAAGCTGTGCTGAACTAAACCATTTGGGAATTTGACTTAACGTTGTTCACCTACCCTGCCAAGTGATCAGGTCAATAATATAAACAACAGAAGATAGATATCTGATGGATTATTTTTTTCCATAAGCAGATGTTCCCTTCAACCCTCTGAGTTATTCAGGACAAGAGTTTGGTCAAGCTCCTGGYTTACCAGTTACCCAGCCGGTTCCTTGCTGAGGGTGCTGGGAACTCCTGTGTTTTAATCACTATTCTGGTTAATTAGTAAGGCAGCACTTGGTTTTTCTTTTTTTTCCCTTATTCTTTCCCCRCCCCCTCCCCCTTTTCAGCCATAGGCTTATATAAGTTAGTGACACATGCTCGTTATAGAGTTGGATGTCGTGTTTTCCAAGACTATTTAAATTGCTGGTCTGTGAAACTCTTGATTGAAATTGTTCTCAATTTTTAAACTGTTGACAGTACTGGAAAAGAGTCTGGATAAAGCCTGAGTGCAGGCGTCTCTGTGTGCTGGAAAATAAACTGCAGGTGAGTCAAAGCATGTTTGTCATCTGTAGAGCCACATCCATATGGTAGGGATTTGTTAGCTATTGGTTGTGTTGTTAACGTGTTGGCCTTGTAAATCACTTCTAACATCAAAATAACAAGGAATATCCCCTTTGAGTGGGCAATATGCTCAGTTTTTTAAATTTAGAAGCTACTCAACACCAGTACATGCAAATTGCTTGATACGTTTTGTTGATTGTGGTTCTAAATGTTAGCAGTCCGGTTGTGTTGCCTGAGCACAGGACTCCAGTGTCGGCCTGACACAGGGCTGTCAGAGCTGATCCTGGCTTTGGGAAGACCTTCTGATGCTGSGTGTGTAGGAAAGACAGCACAGAGGATTGTAATGTAAAGACGCTCTTCTCAGTGGGTGATTATTTGAACGCAGTGGGTGATCCATATTGTACTCATAGAATTTATACTTTCTGTATAATGCTTACTTATGCATTAAATATATTAGTTATAAGTAAATATTAGAAGGTAAGGAGAGATACATGCATTGCATATGTAGCAGATTGTATACTTAGATTATAAATGTATGTTGAAACTCTATCTTTTATTTATTAATTCAATGGCACTGCCTCAGTTGTGTTCTTTGTTTGGCACTGACAAAAGCTTTTGTAACTTTACACTGAATCTGAGAGTTCTAGCTTGCTTTCTGTGGTTTCATGTTACTTGAGTGAGAAAGATGCCCTGGACAGTGCTGCCCTGTGAGCGAGGGCTCTCTGTGGGAGCCCAGCCATGGGGGCTGCCCCGCTCCCCGGAGCTGCTGGGAGCTCGGGCTCAAAGACCTGTGTCCACATCGTCCTTCTCCTTCAGATCAGAAGTCCTCCCCCATTCTCCTCATTCTCTCACTCTGCCACCTGCTTTTAATCTGAGTGAGGCGTATTGCTGTTGTTGATCTCATCTGCTTATTTTGTCTTATTATCTTTTAAAGTGTAKGGTAATTAGAATGAGAGAATGGTGACATAACAATAAGCAGAAAATTCCTTCACATTCCCTTTTTTTCACTCAGTTGTTTTCTTATACCTCTTTTCACTATAGATGTCTCCTCCTTTTTATTTTGGTTTTCTTTCTTTAATATTATGTCTTGATTTTAGCCTTTGGCCTGGGATCCTGTAGTTTCCATCCTGCAGGGATTATTTTTTCCCCAAAAGAATACTCATTTAAGAAACTTTCCAGTTTTTTTTACAAGCTAGACTAAAACAGTTACTCAGAACCAAGCACTTAGTTGTCTGAATTATACTTGTCAACCAGTACAGCAGTGGAATGTMATGCCATTTAAAGCAATTCAGGTTTTCTGTCCATTATTTCATTATGCTGTAAAATTGAACTTGGGCATATTAAAAAACATAAGAACTGAGTGAATAAAATATTTGTTTTCTTTTTTTTTTTTTTTTTGTTTTGGTGAGATTTGAATATATGCATTTCCAAAATTACCAGCTAATCTGTGGTGGGGGTTATTGAAACTGGTCTTCCAAAAACCACAGGCACTGAACACTAGAGATGTACCTTATCCTTCTGAATTTCCAGTGGGGTTTTCAGTACTTGCCATGTGAGGAAAGAACAAAGGTCTCAGCTGGATTTCTTTGTGTTTGAATTTGAACTTGTAAGTCAGGCATATCCCATAGAGACTCTTGCTCACGTTAGGGTTACATGCATTGCTCRATCTGCTAATGAGCCGGGATGGCAGCCCTGATGGGGCAGGTTCAAGTCATTGTTTATATGATGAAGCACCAGGATATGAATAACAGATGCACTCATTTTCTGCTTGCGGAACGTGTGATCACATCACCGAGTGGCACAACTCAAGGGCAGCCAGAAGTGCCTTGCTAAAGAAGAAAGACAGACCCTGTGAGTTGCATGGAGGTCCATTAGCAGAGCTGAGGGAATACCTGCAGCACATCAGTTCTTGACTGGGCTTTGCATTTCAGATCGTTATTTTTGCTACATTTCTTCTGCAAGAAGTACATCAAACAGATATTGCATGCAAAATCTGTATGTCCCAAAATAAAAATATTTCTCAGTTTGTAAGAATTAGAGATTTTTATTCATATATGCCACAAAAGACAAGAGCCCAGGACATGCTAAGCATCAGTACAAAGTTGGTGCACCCCTGCACCAAAGTAAAAGCAGAAGCAACTTTAGGAGCTGTAGTTTGTTCTTTAAAAGGCACAAAAGACAGATTTGGTCATTCACTTCTGTGCCTTAGTGACTGTCTGGCATTTAAAGATATTGTTTCTCATGCAGGATTTGATGCTAATACTGTAGCATCAGGTAAATTCTTCGATGGTGGTTGCTGCTGTGTCTGCTAGAGTTAGATAGGGATATCTATCAGACCGTCAGGTTATTTAATCCTATTGAACAACACTGTGAAATGTAATAATTGATTTATACAATGATCTCTGGCTTGCATTTATACTGTCTACCAAAGGACTCCTAGGTCCTAACACTTGTATTGAGAGAATTTCAAAAGGCTCATGGGGGATGGCAATAACTCAGATGATATCAAAAGGCGATTCCAGTGCCTGGGAGTCTGGGATCGTTTGCAAAGTGCTTCAGTGTCCTCAGAGGTCAAATTAACCACGACGTGTTGTATAGCTGCTGTTAGTTTGGTTGCAAATCAAATGCCCTTCCTTTGGTAGTGCTTCAGAATGGAACATTTTGTGAGAGTGTTCCTTGCAGCTTTCCAGTAAAGACAATGACTTGAAAAATAAATCTTTGTGATAGGGTTTAACCTTTCATGGCAAGAATGTGTTAATGGCAGTTCTTCCCTTTAGAAACTTATTATGGAAAGATAGGCTTAGAAGCTGTTCTCTGCTTTTGCCACAGCTATTTTATTCATCAATAAAATTAAAAATTCAATGTTACAAACTACGGTAAGTTTGCAATGGGACTGGGGAGAGGAGCATCTTTAATGTCATACTTTAATCATTAGGATTATATTTTACCCTGTCCCTTACTTTTCTTAGAACAAAAAAAAGTGTCAAACTGAGAATAAATAGGTAGCAATGTCGAGGTTTGTCACTCTTACCAGCTCTAGCAAGGGTAGGCTTTCAGCTCCTGGTAGTGTTTTCTCTCTGCCTTTACCATCCACACTGCTTTCACTGGAGACAAAAGTGTGCTTTTTTCCTTTTTTAATTTTGGATGCTGAGGAATTGTGCCAGGTTGAGCTGGCAAAGAGCTAAGTGCCACAGCAGGGAGGAAGATTCATAAATGATGAAGACACAATCTCTTAAACTCCCTTGCTCACAGGTGTTTTGTTATTAATGAAGCTGAAAAAAATGCTCCAAATTATGTCTCCTCCTTGTCATGAGAGCTCTGGCAGCTCTTTGTGACTGAAAGATCCTGCTCTTGCAGGTGTGTGGGATAAACTTGCAAGCCAGAATGGGGAAACAAGAGAGAGAAAGAAAAACATTCACATACCCAAGGGATCCTAGGGATGGGAGAGAAATTAAAAAAAACCCTCAGTCAGTGCATAGTGAAATGTATTCTGTCAATATATGGGAAAAGAGATGACTACAAACTTCATCTCCATGCATCTTATTTATCCCTCCAGCCCACAAGCACCTGGCAGCAAAGAGAATTGTAATCTGGTCTGTAACCCTACACTGACGTCCTTTCTAAATCCCTGAGCGGAGCATCCTAAAGGCTAAAAAGGATTTTTAGAGTTTTGCGAGCTCTTTCTGAAAAACCAACAGTGATGACATCAAAGCCTTGGAACAAAAGCACAAGGTTTTTTWTTTTCAGTTTTTTCATCTTTTGCCCCCGATGTGTTAAGACCTGACTTATGGAAAATAATAATATTATGCTGGGGTTTATTGCCTTGTTATGGAAGAATGAAGTTCATTTTTGCTTTTTATTGGCACCATCTGTTTCTTTTCTGGCAAGACAGGATCAAATGGTAGTATCATACATATAGATGGCTGGTCCTGAGGTATGCAGGCTGTACTGATCATTAGATGTTCAAGAATTCTGTCTTTCCTCCTTTTCCATAGTCTGACCAAAAAAAAACCAAGGAAAAAAGGCTCTCCCTGCCCCAAAAACTGTAAGACAGGTTTTCTATTGAGAGGTTTAGCAAAAAGCTATCCATTAGAGATAATGAAAAATTTAAATAATGTGTTTGGGACAGGATCTCTGGATTTGTCTCACATTCACCTTTCTAAATCGCTGGAAATGCTGATGGGCAATGCCCTCCCCTCTCCCACCCTGGAATGTGGTGCACAGCTGGATGGTCACGGTGACCGCATAGGTCAGTGGCACACAAGGATGTGCTATGGTTTGGGGGCTAATTAAAATTTTGTCACTGACTTCATTTCCAGACACCACCTTACTCTTAGATACTCGTTTTGAGCATGTGTATTGAGTCATTATCTGCCAGTACCTACTGATTGCTGTAAAGGGAGCCTAAAGAATGAAATTAAACAGGAYGTATCCCACTTAGTGTTATGTACAAAAGCAATTCCAGGAATTGATATAGCAAAGCCTCATTTTAACATTTATTGCAGTCAAATAAAGAAAAATTCAAAAGTTCACTGTTTCCTAAAGGCTTTTATAGAAATTGAATATTTGAGGAGGTTTGGGGAATTTAGTTTGATGTCAAAGCTGACCCTAAAGAGATCCTCAATGATGATTAAAGTTCTAAAATTAGMAGCAGTTGAAAAATAAAGGTAATAGGAATTTAATCTCAGAAAGCTTGGTATACAATTTTATACTGTAAACAGTATTCACAGTGTTTTCTTTGGTTTGTGAGTCAGTGTCGTGTATCAACAATTCACAGTAATCAGAGACCTAATGCACAGTTTAGGCTACACCTGAGCATAAGAGAACACTGAGGCATGTTTCCTGATGCTGAACAGCTGAGAAGTTTACTTGGTCCTAATGTAATGATGGATTTATTTTTTGGTTGGTTAGAGGTGGAAAACAGTATTGTTTTAATAAATTCCTACTAAACTGGTTTGTGGGTTTCTGTGAAATCTGCCAGTGGTGACAGTTTGTGCAGTACACGTGTTTACCAGGTTTTCAGTAAACAGGGTCCAAATATTGTGCAAATGCTCCATTTCGTGAGAACTCAATTAGTTTCTATGGAGACAATTATGTTGTCACAAGCGGAGTGTTGTGACTTCAAGTGTGAGACAAATAAGAAGAGCATGGGAACTTCTAATCAGTTAAAATGATCTATTTTTGCTTTGTAATGAGAAGAAAGCAAGAGGAACCTACAGGAATGAAATAGAGGTCAATTCTTCCTTTAATGTTGGCAGAGAGTAACATTTTAATATTCTGCATTCATCCTGTGACTGTGTACAACTGTCTCCTCATATTATTTCTCATGGTTCTTCTGCTAAAAATTAGTGTCACTTTTTAAACTGCTTATCCAGTGGTAGTGGAAAACAAAACTAGTAAAGCACCTATCAGGACTGATATTTCTTCAAGGACCATGTGGCAGATCAGATGACAGATGCATGCACATTCCCCATCTGATGCTTCACTTGTGTGATGTAGCTGGTTAGAGCTGTTTACTGGAATTTAAAATCTCTCTTACTTATGCATTAGAAAATGAAATATAGCTTCTAAGCTGGATTACATACTCAGATATTACAAATTCTTGCTGTTCACCCAGTGTATGTTTTGAAACTATGAGAGGAGAAAAAGTGAAGATTTGGTAATCATTGCCGTAGTTCCAAACAGCTTTCCCTTACACTCAGCTACACTTTGTTCTGGGGAACGGTGAGGGCGTTGTAGCCTCAGGGCGTGACACAGCCTACACCTTGATTTGGTACAGCCCAGAGTCAGAGGGTTCTTTTCTTGTATCATTACTACATAGCTGTTGACACGCTCAGGTCTGTTTTGTCAAAGATGCGTGGCGGGGTCATTCACCCCAGGCAGGGGGATGTCTCCCCGCTCTTTAAGTACAGCGTGTGCAGTTTGGGGATGCTGTTCAAGGAACATCCGCTGAGCATGAATAAGATATGAGTCTGGTAATTAGGGAGAACTATTTTTTTTTGAGTAATGAAACATGGAAGAGGGAAATATGYATAGGGGACAAATTTTATAGATTTACTATAGATCAGCATATACCTATGTATGAGTGTGCATGTTAACAGATATTCACACGGTTTGCATCCTGCTTTGCAGTGTAAATATGAAACTATAGCAAATTTAGAGTATTTTCTCTTTCGGTACAGACGTGCACATTATATATTTATATCAAGGCTCCTTCTTTCTCTTTTATTTTGTAATTCAGTAGCACTGTCTTGGCAACACAAATGGCTGGTTTTCTTTGTTCAGCGTTGACAAGAGCTTTTCCAACTTAAAAAATCTGACACAGTTCCAGCTTTTTTTTTTCTTTGCTTTTTTTTTTCCAGGGTTTCATGTTACTTGAATGAGAAGGATATATACTGGTTGAACCTTCTGTGTTCAGCTGTTAAACTGACAGCTTTTTCTTCTGCCATGAGAAGGCTTTCAGTAATTTGGATGTGGTGCCTTTTTCCTGTCACTGCCAAGAACAATGCTTCTGTTCAGGCTGACATCAGAGGTATAGAATTGCTCTGTGTTTGACCTCTGATAGCTGTGCATAATAGATCTGTGCATCACAAATGCTCCACAAATAGACTATTTGGGTGCATAGCTCAAGTCAAAACAGCAGTATATATTACAAGGATGTGTAAGTCAGAGGGGAGAGAGTTTAGGGGGGAAAAAGTCATTGCTAGCCTTGCCATTCTGTATCAATGTTTACAAAGGAGCTATCTTCCTTATGCAAATGGCATATACCCCATCCCTGCTCCTGCCTCAGATCTGCTTCATACTTTGCACAATAGCATTGAGAAGACAGGTTTCCCAGAAGTTTAATTCACTTATGGATGCAAGAAGCATTTGTAAGGCAATTTAGGTTACACTTTCCATTACTGTTGGCTGAAATTGAAGTATGAAGTTTTTTGTACTGTTTTCTGAGAGTCAGTATGCAGTGTAAATAAGGCAAGGTGGCACTAGCTGGTAGGCTGCAAAAAGAAATGAGAATTATTTGGAAGTGGGGGACAGCTGGTTTGGTTTACATGCTAGTGTTGTTTTGGAGTTTTTTTAAAATAAATCCCTTTTGATAAAGGTGTATTCTTAAGACTTCTCTGAAAATCTCTCTTAGAATCAGTAATTTTCTAATTAGAATTTTATGGGTGTTGTCTTTTTCTTCCTTTAATCACAACAGAATGGAGAAGCCTTTCTAATATACTGAAATATCATAGTGTCTATAGATATTTTGATTAGGAATAGTGTTTCTTATATTCCTGAAGTCTGTGGTTTTGCTGCATCTTTTTCACTGCTCTGAAATAAACAAGCAAGTCAGAAAAAAAGGGAAATCACACACCTCTTCCTTTACACATGGAGGGTGAGGTGCCAGGTGGGTTGTTTAAGCTACTAAGGTCACTATAAATTCTAAAAGGAGAGCTGCTGTATCCCTGAGCAGTATCCAAAGCACAAGTCAGGGTGGTTTCTGGTTGTGATTTATTCCTTCAAGAAGTACAAGAATTTGAAACTGAAATTGCTATGGAAAACCTGTTTTGGTGTGCCCCTACATAAGTAAATGCTCCATGTGCAATGAGCTTATTCAGTCCATGTTGAGGCTGATGCCATTGCCTTCAGTGCTGCAGTTGGCTGAGCTGGGTGGGCTCGGCCAAGCTGAAACTTGGGGCATTTGGAGTAACTTTCTACAAACACACATCAAAGAATGCCTGTGACCACAGCCACCTGTAAAGGTGGCAATAGGTGCTGTATGAAGGCTGTCTCGCTGTATCTGAAATGTAATTAAAGAAAAGGAGAAGGCAAGATCTCTTTTAAGGGAAATCCCAGAATGCTTATGTCAAGGCATCCTTTAAAATGAAGCTTTTTATTACTTCTCTTTGAATAGTTGGTGCATGCTCTTCTTTTCCTGCWATTTTTTAAACAAATTCTTCTTAGTATTAGCCCCTGCTATGGGCCATGGCTTAAATTGCTTCACATTGCAGTTTTGCATAATTGTGGTGTGTACTTTGCAAGGTTTTATTTAGCCTTGTGTTTTTTTCTGACTCCATACGTATACAGCAGGACTGTTCATAGGACTATATATTTGTAAATGTAGTCACTTGTAGAAATAGAAGATAAATATTTATTGAAATTGTCTCTTTTTTATAGAAGGCCTTCAAATACCTTTAAAACATAAAAARTAGTATCTGTATTAGCAGTGTCCCATAGAAAATTGAATACAGTTAAGATGCAAAGCATATATAGTGGTAAGTAAAACACCACTGTTGTCCATTGTTGGTGTAGTAAATCCATACATCTAGATTTATATCAGAAACAGTTTTGGCCCAGTAATTTCACTGAAAATTCAGCAACTTCAAATTTTTTGAGCAACTGGAAGGAACCCCTAATGCAAATGTTCTTAGCAGGAGAAAAACATATTTAAATATCTATTAAAAGAAAATTACAAATTGAAATTAAATGTGCTATGTCTTGGTCATATCCCTTGGTATAGTATAGGAAATAATAACCCAAAGATATAACTGAAAAGTGCCTGACTAACATGTCTGGTAATCTGAGAATTTAATTTGACATCTTRTTGGCCTCACCATTCACAGAATCTAGTCCCCTTACTGACTAAAGCTGATGTACTATAATGAAATAAAGAAACACTCTAATTTTTTTTCTTTTGTATGAGATGCCCATTTTTTTTCTGGTGGAATAGAAAGGTAAAAGAAAGTTCACATCTACATTTGAAACACTTGGCAGTTTAACATTTTTTCGTGTTTCATAGTTCAATTTTATTTGACATATAACATTCTTGACAATTTGTTAGTTGTTTACTGAATATTTTAAATACTGCACAAACTGACAATCAATTTGGAGCATTTTMTGCTAATGGTAAGAAATGGTCAGAGATGCTACTCTGGCACATGTCTCATATGCATATGCCATGAATCCTGTTTAACTGGTTTACAGAATATCAGGCATCAGGTGTCTAACACTGAGTTTCAAAACTTATGCTTGTATTTTGGGCAARCAATTTACAAATAGCTGTTTCCAGCTTAAATGGCTTAAGTATTTTCTGTTAGTCATCCATCCATGGAGACAAGATAGATACCTAGACAGGCTAGCTATTTATCCTGGATTTAGCAATATCTCATGCTAGAGTTCTAAAGTAGATGGTAAATGGTGTAATGCAATGCTTTTCCACTGAGGTTTGGAATTTGGAGCTACTCCACATTACCAGAGCTRGGGACAGAAGGAGTTCAGAAAGAAGGTGAATGTCTTCCTCATCGCCTAAGTACAGATGCACCTCGTATCATTTTCTTTTTCTACTCTGTACATACTTCATGTGGTTGACTGAAAGGGTATTAACTTCTGCAAATCTCTGAAAGCCCCTGCTACTGCAGAACTTTGGAAAATACAGTATTGTCACTCTCTTTTGTTTTCTCACTTTCTGTTAAAGGAGGCATTTCCTCAGGGGACATGTCATGGAGTCCTGCTTTTAATGTAGCTTCTGGTACAGATCAAGACAGGTTATTGGACTGCATTCATGTTGGAACTATTAAAGAATGATCTGTATTCTTCACAGCTGTGTAAAATCACTGCACATGACCATCAAACTTGGCATTTAGAAACCATTGTAAAACAGGAAACTATTTGGAAATCACAGCCTAGAGTTTGCCAGCTTAATTTRATAATGGCTAGAGTTTGCCAGTTTAATTTAGTTCACATAGCCTGCTCACAATTTGGATGATAACTTTTTAAGGAATGGTGTTTGGTTTAACTGTATGTTGCAGTATCATTGTGTGGGAAGTCAATGTGAAGCGGTTGCCATCTCCACACATTGAACTTGGGTCACATCAGACTGTGCTGAGAGTCCCTGGCCTGTCCCTGTTTCCCTTGAAGACACATTGCTGGGTCTCAGTGGTTATCTATAAGCACATCTTAAGTCTACAATATGGCAACTAAAACTTCATCTGGATCTTGCATCCAAAGACTGCAAAATATTGATTAGCAAAGGTAATTGCTARGGAATAGCAATCATGAAAAAAGGCATTTATAGCATCACAAGCAAATTTATGATCACACTTGCGCCAGCACTCCTCAGCTCAAATCTGAGCACTAAGAACACTGCAGACAAAAGCATGTGAAGTATGAGAGGACAGGTATTTGAAGAACAGCTTTTCCTTCCCACCATCCTGTTTTATTCTTTGCAAACTAATAAAAGATAAAATCAGACAAGCTGTGTAAAAATAATGCTCCCTATTGTAACCATGGCTCTTGCAGCATAGAAGGAAGAAAAGGTAGGTAACAGAAATACTGAATAGCTTTGTAAARACAGGTTAGTCAAGAGCTACTGTGGGAACAAGTAAGGTAATGCTCTTTCTTTCCATGACCATCTCACACCAAGAGCTATGCAGAGAGAAAACTGCAGTGCAGATTTTTGGGGTAAGAGCAGTGGTTATTTGTCAGTATGGAACTGGTCCAGCTCTCAAAATGTAGGTTAAATCCACAATAGACCAACAATGGCCATATCTTTATCTAAAGATTAGAGGAAAAAAGGCATTATTTCTACCTTTGTTAGCATAAAAATGATGGCTYCCTTCTGTCATTTTTCTAGAAAAAGCTGGACACTTTGAAGTCTGAATTCCTGCCTTTTCATTTGTAAGTGAAGGCAGAATTTCCATTTGGTTTCTTTGGAAATGGACACTATAAAAGAACTCCCATCATGTTGGTGTCTGCCATTTACTTCTCATCACCTTATGACTGGAGCAAATTGGAGTGAATTATTCATGTTAGGTGGAGGTACTTAAGTGAAGTTCGAAGACTATTGGTTTTCTTTCACCAAACTTGGCTTAAGATAGTCTAACCAATCCATTTACAGACTTGTCACTGTTATATACACCTACTGACATGCTGCATTTCTGGGCTATTCTGCAAGCAAGTTGCTTTATAAGAAGTTGACTGCATGGTGTGGTAGTTGCTTTTGCTTTCAGCTTTGTACAATAAGTTCCTTCTCTTCAAAGCTTTTTCAAAGCAGAAACCCAAGATGATATTTTTTTAGTTTGTGATAGTCCTTTTCTTCAAATTAATTTTACTGTAGGGAAAACAGATTTCTTTTAAAAGCTGGTATTTATGAACATGCCCAACCTAGACCCCTTCTGCCAGCTGGAGCAGGCAAAAGTTCAGGTTGAGTTCTAAAGGTTTTCCTAAACAGTGTTCTTTTTGTTTGGTTTCCTTTTGTTTAGATATTCKTATACTAATGGATATATGTAATTTCTGATTAATTAGTGTCCAGAACTACCTCCGAAGGCAATGGACTCTTTGTGTGGATGTGTATAAAAGAAATTTGCAAACTCACTGCTTTCAAAATAATATAGGGGTCTGGTACTCAGCAGAGATGACTTGGTGAAAAACACAACAAAATAAATACTCAAAACTCTAAGTGGGTAAAGGTCTGATTTTCAAAAGAGCTGAACTCCATGGTAAAACTTCCATATTTGTCAGAAAGTGAACTCCTTATACCAACTACTTGAACGTGAAGCCACTAAGCTTTTATCTAGAGTTCAGTGTAAATAATAATGTAAAATGTGGCTAGAAAAAAACAGTGTTTTCTCAATTAGATATTTTGTTATTCTTTTAACTGAAAAAATGCAGGAACATGATGTAATTTGCAGAATGCCAGCTACTGAACCAGCAAATCTAAACTCTTCTATTATTCTTGATTTACATTATATTAATTACTGRCATATCATTGTATCTTACACATTTAATCATACAAATATACAAAATAATAAAAGCTAGAAAATTCTATGTGAAGTCTACATGAAGAAAAACTTTATACTTCTGCCTAATGTAATTTTATTTAGTTTTTGCCTCTATACATTTTTATTTAAAGTAACATGAAAAATATAAATTTTACTCGATTCTCTCTCTTAGGACCATGCATTATTGATGTCTTATGAAACTTTCAATGTATTTTTTCAATGCAAGAGCTAATATCTCATGATAGTCTGTGCTGTCAATGGACGTCTGTTTATCTGTGAATCTTCTAACAAGACGGATTTGCCCAGTGACTATATCTGATAAACAGATGAATAAATCAATGATTGTAATTTTACTTGTTCACAAATATTTATTAAAAGAAACTGATTTAACTTTTAGTATTTTTCTGATGATCTTTAAGAGAGCAAATAATTATTTTAAGTCTCTTCAGAGACATCTGATAAAAAGTGCCCTCATCTTCATAAGGGATCTGGAGTATTGTTAGTCCTTTTGCCTTGAGAACTATTGATTATTACATTGTATTAAAATATATACTAAGATTTARAGTCCCAAAGGCACTTAGGCCCACAAATCCCATTGATTTCAATTGGAATTAAATTTCTCTATAAGTTCAGAGAACTAGATTTTGTTGGATTTTTTGTTTTTTAATATAATTTCACTTGTCAAATTATCTTTGATTAGACAACAATGAGCAAGTAACACCAACAGCCTTTGATTCTCCTTCTGATGGAGTTAATTCTGTAGCCAGCATTAGTGCTGTGGAAAAAATAGTGTGAGAGGTGTGGTTTTGGTCTTAATCTTTTACTTGGGGTTGGTGAGAGCCTCAGAAGTTTCACCATTATTCCATCTATTTTTGGAATATGCTGCTGCATTTTCCATGAGAACACCCTTCCTCAAGAGGTTTCCAAACAGTCCCTGGAGATTAATATAATAAAAGGGTACCACTGTGGATCTGCTCCTTCTTTAGGTAGGAGAACAGGTGTGGTGTGTTGGGCTGGGATTGACCATGTGCAATTTATGTACTTAAACAACAGAGAGCATTGATGCTGGTAATTGGAATCAGTTTAAACTTTTTGATTGAGTGATACCTAATTTGACTAACTTTCTTTTCCTTGGGAATGCATTAATTATTTCAGACTGCAAAAGTGTCAGTTCATCTAAAGATTAGAGTTAGAGAACTTTGATAAATCATTGGCTTGTTGAGATTAATAYAGAAGAGATGTAGTTCCATGAATGTAATTTGGTTTTTATTAACA
Organism: Amblyornis subalaris; assembly: GCA_018881555.1. Classification (NCBI taxonomy): domain Eukaryota; kingdom Metazoa; phylum Chordata; class Aves; order Passeriformes; family Ptilonorhynchidae; genus Amblyornis; species Amblyornis subalaris. The sequence continues at coordinate 5,209,018 of JACAXG010000027.1, read as the reverse complement.
TGCTAGAATGTGAAATAGATGAAAGCTTGCAGTGAGAATACCCACCTACACTATTCCCTGAAAAATCTGTTCATTGAAAACAAACGTATACTTCTGGTTAGTCTGACACTTGTAATCTCTGTTTAGTCCTAACTGGCCCCAAAATGTCCAGGTCATTGTCCTCTCGTGTTGGCTGCCCGGTGGGAGCTTCTCCTGTGGCAGACATTGTGCATGAACATCATGGATGTGCAGAGTGACCACCTCAAGGACAGCCTTGGGCCTTTTGAACAAGTGTTTCACTGAATGGAAGAGAAGAGGAAATAGAGGGATATGTGAGGAGAAATGGTGAGAGGGAAAAATTTTGTAAGAAAGGGGAGAGACCACCATGCACCAACAAAGCAAAGTGTCTTGTAGAATAAAACATTCCTATAGGAAAAAAATTGTGACAAAATGTAAAGCTCTTAATAAATATTACCAAATGCAAATTCTTKAAAGTATTTTGCTCATATAGTTGTGAATTTTGAATTTGTTCTGTAATGTGGTAGATAAAAGCAAAAAAACCTAAAAGTGAAATATTCTTGACCTCAGTTTCCCCCTGTTCTTTTATCTACTGCTTGGGAAAGGATAAGTGGTCCTGGGATATGACAGTTAGGTTAAAGGAAGCCCTGCCTAGCAGCAACTGTTTTACTCCAAATATTTCTAATCCCTGGTGGAGAAAGCAATAAAGTTCTGTGCTTCAGGTCACGTACCTGAGTACTGGCAGTTCTTTTCAATATCTTAGATTAAATGAACTGTGAAATATTTGTTTTATTAGAAGAGCTTTAGTTTACTTGTGAGTTGTTTTCTAAATCATTTCTGTCCAGAGTAGCTTTGGAAATCAAGTAGTGTGTMTTGAACACAGTGTTTAGAAACATTTTTAACAGTCTGATGCACAATGCTTCATTGTTCTGATTGTTAAAACATTCATAGAGGGCCATTCTCCTCTTTGGATGCATACATAAATCTCAGGAAGACTAATGGGAAATTGTGCGCACGCAAGGAGAGCACAGCTCCTCTAGCATGGCTGGTAAAGGTGAACACAGATGCAGGATTTCTTGGTGAAAAGGAGGCAATGGGAATAAAGGCTTCTGATGAAGGGGCTGGAGTAGGATTCAAATGGCCCACATAAACGTGGTTCTGCTACAGGTTTGTGTATGCCCCCAACATGCAAACCACAGGATGTTTCTGGTGGGGCTGCAGGTACCAACACAAACTGTGTTCATGCTCACCTCAGCAGGGACCTCCTGCCCTGGGTGAGAGCAGTGACACAGGGAGGAGTCTAGGAAGCTGCTCAGGTTTGGACTTGAGATAGTAAATCCACTACAGGAAGCATCAGTTTGGACATTGGCTGTCTAAAGCTTCACATCACATTTTATCACTCTTGCAGACAAATCCACAAAGGCATTTGTGTGTAGGAACTGCATGAAAGTCTTGCTGCCAGAACGTTTTTGCTGCAGCAGAGTTTTGCATCTATGCATTCACATTTGTAAGCACACTTCATTTTATCTCTGGCATCTGGAAATGCAGCAAGCTATTTCTGCTCTATAGTGAGTTTCTTGGCTGTTTCTCAGGTAAGATCACCCTGAGCAGTATTGTTGGAGAGTTGTACCTGGAGGGAATGAATGCCCAGGCTTTGCCAGAATTTCAGCCATTGATGAGAAAACTGGTGATGGACGAGCTGCGAACTGGGGTTGTGAACTCCTTATCTGGTGAAGGCCAGCCTGGATGTGTGAAGCTCTAACTGGCAGCAGCCTCTTAGCACAGACAACAGGTAGACCTTCCCTCTGAAAAGAAAAAAATTTGGAGCAGTGCTGGGTACTGTTTTTTCTCCTATTGATCTCTAGGCTTGCATATGGGAACCTAAGAGAAGGATTTTAGTGAGGTGCTCGTTAGAGACGTGTTACACCTTGCCTTCTACCTTCCCCTTATCTGACTTATCGGTAGACTTGGGAAAATTATCTAATATTTAATGGGTGCTAGGTCTAAAAATGGAATGTAGATTTGAGAAAAGTCTGAAATAACATTATAATGCAGCAAAAGCAATTAGAGAAGCCAGAAGAGACTGTATCTGTTCTCTTAATCAAAAAGTATTACCTGTCTATCCTTTGTCTATCACTTTCTAAGAATTGCCAAAAGAAGAATACACTAAAATATCACCTCTCTTCACCTCCCAGAAAAACTACAGTAGGCAAAGAAACTAAAACGGGTGGGGATTGGCCAAATAATTGTCATTGTCACAATCCTACTGTGAAGCTTGTAATAAGTGGGTTTAAAGAACATGGGCTGTGAAAGAACTAGGATGGAGTGAATGGAAAAATATTCAAAAATGTTATTCAGAACATTTCATGTATTCATAAATTATTCACCCCACAGAACTGCAGGTGCCTCAGGATTTTTCCATGTAATGTCAGATCCTCAGCTGGCACAAGCTGGCACTGCTGCATTTGTTTCCATGGAGTGATGCCAGTTTACAAGACTGTGGTCCATGTTATTATTTTTAATTTTTTTCCTTCTGCTTTTTCTGCTCCTAAACATTCAAATACATGTAACTCTACAGAGGGAGCTGTGCTGAGTCTGAAAATGAACCTTGGGGCACTGTGATCATGCAATCTCTTTAAGCTTTACTTTCACTGTTTCCATGATAACATCAGTTCTTTTTTGAATGTGTTGATAGTGTTGCTGCTGACAGTTACCTGCATGTGCTTTCTCTCTCTCCTGCACCTGTTTGGTGTGTGTATTAAATGGTCAAGTTCCATTATCCACTAATCTTCAGTTGTTATCGAGTTAATTTATGGATGAATGTAGTTAGCTTTGTACATATTTTCAAAACTGAGAATAAACAGAATTGTTTTTCCTTATTTAAAATCCCATTATAGCAGCTGCACTATAAAGTGTATTTTTCTGCTGTTAAATATTTTATCTTGACCACAGCTTGCATATCAGCACACTTGTAGCAGTATGTTGACTGTTATCTTTTGTGTACCAAAGCACTAGATAGTCTGGAATAATTAAATAACATTGCTTCTCCATTATCCTTGGAGGGCTGATACTCTTTTCTTCTAAGATAAAAGGTAAACATATATTATAACAAATCAAACTGTAGGATGATAAATATTGTTGTAAGCCAGGATAATAATGTAACAAAAATAAGATGAAATCCACGCTTTCCCACTAGTATTCATCTCCTATATTTATTTTTGCTGATAGAGCTATGGAAAAGGAAGGCTCTGTGGCAGTGCATTTGCAAGGCCATTACACATTCCTGAATGACACAGTCATCACTACCCTGAGCCTTATTTGCTCAAGGTTTAATAAATATAGATTAGTGTATGGGCTTGGATGGGAAAAATATCAAGTCTAGAACCGATACATAACTCAAGTCAGCACCATTTCAAACTTTTTTTTTTGAGATTTTCTAGCCTTTTCTTTATAAGATTTCTAGGCTGATTTCTGCAGAAATAGTTGTGGCCATGTGTGTATTCCCCACATCTTTGTTAGCATGACTGACAGTTGTAGTGCCTGTAGTTCCTCAAGTGAAATGAAGGCATTCCCAGGTACTACTCAAATAAAGATTTCATAGGATCAGAACAGAAAATAAATATTTTTTCATGATGTATTTGTATCTAATATTTTTTCCATGGCATAGATATTTATCCCAAGACCAAGATTTTGTTGACTTCTGGTCATTTATCAGGTGAACTACTCAGATGAAACCCATTTTTAATTTAAGAAAAGCCTGAACATTAATTTAATAGAATAATGGGTAGAGATACGGATAAGAAATAGTTTTAGATGTAAAGGATGAAGTAGTAGTAACAGATGGGAAGTCTTAAGGGAGTTAGGACTAGGATAGAAAAGTCTTTATGGCACAGATTCAGGGGAAAAAAAAAGAATAAATTGAGCATAAGAAAAGGGTGTGATGAGGATCAGGAGGTATGAGAGTATAAAATTATAATTCAATCTGCTAATCTTTGCTGCAGAACTTCATGACAATAATAATTAATAAGACATATTGCTACAGCTTAATTAAAGAGAAGAGACAAAAGCATAGAAAATTACCAAAATTTAAAAAAAAATTTAATATTCATTCAAGAAAATATGCTTTAAAATATAATATATACAATTTTTTCCATTTTATGTTGCTAATTTGAAGAATATGAATTAAAAGGAGTCTTCTGTTACCAAAAGTTCCTTTTCCCTTTATTGTCCACTAGGGAAATTTTCACTAGCACAAGACCTTCTACCCCACTGTAAAAGATAAACTTCTCTTAAAATGGGCAGGCAATTTTATAATTTTCAGTAAAAAGGATAGCTTACATCACCTATAGATGAGCCCAAGAATTTGTCAAAGCTCAGTTTTCTACAGAGCATAAAAATTAAATTGCTGTGAATTAATTTTTTGTATTTTTTCATGATTGTATTTATTTTGCTATTCTCCAAAGGTGCCTTTACCTGGTTTTGTTTACATATAACTATTAGAGTTTGTGCTAGGAAATATAGAATTTCCATAATCATAAAATAAAAAATGCACATAAATATGTGAAGTAAACCAGTAAACATTTTCATCCATGAAATGGTATTGCTTGAACTGATGTAAATTAATACCAACTGCCATTTGAATATTAATTATTTGTTATTTTCAAATGCTATTACTGAAAATAAATGAGGAATTTTTTTGACATGTAGTGTGTTGAAATAGTAATCTTTTGTTCAGTTTAGTGTAAGTCTTTGTATTTTATAGAACTATATCTGTCGTTTAATCGTAGCAGAGATGAACAATAGTTACTTGTATTCATTTTGGCAGATATAAACAAGTAAACAGTGTCCAGTGCATATTTTCAAGCACTGCAGTCATAGGGAAAACTTTATGAAACATTTAGTTGTTCAACAGAGTAGCAGTGCTTAGAGGTTGACCTTGAAGTTTTTGAAATGTGAATTGATCCACTGGAACAAGTACAAAGCCAGCTTTGGTGCTAAATGTAAATTGTTAAAAATGGTGCTGCATAACATCTGCCTTGTAGTACGCCTTAATCAGCACTGTGAAAAATGAAAGTTTAACGATCTACCATAGTGGCTTCTAAGTGAAGGATAAACAAAGGATGAAAGAGTTTCCTTGCATGGTTTGTAACTGATGGCATGAAAAATGTCAAGAACCATCTGCCTCAAACTTATCCAAACTGTCATCAAGTATTCTAATCCAGTCAAAGGAGATACAACTAGAACAACCTATGTAACTTGCTGAAGGCTTATCAAAAGAGTTGTAAATAAGGGAAAAAAAAGAAAAAAAAAAGTAAAAAGGAAGAAAAAAAACCCCTATCAACTGCATAAGCACAGATTTCTGCCAGCTTGCCTGTGGCTTTGAAATTCAATCCCATTTCTCTAGTCTGACAAACTGTACTAAATGGTAAAATGGATTTTTATTGCTTTCAGCCATTTTCATTCCAGCTGCTATCACTAGGTAAGTACTCAGTTTTCTAATATGAGAATTATATTTTTTTATTTCACTTTTCTCTTTTGTGTGTGTATATTGGCTGCAATATGCACAAACCCCTATTTTTGCAGAGCTAGGGTATAAATGGGGACATTTACACATCTGAGCTTAAAAAGCTGCTACTTCTTCTAACTCAGCACACAAAAGAATCCCAAATATAGCTATGTCACTGCAGAAAGTTAGATTCAAGTGAACAGACATGTTTTTTGCATTGGCTTTCACAGCAGATAGGAAAGCATCATTTTCCCAAGAAAAGAAACACACGTTTAATGTTGATCTGTGTTAATTATACCAAGAAATAATCAAATGACCCCACATTTGCTGGTTTGATTTTCAGTAAGTTATGCAATTTTCAGTAAGTTAGGTCATTCTGTATCTTAGGCATAGATTTGCCTATTTGAAATGTCCCTTGGTAGCTGAAGAGAACAAGTCTCATTGAAAGTCAATGGAAAGTCTGTTGCTAAGTCAATGAATTACCTGAAGCTCTGTCTCATCTACTGCTGCTTGACACTGCACTTGACCAGAGCATATTGGTTTTTCACTGCAAGTAGTCCTGCTCCTTGTGCCTAAGGGATTCCAAGGGCTGGGAGTTAAGTCCAAGGCTTGCTCTTGCACTCTATTCCTATGGAGGTCCTTTGGCTTTGACTGGTTTCCAAAACAGGGAAATTAAAGGCTTTTTGTTTTTACTAGTGTTGTGAAATTGGGGCTTAATCAGGGCTAAAGCATGTGTGACCTCTTTGTTAAAACTTCCTCCAAAGGCATTTGTTGAGAATTGGAACTTTGGAGAGATTGGATAATAATTTAGGTAAGCAAAGGTAATCAAAAGGAAAACATGAAAACAAAAGCAAGGGACACAGAAGGAAAAAAGGATAATGCATTTCAAATGTACTCAGTATTTTCACTTGTATTTAAGTATCACTTTTTTGTAATAGGTAGCATAACATAAACTATCTTAGAGCTGAGAACTATAACTTTTGGGCATGGAATGGGAAACGTGCAATTTCATCAGGCTGCGGTTAAGGTTCCGTATTGGCAGTCTGTATTGATGTATTTAATTTTCACTCAAAATTCAGAAGTCTTAGAATGCATACAAACATCCATATATTGTGTTGTTTGAAGTTGTAATTTTTTCTTTGCTACCAAGCTATGATATCTTCTAATGGCTGTGTAGAGTTTAAGGGTAAAAGAAATCTTTCTATTAAATGTATCCATACTTTTCATTGGCTCTTGAGTGAATTTATACAATTGATGTTGATACATTTGTCATGGAATATTCTAGTGTACAGGTGGAAACAGATGATACAGTATTACTTTTTTTTTTTTGGTGACAAAATGGTATGCAATGCATTGGAAGATTAGTTATCCGTAGCAGTTATATGAAATGCAAATGTCATAACACAGATTACATTTCCATAAAACCAAAATAACACTTCAATATATGTGATTTAGTTTTACTGTGCACATTTTTATTTAGCAGAACTGACACATTGCTTCATATTTGCATCATTTTTTTGCCTTTCACATTGAACAAAAAGGTGAAGAACTGTTTCAATGTACAGTAACCATTTCAGTTCTGGCAGTCTCTCAAAAGGGATTTACAGTTTAATTAAAAAAACTCCCACTTTTTTTATCCCTATTGCTAAAAGCAAAAGGGGTAAATAGGCCAAATATTGAATTTTCCYCTCGCAGTTCCACTATGGAAATCTTGCGCATCTGAAACCCCACTTTGAGCAGCTTTTACAGAAAGAGAACTAGGGAGAGGGAAAAATATGGTAAGGGGACAATCTTTTTTGGGCATCCTCTATTCTTTATTATGCACCTGAATAGATTAATTAGGTTTACTGGATATTTATAACGATAACCTGTTCCGTGTCCAATTCTTGGGACTGGCCTGCTTTAGCTAGGGCAATTCTTAGCCGGTTTTGCAGGTAGTAGGGCATTCATCAGAGTCTGAACTTTGCTCCTTCTTTGTATTGTTCATTCAGTTGGCATTTGCTTATTAAAACAATAGATGTTAAATGGGGCCACTCATCCCCCCGAGATGAGTAGTCGGGTAGTCTACTTAACTTGATATTGCTTTTTTTTTGTTGTTCATTAATTATCATCGTCTGCTTACATATGTGGATAATGAACTCGTTTAGCTAGGATGTCAACAAAAAGCACTTAACAAAGAGTTGCAACAAGCTAAGTGGAAGATGACATAGAAGAAACTACTCCAGGAATGAGAAAATTCCCAGTTTGGTAGGCAGAGCTCTCATCATGCTGCAGACCTCATATACAGGTTTTAGGATGTCTCAGCCTGTAAAGCACCGTGTGTAGCTGTGAGGATGACTAATATGCCATTGGTATGTTCTTGACCACCTGTAAGATAAACAACCACCATAAATTATTACTTAATTTCTCTCTATAATCAGTGCAGAGGTATAAATACCTCTGGGTTATTAGCATCTCTCTTCAGACATCCCTGGAGGAGGATGTTTCCACTGATGAGTGAGAGGAATAACTAAGTTTGTACAGCTAAAATGCAAAGAGAGAAGTCCCATGCTCTGTCCTCCCTCAAAGAGCTGGCAGTCATTTCCTGTGCGGGTTGTGGTGTGGGTAGTGGTGTGGGGTTTTTTTCCTTTTCTTTTAAATTTCTACACCTGCATAACTTCATCCTCTTAGTATTCATATCCAGAACACTTGGCATGCACTGGCATTTAAAACTAAATTACTGTTAACAGTCTGTAACACATCAGTACTAGCATGAAGTGCTACTTTGTGAGATAACAATGGATGCTGTAAATGGAACTTGATTTTTCACAATATCTGACTGTGGCATGAGAAAAGTGGAATCTAAATGATCACGATACAATAAAGCATCTGTGGACTAGCTGAGATACTAAATTAGCATTTTTTGATAAAGAATAGTGTGGTGCATAGCCTGTAAACCATGCTAATAACTCTATCTTTGTAATTCATAAAGCATATACAACACATGCAGGTGGTTTTGTATTTTCATATGGGCAGAATTGTTTGAGTTTTGTACCCAGGTATGTATCCCTTGAATTCCTGGTTTTCTCATAAACCCAATTTCTTGTTTACTGTTACTTTTTAACTGCTTCCACTGATTGATGATATTTATTGTGTTTTGCTATAAACAGCATGTGATTTAAAGAAAGAAAAAAAACCTTGATCTCATTGTATATTATTGTTGCTGTTATTTTGCACAGTTGTTAAACAGAAGTCTCATGTGGTTACTATTCATCTTTTTGTGGCAATTTCCCTTCCAGTACTCGAAGATATGGCAGGATGGCAATGTGCTAACACTGTAGTGAACTACTGTGTGTGTATTTGGTTTTTTTGTTTGTGTGTGTGTGTGTTAAGCTGTCTGGAGCAACTACAGAAACCAAAACTTTCCAAACAGTGATGTTCAGTTTGCTGGCCCCTAAACAGAACCTTATTCCAAGAAGTTATAAATGGCAGGAGAAAAAAAAAAACACACTTCTCTGTGCTCTGTTTGCTGTAAGAGACCCTCAGAGGTGTGCTGGTAGTGCAGTCATTTCCACTGAGATACATGTGGATTTTAATAAAAGCAGACAGGTCTCTCCAACTGTGGTTTGCAGGCAAGCTTTGCAAAAACATTGGATGGAAATCAGCAGAGATCTGGATTCTGGTGCTCAGCACACCTGGAAATACATTAATGCACTCTTATGTAAATGGACTTAATGGAGAGAATGGAACATATCCAGCTACAATGGCTAACGGGATAAACCTCCACATCTGAGTGCACAGCTCAGACTGGCTGGCTGAAAACAAGATAAATCCAGGCAGGAACTGGAAACCACGACCTGGTTTTCCAAAGTAAGGCCCTGACACACCGGCATTTGGGCTGCACATGGCACGCTGCGCTCACCTCCCCCTGCGAGAAAAAGGGCATTTTTTTAAAAGGCTGTGAGAGTCACCCACCTGGTGCTGGTGCTGGAGCAGGGCTGGTTGGTGCCCTCCCCTCCCCAGGTGGAGCCAGGCTCTTTATCTGAGGACAGACGGGAGAGGTTTCCCAAGCCCTGGTCAGCCCAGGAGTGCAAGCCTGAAGGCCAAGGGACACTGGCACATGCTGCCCTCTTTGCTTCAGAAAACACTGGAATTGTGTGCCTTGGCTTAGGCAAGCAGTTGAGCTGCTGCAGGGGGGAAGAAGGACCACAGTGTTGAGGGAGAAATAAAGTATGTGAATTAGAGATTTTTAAGTAAACGTCTGTTTCTTCACTTTTATATAAAAAGGATTTCTGGCAGTAGTTGCAGAGGGCAGGAGAGAAAACCATGAATATTGATTTCTTTCCTAAGAGAAATGGGTCATTTGTTAAATGTAACCTAACATTTGATTGCAGGGGAATAGGTTAATTTCAAAGAGTGATTTTCCACATTTTGTATATTGAACATATTCAAAGAAAGGAGAAAGTGATTGACCACATTTCATTAAATCTTTCTTCCAGCCCTCAATACCCATGCTTAATTGACAAGGACTTGGACAAAAACAAGCAATAAAAGGTTAAAAAGCTTTTTAATTGTGTGTTAGATACCATTGCTTTACTGCAGCTCTAAAGGTTCAGCTTAGCATGGGTTTGGAAATTGGGCTTATTTTTCACTGAGTGGAGAAGAAGTTTTTATTACTGTGAGGAGCACCTACCATAGTATAACTTTTGTTTCCCATCTCTTAGGGCTTGATGACAACATTTAGTCATGCCATAGAAAGAAATGAGGAATATGGTCCCATAATTGTTGCATTGATTAATTTGGAGTTAAAAACAGGTGGTGTCTGGATTTGTTTTATCTTGCTCTACTTCATTAAATAAACTACAACTAATTTCTTCAACATTTCTTGACTTCTGTTGTTCTAATGGAAGTTAACAAGTGGAATTATTGCACCTGCTGAAGGTTAACACAGAAAAGTCTCTTCTGCTATTGTGGAGGAAGAAAAATCCTGACCACTTCTCAGGAAAACTGAATTTAGTCCACTTGAGACAACTTACATTCCTTGTTTGCAAGCACAAGCTTCATGTTTTCTCTGACTGCCAGGAGGACATAACCATAAATCACTATTTTTCTGAATCCTATTAGAGTCCTTGCACTAGTGCAAACTAGATGTCTGAAGTCAGAAAGGTGGTACTTTGCATGCACCCTTTTTACATTGTTAGAACAGGCACTTGAAAAAGAAACACAAAGTTTCTAAGTTGTTTAATTGGCACTAGTGAGTCATAGGAAGAGAGTACAAAACAAGGGGCTGAGATCATCACTAAGCATGTTTTGGGGAGAGGTGGCATTTGATCTAAAAATGTCACATGTCTCTGTGAACACAAGTCTTTCACTATGTAGTTATATTGCTCCCTGTAATGCTTTACTTTCTAGGTTGGATTACGCTGAATTTCAATTCAATATGCATAAGAAAAACCTTGGCAGATTTTCTGCCTGCTTTCGGGAAGATTTGTGTGCTTAATGCTTAATCTATTGGATACTATTCCTTGTTTTGCACTTCTCTTTCTGATTTAGAAAGAAATGGTCTTACCAGTTTACAAGCCTTACTTTGTCCTAAGTCTATAAACATAATGATTTCCCCCACAGAACCAAGCCTTTGGCTTGCAAAATTGCATGTATTATTCTTATGAGTACATGGCAAATTTTACTCTCAGTCGTTGTTCTTTTTTTAATTTTTCTATGTGTTTGCCTAAGTCTGTTCTTATCTAGACTGTAGCTGTGGTTTATTCCTCTTGTGTGGAAATCTTACACACAGTGTCAGTTCTAAGACTGTGTGCTTGATTTTCCTTGTCAACTGAAGGAACACGATATAACTCAAAATATAAAGTAGGCCTTGGTGAGCTGATTCAAATTAATGGAAGCCCAATGGGGCGGCCTCCTCTTTTTTTTTTGTAACAAGCATAAGATCGTATTCTACCAAGCATATTTTTTTTTTCTTATAGTATATAAAACCCTAGTTCAATGTCTCTTTATTTTTTTAATTTTGGGTAAAAAGCATCATCCACTTCTCAACTTAGCATGAAAGCATAAAATTCTCAAAATGCTGGAAAAGGCTATGTATCACAGTACTTCTAGCCAACTAGAAATTTTCTGGAAATTGAGAATTGCTGACTAGATATGTCAAATTTTAATGCTTATCTGAACACGGCTGTAGCTACAGATCTTAGGTGTTTCAATCTTTATTGCTATTAGAGGTACTGTAATTACTAAAGTGCAAGAAGGCCATGACATACTGAAATGGAACGTGATTTTAAAACATTGTCTGAAATGAATGAGAGATTGTAATGCAACCCAGTGCATTCCTTGATCTGGTTAAGATATCACTCATATTTTACCAACCAGTGACTTGTCTATTTTGTCAAAGAGACTTTTTCCTTTGTCAAAAGCATGTGAGTGTAGAAGTAATGATGCTTGAATTGTACTTGCTTCATACAATCCCTCAAAGGAAGGCAGAGGGGAGATCTTAAAACAGTTCCATATCAAAAGTTTGAATTTTAAAAAAAAAATTGCTTCTGTTTATACTGTTCATTGCTCTTCAGATGAGGGACTGATTGTAGGCTCTATTTGCCTTCATGAGGAAAGCACATGGGATTCAAGTTGTTTGTGTGCTTTGTAGTGTCAATATATTTATACAGTATTTGTGACAATAAAATCTGATGCACTTTTGTTGCTGGAAAAATGAGAACAAATGAATAGGTGATACAAGGCTTCATTCCCATATTGGATGCTTTCTGAAGGAGTAATATGTTTTATGGAAGTTAATGAATGTTTGAAAGGCTGTCTTCATAATAGCATGTTTAAGATCATGCCTTACAAATAAGTTTGTGCAATAGTGGGGGTTTTGTTTGTCTCTTAACAGGGATGGCAGTTTTTTCTTGCTGACATTTAACATTAAGTAATATAGAACTAATATTCTGAATATTCAGCATTTTCAGAGAATTCATAATAGGCAGGATAATGTGTGTATATACACACATTAGGGAGGCTTCCAAATTGTATTTTAAATTTGGGGGAATTTAAAGATCAGGAAAGTTCTGAAGCTCTTGGGTTTTCTGCTTAGTTGTGCAGTCCTTGGAACATTCATCATGTTAGCTTATCAGCTACTGAGTTTTCTTTCAGCTGAGATAGAAAAGTCTGGATGATATGCCCTTGGCACAGTACTGTAAACTGGCTCACACAGTGTCTGTTGGCAAAGGTGAAAAGCGCTGTTGTGGTTTCTGAAGTCAGTTTTGACTCACAGCTTTGGAAGCTCCTACCAACTAGAGTGCAATAGGTATCCTGGAATCTCAGTATCCATTTAGATAAGTGCCATGTCGGTCTCTCTCCATCTGTATTAACTGCTCTGTATTACACATATATTTTTATATATATATGTATGAAATATGTGTCTTGAGCTGAGGAAGCTTGAAAGAGAAAGAAAGAAAAATTGGAGTGCATCTTCATCTGCTCAAATGTTGTTCTCTGATTTTTTTTTAACACTTTGGGCTGTGTGTTGATCTCTTCTATGAAGGCATGTATTTCTTCGTAACGTCAGAAATGCATTTGCTGCTTGGGTGTACTGGTGACAGAAGTTTTCTAAGTGCTACAGTGATGTTTGAACAGATTTTGTGCTGATTCTGGGAATATTGTATGAATACAACAGGGAACGAAACTCCAGTGGCAGAACAGAGGTGCAGAATCTTTGTAGTTGTTAAATAAAAAAACATATAAAAAAATAAATGTGTTACACATTTATTTAGCTATAGCATCTGAATGAAATAGAACTATGTTGCTTTGTATTTTGATCTTCATCTGACTCAGTAGAATAAGACTGTATTCCTTTTCTCCAGTGAATTTTTGCTGTGTTTCTTTCAGAAACAGCCAGTTAGGTGACAATAGTTTACAGCAAACAATGGTACTAAATGAATTTAGTGGTACCCTTGCCTTGTTCTAGCATAAGTGAGTGGAGAACGAAAATGATGGATGGATTCTTTAGTAGTGACCCCATTAACCCCTCAAAAGCTACACTGAGATTGCTAAAGGTGTGTAGATTTTTCCAAGCCTTTCTCTCAACCTTCATGACCAAGAAGAGATCATGGGAATAATTGTGGACGTCCACCAGAGAGAACTGCAAAAAACGAGAATGACTTATTCAGTTTGATCTAGTGGTTTTCTTTAAACCCCAGAAGATTTGGAACTCGATGCTGGAAAGGAGCCAGATCAGCCAAATAGGAAGGCGTTATTTAAACTGAGGTGTAGAATGCTTCAAGTGAAAATCCTGTGTGATCTCTGAGGAAATAAACGCTCTTTCGGGCTACGTTTGAGCGTTCCCAGACCCTGGTATAAGGGAGGCTTCAACTTCATGGCATGGAGTACCTCAGCAAATCAAGAACCAACAGCTGACTACAGAATGCATAGTCCTCTCCCCAGGAGGAACTCTGTCCAAATCTGAAACAGGAGCAGCTACAGATCAGGTTGAGAAAAAGTGTAAAATAATCAGAGCGAGGCAGGGCACTGAGAGGAAGGATGCTCTGGCTGACAATCAGCCACTTCAGGCAACACAGCTCTGTTTCCAGTTCAATCATGTAATGTTTTTTCTGTTGTCCAGACTCCTGCACACCAAAGAGCTGGTAAGGGCAATTTTCAGAATTGAATATTGGTATTTCTTCATTATGAGATGGTCACAGGGTTAAAGGGTATATGGGTGTGTGGATTAGTCCTCCCTTTGAAATCCTGAGGAGTTAAGAGTACTTTAATCTTCATTCCTAGGAGTCCAGTACATCCTGTAGACCGAAAGTCAAAAGGGTAGAGGAAAAAATAACTTGCAGCAAAGAGGACTAGAACACTTTTTTCCAAAGGATATAAACAAGAGTCCTGCAGAAATGACAAACTACATTTGTCTACTGAACCGTGTTGGTCTAGTGAGTAAGGAAAATGCCTTGTGGAATTATTTGAAGAAAACTTAATATGCCCTGAAAAAGGGGGTGGAAATGCAAGGGGGCTTCAGCACTGTCTTTGCACTGGTGTCCTGTAGAGCTTGTATCATCCCAAGAACTACACTTCTTCTACTTAGGAGCTACAGCAATATCTCTTGGTGAGTTTTTTTCAGTCATGTCTTCCAGTAAGAGGAAGACTTAGAGGGAAAGTGTTGAGACCTAATAGAACCCTGTAAAACCTTATCATCTACCATTCACAGATCTTGGGGTCTTTAATGAATATCAAATCAGCCACTCCTGTTAGACAGCTAAATGTCACTTGCCGGAGTTCCTGAATGGGTAAATTAAGACTGAGAAAGGTTAAGGGACTTGTCAAACATTGTTCAAACAGTCTGTGTCAGTCATACTTTCCTGACTCTGTTTTCTAGGCAGCAGTTTCATTTCTCTGATGTTTAATTAAAAATCATAAAGAAAATATATGTTTGACAGATAACAAAGGCCTGCTCCTCTTACCGGTTTGTTTTTCTATATGTGTTTTTATAATGCTTCGAGGTGACAGAAAATTCTTTTGCTATATGTTCAGATGTGTAAAGATGATAAAGTCATTTTCCTAGCCTGTTCTATCTACTGTTTTTTTTTGTTTGTTTGTTTTTTTTTTTTTTTTTTTTTTCTGATGCCAGGGAGAGGTGAATGCAGAGGTCAGGTTCTGTTTTTGAATCATTGTGGCTTATTCTGTGTGCTGCTGCTTTGCTTCTCTCTGCCCACTACCCGCCTTCAGTTCCCACAGTTGTGTGTTTGTGTGTGCTGTTTTTTAACACCTAAGTGGAGATATAAAATGACTCAATCTACAATGACACATTTAGATTTCAGATGTTATAGTGGCCAATATGCTCATAGTTAAGCTGTCTTTGTAGAAAGTACTTTTTTTATCACTGATGAGAGTGGTGTCAGGCTTGCCATGAGGAGCTGTGGTAAAATTCAGTTAGATATATCATAGCTGTATTCCCTATAGATACCTAAAAAGATGCAATATTCCAGAATTTATTTTATATTTTGAAATTATTCTTAATATTTATTGTAGGGCACACAGAATGAGAATATCAGTCTAACCTATCACACCTCTAACTTCACATGACTGACCTTTTTAAAGGGGTTACTTGTAAACAGCAGATGATATCGGAATGATCATTTCTGATTCCATTAGGTATTGCTGTCACTTTCAAAGTCTGGTGATCCTCTATTGCAGTGAAATGTAAAATTATTATGTTTTTGATTGATAATTCATATTATTGATGACTGCAGATTTTTCTTGAGGATGTGTTTGTGCACAAAATTTACGGAGAAGCACATAATAATGTAAACAACTGAGATCACAACATGTGGTTAAGGTCTCAAGATTACAAACTTAGAGTTTTCCCACAAAAAAATCTTCCTTTAGCTTCCCATTTGAGGACTGTAGGAAGCCAAGCTTTTTTTCTTTATGTGCTTTTTACCATGAACCCTTTTGTAATTCTCATTTCTTTGTTCTACCGTGTATAGCCCAGTAGCACTTTGGTCTTATCTGTGGTGGTCCTTCTGACAAAATTAACAAATATTTATTTGTGTATTACATGATCCTGTTAGTTCAGAGACATCACTCTTTTGAGAAATCAAATCTTATTTTCTTTATGTACGGAAGCAAGTGACTCAATCCAAAGTCCACTCAAATTGGGGAATTGACTCTAGCCTGTGTCAGCTGAAATCAGGTCTCATTTCCTCAAAAACTAAATGTGTATCAGACATAAAACCCTGAAATCTTCTGAATCGTGTGCTTATCCTTAACCATGCTTCTGGATTAAAGAGAAAGGGTTTGTGATGTCCACAGTGATAAATGTGTTCTGAACTATGTGTCAGAATTTAGGGTATCCAAACAGCATGCAGTTTTATTTGATGGAACATGTCATTAACATTTGTAACATATTTGGCTGTTGTGGTTACATTTGCTTACGATTTTCCGTTCAATATCTAATTGCTGTAGTAACAGGGCATTAAATCATAATACATGAAGAGACATTACATATAACTGTAGCTTTTTGGCTTGGGGTGGAGGGAAGGGAAAAACAAGGATGAATAAATAATACGTTAATGTGAGTAAATGGATCTTTCCCTGGCGATGTTTTTTGTTGGGTTGCTGAGCTGCTAGCCCTGCTTTGATAGAAACGACTGCCAGATGTATCCTTGCACCATAAGCAGGACAGTGCTTGTACTTCTGGAGCAGCAGCAAGCAAACATTTCAGTGTGGATCTTGGTTTGTTACAGAGATGAAATCTCTCTGCTATCTGGTTTCCAGGTTGCTAGGACACATGAAAAGTGTTTTGATTCATTTGTCCACAGGAAAAAAAAAGTAGGAAGAGCACAGATACTTGAGAAGGCAGGTTAGTACTGCCTTGATCCACTCCCAAGCTGTGTACATGTGCCCTGGGGCTGGCTCCAGGTGCAGGCCTGTGGAGAAAGTCCCCAGGTGACATATGTTTAGAAAAAAAGAAAACAGTTATTATGGGGTTTATTCGTCAGGGGGAACCTGGCTGGAGTATCTGAGCCAGGTACAGGCAGAGAGGAACATTCCAGTTCGCAGTGGGTTGTGGAGCTTGTTCAAAGGTGGTGAAAGGGCTGTTGTCACCTTTGCATGCTTTACACGCCTCATGTGGCAAATGGCTGCTCTCTGACGCTGAATGACTGAGAGCAAATATCCAGGCGGGTTTGTCTGTCTCTCAGAAAACATGACAGCAATCAGATGGCAGAAACCAGGCTAAATATAGAGAAGGTGGTGGAGTATTATTGGCAAAATATTTTGCAAACTCTGCTGACTTTATCCACTGCCCTTCAACATGCTCTACAAACCTGTGTAGCTATCAATGTGGAGTGGTCTTCAGGTAACAAAATCAAGACTAGTGGTACCTTTTGGGATAATGCTGGTGGTAGGTGAAGGCTGCCTGTCAGAACTCAGAGAAGTGAATTTAGCACCACTAGTGGTTTAAAAGTCTCTTGGAAGCTGAATTATTTTAGTAACATTAGAAGCTGACTCAAGGTTTCTGCATTTTTTGGTTTTTTTTTTTTTTTCAGAAATGGCTGAAAAACTAATTAAATCAGAGTGGATGTTTTATCACCTCATCTTCATATTTTTCATACGTATCAATATACACTCAGTTTGGTATTGGATTCCAGACAGAGATACAGGAAATCTGTGAAACCAAGTCTGTTTACAGTTTGATATTGGCATTTTTCCATTCAAAAAGAAATTGGAGGGTTTAAAAAGAAAAATATGCTCCTTGGGGAGCAAGTCAAGTCTTCAGAAATGTAGATATATATCCTTGCTTTTGCCAAGAGCTGCTTCTGCCCTCGTAGAAGTTGGTCAGTCTCTGTCTCAGTTATGCAAATTGGGAATCACAGCACATCCCTGTTTCCTAGTGCCTGTGGTAGAGCATTTCTGTGGAGGAGTGTTTGGCAAAGGAAGCTGCACTGGAATCTCTTTGATGGGATGGCAATTACTGCATCCACCTCAAGAAAGGGCTAACACTCATTTAGGTGGGGCTCACAGGTTACCACTGTAATGTACCTGCTATGGCTGTAGCAAACCTGTTCTAGGCTTTACACATTGTGCTGTTTGTTGCTGTCCAGGGCAGCCACTTTTAAATTAAAAAAAAAAAATTAAATTAAAAAAGCCCACACAAAACCCCACCACTTCTAATGGACAACTCCACATGGTGCAAACTGAATTGCAATCCAGGTACACAAAGGTTTTGGGTGTTTTTGCTTTCTAGCCAGCCTAGAAAACACGACTAGGAGAGACACTAAATGCATTCCCAGCTGGAAGAAACATGGTCAAGGATTGTTTCCCATCGTTCCCAAAACTGTGAACTATTTCCTTTGAATTTCGAAGTGCAACTCTTCTACTGCAGCTGAGGAAGGTTCCCGAGCAGCCACTCGGRTTCAGTGAAAGCAGATCCAGTGTGACACGCAGGCTTGCAATGCAAACAACATGGAAAGCCTTGTTCTTAGATTTGCCAGGCTTAACGATGACATTTGTCTGAGCTACGGTGTTTGCTCTCTTTTGTGCTAAAAGTACACTTACAACCACTATTACATGCTGTAATGAGAATAACTTTACTTAAGAATTTGTAACACTTTTTTGGGTAGCTTTACCTTTTTTTTTACCCCTTGCCAAAAAAGTTCTTTCCTGTATCTTTTTCTTCTAATAAGGATAGGGAAGGAAAACCTGTTACTGGTTTGTTCTGCCTTTATTCTGTGACTAGTGCATTTCTTGTAAAGAAAGGTGAGGCCTCTCATCTCTCTTCTGTGCTGTCTTTCTGCCTTGTAGTGCCCAAGTGAAATGTTTATAAAAAACAAGACCTGGCCAATGCAGATGACAGGTCTAAAACATTCAACCTCTTCCTGTCCTGCAGGACTGCTTCAGTAAAGTCTTTCTGGTCTTGGATTTGTAGAGATGACAAATATTTTACTACCAGCCAGGCTTCTCCTTGGTGGGACAAAGAAAGGGGGAGCCTCTAGTATTAGAAATATGGTCTGGCTGATTTGGGGAAGCATTCTTGCAAGATCTGGCAAGAACTGTCACATACTTTCCTTTCTATTAGGATGAGGGTTTTAAAATAAATCATCTAGATGCCACTGTTATCCCATTGGATATGAGACTCTCACCAGAAGCCCTCTCTGAAAGAGTTGTTTGGTGACTTCTGATTCAAGTGTTGTGCAGAGTCAATTTTTTTTATAGTTAATAGTTATTTGGGTTTAGGAGGCCTGTATATTTAGACCTGAACAACAGAAAATGTAGAAGTACTTAAATATTTAAATCACAATGCCCTCTTCAGTGGTGTTTTTTTTCTTTTTTTTTCCCCCTCCTGACCCTGTTTGGTTTGCCCTTCCCATGAGATGTCCTGTATATGTCTTTTAGCTACTCATCTACCTCATATAGACTTACAGCATATTGAAGATGTGGTTCTGTGGGGTCTGGAGTGTTTCCGTGTGGTTTAAATAAGGAATACATTTGAGAAAATACAATCTGCTTGAGGACATGCTGGAAGCAGAGAAAGAGGCTAATTTTGTTTAGTTAATTATTCACTGATAATTATTTACTCAGCTCTACAAATTGATGGAAACTTGTAATCATGTTGCTATGGCATCTGATGTCATTTATAAATGCTGAGTGAAGCAGCTCCATTTAATTGTAAAACTGGACACAGCTCTCGAACAAATGAAATCTGTCAAACTGAATTTTGTAAGGGAAATCTTACCAACAGAGTTTGCAAGTTAAACATCTAGCTGTAAATAAATTCTTCCCTGTGAACCTGAAAACACAGTTGCGCAGTTTTCTGACTCAAGCCTGCATATTATTATCTAGTTAGAGTAAGCAACATCTGAATAACAAATTCTGTTATCTGAAACTGCTGAAGGCCTTTCTGAACTCTTCCTTCACTGTGAAACTATAGCTATTTTCTATCACAGTCTTGGTGTTGCAAAACAGCTTTCCAGAGAAGACCACTATTCAAGGCTTTGATGCGAAGACTTTCTAAATCTAATTTCCCAAGCAGTTAATGATCCTCCAAGCATTAAAATGTAAACATTTTCAGTACTACAACATTTAAATGTTTAATCCGCAAGCTGCAAATAAAGCTTTAATTTTCTAAATGTAAGTGGACCTTCATTATTAATTCTCTTGCTATATGTTTAATTGAGATAAATGCATGTAGCACTAAATGCAGCTATGTATTTCTATATGCTTTTCTTTGTAATCTGGCCTGTATAATGCATCGTTATTTTAACTGTCCTACCAGCAAATTATTCTGCATGTACTTATTTTCTAAGTTCTTTAACATTTTTCCATATTGTGGGATTTCAATTGTTTCTGTTCCTTTCTTGGTAAATAGTTGAGGAGTAAGCACATTTTCAAGAGCTGTAGGGAGGCTAAGATGCCAGTTGCATTTTAACGATATGGTGCTTTATCATTCTTACTGTAGCCAATTCTCTTTTAAATCATTGCAGTTTCTGCTTTAGCCTCCAGCTATAGAATTCTTTTCAAACGACAGTGAACTTGGCAGATTGCCAAGAGAAAAATAAAGGTGTTTTGGTCCACCAAAGTATTTTGAGTGGTTCTTAGTGATACAGTTTTCTTCTCTACATCTGCAAAACATTTTTTTTTTCTGAAGTGAATTTTCATGTGAAAAGCCTCCTTAATAATCACCAGTATTGTTTGTTTCAATGCAGTTATTTAACTGCACCCCTGGGTGCTTACAAAATAAACAAGAGAGTCTTCTAAAGAGTTTTAAAAGTGGCAGGTGCTTAGTCTATGCCCTATTCACTCAGTTTGCAATGACATTTTTGTGTTAATCTATAGACAAACAAGAGACAGGTGACACACAGCATCAAGTACAATGTGCTAAGTCGACAAACTTTGGTCTAGATAAGATGTTTGTGCTGCATATGCCTACAGTGGCAACATGGATTTATACTGTTTATATTTAAGTGGTGCTCCTCAGCACTGGTAATATCACAAACTTAAATGCTTATAAATTTACAGTGAATGAAGCATTTTAGGAGTTAGAGACTTCAGAGTCTACTCCCCTCCAAAAAAAACCCCAAACAACAAAAACAAACCAACCAAAACCAAACTCACAACAAAAACCCGACCAACCAAAAAGCTTGCTAATTCCTGTAAGCACAGCATAGTTTTCATTTTTAACATTGTTGAAATATAAAACAGATTGTTAAATGTTGCTGAAATAGGAAAACAGTATCTTTGAGACTCTGGCTACGAATACAGTTCATTCATTATAAAATACCATGTCCATGGCATTCTCAGGCTAACAGTGTTTTGCACTCTAAAGGGTATAGATATTACAAAATGCTGTATTATAAAATATGGCCAGCAGAGTAATACTAACTGAATTAAGTAGCAAATGGAAGCAGGATATTCATCATCCCTCCCCTGTTTTACAGTCTAATTCATTGAGACACCAGATGAACAACTGACTCAAAGCTTTTTAATGATCTTGTTTGTAAGGAGGAGCTCTGTTTAGAGAGGATGAAATTGGAGGACCGAGGGAAAATGAGACAGGAGAACAGAAGATTGACCGCTTTTTTTACTAAGGCAGTTTTTAGCCATCTCTCTAAGGGTAGAAGGTAAGGAAGGGCGATGTGAACCTACCCTGCTATTTGAAAATGTCTCTAATCCAGGCAGATCTCTTACTTTAAGGCCTGCATTCTCTGTAACAGGTAGTTGTAAGAGACTGTCCATTCCATATTTACATTCCTGTATTCACTTCCATTTGTACACTACTTGTCCCTGCCATCAGAAGAAGCAGAGTAGCCTATTGCATCATCAGTGTCACTGCTTTTGCATGTGAGGCCACGTATGGAATTGCTTTCCCTTGCAGAATGAGAGGGGAGCTGCAGTGTGCACACACAGCTGTGTAGCTTTTGTAGTGCCCTGCATTCCTCCTCATCATTCCCAGTGGGCGGTGTATTTAATGATGGAAAGGAATGGGCAGGGGGCTTGTTGCTGCAATGGAAGAGAATGGCAGAGTTTTTTCCGGCTGATTCGTCCAGACCCAACAAATGGGGCCAATTTCGGGAACCAAAAGCTGGTTCTGTGTAGATAGTTTGTGCAGCTTGGTGCACAGCATGAGCGAAAAGCATCATCAGATCACATCAGAATATTGTCCTTGGGTCAAGGTCGGTTGTCCTTGGCAGATTTATGCATGTGTTCCCAACTATCCATTACACATTTGTCTATTAAAAATCTTTCTATCTCTGAGTGAAGTTCATCAAAAAAAGAAAAGATTGGAAATGAATCAATTTTATTAATGATTGAATTGGTTGTTGTGTCATGGTTTTGGTTTTTTTTGATTTCCCAGACTGAAATTTGGCCTGGGCTTTGGGAAAGGAAGAGTAAAATTTTATTATGTTTAACCAAAACCCAGCCTAGGCTTTGATGCAGCTCTTGATGCAATTCTTGATCAGCAGGTGCATAATTATCACCAATACTTCTTGAAGTATTGTTTTTCATTATGGAAGAGCATAACTTAAATGTGAAGCCCTGCTTTGCTTAAGAACACTGATAAAATCCCATTCACTAAATGGAATGAGAGAGACTGCTCTTGGAGATAAATGATAATCTGGACAATAGAGAGGCAGTACATCTAATTTTCTGGACTTCAGTAAACCATTTGATAAACTACCCCTTGGGAAATGGTTAGTTAACCTGGAGAAGATTGGGATTAGTAGAAGGAATGGATGGTGAGCAAGGAAGAAACAACAGCATGGAATTTTTGTATTAGGGAGTCACTAGTGGAGTATGCCAAGGTGTTGGTTTAAAACTAATCTATTTAGTACTTTTGCTAGTGATTTTTTTTTTGGGACGGTGGTGGGGGAAGGGGGCTTCATAATGAGATTTGCAGATGAGGCATACGTGAGGAAACATCCTTGGTGTCAAAAGTTCAGGCAGGTGGAATAAGATGATGATGGACTGCAGCAGAAAGACTGCGAACTGAATAGCGCAAGTGCCTTTGAAGCTGTTGTATGAGGGGCTCCTGTTCTGCGGATGACAGCAGTGAGAAAGACCATGTATGGTTACCTGACCCCAAGGGGATTCCAAGCCACAGAACTGAGGCAGTGAAATGTTTGGCTGGACTGAGCAGAAGGTTAATGTTGTATGAGGTATTATACTGGTCACTGCATTTGCATATGGGTCAGCTATTTGAGCAGGAGGCAAGAAGTAGCAGTGCAGTCAATTCTGTGAATGAAGACTTCCATCATCCCTCCAGAGCCCAGCAGCCCTGCATGGGCAGAGACACCAACACAGGCCCTGAAGTGGTCCACACCGACAGGGCAATTGGCTTCCACGGGCCTGGGATGAGTGAGGATGTAAGGACATTATTAAGTTCCTAGCTGAGAACCAAGGAGAAGCAGAGCAGATTAATGACAGAACCTGGGAGCTAGAGTATAAATCTCTTGCAAATCTAAGTCAACTGTTTTAGTTCTATTTTCTCCTCCAAGTTGTGTGTCATCTTCTGTTTATGACAGTGAGGCTACTGCTGTCACTTATGTGCAAAAGCAATTAAAATAATTTCTGCTGTTCTGACAATTGATGTTAGTTCCCATTTGCTCTGTTTTACAAATGAGCTGCATTATTATCTATAGCACTGACCATCCTTCAAGTATCCTATCATGTAAATAGTTCGTATAAATAATTAAAAGCTGGGGTTCACAGTGGTGTCTTCAACAATGGGCTTGTTTTTTGCAACTTGATAGGAAAGATTTGATTTACATCTGCTCTGGGTATTTTATTCCCTACCTTATTAAAGCTAACAACTTAGATATACCATAGTTTTTTATGGGGAACCTTGCCAAACATTTTCAGATGAAGAGAAATTTTCTCCAATTAAGAGATAGTATCAGTGGAATAGAGCGTTGTCACAGGATAATGGTCTCCTGCTGCTTTGTTAAATGCCAAGGTAAACCTGAGGCATTTATCAGAAATTAATGTCAAAGCAAAGTCGAGAGGTTTATCTTGAAAGCTGGAAACACTGAGCCTGTGAAAATATCTGTTAGAAAATAGCCCATGTTTCCTTGTGCATCCTTTCTCCCTCCCAGTTACACTGGGAAGGAAGGAAATTTTCTTTCTGGCACCAAATCCTGCCCCCAAAACAAGGTACCAGCTTTCTTTTAGGTGCATAAAAAGGCTGCTGAATCTCTAATTTTAAGCTGAAGATGAGTTTTGTGAGTATGTTTGAGCTTTACCTTTGCATCCCTTAACACTAAGCTGATCTAGGACTTTGTCAGGCTTCACACAGCCCTGATTCAAAGGATGTTGAAAAGGGGAGTTTGAACGTTAAAAACAAAGCAAATATATAAATCTGATGGGCTTGCTCTGTTACCAGGATAGAGCCTGAAGGAAGGGGTCAGGTGAGGGAAAAGGAGGGACAGAAGATAAAAATATATCTCAGTCACTTGGAAAGATGCAACAAAATGTTTTATGGCACAGAAATAGGCTGTGGTGCTATGTTCCTGTTTGTTCCTCACAGACACCGAGTAAAGTTTGTCAACTTGTGAACAGAAGAACCTGTTTATCTGTAAGATCTAAGGCAAACCTTGTTAGAGGAGTAAATCCCTTTAAGTATGCTTGCTCTTCAGTTGCAATGTAACACTTCTGCCGGTGTCACAAGGTGTCCGCTACCTTTTAAACCCTAAATTAACCATGTCAAATCAACATTAATAGCTACTTAGTCATGTATATGATTAGTCCAGAAATATGCATGAATTTTAATAATTTTCTCAAATTTACCCCTTCAATAAAATCTCAAATATTCACATATTGAAGTTTGAATTTCTTTCTTTCCTTTCTTCTTCATTTTCTTTTCTTTTCCATAGCAGTGGTTGCTCTTTTCTTGCCTCCCTTACCTTCCATTGGTATATGAAAAATGCAATCATGAGAGTTTTTTAATTTGCCATTCAATGTTAACTCAATCATACTATAACCAAAATGGAAAACCTCTGGAAATGATAATTTGAAATCTACGTATAATCTAGAGATTAGAAGACAATACATGTTCATCCCGTGATCAATAAAATTATTTCCTTGATATTTAAAAATATATTATTGTGGACAACATTTTTAGCAAGGATTAGATTACTCGGTATTATTTGGAAACAATACATTGCTTTAGTGAAAATCTAAAGGTGAAAACCACTGTAGGTAGAAGTGAAGCTGAGTTGATTGCTTCTTATTGTCCTAGTTGTGGAGATTGGAAAAATATACACCTTCTGACAAGACTAAGAAGAAATTAGTTCAGTCTTTAAAACTACTTTTTGTTTGCCATCTTATTCAGGGCAAAAATTTGTCATTGGGGGATGTTCTGTGTATCTTTAAAAATTAAGATGATCCTGGGCTTCACTCAAAATATGAGTGACTCCAAAACATTAGGGAGTGGTCCATTTACTGCAGGTTTGTCCCAAATTAAAACAAAACTAACAAAGAAAACAAAAAGCCCCAACCCATCCTCCCCCAACAACAAAAAATAAAGCACACCAAAAAATCCTATATGCCCCTTTCYCCCCGAACACACACACAAACTCATATACACAGCTTTCTAGTCCATACCAACAGCATATTCTGCATGTTAGATAATGGTTTGCCATTTGGGGGCCCTGGTGGTTATTAATCCGATTTGCTAAGAAGCTCGAAAGAGACAAGTAAGGAGAAACAAGTGTGCTACTTTCCTCTCTCTTTCAGAGTAGAGAAATTTGTTTCAGGGCTGCTCTCAGAAGAGTAGATATTGGGTTGTACTGCAGCATAGTGTTTCATCAGTCATGCTGCATTATGTCACATCAGGTGTTTCTGTGAATTAATTTTAGTTTCTGAGATTGACTGAGGTATGAGAAAGCCATTCCATGAAAGTGCCAGTGGCAGGAAATCCTCTGCCACCAAAGAGAGAGGAGCCTTTTAATTTAAGATTGAGAGGGTTTGGGAAGGAAATGCAGAGATATAATGATGAGGCAGTCCTAACAAATTAGCATATGATATTAAAGCCTTGTGTCCAGGAAAGAAGTCCATGATCCTGCAATGTTCCTGGATGTGACAGGCTTCCCAGCCTAGTGGTCAGTTCAGCTCCTGGTCTCGTGTGTGTGTGGTGAGGCAGGGGCAGGAGTGCTTTGGCTGTTCCGCATGGGGCACATGTAATTCCAGGTGGTTGGCTAAGGAGAACTAAACGGCATGGAGCAGCTTTCCTTGGGAGGAAGAGAGGCGTGTACTTGTGTGGCTGCAAATTGCCAGTTCTTAATGTGTTTTCTCAAAAGTCATCTGCAGGGCTGGAAAGGCATTAGTAAAACATGCATTTTTCATTGAATATTGGGAATATCTTCTGGAGAAAAGACGAACAAACCAACCTGTTACCTTGGTGGAATAAGAGAAAAGCGTTAAAAGGGATGTGCATTGATATCATATGTGCTGATTTTTCAGTAGCTTTTGGAACCTTTCGAGGGTTGTTCCAAGGCTTACCTGCAATGTCCAGTCAAAACAACAGGCAGAGCAAAACCTTGCTGTAGGATAGCCATGATTTGGCTTTAGGTCACTGGCAGACCCACCTTCAAATCACAGAGAAATTAGTGAAGTAGGAACTTTAAACCCAGATTTTCTATACCTCAGTGAAGGCTCCTTCAGATTCARGGCAGATTTAAATCCCAACAAACCTTTCACTGCTCAGCATTAAGTGTACACTTTATGTACAAGGATTGTTCTAGATAAAGTGCCACTGAACCTGTCTGGCTGAAATTGGTGAGGGCTTTGCTGTTGGTTTCTACTGGACTGTGATCTGTGCTTTTGGGCCTGGTTGGTTTGAGTTGGAATATGTAATCCAACAGGATTCCAGAAAAAAAAAATATAAAAATGGATGTTGTATTCTAAAAAAGTGCATAACTTTTTAGATTACTTGTCCAGATCAGAAATAACTGTGTAATCAGTGTCTACGAGCTAAAGCTAGTATGGATTTAATAGTGTGAACAGTATGTCATTCATAATCTACTAGAAGTAAGAATAGTATGCCTGTAAAAATATACTATGAAATAGTGACACTGTTAAATCTCCAATTATAAAGACATATAAGAGGGAAGAGAGTTGTAAGCCATTACACTACTGCAGATCCCCGAAGGTGATATCACAGTGAGGCTGAATACTGACTAACTACAGTATTTTCTAGTGGCTTCAATGGTTTATGGCAAAGAGATGAATATCAGAAGCCCAAATAATAGACTTTCTTGCCTATGTTTCTATTTATAATGATATTCTGTTCAGATTAGTGAAAAACATTATAGTCAAAGAAGAAAGGGAGTGAAAACTAAATAGAATTGCCACAGGATTTATTTTTGCTGTAACTTGTAGATGATGATTAAAAATGTGTATTGATTTGCAATTTACCCTGATACTTGAAACAGATAAAAGCATAAACCACTACTTTGGTTTAACAGCTTTATTAGAGCTGAGGCTGGGCAGAGTTATGTGGGGTCACATTTTGCCTGGGGTTGCCTATCGGTTTTCAGGAGAAGAAAAGAATTGGAATGAAGCATTGACAGATCCCATCTGGGCTCCCTGAGACAGCTGGTTTCAATACAGTCTGTCTAATGCTAGAATTGTGCCTTCAGTTGCTTTTGTTGGCATATCACAATAGTTTGATGTTTTGTGATAACACCTACAGAATGGACCGGGTCCATGGTGTGTTAGTAGCAACATTTCTCATGAGCTACAGAAATATTGGGAGTCTGTGTCCTGATTCAGCTGCACACAGTTGATGTGTGTGTTATATAAAACAGCTATAAGTTCTACGAATTCACAAGTTAAGATGAAACTAGGGCTAATTTCAGGTTTTCTTTTGGTTCATCTATCTTTGACTAGCGGTAGGAGATCAATATTTTTTAATTTTAGCATTCAAATATTGTATACTGATGCTTAGTTTGGCTTGGTTTATAAACACGCTGTGTGGATTGTTACCTTATTTAAATAGCAGATTTTGAAATCTTTGAGTGTCAAATAGCAGCAGAAACACCTGGACAAAGATATTGGAATCTGGTATGATATTTTTGCTGTGACTGTTTTACTAGAAATCACATATTTGCATTTAATTTGGCTTTTGGTCTTGTGTGAAGTGACATTGATGATATCTAATATTCTCTTTATTATTTTACTATTTGTTGTGGATACTTAAAAAAACAAACAAACAAACTTTCCCTGCCTGAAAGGAAGAATAATGCCTGATCTATAGGGTACAGAAACTGAATGGAACACCTTAACCAGCAACAATAAATGCACTGGGGTCAGGACTCATTTTGGGAGTCCTAATGTGAAATTGGAGCCTAATGTGAGGAGAAAAAAAGCAAACCAGGAAGTGGCCATATTCCCTCAAGAAAATTCAATGCAGCAATTAAAATAAAAATACTATGAGATTTTTAATGTACATGCAAATGCATACATCAGTATTGATCCCTGAATCTTCTTCAGCTGAAATCTTACTTTGCAAAAATTAAGTTGCCTTCTGCCAGGAAAAAATTGCAGTTTGTCATTTATTCCAACAGGCTGCCTTGTTTTGTGTGATCACTTCACTGCATTTGCAATATAGAAACAACATATTTCCATTAATGCAGATGTTCACTTTCATCTCCATAAGACTCCTGAAGCACACTACTCTAAATTTAGATGTGCTTGCTGTTCCCTCCTGCCCCCGTTTCTTGAATTTCTTTTTTAAATTATGTAGTTAGATAGCTAAGATTGAGTCTATAATCAAACCCAGCCTGTAAGATGACACTAACTGGAGAATAGACATCTTATCCACCTCCTATCCTAACGTTCAGAGGTTCAGCAGAGAACAGGAATTCTTTTACTCTCTTCTTTGCTCCCCCCCTTTTTTTTTTTTTTTTGAAAAGGTGGTTATCCTCGATATTATAGAAGGAACACAAATTTTTCACGGTAAAATATCTATCTCTTGTTGCCTGTTTCTGCCTAAAGTGGAGCTATTTCAACTTGCAAACCAGAAATAAAATTGCAACTGCTTTGTAAGGATCACTAGTGGGAAGTTTTGCAAAAAATACAAGATACTCCACACGTTTGTTTTCCAAGATATTGCATGATGGCAGTAAAATCTGCTTTTTTCTTATCTGGATAATCAGAAGATTTTTGTTTGTTCCTGATATGCTTATAAACCATGAACTTGCACCTTGGTTCTTTAATTGCAATGCAGTTTGGGGACATGGAGATTGAGAGATGGTAATCTGTGTATAGTGCACACACAGGAAGGCCGGCATGATTTTACAGGGCTCTGGAAGCAATGAGAGAACTCTCAGACGAGGACTAAAAGGAAGGATAAGAACAGGAGAGGCTGGGACTTCTTTCTCTTGGGAGAGAGACTTCTCTGAAGAGCTAACAGAACTTTGAAGAACTTCTGTAATTTTGCCTTTTTGCCTTATTTTTTTCATTATTATTTAAATGGTGTTAAAATGAACTGCTTGAGCTGAAAGTAGGCTAAAAAGGAGAGGGAGATGTCAGGTGAAATACGTGCAACATACATTCTTTTACATTTGTTGCACAGTGTTTTGTTCTGGGCATTTTATGGTATGTTTCAGAGCCTGTTGAAGTGGAAAATGATGCCACATGTAACTAACTCCCATGTCTTTGTGTTAAATCACCCTTTCTTTCCCAGGTCTCCAAGCAACAGTATCTTAAAGATGAAATATTCATTTCTGAAACCTAATTTAATTTCAGAGTTGCCTGAGCTGCAGAGCTTATCAGTTCATGGAATCCACAAAATTCGATGAATTAACAACTCTTTTCCATAGATGGAAAGTTGTTTTTAAATTTTTTTCAGGATCTTGTTAAAATGCATCTCCTGATCCTTAACCTTAGTTTTGCTGGTTATGATTTACTCATTTGTAATACAGGGGATAAGAAATAAAACTAGAAGTAATAATCTTCTCATCGATAAAGGCAAGGCATTGTAGCTTTATAACAGCTATTAGCAATCATGAGCAGTGCCGAGCTATAAATAAATGAARATTAAAGATTTTTTTTTCCTTGGTTTCGTTCAAATTTTGTTTTTAGACATAGTTTGTCTAGCACCTTAAGATTTTCTAACAGATCACTAGTGATGTATTTTAACTAGTTGAGTCAGTAACAAATGAAAAGGCATAAAACATTGAATTAATGAAAGAGTGCACAGGCTCAGAAAGGCTCAGCTTTGTAAATGCTACCATACAATGAGCTAAGGTGAGCTCACCAAGAGCATCTGAGGATGCCTCCTTTATTCCTGGGAGCTTCCAGTGACTGGCAGCTGGATGTCTGTGCTTCTGATGTTTACATAATTTTGCAAATTAGATACTTCTGAAAATTCTCATCATTAATGTGTAGACATTCTTGTCTCCTTTTGCTTTTGTACTAAATAAGCAGTAATAGTTGGAGCATGGAATACCTGAATACGTTTTGGAGGTCTTTAGCTGAAGATAGGATTAATCATTAGTGCGTGTGAGTCATGAACACCAAGCATTTATCCACTTTTAAAGTCTGCCATTGTTCATTGGAACCGTTGGGTCTTCCTGGAAGCACGGAAGAGCAGCAGTGCTGGGGATGCACGGCCCAAGCAGCCCCTCCTGCTCACCTCTCCTTGGCCCTTGTGCCACTTCCAGCCTGGCCTCCTGTTCCCCAGGCAAGCAGGTGTAGAGGTGCCAGGATCTCTCCTGGAGGAACTCCTCTGGAATCCCTCTGTGTGGAACAGGGTTTTCCCCTCCTTGAACTGCTGCTGCTGATAGGTCTCATGAAGGAGATCCAGTAAAATCTCTTACTGGTAATCTCCATGAGAAAAGTTGTAAATCTGATGGTGGGCATGCAATGAGTAATGTAATTCTTCTGTTGCTCTTCTCTACAGTATGGCTTCCTCTGAGATTATTTGGATTTACAGTAACCATATGGCTAGTGTTTCCTCCAAGGAAAGAATACTCTGGAGAGTTGCATTATTGTATCTTAGGTGTATTATGGAGCAGGTGTATGCAGACAGGACGTGTGCATCACCAACTTCAGCTCAAATACAAATAACATCTGCTGCTGCATGTGATATGATAATGATCAGAATTAATGAATAAAACCTGAATCTTTTACTTGATGCAAAAGATTTGCTTAGCTGCAATTGGGTACTCTCACATTCCAAGAAACATAAAAGGTTACTTAATAATTTATATTCTTCTGTATAAAGAAAAGTGTGGGGGGTTTTATCTGTGTGTTTGTTTTTGTTTTTGTTTTTGTTGGTTGTTGCTTTGTGGGTTTTTCCAAGCAAGGATAAAAATTTTCCCAAGGTGAGAATCTGCAGATATTTAAAAACATTTTCACAGAAATGGTATTAGGAGTTCTCAGAATTAATTTGCATTTCAGGGCAAATTTTCAGTGTTTACTATGGTTCATAAATGTCAATGACACAATCACGTTGTTCAGCAGGAGAAATTACAAGCCTTAATTCAAGCATGCCTCGTCACTTGCTAGCTATGCTTCTTTTGTAGACAACCAGGTAGAACAAACTGGTGTGTGCAAGAAAGGAGTAAAGAGAAAGTGTTGTAAAAATATTTATTTTCTGCAAGGTTCATGTAAAACTCCTGTGGTGTCTACATTTTTTCTTTTTACAATAAAAAGATGCTTTGTCTGCTTATGCATTTTAAAAAAAAAATATCAGCAAATGAATACATTTTCCAAGACTGTGGTGATTTACAACTAAATAGAAATCATATAGCAAAATAATAACAATACATTTTTGCAAGCTAAACTATTTCTCTTGGCTCATGTGCTGAAGAAAAGACAGAAAATAGATGAGTGTTGCAATGCTTTGTGAAGGGTGATAATCAGGGCTTCTGCTGGGGGAAATCGAGAGCTTTGGCACCCTTGGTAA
Organism: Amblyornis subalaris; assembly: GCA_018881555.1. Classification (NCBI taxonomy): domain Eukaryota; kingdom Metazoa; phylum Chordata; class Aves; order Passeriformes; family Ptilonorhynchidae; genus Amblyornis; species Amblyornis subalaris. The sequence continues at coordinate 5,177,120 of JACAXG010000027.1, read as the reverse complement.
GGCAGGGCCAAATCATCACCCCTTTGTTTTTTATAATTATATTTAGTTCTAATATTTCTTGCCATTACTTGTGCTGTGATTTTAGAGAGTTGTAGCCTTAAAACTTTAAGGTTAAAGAGCTCTAAAAAGAAGTACAATTAAAATATAATAAGAATCTATCTGGAATAAAAGCTTTCTCACTGCAATGTAGGACACCTCCCTGAGAGGTCTTCTCTAAAACACCACAAACCTGTGAGAAGCTATGATTCTGAAAGAAGAGGTCACTCCTGGAGGGCATGAGCAGTTTTGGATTATTTCAGACACTGTTGAGGAGGAAGGCAAGGCATTAGGCAAGGCATTCTCAGCCTCTTGGCTAAGATCAAGTGTAGTGTGTAGAATGTCTCTCAAATAGGTGTGGTTTTATGTTTAAATCTCATGGTGGGGAGACAAAAGACTCTGCCTGGGTTAAGGCAAACTTCAGTCCAGAGAACAATCATGAACCTTTTGTGGAGAGACACAGGTGCTGCTCTTTGGGGAAAGATAAAATTGATCTTGGTGTCATTGGTGGTCAGCACATAATGTCCAAGACGGACCTGAAGAGGAGAAAATATAGTAAAATTAACCAAAATAAGTCCCCGAGAAGCACAAACAAGGAAATTATGGAATCAGGTCTTTTATCTTGTGCAGTTATATGTGCATGCATWATTCTGGTGTGATGCAATATATTTTATTGTGCTACATTAAAAAAACATTCAACTGTTTGGTACTTTATATTTTRGAAGACAGATTGGCCTGTGGGAGTTCCTCTTTCCTTTAAGTGTTAAGATTTGTGTGTTTCTACAAGTGTTTCTACTGGGATACTCCTGATTATTGGAGGAGGTTCAGTGTAGAAAGTATAATTCTAGGTTTCTCCTCCCTGCTGCAGGCATGTCTCATACCAAGCCAATCTAGATGCTGATAACAGGTAGTGAAGAAAGACTATGAGAAAGCTTAGGCGATGCATACTGTGATTTTTGAGAAAAATACAGAGCACAGAAAAAGTRTATGCCCTGCAGAATAAATTTTTGCTGGTATGTAGCATATGAAAGCAGAAATGTAAGAACAAATCATAGAGAAAGCAAAAGTAATTAGTGCTATGGCCACTTGCCTTGTTACTGGCTCACCTTCAGCTTATCAAGGTGTTTGCTGATCATGTGTAAACAGACCGTTGCTAGGAAAGAGAAATATTTGGAAACATTTTCTCATTCACGTTAATAATGAAAAGTAACATTTGATTCCCTGGGCACTTTTTCAGCTCAGGCTCTGAAAGTGAACCTAATTACCAATGTTGCATTACAAAGTGGAGCCTTTTCTGCTCAGGGAACAGAACAGACATTAATGAGAGMTTCTATTTATTTATTTTTAAAAAATATTTTCTGCACATTAAGTTTAGTTTATTCAACATGCCACTCCTTGTCTTACAGTAGCAGACTAAAACCCACCAACTTCYACACCCTGTCATTGCCTTTTAGTTTATGTGGTTGATTTACTTTATTTCCAGAGAGAAAATAAAACATTTTAATTTGACTTCACTGTCATATGGTTAGTTACCAACCTGAGATTTCAGTGAAATGTCCTTTGTTGAAAATTTAGAAAAACAATCAGTGTGCAGCAAATATTGATATGACTCTTAATGGCAATTTAGCTGATTAATATCCTTTCATGCTGCAAAGCAGCGTGAAACACAGCGTTTTAATGAACGCCAACAACAAAGAGTGTACCAGGTGTGTTACTAAGAAACAATCTCTAGTGTGATTTAATTAATCAAAGCATTGCATGGAGCAATTATGAGCAACCTTGTGTAAGTGGCAGTAGTACATGATGCTTGATTTAAAATTGCTTTTAAAGAAAGACATCATGGTTTAATAACTATGCTCTAGTAGTCACAGAACAAACCTTTACTTAATCTGGCCTTTGTTTTTTGGTGGTTTGGTTTTGTTTTTTTTTTCTTTTGTGKTTTTTTTGTTTGGTTTCTTTTGGTTTGTTTGTTTGKTTGGTTTGGTTTTGGTTTTTTGYTTGTTTTTGGCTTTTTTTAAGTGGAGGGAGAAAGAAAACACTAATTATTTTGTGTTGGTAACTGGATGCGTGGAAAGTCACTGATMTATTGAATATGTTACTGAATCATATTCTTTCAGTACTTTTCACCGTGCACTTTCCCAAATCTGCCAAATTAATTTTGTTAATAACTTTCTGAAGGGCTAAAGCAGATCCTGCTGAGGAGGGAACATTCCTGACCAGCCTCAGGTGACAGCTAGACATGTGTATGTGACGCTGAAGCCAAATGGCCYGAGCTGTGCTCTGCCAGGTTAGCAGAGCTGCTTTGTGGGAGCTTTTTGGTGGAGAGGAAGACAGTTCAGCTCACAGTCACAAGATATAGAAGGAATTAAACATTTCCAGAACAGTCATCTGCCCATTCCATTCAAAACCAATCAAAAATCACAGTAGTCCACAGTGCTTAGCTGGAAACCTGAGGCTTTTTTATTCAGCAGACGATTGGAATGCAAACCTGTTTGGAGAATTAGGAAGGCTTCTCCTCTGTTCATTGGAAGAAAAATTATTGTGACTGACTTACCCTCCCAAAAGAAATAGGGAAGCTTTATCTCTTGCCCTCTGGCTCTCTTAGTGAGATTACAGTTGAAATACACCATAGTGTAGCTAATTCCTCTGCTATAAATAGTTATCTTCAAACATGGAAGTAGTAAAAAATTGTGTTTGTTTGGATCATAGGATAAACTATTGGTGTGTGGATTTTCCCCTGTCCAAATTCCATGCTCCAAGAAAGCCTTGCTGCGTACAGTTACTCTCCTGATGTAAGGTCTGAATATAGTGTGATGCAGCCCAGACTCTTTCACTCTTGCGGAAATTGTGGGACAAAAGCATGGGCATGAGCTGTTATACAGATGCACAATTATTTCCCTCTTAAAATTCTATGTTGGACACTTGTAGATGAATTTCAGTCCTTCTATAAGCTGGAGACAAACGGAAGTCAAACAAAACTTGAGACATTAGCCCTGCAACATTAGCATGTGCAAAACTCACAGAGAGTTAAAGACAATAGCTGGACTAAACACTAATGCTTGAAGAAAATTTTATGTAAGATGAAAAATTCTACTACTATTCAGCATTTAGATTTCTGTTCAGGGAACTTTTCAGATCTTGTTAAATTAACAATCCCGTGTCGTTATGGTTTAAGATTTTACAGTTGAAGACACACAAGTGAATGTGCAAACTGTGGCAAAACTTCCGCTGATGTTATAGTGGAGAACTAGAGAGAGACCTGAAAATTTCACTTTGTTTTAAAGAACCTYGGCATTTAAAGGATACAGATACAAGAGTTAAGATATCCAGAACTTTGACTTATGTGGAGCCTTTGAGCATCAAGTTTTTTATATAGTACATGTGTTAGTTCCCCTAAAAGAAACAGAGCTTGAAGTTTAGCCTGAAAGTCAACCTACTATACTTTTTTTATTTTAACACATAAAACTTGCAGGTTTTAAGATCAATCATGCAGAGGCCCAGAGGAATACTGCAGCAATAAAATATCTCCCTTGACTGTTAATTTTCTTGTTAAGGCAGGCCTTTAACTATGTACATTGCAAATCAGACCACTGTAATACCTCTAAAGTGGAACTTCATYGCATGTTGAAATTTAATGTTAAACGCAAGCTTAAATCCTTCCTTTTCTAACAGTGTCCTTAAAGAAGGATGGATCAGGTTCACTTGACTCCAAGAACTGGAAYTTTAAAGCAAACAGCCTGAACATCTTGTGAATATGATAGGAATCCTTAAAGATCCTCACTGATGAGAAAGAGCTCAAAGATTTCTTAATTTCCCCTCCACATCCACAATTCACAGCCTTTAGGGAGGTGAGTTTGTACTTCTTTCTACAGATGTTTAAACCTGCTGCATCAGAGGCAGCATTTACTGCTTCTGACTTTGGTGACTGCTTTGGCTTCCTCTTGACCCTGTTTCTTTTGCTGAGCTGGAAGCCCACATGGGCTTAAACCAGCACTGTCAGCAAAATATGTCAGCCTAAAGTCTCCTGGTTTCACTCCAAGGAAAAAAAAGGTAAGTCCATGGAGCAGGGAAATTCGTAGAGAACTCCATATGCAAGGCTTTTTTCCTTAGATTCTGGGACACAGGGACTAGATGTGCTTGGAATAAAGGTACATCTGAAAGATGGACGTAAATCGTGTTGTGCTTCTCAGAGGAAGAAACAGTTCTTCATTTTTATCATTGTTTTATGATATTTATGGCATTTTGACCGTACCTGAATGTGGTGAACATGAAGTAGGTGTTTTAGATCCTTGTTTCTTCTTCCCATTTCAAAGCTGTCTGCTCAGTGCTCTGAACTGTCTGATAAGCCTACTTCAAAAAAAAAAAAATCAACACAACCCCAACAACAACAAAAAGACAACAATCCCATCCACCTTAATATCAAAACCCTCAGTAAATTCTCTACTTTGGTGTTTTGGAACTCTGATTTGCCTATAGGCTTGATGATTATAGGCAATTCTCCACTATCACACCCCTGCCAAATGTGACTCATTCCCCAGTCCCACAGTCCTGCGGGGAACTAAACTGTGCCAGACCTTTTCACAGCTTATCTCTGTCTCTGTGCTGGATCAGCTGTGCCGGCTGACAAGTTCTATCATTGTCAAATCTAGGAATTCATGAGTCATGAGGCAAAAGTTGTGATATTAAATTTCAAATCAAGGGGCTTATACACACATGTTTGCACATGCATCCATATCCTCACATGGACCCAAATGATACAATATAGAATTCCATATATAAGGATTGTTGTATTTATTTTGACCTCTTACTTCAACCTTTAAGGTTTACATTCCACAATGTTTACTTGACATGCTTAAAAGCTATAAGCAGTTGTTTTGTCTTAAAAAAACCCCACTCATTTTCTTGTTTCACTGAAGAGCTCTGGAAACTAGTTTTTYGAAGGGGAAAAGAGGAAAAGAAGTCATCAGCTGAGCAATGTTGTTTTGGTGGATCAGAGTCAAGGTTGAAATACAAATGCATTTTCTTTCAGTCAGAGGCAGTTTTTTTCTTCCTCCAGTCTCTGTCATGAACAACCTGCCATTGAAGGACTAGACCCTGTCTAAGCATTTACACCAAGGTATTTGAGGCTATACCTTTATATATGTAAGATCCTGCATTTCCATGCTGCTCTTGTAAGGTAGGAACATACATAGGCATACAGCTTGGGAGTGGAATGGGCTAAAATGTGGTTATCTGACTGATGGGCTTTTGAAGTGTATAAAGRCATATTTCTGATTTAGATTGCAGGAGCACAGGTTATAGATTAAGGCTTCCAAATTGTCAGCGCTTTCTGAATTTCTGCATGGAGGTACTCAATTCATAATATATGGTTTGCACATATTRTGTGGTTTTTATCCAGCTTCCCTCCCATCCCTCTGTTTTGTGCTCTAATATAGATAGTGCTGTGCTCTGCAAAACTTGCAAGTGTGCAGGTGTCTGCTATTGCTCTTCGAGGATTGCAAAGGAGTTCTGTCACTCCTTTCTTTCGTTTTATCTGTGGGCCCTGCTTTAGTTGTAAGTGAATTTAAAAAGAAGGAAAAAAGTCAGAAATGTAAAACAGAGTGAGTGGAAACCACAAACATTTTTATTTTATTTATTGGTTCAGATAGCTGGATTTGTTGGAACAGAGCTTATATCTGAGAATGGCAGATGAAACTCTAGAGTCGTGAAAGAATTTCCCCAGTGAAGGGTGTTCTCCTGATGGCAGCCATGGCTTGGGTAAAAGGCTGTGGATCTATTCGTGGTAGACTGCCACTGATCTCCATTTCCACTGGGAGAAATAGTAATGAGTTTAAACTTGGATCTGGGAAGATTTTGGTTAGAAGATACAAAAATCTTTCTAATAGCAAAAATGGGCGGGTAGGGGGATATTGGGCCTTTCCATTGCATTAACCTGCTGCCTTTTGACCTGAATTAATTGTGAGCACCACAGCCTACATCAGAGGTGCAGCTTTCCATAAGTTGTAAAGGCAAAGGTGTGAATTAAATCCTTCTGTACTGGCCCTCTGCAAATGYCTGCAGCATCTGAGTGGTTCTACACCACGTGTGCTCATGTTCTGTACATAGAACTTGTGTGCTATGTAGAAGGGCTGAAGTATTGCAGACACTTAAGATACAGCCCTGTGCATTGCAGCACATTTCTCTGGCTTCTGAAGTCTTACATTTGATAATTTGATAAGCATATGAAATTTAATAAAGTCTAATTAAGATTGTGTAGTACAATGTACAACTAATGCTGTTTATATATCTCTCACTGATAAACAGGGCATTTTATGTCATAGTGTCTGAACAGTTAGCTGCGTGCGTGCTAAATGCTGCTTTTAATTAAACAATAAAGAACGTAACAACCTTTATTGTATTGTTGTAAATTTTKACGTGGTACAACAATTTGATTCCTTAAAAATTAATTGCCTGGGAGTGTGTTTAAGTAATATTGATTATGTTGGTGCTTTGTGTTGATCTGTGATACTTAACCCAGCATTTAAAATATCTTTTTTCCATGTTACATTTGTGATGCAAGAATAAAAGCAAAGTACAAAACAAATAGGCACTTGAATTCTAATAGCAATAAGCAATAAATGTCAGGCATCTGGAAATTATGGTTGCAATTTCATCAGAGTACACTTTGTTCTATTATGCCTGCATGAATTTTGCTACAGGCAAAATCTATTACAGATAACAGTTAAGAACCTTTCTAATCTACACAGATAGTCATGGAAAAACGCTAGAAAACGAAATGTTGGAAAATGTAATATTGCCAAGTAAAAATGACACTCAGAAAATAATGTGATCAAATTTAGAACTGCAGAGATAATTTCTGTAAGATCGTGTTGAAACAGAAATTTCTGGACTGTTTGGTCCTGCTGAAGGGCGTATAACTAATAACATGCAGTGTATCATTAAATGTGTTTGTGTACTTCAGATAGATAGATGTTTATCTCTATACTGCAGGCTAGTTAATTTGCTTGTTTAATGATTGTTACCTGAAATAGCAGTTACCAAGTTGGGACTATACATTAGAGGCCAGTACTTTTCCATTGCTAATGATTGTATTTGAATAGCAGCAATTTCTGCTCCAGGTCATCTCTTTTGCCTGCAAAAGTATTCATGTCGTACATTTTATCRTGCATTATGATGCTTTACAACTCTTTAATTGACTCTGTAAAGATTTACAGCCTGTTGATCAATTAGAATTCTGTCAAGTCACAAAAGTAGATTATTTTACATAGCATTTTGATGCTGAAGTGCCATGTTCTAGACAGCTTAAATTCATCCTGAGTTACACCAGACTAACATAAAGCTTAGATTCGAGTAAGAATGACACTGGTGCTACAGAAACTCTTAATATTTTGTATTTATACTTTTGCTCTGGGATATGATATAGAATTGAAAGGAAAACTTGATTTGTGCTCTTTAAACAAACTCTTTACCAAATTGAAAGCGGGTATATTGGCTTGCATTCATCTTTACCTTTTTCATAAGAAAGTCTAAATTTTTSTTTTAGTACAAACATCAGTCCTAGACTTCTTTTATGCTTGCTAAGGAAGATCTCTTATGCAATAATAAATCGTGCAAATATATGATTTGCATCTGCAGTTTGGTTTCTTCGCCAATTAGACATTGTTTTCAATAACCACTAAAAGGTAGATAAGCATAAAATTTGGTTCATGTTCATGCAGTAAAAACTGCACAATAATGGAAGTGTTAAAACTTGTASGGTGGTTGCAGTTGGGGTTTTTTTACTAATAAGTATCTTGTTACAATGTCATGAAATATTATTATAATAAGCTTAGTGAATGAATCATATCCTGCTTTGAAAATGTATCTTCTGTCCTGATGAGTCAAACAGTCATAAGGGAAAGTCCTTGTGCACAAAATGTTTAGGGGATGTAAGGGTGGAAGAATTTTAAGGAATGAGAATAGTTTGTATCTTTTGATGTGTGATTCCACATCAATGAGACCGGAGGACTGTGAATCCCTAAAATTCTTGTGCTAGTTCTTTTATGTAGAAGAAAAAAAACCTTTAAAAAAATAGATGCAAGATTGCATCTTTACTACTCGAATGAAAAAGTTTATTTCATTTCACAATGAAAATTAAGATGCTTCTTTTACTCAGTAGTCTGGTATTTGGACATCCTTTGGGGTTTTTCTTGTGAAATGTAGAAAGGAGTCTTTGATCCATGTGAAATAGCTCATGATTTGAAACAGAATCTGTTTCCAGTTTTGCATGTATTRGAGATCAGAAAATATAGCGCTTTCCCTATTTGTTTTAAAATTTTATTTAAATAGTTCTCTTTGGCTGTGAGAATGTTTCCTAGTGCTCTTTAAAAATGAGTAGAAAATCTTTTATATTTTTAATTTCTTTATGTTTTACTGATAGGTTTGAAATCACATAAGTGCTTGGGGAACAAATGCTAGCTTGGACAATTTTTATTTAGAAATGTTTTTGTTGAACAGAGAGAGAGAATTGGGCTTCAGAAAGGGGAAACAGTCAAAAAGGCTGCAAGCGACACGGTTGATTGGTTTGGGTGAAATGTAAGCTCTTATGTTGATTCCAGCAAAGATATGTAGATTCTCTGGGTCATGAAGAAAAGCCTATGCCAATTGTCCATGTAACTTGGCTGAAGAGGAGACTGTCTTCTCTCTCAAGCAGATGGATATGTACAGAAGTTGATGACCCTGTCTATAAAGCTCAGGAGTTAAGCTGACTATGGCATACTAAGAATCTTCAGTTTCTTTCCTCCTCCCTTGCCCCATTTCTTGGATGAACCCTTCGGTACCAGGACCACCCGATAATGTTGCAGCTGTACKTACAAAGCTTTTAACAGCCCATATCTATCCTCCCCAATTATGTSAGCTAAACAATCCTGAAGGTGAAAATGAATCTTTATATTAATTGTAATCTCTTACAGTGCTTCTGATGTCTTCTCATGGGTGTTCTTGTTCTGAAATGTATGATCAATCYGACTGAAGAAATAAAAAACCACTTTCATATTTAATATCAGAACGAAGAAAGCATATTAATGCCTTTGATGCCACTAGGGTTGCAAACCCTAGGGCTAGAATTTGTCTTGATTGTGCATATCTATGAATTTTTAAAGAAAAGAGGACAGATTCTGACTTAAATGAGACTACATGTGTGAGGAGGCTTCATATTTCAGTAGTTGTTGTAAGATCACAATCAGACTCTAGTCTTGGCATTATTTTACTAGGAGATAGAGCATACAACCATAGGAACAAACAGAACCCTTTTTAAAGATGTGTGCTGTATTAAGCACTAAGTTAATATTCAGTTTGCAGCTGGTTATACATAGTAACGTTTATATTCAGCTCAAATACTTATTTGAATAGAATTTATTCCAAATGGCATACAAAGATCATCTCCCTGTATACTTAGTGGAATGTCATTTTGAATGAAAATGGTTTATCTGAATAAATTTGTTCATAATTTTGCTGATTATAGGCAGAAGTCGTGTATTTTCATGTAAATTTTCAGTCCTGTAAGCTTTCTATCTCTGTTTGTTGAAGTTTTATATTTGTGTAATTTAAAAATTCTAGTTACTATACTAAAATAGTAGAAATCTATTTTTTCATTAACCTGGGAATTTTAATTCAATTATCTGGTATATGCTGAGTACTTGAAATAGTAGTTTATTCACTTTTAAGCCCTTTAATTCTTATGATCACAGAATCACAGAATATGCTGAGGTGGAAGGGACCCACAAGGATCATGGAGTCCAACTCCTGGCCCTTCACAGGACACCCCAAGTGAGCCAGTTGCTCACACATCACATGGTGTGTTTGTCCAGCTGTGTGCTGGACATCCACCATACTTCCAGAAGAGGGATCAAATCTAAGTTGTGCCCATTTGAATTACCTTCACCTTGGCTTTCTGCCCTTCATATATTGGTTCTTTCTTGTGGTCCCAGAGAAAACAGCTTGGCAAAGATTCTCTCTTTAAGASTCTGAGCAAGAGAAATTAATTGTGACAAAAACTTCATCCTTTCTTACTGGTAACATAAGTTTGCACACCTTATAATGAATATCRTGGTAGGTCCATGTTCTAATTTGAGTCAGGACAGCAACAGTTTTGGGCACTTTTGGCTTCCAGATAAATTATTTTTGCTTCCCTTCTTCTGAGTCTTCCCCCYAAAATCCTTCTTAAACATTTCAGAACTACTAGTTTACTTAGTCCAAACTTTGTGTCTAGAGGCTTAAATATTTATTTATCCTATGTTACAKAAATCTAACCTGCAAAATGTGTGCTTTATTTTATGAAAAAAAGGCCGATAATATAACATGAKCTGCAGATATTTATGATTACCATAAAACATTGATTTGGGCATGAACATAAGTATTTGCCTTTTATAGGACACAGAGATCCTGGCAGAGATGCTGTCTGGTAGGYTCACCTGTGCTATGGGTTGACTGCACCATCAGAAAACGCTGTTCAGTTCTGTAATCTGGTGTGCCTTTATCAGTTGTGARTCTCACAGCCTGTGTGATATGAGTGGGAAAGACCAGGTGCATGAAAAGCACAGTGTGGAGCAGGAATTCCGTGCGTGCAGAGATAGTGTGGAGCAACATGGACCTCAGTCAATTTGGAAACTCACACAATTGAGTTCTAGGCTTTCTATAGATCTTTCAAAAATATATCCTTTTGTCTATCTGMGCCTATCTGTAAAGTCAGAATGGTGATTCCTTTGTGAAGCTCTGTGTAAGACCAAGGAAATGTTGCCAATTGTTGTCTAAGTAGGCTCTGCTACTCTCACAGCACTCATGTCAAGTAAGACTAGGAGACTGGATTTTTTTTTCCATTAAAAGCACATTTTAATACAACCATATCAACTAAGTCATTCTAGATAATTTTTTCTGTATCCTTCTGATCAGTCTATTTTTTCTTGGGATTTTTTTCCTCTTTCTTCCRCTGTGTCACCCCTCCTCTCCATCTCTTGTATGAAAAAAAAATCATATATTAACTTGTATAGCGTTGCCACCCTGATTTTCATTTRCAGCCATGGAAAAAGGGGATGAGCATTTATTATTCATTTACTAGCTATTTCATTCCATTTGTTTATTAGGTTATTCTTGTGGAGTGACAGGGACTTGGTGTTTTTAGAAGGTTTTTCCATCAGTCAGTGCACCACAAGTAGGAGAATACAGTTTTAGATGGGGAACTTACTCAATGATATATTTTTSTCTTGTGTTGAATGCATTGAAGATCATCTGCAGTGGAAGCTGTGACCTACTTAACACAAATGAGATTGCTTAATGGCTACTGATTGGTTGTCAGAGAGTTTTCTTTAAATATACATATCCATCATTAGCCACTTTGTAATAATAAATGTCTCCTGTGTTATCCCATTTGTCTGTTTATATCACAAAGTAATGTGTCATACTATARAATGCAAATGTGTTCATTGAGATAAGTTTGCTTTATCCTGATGTTGAGTGGTGTAGCTACATTACATGACATACAAGGTGTCAACTAATTAGGTATTAACATATCTCTTATGTAATTGAATTTCAGRCATAATTTCTTTGAAGTGAATAGTTGTCTAAAGTGCTAGGCAAGAGCTACCAAAAATGCCAGTGCACAAGAAATCCTGCAGAGGTTTTCTGTGGAAGGGATTTGTATTCTGAGACTTTATAAGATGACCAAGGCAGTGAAAGGACCACATGAGGGCTAGCTGGCATCTTGTGGTAATTTTGTCATTTTAATTCTCTTTCTGGTTATGTGCCTTGCTCATCAAATGTAATGGCAGGGTTGTGCTTTAGTAGAAAGGGAAGATATTTCTAAAGCTGTTAAAATAGAAGACATAATCTGAAACCTATGATGTTTTTTCCCCACCAAATCATTATGCAACTGATGGCTATTTATTTCTAATATAAAGAATTGTTATTGTATATTGCATATTTACAACTAGAGTTGTTAGGAACATCTAGCTGATAGTTTCATAAATGACACAGATGACTTTWTTTTGGTTGTGCACTATTAGGGAAAATGAGGAAAGAGAAGACTCAAATTATGAACCAATTATATTTGAAACAAATAATTTGAAGGTGGTGTGTTTTGGTTTGGATTTTTTTCAAAGGTGTTGTTATTGGAATCCTAATGGAGTATGCTTTAATTGAATTCAGCAGAAATAAAGCCAGTTCAGTGAGAGATGTTTTGATAGTGTGATGTTGTGTTGTTGATGCCTATGAATGCTGGATAAATCTGGAAGTTTAGAGTCATGGTTTATCTTTCAGTTGTATCAAACCATTGGATAAATTTCCGAAAGCGCTTCTAGTCTGATAAAACATGGTCTTTCAATTTAAAACACTCTGCCCTTCTTCAGGAACCTCATTGAAATGAAGAGCTTTGGACACATCCCCCTCACAGCTCTGACCTGGGCTCTCAGCATGATCAACCAGTGTTTATACACCACACTTCAAATCTGCAGTCAGGATATTCTGCTCTTCTATGAATGCACTAACTGCCCCCCCAACTTGCAAATTTTGGGCAGGGAAGAAAAGTAATCTTGTGTGGCCTGTGTTCTTGCATGGCCAGCTAATCATTTGTATTTTCTCTGAGTCATGCAGATGTCGTTGCTGGAGTAGAGATGGAAACAATAAGGACTGGTTTAGTCCTGTGAGAAATACACTTCTCTACATCCACAAGGGTTGAGCCCAACTGGCTAATCACTTCTGTCTGTATTTGACTTCACGGAAAGTTTGTGGGTTTAGTGTGAATTAGTTCTCAAATTCATTGCACTAAAAAGTCATCTGTTTGAAAGCTAGCAAATACCAATTATGAAGATATGGCTCCCTAGCCAATTAAAATGCACAGGTGCAATAACTTTGCTATCAACAGCTTTGATGTTTATCTAGAAAGTTTTATATCAAGAAATATTTTGAAATAACATTGGGAAATGAGCCCGTTTGAAAAATGTTCTTACTGCTTGATGCTAAAAAGTTGACTTAGGAGTACTGGATTCGCTACCGACTGGTTGTGTTGATACGAATTAACCCCCACTGTTCAAGTGACCAGGGAAAGTGTCACTCTGGATGAARAGGAAATAAGAGTTAAAAAAAACCATGTTAACCTCTGTTTAATTATCTATAAGGACTCGGAGTATAAGAGAGGRCTATCCTTGCAGATAATTAGATTTATGTAGTTATTGTGTAGGGAGCAATTTTGCTTCCATAGCCTGGCTATCCTTTGCACAGAGCAATAGTTCTTTACCCTGGAGCCAGTGGGAATGCAATGAAGCCCTGTAATGACAGTGACAATAAAGCAAGTAGTTTTATTTAGAAAAAGGAACATAATAAACTGGGGAAAGTATTTGAAGTGAAATACATAGTGCTCCCTRGATTCTGATAAACCTTTTCCTAGGAACACACAAGTACTGGCTATTAAAAAGAGAAAGGCTGAACCCAGAATCAAGAGGGCTCCAGGAATCTGTATTATCTAAGCTGACAGTGTGTGCTATTACTAACAATAACTATTTAGGGTTAGGTTTCAGTTTGCTGTAGCCACACTACACAGCACTTGACAAGTGTTGCACAGTTCTGCCTATTTCCAGCATGAACTCAGAGTTTTTTTCTCCTTACCTTGCTCATCACTTTTATTTATTCAGGTTTCAGTAAGATCTTTAAARGCTTATTTTACAGGTGCAGTTTCTCCAAAGTAAGCCATGATTCATYCTTGCACAAAGCTGTGAGATAAGATAGAGTATCTTAAAAGGAGGTCTTAGATTACTCTTCAAACATTRGGAAACACAAAAGCATAATCTCTTGAAAGTAGTTTGTAGTTGATTTTTTCTGTGTGGTTTTTTTTGGGGGGTGTGGGGTGCTTTTTTTTGTTTTTCCCTGCCAAAACTCCTGGTTACCCATTCAAACTGAAACCAAACCCTATGTCAGGTGAGTGACAGAGGTCTGGCTAGGTCAAGTTTGATGCAAGTGTAGTGGGAGCAGCTTGGTGAAGTAAGGGGTCGAAAGGACCTTTACCTCTTCCTCCTGCTAATGGTTTTGCAGAYTCCACCGAGTCTGCCGTGGTCTGTTTCTGTGTTTTCCCATGGATTTCCCTTCATTCTGTGATCTCACTATTTGCAAGCAGAAGTTTTGGCTTATGCAATATCCAGCTGGAGTCATGCCCTACTTTTTGACAGTGGTGTGACTGTTTCTTCTGAGCCAGWCGTATTCATTTCCATCTTTCTACTRTTCCTCCCAACAGTAACTTCAYAGYCAGGTGAATAGGTGGCATTTTGCTATTGTTGCCATCTGCCTTCAATTTTTTAAATAGAGAGAGTTCATGAGGAAGAAAATAATCCACATTCTTTCTTGCTGAATTACTCACTGRTGCAGGTGTAGGACTTGCATGACAAAACTGTTGATCCTGGATGACCTTGGAGTATGTATGCTGATGTCTTACGGAGTCTAAATCTCCATGGGCATTTGCTGGTGACCTCAGGTAAGCCAGACTGGGGCCTGGCTGCAGAGTGCACCTCTGAATGTGGTGGCAGCATCTTAGCAAACTCATATGAGAACAAAAAACATACATAGGAGTTGACTTTAGGAAGATTATCATGTCACTTAACTGCTCCAAATGCAGAAACAGTAGCTAGTTTCTTCTGCTTCTAGTCACTTCATTTGCTTGGTTAGTTTAAGCTTTGACTCTGGGCTACTCTTCCTCCTGTGTGCAAGGGGAAAGATATTCAGTCTAGTAAAAGTTTATTTCCCACCTCCTACTAGTTACTCTTAGACCTACACAGCTGCCTACAGCAGCTACTCCATGTGAAAGTGCGTGACTTCCTTTATTGGAGTGGAGAAGGTGACTTGGTCTAGTTATTTGAATTTACGCATTAGCCATTGCTTAAGATGTGCCAGGAGCACAAGCTAGCTCTTTTCCTTACCACATATGTGTATCTTTCYGGAATAAACGCCTTGACAGAAAGGCAGCTCTCATAGAATTTTCTCTCAAGGAAAAAACAATGGATATTGTAACATACGCTGTTCATAAATGAAAGAAAAAAGAGGAAAAAGAAACCCCAAACTCAAATCCAACTTGTATCTTTAGCTCAGTTGGCGCTTGGTGAGAATGGGACTAGGTATAGCATCATAAGTAATGATTTGGTGTGATTAATTTCAGTGGTATTTGTGATACCTGCAGTTGCTTTCACAGGGCTGCTACTAAAGAAATCTTTCTGTCAACAGCGAAGTGATTGGTTAATGGCAGACATGGAGAATAATTGACAACTCAGCCAAAACATCTGGGGATGAAATATATTTTGTCAAAGAGCTAAAACCCTTGTGTTGAGAAAATGCATTTTTTTCCCTCTGATCCATTCTGTCAACAAAATACTTTTCATCAGAAACATCAAAGCCGTTTCAGCTGGAAATTTCATTTTTGAATCCCTTTATCTATTCTGTTGACAAAAATTTCTGTCAACTGACTCAAACCATTGTATTAACAAATTTCTTTTTGTCAATCATGATTTATTCTTTTGGCAAATGCATTCTATAATACTCTGCTTCATTCTGTGGAGAGAATACATAAGTCAGACTCCATCTTAATTTTTTGGGAAGTGAAAGTTGAAAGTAAAAGAAGTGTCACAACTTCTTATCTGCTGAATCTATCCACTGGTTAGACTTATTTTAAATATATCCAGTTGAATTAAAGTTTCTGCTGAATAATGCACAAGTTGAAGTAAGGAAGTTGTAGGTGCAATAAAATCCCATTTCTCAATGTTTTCTTTGCAGAATCTGTCTGCTAATCACAGCTTTCAGGCCCACAATAGAAAGATGATCTCTAATGAGCTGTACTTTAACTGGTTTCTAGATGTTGATGAACTGGAGGCTTATTGTAACATCACTGCTTATAATGAACTGCTGGAATATAAAAATTATTGCAGCTACCCCTAATATATTCCATGCTAATTTAGCATTAACCAGTATAGTATACAAATGAACTACTAGCAAATTCATTCCTTAAACAAAGAATTTATCTGTTTAAAAGYAGAATCGTGATGATAAGAAAAGGGTAAGTAAAAGCTTTGAGTGTAAAATGCCAGTAATTTACGTAAAAAAAAAATTGCTAGTCTTTTAAGTATTCCTTGTACAAATGGGGGGGAAAAAAGATCAGTCGCTGGGATGTGCATAAGCCTGCTGACCATTCCAAAATCAGGTGTCCCCAAAGCAGGCATTACATTGATGTTTCTTACTTAATTTTTGAAAATGTAAATTGAAAAATCTTTTAAAATTGGTCAGTCCCCATTTTCCTTGAAGTTAAACATTACTCTGTGTGGGGGGACTCTTTGCAGTCTCAACTCAGACTATTCTTTTTCTTAAGGAGTAGCCTGTGTTTGGTAATATTTCTGCTCACTCAAATATTTTTTGCCATTGTGCAGGTTTGGAGGGACTTTAAGTCTTGCAATAGGGTGTTAAGTTTTGTTTGTGAGTTTTTTTGGTTGGTTGGTTGGTTTTGTTTTTCTTTTCTTTTGGTTTGGGTTTTTTTTTGGTATGTTTGCGTTTTTTCCTTGGTGTGTGCTTCTTGCGTTCTGGATCTTTTTTTCATGGATTTAATTGTGCTTTAATGTCAATTCATCTCTGGAGTTTTTGCCCTTTATCTGCAGAGGGGCTACAAAGCAGTCACTGTCCTGGCCATAATCCAGGCTGCATTATGCAATCAAGTTGACAGGTYATCATTTATTAGCATCTTTCATTAGAATGTTAGGAATTTGGCATGTCGTTCTACTGGAAATATTGTATGATTGATTGATTGACACTGATCAAAATTTGTTTCTTCATCTACTGTTGTGCCAAATACYGAGAATAAGGATTTGCATGTAATGTCAGTAATTCCTAGAAAACTATGGAAAAGCCAGTCAAGAGAGTGGTTTGCTCTGTGCTGTTTCTGATACTTTAAGAAGGCAATGCTAAATTCTTGTAGAATAAGACTTGCTAAGGCTGAACTTTGCTTCCAGAAATGTTAGCCSTTGTCAGAATACAAAAGCTACAAGTGAAAAAGGCAATTATTTCTCTGCTGTGTAACAAGTCAGAGAAGGCCAGTACAACAACTGTACCTCTGACAATTACRGCTTCAAGTCAAATATTGCTTTTGAGCAATACGTAAACAGCGTAGGTGTCCTTGACTCATTTAGCACTGAAGGAGTTTTCTTCTCTTTTCTTAACCCAGGAAACCTGTATTGATCACAGCTGCCCTAATCACAGAGGAAACTGCTAAAAGAACAATTGGACATAAGGGAAAAGTTGGTTCCTCGAATAGAAAACTTGATTCCAGAAAAAACCTTTTGCTCCAGGGACTGCACTTGCCTTTAGCTTGTACCTTGCTGGAGTTCTAGACAAGCTCAACATCAGGTTTGTGTGCATAAAGGGAAGTGGGAGGAGTTTGGGCTGTTCTTTGGCTGTACCGGCACCCGCCTGGCTTTGAACGTGTGCGTAACCTCGGAAGGGAGGAGAACTACAGAGGAACATCTGCCTTTTCCCTGATGGGGGCCAAGTTAATTAACAGGAATGAAAAGAATATATCTGTCCTATGGATTTTTCCAGGGGTTGTTCAGGGGAGGCTGGGTACACTGCGAGATTATTACAATTTAATGCATTAGTACAACGAAAAGACAATGCTGTGTAGAGAAGATTTTTTTACTTAGAAACTAAAAGAGCAAAAGTTGATATTTTACTGCTTTCTCCTAAGGTCATCAYATTTTAATGTTTTGTTTAATGAAGGCAATAATCACCCATGTTCTCTACAGTCTAAAATTTCTCTTCCCTYACCTCCCTTTCTTCTTTCCCATTGACATGAAATGAGAGACACAAATGTGAAGAGGGTGTACAATGAGTGTTGCTGAAGGACAAAAGCTGTGCTCTAGCACATCTTTTAAATTTACTGAGGTCCAAGCCTCTCATTGAGGTTGGTGAGATTGTCACTGATCCTACGAGAAGAAAAACAAAAAGTGGTTTGGAATTAGAACATGCTCCAGGATCAATTTTCAGTGAGTCTTTTGGAGATGTGYGAGTCTTCTCCTTGGAGATGTAGTTTGGAGGTTATTTTTATTAATATTAAAGTGCTGGCCACCCCCATTCTCACACTATAAAACAGCAGTGTTAAGAGGGGGAACTAATGTTCCTCCRCTTCAGTGTGCCCGGGTAGGAAGAATGAACTACATATTGCAGTTTCTTCATAACATGAGTGTGCAGAAGTAAAGATGTGGTGCATAGGTTGAAATAGCCGAATGAATGGCTCTACTTGATGCAGCCATATCAGCTGGGCTGCAGTTATAAATTATTACTCCTCGTGAAAAGCATTTTCAGTTTCATCACAGCACAACAGGGGGACCGTGSTGGAGAGGACTGGGCATTGTGGACTTCAATTCTGCTTCCAGATTTGCCATTTTCCTTGGGAAAGTAACTTGTCTTACTTTGTTTCCTTGTCTGTAATATAAAATCAAGATATTTGCTCTCTCTTGTGAAGTGCTGGCATATCCATATGCCATAGAATAATACATTGTTACAGAAACCACTCATCATAAGAGTTAAATCGCAATGGAAATCTTGTCTTAAGCTTATATTTATTTATTTTCTCATGTAGACAGGGTAAACTATGTTCTGTACCCCCAATATGTTAATTTGTTCTGCTGATTCTGTTTGGTCATAGTACAGCTGCAGGAGAAGACTCTGCATTGTTTAACACTGTACATTTTAAATTATATGTTTGTTTCTGAAGCTTTTAGCTTTTTGCTGCAGCACTAACAGCAGGATAAAGGAGTGCCAGGATGCATGTGGTATTTGTCCCTGCAGTGAYCCTGATTTTACTTAAGAACTTAAAAATCCTCTGAGAGAACAGCTCTGTCTACAACAATTCTCATGATTCCCTAAAATCAGCCAGATAGAAAATACAGCCTGCAATACCTATGAATACATGCATCATTTTGTCCTTTGTGATATATTAGTGGTGTCAAGTGCTGAGGAGATCATAGTTGATAGTAGTTGATGATATAGGATGAATGTGTGGTGAGTTAAAGCTTCTTTAAATCTATCTGTTCCAGAATTCACTCAACTGGACTCAACCCCCCTCCCATCTTGTGTCAGCTGATGTAAAAGCAGGAACACCTCTACTGAAGGCAAGTCAGTTATGCTGTGTCAAAGAGGTGAAGGTAGGAAAAAATGATTAATTCCTGCTCTAGTCTTGTTTGATTAAAGCAAGCTATGTCACAGAAGCCCATGGAKTTTTATCTGCTAGAAACTCTTGGATCAGAAGCAATTGCATGTTGACCTATTGCTATAAAATATTATTCATTTTGTTTTTAACTGAGACTATTTTATACACTTTTCTGAAACCCTTGGTTTTCCTCTTTCTTGAAAGTATTGCTTGTTAATGTGAGTAAAAGCAGGGTTTGCTCCTGTTCTTGAATTATTTCGGTTAGTTTGTCAGCAATCCAGTAATACATTGCATTTTGGTCAGGTATAGTCTAATCATGGAACAATAGAATATCTCAGCTGGGAARGGTTCCATAAGGATCATTGATATATGTCTCTAAGCAATTTGAACATGGCTAGTTGACTTCATTATTTGTTTCTTCATTATTGCAAATATTAAAATCTGCAAACTGCTAGGTAAGCACTGAGTGCTGCCAGAATTTTGTTGTGTAGCATACCATTTTCTCATCTTTTATGCATATTTATATAGTCTATTTGGTTCCTGTGGAGCTGATCTGGGGATCTCAGTCTATTTCCTTTGACTGTGATGCCGGASTGAAACAATATTAGTGGAAATGAGGTGATTATTTAGAAGGAATTCTRTGTCTGTCCATATTCATTAGTCTGGCCTAACTTGTATAGGGCCCTTGCATTTTGCACTGTGACTTTCACTCTTGCTTTGGTATTTAAATCTGCTTGATCAATAGCATGTTACATTGTCGTTTGCTGCTTGTTGTGACAGCTTTCTGTACTCAGTCTGTCTCTCCAACACACAGCATATGTGCACACATACTCCTCAGAAGGAATCATCATTCATCCCTCTCCACAGCATGCGTATTGCCTAATTTTGTAGARACAGAGATGGCATTCTAGGAATTCTCAGTTAAGTTTTGGATGAAACTGATGGCTGTGCCGTTTGAACTAATTTCATAAGTCCAGCCCTAGGACTTAAACTACCTTAAAATGTAAGTGTCTGACAGGTCTTGGTGGTTGAAATCGATGTGGAATGTGCTGTAAACTGGTTTATTTAAATACCACTTACGTGTTTGTATTTGTGGTCATATTGGGTGCTCTGCTTGTGGAATTAGAAACTTGCTATCTGCATTCCAGGCAACCATAGAGGGTTTGTACAAAACCCTCTGAGCAAATCACGTATTGCATAGTCCAAGGCTCAAATACTGTGCTTTCTGTTACTTTATTTGCACATTTATGCAACATATAAGCATTAGTGTTTCAACGTTGCTTGTTTCCAGCTCAAATAAGATTATCTTCCTGAGAATGAAAAATGGTTTAGCAGGAGCTCTCCTTTATGTACAGTGGACTTGATGGCTAAAGCAAGGAATGGGTCGCTTTCAAGTCACAGCTGCATCAGAAATATGTTTTACAGTGTAAGAGCTATGAAAGAGACAAATTCCATTCTCTGACTTGCTGATGCTGCTAGGTTGTCCCAGATTGCTCAAGACATAGACTGGATAAAAGGCATTTGGGGGTTATGAAGCTGCATTAGTCATTGCATCGTGGGAACATCTTCATTTTATGCAATACAAGAATTGGGGGCAGGATCTTTGATGTGCCTTTTGCCTTTGTCCTTTCACACCTTTCCAGGTTCTACTGCTTTACATTCTTTTTCCCCAGCTGTCTCTCTGTGTTGGCTTAGCTTGTGCTTGGACCAGAATTGAGCATTCCAGTGAGTCTGATTGTTTCACTTCTGTGAACCTATTTCTGTTCTATTATGTTAGTATCCTGTTTTTGCTGAGCAAAGCAGCACAGCAGGTTCAGCAGCTGCCAGTGATAGAGAACATGCCAGACCAAACCAAGAGCAGCTGTTTCTCTTTTTCCTAGATTTGAAATGGGTTCAGTGTCAATTTTTTATGTCTTTCTGGATATTTTTCCTCCCTAACCAAGAATATCTGTAAGACATAATAAATGAGACTTGAAAGTGACAGCTGTCAGTGGACAATCGTGTTTTCTYCCACTTGTAGAGAGGATAAAGGCAATGTATTGAGTCGGGCCAAATTCTCTATTGGAGTGTGCCATGGAATGTTTTGCTCAGCTGATGTAATACTGTAGCTAATGTAAACTAAGGAGGCAAATAGGCTTGAGCTAACATGGGCAAAGCAGGCATCTTCCCCCTTTATTCCCCTTATCACACTGGAGTTTGTGAAATCCTGTGTTTCTTCATGTTGACAACAATAAGGGTGTGAACTGCTCCCTGATTTAGGTCTTTGTGATTTATATGTTCAAAGTGGAGAGGAAAGTTGCCTCAAACTTTCTGGATTTTCTGAATTCGAGTGTTAGGCTCTCCTAGTGTTTAAAGAGAGATTGTTGACCTTTTTACTCACTGGAGTGTTCTGATTGGTTTAAATGAGCTCCATTTAATTGGTTTAAATTATTTTAAGTGTCTCATTTTACTATTCAGTGTCTTAAGATGCCTGTCATAATAGCTGCTATAAATATACATATTGACTTTCAGTAAATACTTTCCTGTGCTAGCTCATCAGCCATCTAAGCGTTACCTAACACTGGGCATGGAATGTGTCTGTCGACTAAAGGCTTCCTGTTGGGTTCAGTGAGCCTTTTCTTTAACTAAAACAACCAGATCAGGATCACAAGAATTTTGGGGTAAGGGTTGTCTTGTAGAATGTAAAATCTAGTACTGTCTTTCATTTTTTACTTGAATGTGGGCTAATACTGCTGAACAGTTTCCTCTTTGTGTTCCCATACCTGCCTGTGCACAAGTAAGTGATGTCTGAAGATATGTGCCAGATACCAAAGCAACACAAGGCTTGGCTGGTGCCTGTGGGGATGGGCCCATCTCTCCTCTTGGACCTCAAAAGGGTCTGTTTGGTCCTAATAACTCTGTGAGCTCAGTGGGGATGGATTTACTTCTGTTTCCCTGGAGTTAGCAAGACTTGCTCTTTGGGTGAGGAAGGGGCCTTTGTACGAGAGCTGTTTTTTGACTTTAACCTTGCAGCAATTCTCCCATTTTTGAATGCTTTTTAAATTGCCATCTGTTTTCTGTTTGTTTATTTTAAAGCTTTCACTTTTTCCCCCACATTCCCTTCTGGTTAAGTGTGCTAAAATGAGGAGTCTGTGTGCTGCAGTCTCTTCCCTTCAAGCCAAATAACTAATTGCCACTAGTGACACACAAAGACAGTGTGTGAGAGGGAGGAATTCTACAGAAATATTGTAGAGCTGCTGTGAAGTACAAGCCAGTAAAGCTTTGGTGTCAGAAATTACTTTTTCAAAAACTGGTGTGCTCTCCACAGAGCTATCTGCTCCTGTCTCGCAAATACACAGGTACATTTCTTATGTCCAGTGATATTGMAGGCTTGTTAAGTTTAATTATTTTTTTTTCATTGTAATTGCATAATAATATTGACATTGCCAATTAGCTGTATTATTACAGTATATCTCCCTTGTGAGTATTTATTTTTAAGCTTAAATCACCTCTAACTCATTACTAGCTAAGTGAGAATGAGGCCCTTTTATATTGAATAGGGATGCTTACAAATGAAGAGTCAGCTTCATTTCTTTACAGAATATTTTTATTTTGTTTCTCCAACTTTCATACAGCTTCCCTATGTGAACAAGCCTTTGGCAAAATCTATCCTATTACAGTTATGTTTCCAAAGTGACATCCATAGGCTTATAGCCATAATCCAACTGGAAATACATGTTGCTTAGTGAAATAGAATATGTATTTTACAACTAAATTTCAGCATGTTGTTGGCTTTTGTTTGTCTTTACCTACCATGTTAATGTGAAGCTGAATCTGGAGTTGAAAAACAAAATAAAGTATTGCTCAGCTGAGGTTTCCCTGAGGTGACATGACATGGAGATTAGGTTGAGACAAAGTCACATTTTGCTTGATGAAAGCCTTGCACAGGGATGTTTGTCTGCAGGGATATGGGTTACACTCAATTACTGCTACTGTTCATGGACAAAAGAATTTTTTTTTCTTCATCATCTTTTTCATCTGCTCGAGTATTGCACTTTAGCATTAAAATAGTTACTGCTGAATTTCTAGGTATTTGTGAAAATTCATAGTTGATGGATCGTTCCAGTGACTTTGGAAAAACTACAGCATTGCTATTTTACCATCTCACTCACTGTGTCCTTGCAATTTCAAGCAAGCCTTGACAAGTTTATATTCTGTACTTGCTTGCATCAGTGTCATTGAGGCTTCAGCGTAGCTGGTGAAGTTGCACGTGGGCATTCAGCTTTAGTTCAGTGCTTAAAAAAACAAAAAAGACTTCAAAAGCTTTCTAGGAAAAGAACTTTCACCCCATCTTAAGAGATTTCCTAAACCAGTTCTCTTTTTAGGTTATGTGACTTGTTCACTTATTGTACTTCTACTTTTAAAGCTAAATAAAACCAAAATTATTGATTATTTACATTATTTAGAAAAATAATTAAGGAATCTCTGATAGAGACAAGATAATAGAATAAAAGAAATTTGCATCATAAATGGAGACTGCTACTATAAGAAGACATACTGCATATGACAGTGATAATTCATACAACAAGAATAAACAATATAAGCAATAGATAAATGCATTCAACATGAGGATTTTGAAAAAAAAATCACCATTTGTCAATGAAAAAAACCCCCACCAAACAACAAAGCAAGCAAAAAGAAAATCCAAAAAAGCCCAAACTGCCCCCCACCCACCCCCCCCAAAATCAAACCTGTTAATTTCTGTGTGGCTCTGACAGGGCAAAACTAAACACTTTAAAAAAAATCTGTCAAAAGAGTATCTACATCTGATTGGTTTTTCCAGGAAGTAGAATGTGTGCTGCTCCAATATTTTTGAATTTTTTTTTCATTCTCTGATTACATCATGCCCCTGGGTTGTCAATATTCCCTTGCAATGACGTATAAAAATGTGCATACTCTATACTGCACTAATACCTGATTATCTTATCATTGCATGAGACAGTAATGGGGGAATTATTCCTGGGAATTAATATATTTTAAACTCCTGATTTTTGTGGTTCTCTAAGCCGTGTTTGAACTCTCAGAAGCTACAAAAAAAATCCAGTTTGTTTTTTCGTGGTGTTTTTTTTTTGTTTTCTTTATAACTATATGGAAATAGTTAACAGAACTTCACTTAAAATATATTTAAGTCCTGTGTGATAATTTTGTTCTTGCAATTTTACATACAGACATTCTATTGGTGAAATGATAAATGATTATCAGCATTAAAAGGAATAATCATTGTTTTCTCATGTCTGATTTCACTCTGGACACACTGGAGCATAATCAAGTATTATTTCCTAYGAACTTTTTCCTGGTTTGGCTGACCAATGAACAGTAAATCTTTTTCAGAAGGGTTAATAGTATGTTATTTTTTTCAGTTTCTAGATTAGATCCGATCTTCTCAGATACAATCCAACATAAATATTTGAGACTACATGGAAGTACAGTTTACCATAAATCTGGTAAACCTATTCCTCCCATTTTCTTCAAGGCCTACCATGATTTATTTTTGTTCCCTGGTTCATTCCAATTTCATATGGCTGTCGAAATATGTTTAACTATTCACTTTCTTGTCCTTAGATGATTCTTGTTGAAGATGCTCATAGAATAAACATGTTATAAGACTTGATGTAAATGGAAACACGCTTACCCCAGTCATTAATTGCAGTAGGACGTGGCTCAAGGGGACAAAGGTCATTCAGCAGTAAGGCACTAAGTGATGGAGGTCAGTGGAATGTTCAGCAATTGCAGCATCCTGGAACCACAGGGTGGCTGGGTGGGGATGCAGAGAGAGGAGRCTGTCTCCCGGAAACAGAGTGCCCTGGATTGTGTGTTGTTCCACAAAATGTCTTACAGGTCCAGTCCCCCTCTGCCTCTTCCATGATGCTGTCTTTAAAAAAAAAAAATAAAAGTACCTCCCTAAGATTTGCTTTCATACCTCTTGATAGAAATAATCTCCTATAAGATTCCCTGGTCACAGGAGGAGATGGGAATTGTCTACTCCTTAGACAACTATAGCCAAAGGAAACTGAGCAGATAGATATGCAAAATATTCCAGTCTGGCAATTCAGCTTCATTCTACTTATTCTTCATTAAAATGTAGGTTCACACTACGCATTCTACCTACTCCTTAGAATGATCTCAGTTTGGAAAGGCCAGATTCAAGTTCATTAATATGGCAAGTTAAAAATGTACTTTTAAAATAATTTAGTTGTCTATTTCTGTAAAGCATTGCATTTCCATTGAATTTGATTTGTGAGATCATCCTTTCCTGGCTGTTGCCAGGACAACAAAAGCAGTATTGTACTCCAGTACAAATAGTACATTGTATCTCTTAGCCTTCAGAAATACTGCTAACATAATCAATATCARATACATTGAATATGTTAGATTTTTAAATTACATTTACAGTGCAAACCAATTTTATTTTCAGTGTACTTTAGCATCTGTATGGCTCTGTATTGATTTCTATTTCAACTATCATGTTCTGGTATCTGGCTTGGCCATTATATTGGTATTCCCTTTGGAAATCCAGCTTTTCTATGTAAGAGGAGTCATGCTAAATGGACATAACTAATGACTTAGAAGAACAGTTACTATTTCACTGCATTTAGAAATCCAAAAGATTGTGAAGTCTTTCTATTGCAGCTATTTAAACCCTCTCCAAGATGTGCTTTGAATGAAATGGTTCTAGTCCTGCAAAAATGGCTGCAAGTGAATCTGCCAAGGACCAGGAGATTCCCGTGGCATGCCTCGGCAAACCTGGAGTTTGAGACCACCCAGCATCCAGCTGGGTGGGAGGGAATTACAGAGAGGTTCATTTGAGAGTTTGGACTCCTTCAGATACAGTAAATAATTAAGAAAGCTCTTTAAAATATACTGCCAGTATCTGAACCCAGGTGCTTTGAAAACTGTTTAAATTCAGGTGCTGCTCAGGTTAGGTGGTCTAGCAGTGATTCTGGTTTTGCAGTATTATTGTCTCATAACCATAATGTCATCATGGTTGAGTTAACAACTAGACTGAGTGGCAGGTGGCAGTTTTATGTCCCTTAATTTTATCTTACTTCTAGGATTTAAAGGGAATTGACAGTTATATATAACAGTATGCTAGTCCATGTGAAAATAAAATGATTCCATACTCCATTTTTGCTTTTTTGGGGATGGTAAATAACCATGCTACTTTTGCATAGCTTGGACATAGAATCCTACCGTACCATAGGCAATGTTGTTATCCTACTGCTCTCAGAGATAAATACATTATATAGAGACCACAGGCTCAGATGCAGAGAAAAGTTTAAACATGTGCTTAAAACTATAACATACACATAGTGATGGTATGTATATGAACATCCTCATTGCTAGGGGCCCAACAAACTCCCAAGCCCTCCAAGAGAGTTTCTAGCCCAAAGTTTTCCAGCTGATTACTCATTTTTTAAAAGATGTGGGGCAAGAGCAATCAAAAATCTTTCATTGTAGACATCAAATTTCACGTGCTTTCCAAAGTCCAGGCAGGACATCTTTTTCCAGCCCTGGTGTTCCTGGAACTATAGGTTCTTTGACTCTCTCAACCCTAACCCTAGCCACTACCCATAACCACTACCCTAACCCTACCCCTAACCAGTACCATAACCACTGCCCCTAACCACTACCACAAACACTACCCTAACCACCACCCTCACCCTACCCTATCACATATTTGATGAGCAGTTAATGACAATATTTTAATTTTTGACTTGTGCATTATTTAATAACATCACAATGTACAGTTTTTGGGGTTTTGGGGTTTTTTTTGTTTGTTTACTCATTTTTTCTGGGTTTGTTTTGTCTTTTTTTTTGGGGGTGGGGGTGTTTGTTTTGGGGTTCTGTTTTAAATCCGTGAAGTAGGAAACAGAAGTTTTATAATTTGGGGTTTTCTGTCAGGTGCTGAGGGATGCTGATTATCCTAAACTTTTACTGAATGCAGTGGGAATTGTCTCAGTGCATATCAGGATCAAGCCATGAAATCATTATGTAAAATACTTTAATTGAAAGTGTTGTCTTTGCTTCTCAAAGGAACCTAAATGCTACTAAAACTCAGGGGAATGTGGGCATCTAGCTTCTTTTCACTCTGTTCAAGATCTTCGCCAATATTCTCTAAATAAATTAGAATTTTTCTTGTTTCTGACCAAAATAATAATTTTTCCATTTCTCATTGGTTATATAATAGTAATTTCTCTGCTTTTGTGTGCCAGTGTGCCCAGGCCAATAATAGATTCTTTGATGCAGCTGTCTTGAATTCCATTTACTCTGTTTTTGGCGGTAGTTTCAGCTCTTTGTAGAAATAGTGTAGGAAACCTATTTTAACTTTTCATTCTGATAATGTACATTATTTTCGTAGAGAAGAGACACCTTTCTGTTTGCACATAGTTTGGCCTTCATTTTACTCCCTAATTTTCCAGTAAGACTGAAGAAGATAAGGAAGCCTGATTTAATTTTTTTTTTTTTTTCAATCTGGTGGTGTATTGTCAACTAACAGAAGAGCTACTGAGAACATTCTCTCTGTTGTTTGACTAAAAACCCCAGCAAACAAAAAATGCCCTGTCAGGTTCATAGAAGCTCATAATGACTCATAAGAATCCTTCTGGAAAACAACCAGGTAGAGTTTTATGAAGACATCCAGTGGGATTTTATTTTTCTGGAGGCTTTAGGTCTGCAGTGTGTGTGTGAAATGTGTTTAAGAGAGACACATAACTATGTTTGCTTCATCACTATCTAACTATGAGTGTTGAGAAAGAGTGTCTTTCTAGCTAAGTCTAATGTATGTGAGTGCATGTATGGGTTTTCATTTGGGTTTGATTTTTTTTTCCTTTAAAGGTATGTCCTTAACTGTACAACTGAAAATATTTACAGTAGCCATTGGGACAATAGTAACTATACTTTGATTTTTACAGTCAGAACATCTCTTCTTGCTCTGCATTATAGAGCATAAAAAGATTTGTAACAATGAGTGCTGTTATTTGGGCATTTCTTGTGAAGTCATTTGAGCTGGTCTTCCATTGATAGAGTCAAATCTGGCATGAAATTAAATCCAATTCAAGAACCTCATGAATAGCAAGAGAATGTCTGGCCACTAAAGTCCTCGCAATTACCTTGTGGTCTTTACAGGATGGGTGTCCTGAAAACCAAAGTGACAAATCTGTCTGTGTTTGAGTGGTCATCTATGCCTCAGTAAGCAGACTTTAAAGACAAGTTCTAAAAGCCAGAGGCGCTCAGATAGACTCCATTAGAAAACCATTCCATTTCCCTTCATGCTCGGAAGATTTAGTATCTTAGGGGCTTTTGCTCCCCAGTCAATAGTGGTGTTTGATAAAGGGGAGGGAGAAGAAAAAAAGGGGGGGAGCAACTTGGATTCCTCGTACAAAGTCTCTGTATGTAATATATTTAACTGTCAAGAACCTTTTCTTGTGAGTAATGTGCAAGCTCTCAAGTAAGGGAACTGAAGTTGTCAAGAGTTCTCATGGCAAGAGTATTGTAAGAGATGCATCCATGACAGGAGGTATTGGCAGGGTCTCCAAACTACATTTTTCTGAAATTTGTGTGAGTATTGGATTATTTATTTTTAATTTTTATGCTGCTTTTAATTTTGTTTCCTGGATTTTTGAGACACAAGTACAGAAGGAACCGTTCCAAGACCTGGGCAAAATCTAATGTTCCTGTGGACAGATTGTAGGGTCCCACAGAAATCTGGAGACCACCAGAGGAAATATGATATTCATGCGAATAAATGCAAGGCAAAAGGAATGAGGATGTCCACACTGTACTGTCACAAAACCCCCCAGATGCATCAGTTAGCATAGTAGCCAAATTCAACCTCCTTTTTCCCATTTTGTGTTTATTCCCAAAATGCAGAACATAACACTACCAAAGTCCTCTGGCCTTTCATTTTCACTGTGAGATTGGAATTGGCAGATAGAATATCACATAACAAACAAACTTCATCCTACTATGTGCGTTTTCTCCAAAAGCTGGGCTGGGCACACAGCACACCTTTTCTGTATAGAGGGTTTCTTCTTTAATCCCCTGTATAACCACATCCCTTTCCAGACCTCTGTGAGCCTGCAGGCTTCTGCTTAGGGCTATCCTCTTTGGTAATGCAACAATATGAATGCTTCTATTACCTGAGATAMATGAATCACTCCAAATTTCAATGTCTCAAACAGAGCCTTGTATTCTGTATGTGGACACTCGTTGCTGAGCTCTGACATTGGCTCTTGTGTTCTGCACTGTGAATAATGCAGACAAAGTAGTCTCCAGGTGCTTTGCTGGCTTTGCTCAGATTCAGCCTATGGAGCTGTGTTTCAGTCTTGATGCAAACTGCATTATAAACACTCTTTGCTTCTGCTGACAGCAGAGAAACCACTCTGGGACAAACACTGGCATTAGCGCAAAATGTCTCTAAAGAATTCCACTGTTTCATCAAAAGATTTATCTTTTGCTTTCTGTGATTGTTTAAGGCTGTGCAATGACCCATAGGCAGAAGCTATGTGATGGATAGTCCATCAGTATTTCATATCACCCCAGCAGCCTTCTGGAAAGAGAGACTGGAATTAAAAGGTTAATATTTGTTAAAAGCTGACACTTTTGTAGTCTCAAAGTTTCAGTTCCCGAGGGAGAAGAAAAAAATTGATTTACAGGATATATTTTAGAGTTGTGACTTGAAAAGCATATTTTATTTGCTTTGTTTGCTTTCTGAAAAATCTCAGTCCAGGAAAGAGTTGGTGTTACACTAAGGTGACCRAGTACCATTGAAGTCAAGGCAATATTTTAGCTCTTCAGCTGTGGGTCTGTCCCTTAGTTCTTAATAAGTTAATGACTAAGATTAGATGGTAAATAATTACAGGGGAGGAGGAAGCACAGTTTATATTTGTATTTCAGTCAATGTCTGCATTAATATGTTAAGTTATTGCTGTTGGCCCTACAGCTAAGCCTGTGTATGATCTTATAGAAGCAATGAAATTGCTTGAGAGAAGCTGAAAACGGAAAGTGGTCCCTAAGCAGGTAATAACTCCCCTTCCACGCTTCCAGTCCTCATGCAGAACTGAGCCCTCACACTTCCCAACCAGTTAAACAGRGTCCTTCTGCAACACAGAATGAAAAATTCCCAGCCAGGCTAATTCTATTGAAATCAATGAAAAACTAGCAGCAGAATAATTTGCTCTATTTTAAAATTATGCTTTGTATTCCAGACCCCTTTTTCATTCGATATTGTGAAAGGGCCAAGATGATTCCTTCAGCTGATTTAAGCATGAGTCTGCTATTGCTTCTTGTTAATTCCTTGGTAGCTTTTGCTCAGCCTGATATAATTCTTCTTTACACTCTATTGATACTTAATATTTATTAGCAACAGCATTTTATAATATGGACATTCATCTTGATGATATTAGTAAATCAAAGACAATATCATTATAGCAGTATCAAGATTAGAATCACACCCTATGTGTGTCAGTAATGTTCCATTAGAGACCAGAGGTTGGAAGTAGTATTTTGCGGTGGTAACTGGTGTGATGCAGTGGGATTGCATTTTCAAGAATTCTTATGATGGACTTTGGATAAAGTGATACTCCATATGAGTATGCTTCATTATTATGTTGCTGCTTAAGACTGTTGGACATTGTTTAGAATTCCCAAATAAATTTGTGTAAGGTTTCAGTATTGGCAAATTTATTGCAGTATTACACTGATTTTTTTCTATTATATATAAAGCATAAAAAATTAATCACACTTGACTAAATATGTGTTAAAAATAGAGAATTATGGGATTATGTTATTTAAAAATACAAATAATTTTAAAGTACATTTATTTTTATGAAAGTATACCTAATGGACAGAAGAAAAGGATGAAAAATGCTTATTAGACATGTTGTTAAATCAAACGATTTAGCAGTGATGGACTGGGTTCTGCAATCCTTTTTCAAAATGCCTGTTTTACTACTCCTTGACTAACCCTACTGATTTCAACAAAGATCACTTGGAAGTTAAGTATGATAGTGTGAAAAAGTATACAAGAATCTTTCTCAGTGGGAAGTGGTAACTACTTTTAGAAGTAATTCTATGTTTCATGAGAGTTACTACACATTATTCTTTATTTTTTCCTATTCATACTCTCCTTCTCCCTAATAGAAGGGTCACTGTCTCTCATTTTGATTTGATTCCAGGGAGGTTGAGAGGATTGAAGTCATGTTTTGTGGCCAGGAATCACACAGCATTTCTAGGGTGCTTCAAAACAAAATACACAATCACACCTATCACACAAGCTGCAGGTGGTATCATGGACATCAACATTATCATCACAGTACAACTGATAGCAGCCAAAGCTCACCCTAGAATCAAAACTCCTTTTCATCTCAGCTGGGCTGGTACTCTCTTAAAATGTATTTTTATCTTAAATTACTTCTTTGTCAGAGAGAAGATAAATGGAGGAAGAAAATGGAAAGAATTTGGCAAAAAATATTGGAACTGAAAAGTTACTGGAGCTTGACTGTGAGATCTCACAGCTTTCCAGCATGAGGCTTTCTGTGGGCACAGGGGTGCAGAGACCACTGCTGGTGTCTCCAGGGGAGCCAGGTCCTCATGAATGCAAAGTTGCACATAAACTCTGCTCTGTAGGGGCTGTGTCCAAGCTGGTGACATGGGAGATTCACAGGGCACTGTTCCAGGCTGGGTCATGCTGGACTTCGTTTGGAGGAGCATTTCATTGCTCTGTGATACTCAGTAGTGAGAGGGGAGTGGGGCTAAAACAAACAACCCAACAACACAACTAACCACCCCAAAATACTTTAAGGTTCAGCTACAGTCCTTCTTTCCTACAAAAAAATATTCAAAACCAAAAAGTGTCTCTGAGGATGCTTGAAAGCATTTTCTTTTCCTATTGCTCAAACTTCCAACATCTTCCCACAATAATGTTGTAGATAAAATAAGACTTTCATAAATGGTTTCTAATTTTTTGACATCTCAATTTATATGAGTTAAACAATGAAATTCAGGTTTTCACTTGTTTAACACCATTTCCATAGTTTTATCTACTCTGTAAAATTAGATCATCATCTGCCAGCTGGGTTTTGGTAACCTGAGTGAAAAGAAGATCCACTATCCATAGCAATTTAACTGTAACCCATGGATCTTAGACAAAAATGCCTGGAAAGGGTTAAGGGTTGTCTGTTTCTCACCTGATGAAGATTTTAAATGGATGGTGCATCTCCTTTTTGTTTTCTTTGGCTAAGGAAAACAAGGAAAAAAGTAGTGGAATGGGAAAAGGTAGAACTTACTGCCCTTTTTGGAGGCGCCCTTTTTGGTGGGGCCCTTTTTGGTTTGATCCAGTGTTAAGAGTTTTCTGTTACATTAATGATTTACTTGGCAAGGAAAGTGCTTACATTGCATGGGGACAGGACCCGCTTTCTGGGCATGGGATAGCCCCAGCATGCACCTACTCCACCCAATCAGGGATGGCTGAAATCTCAGTAGATAATATAGGATAATCCCAGAGTGTGAACCTCAGTGGAGGTGATAAATCAGCAATAATAATGAGACAGTCCCCAGAAAAAATAATTAAAAAATAGGACGTATTTTGAATTGTGGAAGATTTAAGAATAAAGAGGTCACAGATAGTGTAAGATTGTTCCTGAGAGAGAAGAGAAAAATGCAGATTCCACTTCGTAATATTCTCTGAACTTAAACTCAGGCACAAAGTCCTGCAAAGTCCAGTGGGAATAATTTGCTTCTTTGCACTTGTCTGATATTTTTCTTTCAAAGTTTCTGTTTGGTTTTTTTTTAATTCCTTTCAGAGACATTGCAGAACCAACTCATGTCTCTCTACATCTGTGTGACATTGATTTTCTTCCTTAATGAATTACATGGGATTTCTGGCTGATTCATTCCTGTACTACCATGGTCCCTAGGTTTCTTCTCGAAATTTTGCAAGGGAAAGGCACAATCCTCAGCTTGATTACAGCTGGGGTTAATGCTAGAGACCTGTCACACGTATTTTAATTAGGAGCAAACACAAATTAAATTCCAGGATAAAATACTGTTATATCTTACCATAGGTCTTTAGGGGGTCAATAGTTTCGTGCTTTGCCAGGGATGAGCACTGCTAATGTTAACATTGATTAAAACACCGAAGATAATACTTTTCAGATTATGGTATATGTCATAGTCTTTCTTCTGGCAAGATGATGCATTTAGTTGCTGGCTGTAGAGATAATTACCTTATGGATATTACCTTATGGCTATTATGGAGAATAACTGATTTCTACCATAGGGATGTGTATCTGTATACATATATGTGCTCATTAGCACAGGGAAAGAAACAGGAATTGTTGGGTGTGCCCATATACATATATGTGAAAAGAGAGGCAGATTGATTCTTCCATCAGGAAACATTTAGCTATTGACAGAGGCATGTTGCTTTTTCGCCAACTGACCTACATGAAAGAAGCCAGCACCTAAGGGTACAAACCAACAGGCATGAAGGTGAAAATGAAGATCTCTAACTGGGGACATGTGTAACAGAGGATATGATATCTGGTAAAAGCTGAGAGTAATATTAAATCAGTTGTCCTTGAGACATGCTCTCAGAACTTGCAAAAGACATTGGGATAATTCTGTTTAAAGAGGTAACATATATGAATGTTGGTTTTAACAGSTGGCAAGCGTAGGTATTTTCTTAACCTTTGATATATCATTTTATTTTTAATCCGTGTTTGATTTTATGTTAAACTATGAGCTATTGGTTCTAATACTAGTTTTAGCTTGAAATTTGTACATTTTGGAGGGCTTACTCTGGTTAAGGAACTGTGCACACAAATGTTTCTTCAATTTTTTCATCTATATCGAATCAAAGATATTGTCTGTTCCTATGTCTTTTATTTAGATGTCTTGTTCACAAAGTAGCTTGTCTGTCAGAGAAAAACAAACTACAAGAAGATATATGTGGTAATAGGTTCCAGGCAAGACAAAGTCTTCTGGTGGTTCCCCTCATATTATTTTTTCCTATTCTTAGCTCCTGGTCAGTTCCCACCATGGAGAGGTGCTGCATGTATGTGCTCCTGTGATCTCTCCTCAGTGCAGCACCTGAGCTCCAGCAGCATCCCTGAGACATGGCCAGCTGGAAAAGACAGGGAGAGTGGACGTGACCTCACCCTCAAAAGCAGACCAAAGCCTTGCTTGGATATTAGAACAAATGGAAATGCTGTCTGAAGGGCAATGACCTTTAGAACACCCCATAGTTGTGAAGATAGATAGGGGATTGAGTGATAATTCTTCCTGGTAATTCCATGATGGGTTTTTACAGAGCAAAGTCCATTGGTTGAGCACTTATTTAGGGGGTTTGGAGAATTGGCAGATAACTACAGACCTTCAGTGTCAGAGAACCTCCAAAGCAATTAGTGTAAAGCACATCTGTCTCAATTATCTCCTGAGATCATGTGGTATCACATGGGCATATGGAAGAGAAATAATTCTTTCAAAGTTCCTATAAAACATAAGTAGCATTAAGAAAGGACATTCCTTTGACCTAAGAAGGAAATTCTTCTGTAGGTGATGTGAGAGGTTATGCTTGTAGGTAATGCTTGCAGCATGGCAATTACAGATGCTTAGGAGCTAATTTATTGAAACTGGTGGAAAAGGGGTCACTTCATTAATCTTATACTGAAAAAATCATTTAGGGGCAGAGMTGATGAAATTTGCAAAGCACGTTTTTATATTTTACTTAATAAAAAAAAACAGTTACACGCTTGAGGCCATGAGGGTGCAGTGAGAGCCATCTCCTCCCTGGGGACCAGGAGCTGTGGGGACCCTTTGGATGGCRTGACCTGTCCTGCAGCCCCAGCAGTGGAGCAGGGCAGGCTGGGGCTGGGGGCAGCCCCCAACCCAGACACCAGGCACCTCCACGGGAATGGCACAAGGCCAGGCCAGGGTCAGGCCCAGTGAGGGTAAGCAGGGTCAGACACAGCCCCAGGGGAGGCAGGTCATGGCTGGGTAATGCAGAAGATAATATCATGTATGTTGTGCTTGCAATGATCTGTAAATATTTTTAGCCACTCTAGAAACTACTAAAGTGGATTAATAATATCCCATCAGATCTAGTATGGTACGTATCTTTCCTTTACTATAACTTTTTCCTGCTGGTACACTGTGTATTTGATAACATCTTATGTCATTGAAAAATACATTTCATCTACTGCTCTTCTGTTTTCTTTTTACTACTCAAATTTGCTGGTGGTAACATCAAGTGAAGAAAAACTGTCTCATTGCTTACTTGCCCTCTTCAGCTCACATGTAAGTGGAGGAGAGGAAGGTTCATTACAATTCTGCAAGTTTATGGAGCTGAGAGGCTGCACAGTTTATAGATTGATCACGGTTGCAGGTGTAGTGTCTCAGTGATCGATACTGAAACATGTTTCTGGAGGCAGAAATTTGCTCTGCCTTTTGCTAAACCAAACATACTGCACCAGGTCTTCTGATCTCCAGTAGGAGTTTGGAAAGATATGTACCTTAGAATTATTGCTGAAGTGGTCATAACAGTGCAGAGAGAAACAAAACAGTTGTATCAGGGCATGTATCAATTGTCAGATACATTTTTTCAAATGGGGATTAAAGGATCAGAAGGAGTTCAAGTTTCAGGAATCTGCCTGGTTTAATATCAACATATTATTGAAACACTTTTTTGTTAATAGCTCTATGGGGGAAAGGGTTTGGAGGCAAATTCCCCTTCCTTTAGACACGATTTGTTGTTAAAAACTCGTATGAATTATTTCGATCCGTTAAAAGCTACACTGTTTATCACATAAACACTTGCAGAAGACTGAAAAAAAGATTGTACAGTGGTTGTGAAACTTGCTTCTTGTGAAGAAAGGAAAGAAAATTCATGTTTCCATGTCTGTGGGCTACTCTGAGTCTACAGTATTTCATCCAGTTGTTATCAGACCACCAGAGACAGTGCTCTATTAGAACCAGTATCTTATCATAGTATTTACAGCTGTCCTTTGCTCAGAGATTCTTTCATGGTAGATCACAGTACCCTTCTCAAGCAGAAATAATGGCAAAGGAAGAGATCCCTTTTGTTTAGCAGTTACATTCTGTAGCTGTGGGGCTGAGTGATGGTGTTCAGTAATCAAAGGAAATGCAGCAGCATATCTTTATTCTGCTCCCTTGGAGCCCTCAAACAACTTCCTGCAAAGAGCTGACTACGGATAGGAGTAAAGACTAATTTTACTGTTGCAGTTTGGAGAATTAAACTATCAGATACAAAATAATGTTTTTTTTACAAGGAATGATTTATATTTTTTTGCCTTGGCCACTCACTATCCAAATAAAATCCATTCTGTTTCTGTTTTTCATTCCACTGCAAGTACAAATACTGATTTATGTGCCTCAAACATCTCTTGAAATATCAGTCTGAGTCTTTGCTTTCCTTAAGAACACAGCAATTTATAATTAGGCTTGATTTATGTATGCTAATGAGGCACATGGGTCTGACAACTCAGGGAGAGCCAGTAAAATGAGACACAAGATGGGTAAGTCATAAAAGTTACCTGTTGGCATTTGTTTTGTGTTGGTTCATTTTCCCCACTTAATGTGATGTTCTTTCATGCTAATTT
This sequence comes from Amblyornis subalaris, assembly GCA_018881555.1. Lineage (NCBI taxonomy): Eukaryota > Metazoa > Chordata > Aves > Passeriformes > Ptilonorhynchidae > Amblyornis > Amblyornis subalaris. The sequence goes on along the minus strand of JACAXG010000027.1, from coordinate 5,140,226 downwards.
GTAGAATGATATTAGACTTTTAGTCATTTCTTGCCTAAATCAAGATWTTTGGCTGACATAGATTCCCTCAGGCTACAATAGTAAGGAATTTCATGCAGGTGTGTGATTATTCAGCTCATCTGAAGTGCTCTATAAAACTCCKTATCTGTGGCAAATTAAAAGTGGGGAATTTAGATTTTTTTTCCAAGCACTAGAATGAAAAGATGCTTCTTGTTATGAAATCACATACAGAAGAATTTACTGGAAGTGGCTATTTTTGAGACTCTAGAAGACAGTAGAAAGGTTTTGGAAGTGAATGAAAAATCTATGCTATGCAGACATTAAAGTTACTCACTGAGAATAACCCTCTTTTGAGATAGTGAAAATATTTTTGTGTCTTAAGCCATTTAATTTTTTTTTCTTTCAAATGTGACATGTGCCTGAATTTGTTTTATGTAAGTGTAGCATTTAGTTACAGATCAATTGATAAAATATATTGATGAGAAATAGTATCAGGAAAATGTGTAATTCCCAAAGGATATATGCCACACTTCAGAAATCAGGGAAATACACGTGTTGCAGTGAAAAAGGGTGAAAATTCCTTCAGCCTAGGTATCCAGTTAAGGTCACTGCTACCAAAACKGGCATATTCAAGGGAAATGTTTCCTAGACAGAGGATTATTATTTTATTTTTTAAATTACTTTTTAAAAAAATGGGAGAATGACCCTCAAAAGTGGAGCTGTTGGAAGTGGCATTGGTTAAAGCTCTCGTTGTAGATGAGGTCAGGAAATAAGAGTACTTGAACTGCAGGCAGTACAGTTAATGATGCTACTGGATAGTGTCTAAGAGATCTACAGACTCCGTGATTAAAGCAGGTCACATGAAAACATCTGTCAAAAAGGGAGAGAAAAGGCACCGATTTCTGAAAACTTCTCCATCGAAGGGTGTTGAGGATAATTCCCTGTTTTCTTCTAGTAACTAGTCTTTTTGTACGATTGTTGCTGAAGTTTAGATTCTAAATGGGTATGTGATCTACCAAAATTGTTGCCTTGACAGAGCAGACACTRTATTAGAATGTTGTTTCAGTGTACTAGCAGTTGAACTACTGTGCTGTTAGAGACAAGGTACCTCATAGTTCCACTCTTTTTTTTTTTAATGCACATGTGTGTTCACACACTGGGGAAAATCAAAAAATTTAGAGAGGGATTTAAGACTGAGTCTATGCCAGTGTTACACTTGACCAAGGAAAAATAAGCTRTTCCCTATCTACCATTACACTGACAATGAGTTATTTCCTTTATTTTCAATATAAATTCTTAGGTTTTTTTATTAGAGCAGGCTTATATTTAATATTTACCCTGGATTTCATACATCATATTCCTAATGCATCTCGAAAAACAATTAAGTGATTTAGAATCAGCAGGTATGGGGAGTCTGGTGAAAAGCATATTTTCAAGATTTATTTATTCTAAAATGACTGGTATAGCCACAGAACTGATGAGCACAATTTTTCATAAATGAACTGTGTAATGCATTGGTGTTGGYGAACCTTCATTGAATGACTGCACTGAACAGTTTGCCTTAAAACTTATTGGATAACAGCAGTGATTTTAATTCTCTGTACTCTATACTCGATTAACAATTATGAAGCTGCAGATTTTGTTTTCACTTATCACAGAGACACTATTTAAATTTTGAAATTAAATTATTCTTTAGGTAACTTAGTTCATATTGTAATTTATACATAACCACTAGAAATCAACATCTCTGAACAATGCTGAATCTTTAATCCAAATATTTTACAGCAGGAGATTGTCAGTCTTCAGTTGCTGACTTGATTGCATAGGATTTTGACAAGCAGGTGTTACTAGGGAGACATTAACATCTTAGGTGTTTTTTTAATAAAACTTATTTATGGGTAAATATTCKTCTCTTCATTTCTGAAATATAAGCTTTTTAAAGAGAATTTCGCTTTTTTCCCTTATGTTCTCATTATCTGTTTTTGTACAAAAGTGGGTTGTATTTATTATTGCTGTTGTGCAAGATTTGAAGCAAATCTCTTTTATCAGATAAATTCTTTTTAGGCTTTATCATAACATATCCACAGTGAAGTCAGGTTCTTTTGCAAATTAAAATACTATGAAAGGGTTTTGACAGTTAGAGAAGTGAATGCTATCTACACTTAGTAACTAGGACACACAAACCTTTTGCTGTCCAGATAATCTTACAGTATCATTTCATTACAAAATGCCACATCAGAAATAGCGTTTTAGGTTTTTTTGCATGCTGTTTGTTTCCTTTATAGAGCAAATATCTTTGCATTTCGCCAGCTTTCTTCATAATGAGAGATTTTTCATAGGGAACATTTTATTTGTGCTGTGGTCTGATTCTYTTATCAAGCACTCGCTATGTTCCAGATAATTTTAACAACTGTGATAGTGTGTAAAAGTTAAAGAGTRTGGCTGCACAATTCCTTCAATCCAMTTKCTGAGTTCCCGATGATAACATAARCTMTATGAGTGGGATGAAAACCATATTGCAGTTTGCACCTACTTTTARGGTCTCTGCTAATACAGTTTCTTCAGATGAATGAGAAGTGGAAGTGATTTATTTAGTTTCACTCTCCTTGCTTTGCTACAGAGATGATGTTGGGGCAGGTTTAACTCCATTTTTAGAATCTCAGTACTCTACATCTTAATTTATTCTTCAACTTGTATAGCATTCTTATGGAAATTATTACTTCTGTGTAAACTATCTCAAAATGTATTTGATATTACTTGAGATTTATGTAGGCTAAATATATACTTAGGACTTGATTTCAAAACTGTAATGCATGTTTTTCCTTAGTAGCTTTATATAGTCTGATCAGATACCTGTATTCCACACTGACACTGAAAATAGGCTGCTGAAATCCATCCTACCCATGTACTGTCAAATATCTCCATGTCCAGAGGTCTGTAAAACTCACAGCAGTTCAGTGCAGAATATAACAGAGAATGTAAAYGTGAATTTTGAAATAAAGAGTATGGGTAATGGGGGGAAAGAAAATGCTCCCTAGACTGGGAAAGGAAGGGGGAGAGGTATCTTGTTATTTGCTTGCACGGATGAGATTGCACCTGCACATGTGTCCATAAATGCTGTTTATCCTGCACTGCTGTGCCACAGAGGCAGCAGAATGTGTGTCGGGAACTTCCCAGGACACTGCAGAGCCAGGCTGTGTCCAGGGAGGCACGAAGCTCACACTGACCAGAGTGGACAGAATGAAATGGGTCCCCTTTTGTGCTGGTAGCTGTTGAACTTGTCCCTTTAAAGCTTCAGCACCTGATATTTAGACCTGTTGTTTTTGTATCTGGTGAATTGTTCCTGCTAGACAGGTACGTCCACTCCGTGCTTGCAGCTATGGTGTAGCAAATAGCCTGGTTTTTTTATTTTATTTTATTTTATTTTATTACTCTTGCTTTTAAATAGATAATCATATCTATGCTCCCTGGTGTGTTCAGAGCCCAGCCGTGAAACATCCCTCACATCTTCCCCACTGCCTTATAGTTCTGGGCAGTGACACCACAATGTGGAGTCTGGGATTTGACACTGAGATCTGTTCCCACTGACACATTTGTGTCTGTCTGCCAGTAGTAGTTCACTGACATCTCCACAAGTCTTGTTTGGCTCTCGGTGAGGGGACTGGTTGGATTATTAATTTATTTGTGGCTTTGGTGATTTTTTTGAGACTACCTAATCTCACATATGGTGATACCAGTGTTTCCTAAATTGYAGGTATATGCCTTATTTTTCCTGTACCCTCTTATCTTTCAATATTGSAAAAGCAAGGTTAGAATATCCGTGAGGCACTGCATGACTGCGCTTCCATTCAGGGACCCTCACCTGTCTGTGCTTGTTGCAATCTGTATTTCTCCTGTGGAAGCCATATGATGGTTTTTAGTAGGTCATTTGTGGTTTTTGTTCTTTTGKTTTTTTTTTCCTGTAGAAATGACTGTACACAGCAGCCATCTTTGCTATGGAGTCATCAGAACCAGTGTTAGACCTGAATTTGAATTCAGGGGTTCCAGTGCTTTTGGAGAAGTGTACTGTGCCTGACCCTACCATTTGCCTGTATCCAATAGCAGTTGAAATGACAGATCTAGCTTAAAACATTATCGAATGTGCAATCCAGTGGTTTGGTGTTTTTTTTCTTGAGCCTTTTCACTTAATGTCAGAGTCCTCTAAAAAAGCTACACTCTCAAAGCTGTTGTAAAGAATAATGGCAAACCAAAGTAATTATTGTTCAAACAATTTTCCATATTCCATACTGTGTGATCTTTTTTTCATATTCATATGACGTTTCTGTTTTCATTGGACAAGGTACAATGAGTTTAATACCTTTTTATTAAATTCCATTTCTAATAACTAGAAAGAATTGCATTCTTTTCTCTRTAGTACATGCTTTAGCATACTGCTCACCTTTGGTTTGCAGAGGAAACGCAGGGTGAATGCTTACTGCTCAAATGAACAGGAAATAAAAGGCCCTTTTTTAATTTGATGCATGACATGATGTCCTGAATAAGAAGAGTCTGAATATTGAGTGAGTGGCATCCTGGATCATCTTACTGCTGCAGAGTCAATCAGTAAGTTTTCTGTGAGCCTTTATCACAATGGCCTGCACAGGAGCAAACCTCAGATGTTACTGGAAGGGATCTGTGGCAAATACAAACTTCTGGAGGGTGGTTACTGCATTTTGGATTCTAAAACATGATGGTAGATGAGTTCTGGTCTTGCATTGTAGTCATTCATGAACTTGASACCTGCATAATCCCCGCATGCTGATCGTGGTGCTCAGGATATTGCATGCAAATGCTGCTATGAAGTGTAATGGCCTCAGAAATGCCTCACACCAGTGAAACTCAGTGTGGTTACAAAGCAGTGCAAAACAGATAATTTTTTCTTGATAGGACATAAGTCCAAAATCTAACAAGATGCATAAATTGCTTGTTATGCATGAATCCTGGTAATAACAAAAATAATAGTAGGATTAACAACAAGCCTGGAGTTCATGAGCAACAATTCAGGAGTCCATGAATTAAAAGACATTAACCTACCTGCAGAGAAGCTGAGTATTTGTATAGTTAATGCATTTTGTTTGCTTCTTGCCAATATATTAAAGGATTTCAAGTACCTATTCAAGAAGCCAGCTGGAAAAGATGTTGGCCTAATTAAAGGTTGGTTCTTATTTGAGGCAAACTGTAGTTTTTTGTTTTTTTTTTTTTTTAAATATGATCTATATTGGCAGGTGTTTCTGTGTCCGTTGGAGGAAAACATATAGCTACAACTGAATGAGGTGCAAAAGGCAGTTGATTTGAATATCTAACTGATTTATAAATCTATTAAAATTTAAGAAATGTGTCAGTTCCTTATAATGCAGGAAATAACTGCTTTAGACATGTATTTTTCTGAAATATTATTGTAAGTACATGCTAGACTCTGCTTCTTAACTGTGCATTCTGGTCTTTCTTTAAAGCAGTYGTGAGGAAAATTCCCCAACTGTATGCATATTCCTTTTCCAAAGGCATTGTTATATGTATTTTTGAATCCCTAGAAGCCACTACCTCTACAACATTGAGGTGTTGTGTGGACACAGGCAGGGAGAGCCTCTACAGCTCCACAGAGCTTAAAGAGAGAATGGGCAGATCAGCAAAGGCAATGGTGTATTTTACCTGTGAAGGAACTGACRCAAAGGGACATTAAGCGATTTACAGTCTATGTCACAGCCAAAACCTGGAAAAGCCAGTACTTCTTCCTCATATTCATCTAATRCAATGTCTAAATACAACTACTATATTCACAGCACTGAGCTCTCACTGTTATTCTGTAGTATAAATGGCTTTTTCCAAGATATACATACTGAAGTCTTTCCTCATCCTTTTATTTTTCTAGGCTGGATGATTCAAGTGTCAAAGATTTTCCCACAATAAAGGTTTTTTCAAGCCTTAAATACACCTTGTAGACTTTGTAGCATAATTTCAATTTTGTTTTGAAAGAGCTTTTAGTATCTGTATTTTAAAACGAAAAAAAAAAAGATTTAAACATTTTTGCTGGAGGTGACATAAATTGTTGCATTATTGTGGGGAAGGGTTATCTGATTTGCTCATGTTTCTTGTTTTGAAACAAAACTGTGCCACAACYATCTAGTCCAGAGGAAATAAAATAGTGAAACAATAATTGCACAGGCCTAGATGAAATCCTGGCTCAGTTAAAGTCAATGGAAAAGCCCTCACAGATGGCAGTGAGACCTAAATTCTGCCCATTGGTTTCATTGCCATTGGAAAATTCATGCTGAAGGACATGACAGCTCTCCTGTGTGCTGACTGCCTTCTCCAGCAGTAAAGGAAAGTCAGAATGAGAATTTATGGGCTTCATCTGCTTTCCAAGAGTTGCGTTCTCCAGGAGTTGATTCTGAATCATAAATACATTCTTGATATTTAAGCTAAAATCAGAATAAAGTGTAGATTTTTCAATTAGTTTCTCAGAAATTTTGGCTTATATTCTACCAACTTTATTTACAGAAACTTGTATAGCTCAGGTGCACTAAAACTGCAAAGTCACCCATATGTACACACATATGTTATACACGCACATAGAGACCCCACACTTCTATTCCACCAGCTTTATTTGCCAAAGTTTTTATAGCTCAGGTGGCCTAAGCAGAAACTGTAAAGTCACACATTATGCCTATTATGACATTCCTTTTACATACACATAGATCGTTCAAAATAACRTTTTTAAGTTACAAGTTCTTTTTTTGGTGAGAATTTCTAAATTCTGTTAAAATCCGCCCAGATAAAATATTTCTTGTCAGATCTGTTAAACAAATTTGAGTTTCATTATTAACTTCAAGTGTGTGATGTATCTTCTAGGAAGGGTAATAACCCAACATAGATCCTCCTCAGTGTCCTACTCAATGCAGTTTTGTGTCCTGTAGTACATATTAAACACTATCCTATATTCGAGAGRTGCCTAATTATTATTAGATAAGGAACATAAAACTGGCTGGAGCACTTCAAATCACTTGTCCACAGCAGGAAAATCCTACTTACAACTATGTTTAACTAAGAATATTAGTTGATAATCTAGTAATACATGCACGATTTGTGAAAAAAAAAAAMCTATGAACTTTGAGTTAATGGTGCAATTTCAGACTATTTGAAAAGTGTTTTCAGCTTCATTTGGTGTTATAATTGACCCACTGATGAAGCAAGATCATCACACTATGTAAAGTTGCTGTAGCTTCATTGACATCAAAAGGCAAATTTAGACAGCACACAAATCTAGCTTGTAGACTCTAAAAATACAAAATAAAAATCAGTGCCAGACCAAATAATTTCAAAATTGAAAAGAGAGGACTGCTCAAAGTAATGTCAACCATCTGGAAGCGAGACTGCATAGAAAGAAAAAAAATGTCTCTGTCCAAGTTTTCAACTTTTCTGAAGCTTGTAGCAAAAATATGAACATTGGCAGGAGTTCAAACACGAAGGCTGTGAAATGATCTTAKAACTAGTCAAGGCCATGGCAATGAATTACAGTAAGATACTGCTACTAGCAATAAATGGACAGAGAGTTGTAGGCAGATGGTCAAGAATATGGGAAGAAAGTAGACTGGTAAAGCTATCTCCTGATAAAGCAAGTAGTTATAAGTAAAATCAGTCTTTTTGTTTACAGTAGTCACTACTGGCTTGGTGAGTTTTGCTTGTGGATTAACTGCGGCTGAGAAACCATTTGTGGATGTTCAGTAGAGGAAAAAAAGAAGAATAAAAATAAAAGTGGCTTTGTTCATGACTCTCTTGTCTTCAGGATGTCTCCCAATTCACACACGCTTAGAACACCAGAAGTGATCACCTGCTCTAGGAGATGGGTCATAATCTGATTAGGTGYCGAGTTAGAAATTAGATTTTTGCCCTATTCTCCCTGTTGCCAGGTTGTGCATTGTTTGGAAGGCTGTGTGTTGTGGTGGGATGGATTAAAAGGACTGGAAAGGAGCTCCTAAGTTACCAGGTTGTGGCCATGCATGGGTGGCTGGCTGTGTGACTCTCAGGAAATAACCTTTTTCCTTGAAGGAGGTCACTAAAAGGGCTGCTGCCAAACATAATTATGATCATATGGGGCATTTTAATGCAGCTCAAGGTAAATAAAGGTAAATAAATATAGATGGATTACTGGCAGTAGCACTTTCCCAAAATGCAGCAGGATTTTTTCATGTTTGCACATTCTCTCTCTCACACACACACACACCTGTTGGATCTCAAGAGGGCAGTCCTGGACTGCCTACTCTGAGACAGCTGACATTGGGGATACTCTTTGGCTAAATTAAGGTGAAACAACACCAAATGATCAATTAGAAAGTTTTATTTATGGYAGCAAYGATTTAAACCTTAAACTTTATGATAGGCTGAGTAGCCCATTGTAGCAACAATTTAACATTTCTGAACAGCCTGTGGTAGCAGGGAATTAAACTTCCAATGAGAGGAAGAAAGGAAGAAGGAAAGATARGGAAATAGAGGTAGAGAAGAAGATCTGGATCACCACCCAGGGTTCCAGCATTGTGTCTGTTCTGGTTTCTTCGGGTGGMAGCTGCATGTGCTGACCTCTCAGTTGCACTATTTATGGAAGGGTCCCTGCCCAGGCACATTTTGTTCTTCTCAAACTTGTCAGAAGGGGGCTGGGAGGTCTCTTGGTCTCAATCCCCCTCTTGTCAGAGATGAAAGTGCAGTGCTGCCTCAAACTTGGTTTTGGAGATAGTTACCCAAGAYAGGGAAGTTGGTCCCTGAAAAGCTCTGTCCTGCCTCCACAAGATCCTCCTTTCTAACTGCACCTTATCTCGTTGGCATGGTAACATTCCTTTTCTCTTCTGCCAAGTGTTCGAGACATTAACTCTTTCAGGTTTTCAGTCTCCCACACCACCCCATGGCTCAAGCAGTCTGTCTAATCTCATTCCTGTAGAGCTCATCTTCTAGGATGGTGATCTGTACAAACAGGGCAGGGAAGAAGCTGAAGAGTGTAGGCAATTAGTCATACATTGCGCTGCTGCCAAGACAATCATCAAAAATATAACTCACACAATAACCTCAGCCAAATGTTCACCAACYCTCTTCCCCATCCTGTGAATCTCGATGGTCTCAGCAAGGAGTTGAACCTCTGACACTGAATAAGAAGATATAATACAAGACATACAAGATTTAATAATAATCACTTTGTCTGGCCCAGCCAATAAACATTACATTTGAACAGYAATTTCCTCTACCCTTACTAGATTTTAATCTATCAAGAGTGATCCATTGTCTCAGTTGCATTAGTGATTCCTCCATCTGATTACCCATCTCCTCAACAGAATTTCTCCTTAACGTCTTCCTTGACAGAATTTCTCTTTTGTGCTTTTGATCATTCCTGCAGGGAATGTTGTTCCCACAGAATTCACCATGTTACTATCAGTTGATTTGCTATGCAAGTGTTCAGTACCACCTGATGCAGAAAATTATTTGGTGCAGACAGTTTGGCAGTCTGCATTCTCTGCTTAGTTATCCATTTGGCAGCAAGCTGATCGGAAAGGCTCTCTGTCCCATTTCCTGGTTGTTCCTGTAAAGCCTGAACTAAGTCTTGCAAAGACTTCATCCTTTTGCTTCCTGGCTATTGGTTCACATGCCTGTTGTGCTGGGCAGTGACTACAGCAGCCCCCAGCACCACACAGACTGATGCTTTTCCTTTTCATGCCTTGATTTTCGTGTCAGTAGGTGTGTGTGTGAGATTGTTGTTATAATTATATGCACTGCTTTGAAGCAAACATGTCCATACTCTGTTAATGCTGTTTTAGCATTATTTGCAATTTCTATGTTAGAACTTATGCCACAGCCTGTGGACAATGATCTCCACCTGCAGCACTCAGAAGCTGCTCACACAATCCGTGCAAGGTCCTGTAATGGCCTTGTTGCAGCAGAGGCACAAGGTGTGCAGTGTCACTTTTGGTATATCATCACATGGCAGTACTTAGCCTTTGTTAATTGGAGAATTACTTGGCTGTGCCATGTCTTTCACAGCCTATAAGCAACGTTTCTTCTTCGAGATGTKTTTCTGAAACATGAAGAAGCTCAAGCACTGACAGAAAATGCAGTGAGTCAGTCATGACAGTAACTCATAAATGATGTGACCTACATCTAAAGTAAAATTCTGTATAAAATTTTCTGTCTGAAATAATAACTCTAAAAGTGACATTTGCCCTTTAGATATACAGATACAAATAAAGGGTAAATTAATCATAGCGAATGAGTCATTTTAAAGATTACAAGCTTCCACAGTATTGTTATTATGAAAGTTTTGTTCCCTGAAGATGCTCTATACCTGATAAGGTTTTAGAAATTTAATTGAAAAAGTTTAATAAAGAATTAAAATTATCATGTGCCCTTTTGCAGAAATACAAATGAACTAAGAGAGTCTTTGTAAAAGAAGCTAAGGTGAATAGCATGTTAGTATTCCTTTGAATGCCATATCAACTTCTTGCTATTGTTAATAAAATTATGGTTGTTTTACTGGATGGAATGATTTTAAAATAAATAGCTTCTGTGCACATATTACAAAGATTTCAATATCACTGTTTCACAGTGTTGAGATAATGGGAAAGAAGATACACTTAAAGGTCATTGTTTATGCTGCAGTTATATGTTTTACAATGCCTGAATGATGATTTTAAAAGAGTAACTGAATACTTATAACTTGCAGGATTGATATTCTTTCAGATGCTGACAAACATACATCTAGCTAGATAATAGAAATTATTCTCTTTTTCTTTTTATGTGTTTGTTCATACAAATACAACATATAGTGCATTCAGCTGTGACTCATGAATAAATCTTGAAGATGCACAAGAATCAGAGCATTCAAATCTGATTTTCAACTGAAGGGAAAAAAGTTTGAATTGAATTTCTTTAGTCCATTGGGAAGAAGTGGTTTCATTTAACCCCTTCTCTGTTAAAAATACTTGTCCAAGCCATCAGTGTAGAGAATTTTGGGAGAGGTTGTCAGAGACACCCGAGAGAATTAGCATTTAACTCCCACTTAAATGGGAAATAAAGGCTGCTGACTTGCTAACAGAACTGCTCACTCAAATTCTTTGGTCTTAAAGGTCCAGGACAGCTCTGTTCCACATCCCTCACTGGGCTTTGCTTCATTTATCTATTCCACTTTTTCTGTATGAAGATGGGAAGAGATTTATACTGATGTTACRCTTCAACACCACAACACTTCACAATGTACCTCGATAATTTCATTGCATTTTAGCTTTGTATTCTTAGCACTGATCCCATCTGTTCCTTCTTGAYAATTTGCCTGCCTTTGCTCAGGTGGGTTTCTCTGTGACTTTTATGGTAAATTCTCGTGGTTTTCTATAATGTTCTTCCATGTCTCCAAGACATAGAGTGCAAGAGAAGGTTTTAGTCTCCTTGTAGGTGTGATAGGTTTCTGTGCAAGAGGTGGTTTGGTCTTTTTTTTTTTTTTCCTGTAGTGCGATGTGGACTTAAAAGATATATGAAATCTGTGTAAGATTTCTCTTTTGAGATCGGGAACAGCTCATAGTTTTCCTTAACTTTCTCTTTTAAGGGACAGGTAGTAATTTTCCAAAATTAGCATTTCATAACAAAATCATAACTTGCAAGATTAACTCTTCTTTTTTTTTTAATAATATTCCTACACTCTCACTATTCATTCCTTTTATCACATTATGATCTCTTAAGATTTTTCATTTTCTTTGTATTATACAGTGTACTTCTATTCTGCTTTCCATAGGTGCATTTTTTTAATCTTTCCTTGGATCTGGAAACTGAATTCTTGTGCCAGTATGTGACAAAAGCAGCTTGATATGACTTACAATTTCTAGATTTACAGATTTAGGCCAAACACATCTACTTTATCTCTCTATTTTTTTCTTGCAATAAAATTGTTGACAATTCAAAATACTTCAAAACAACAAATCATTAAAAATACATATTAAACAACATTATTGCAGAACATACCTTTGATTTATATGAAACGTTAACTGTAGGCATTTTCTCTTGTGTCATTAGAAAAGTAACCAGGAATTCTCCTGTGAAGGGATGGGATCAAATTAAAAGGGTCTTTGTAACATCTTTAACCCACAGCCTCTGAGGGAAGGATATTTTCTGAACTTTCACGTGAACAGTTATCAAAACCTGCTCCTTTTCTGKGATTGTGTCCTGGGTGTTTGCCAGTCACAGCACTAGGGGAAATAAGTCTTCTGTGAGCTTAATTTTAAGGTTAATATTCCTATGAGGCTTGAAATTAAGGACTGGATACAAGCTTCAAGTGCTTATGTATAGATGTAAGTTGAATTAATGCACTTGGGGACTTTGAGGATGAATATATGTAAAAATAGACTTTTGCATATGATTAATTGGGACAAGTAGATTAAAAATAAAAAGAGAAAATTTGAAAGGTGAGAAAATATTTACARGGTGACTCCTCATTAACTTAACAGCAGGAAGACATCAATGCCTTCTCTCTCCAGTCCTCATGTTTCACCAGGATGCAGGGCTGAGGCTACAGAGTCATCTCCAAACAATGAGCAGTTTGTAACGGGTGTTATTGTCTGCACTTTGCAGGCTTCTGGGTCTTGATACAGCCTAAAAAGTACAAGGTGCCGTGTCAAATGGCAGAGTTTTCATAAAAATCCTTTTAATCTTAAGGAGCCCTGGACTTCTTCCAGCTCTCTCTAGAAGAGGCCCTTTCAGCCTACAGGGGGCATAGACACAATCAAGTAATGGATATATCTGTATTACATCTTAATATTAAGATACTATTTTTAATCATTTTAAGTCTCTTTAGGTTTTGTAGTTTTTCAATAAAAGAAGRGGAAAAAATCTATATTGCCAGCAGATTGTTCCAGTTTTGAAATAAATATTCCCTCATGACCCAGAATGGGAAGTCAGCTAATCCCAGGCACTGTAGGACCACATAGTGAAGTGTAGAAAGATGGGTATGAATATTTCAGAATACTGTTAAACAGTATTGTTAGAGCTGTTCAATCTTCTTAATTTACTGGGATTTGTAACTAGGTTTAACCTTTCCTAATGTATATTAATTTATAGGTGCAAGAGGGTTGGCTCAAATATTTAAGCTCCCCTTTTTCTTCTTCTGTATCAATGCTGATTTGGCCAACAAACATTGAGTAGTGAGATATTTAATAGCCGACTTCGATAGCTTCTGGTGTGCATAACACCTTTATCCTTGTTCTTCTTTGGTATGGTGGAGASTTCTAACATTGAATCCRTCTGCCTGTCTATAGGCAGATTACKGATATTAAATGTCCTAAATCCTATTCTACTAAAATTGTTTCAGTGTGCGGAGTATTTATCTACATAATGTTTTTAACCTAGAGAATYAGATATTCATGCAATACAATAATGAATTGTTATAATTTAAGTCAGCACATGCTTTGGTAGAATGTTTCAGGGAAGGAACATAGTAAAATAAAAATAGATTTTTAAAATTAATCTGATTATTTAGTCATGTTTCAGTATATCCAATAAATGTAACAACATCACATTTTAGAACTTGATTGATATTTTCCATCATATGTAGAATATTTTTTGCGGAGTGGTTGAAAGCACTTTAATTATGACATTTAATAACAATATAATGCCTATAAAGGCATTATCACTATAAAGGATATAGTGATTTTATCCTCATGCTAGAATGGTTGTCTGGGTCCTTCGCAAGTTTACAAGTGAGTTTTATTATTAAGGTGTACAGTGAAATTTCTGTCTTGGTAGGACTTYCTCAAGGTCTAGGAAAAAAGAAAAAATTTCCTAAACCTATATTACTTGTAAGGAGAGTAACTTTGTGATTCAGATGTTTTCAGATGAGGAAATTGAAAGAAACCRGAAAATGTGATCTTCTAAGTTTTCAGTTACTAATTTTCTTTAAAGTATTTCTGAAATTCTTCCAAGCATTTTGTATTCTTAGCTACTGAAAATCACAACTAAGTCATCACAGGGTTATGTGTGGGCAACATATGTATAAATGACAGTAGTGTACATCTAAATGTGCCATTCATATGCCTAGATAGGGCTCAGAAGTCTATGCCTGCTTGTTTATAATGAATACACGTTCAGGCAGTAAAGATTAGAAACTAATTATGCACATGCTGTCAGTACKAATATTTGTTCTTAATTTGATTTACAGTACACCAAATAATAAACCTGACTAAAATTACAAAAAGTTATATGTACAGCTATTAATATGCTCTTTTTATAGTACCTTATTCATTTTTAAAAAGCATGCTGAGTTTTAATGTTGGTAAAGCAGATGAAAGGCGTGTAAAGCTAAGATAAAAACCAGTGAATACTCTTATTTAGCAGTAATATAGATTGCTTTTATACTCTTTTGTTTGAGCCCATTGTGATATTATGTATTTCAAGAGATGAAAAGAAGTCTAGGTACAATTAATTACTATGAACTGAAAGCATCAATTAGGAAGTATCCAGTCCTTAGTAACGGAAGTCATTGATGGGAAAGCAGTGAAAAGAGGTTTGGATATTGGTTATCCTTTGATTTCAGCCTCCCATCGCGGCTGAGGAGGAGCATGTGCTGTGCTGTGCCACACGTGGGTTTCCTCTGCAGTTCCAGGCTGATGTCAGCACAGCGCTCGAGGGCATCATCCCCTTGGGGTCGGTCCCCACGGGGCTCACACCGTGTGACAATGCTCTCACCGAGCTGGGACTGWGCTGCCACGGCCAGGCTCTGCCAACACTGGCAGTGAGAAGTCCACTTCGGGCTCACTCATTTCTCAGCATATCAGCTCCAAATCGTGGCACCTGCACTGCTCCCGTCAGCGGGGGTTTGGCAAAGCACCGAGTGTACAGCGAGGGGTGCAGTCTGGGCGAGTGGAGCTCAACTTCCCGAGCTGGGGTCACGAGTGATGCCAGGTGAAAAGCAAGGTGGGCCTCGTCCTGACCTCACGAACAGCCCTGTGCACCCTTCCAAGGGGCAGTGGGGAGGGAATTGGCTCTGCACAGCGAGGATATTTTCATCTATCACAAGAGCACTATCTCACAGTCTAATCCGCTCCCGAGGAATTTAAAGTACCTACAAAAAAGCACCTTAGAGATCCTGACAGAAGCTCCCAGTACAGTAGTAAATCTCCTAGGACAGAATGCTCAACAAAGAGAATGAGAAAATAAATTTATCATTTCAATATCCATTAGTGGCTATCTGTGGTGCTGTACACACATTAATAATAAAAAATGTTAGGCTTATAAAAAAAGGCATCTGCACATTTCTGAAATATATTCATTCTGTTATCAGTACCCAAACTTTATGATAGATCATCATGTAATTTCCTGAGTATGCTGTTCCTTAGCTGGAGCACATATATACATCTGCCATTAACAGGAAATAAATATGTGCCATTTTGGCATTAAGATTCATGTCCCAACATGATATCAGATCTTTTTTAATTTTTTAACTGATACCTTCAGTAAACCAGAATGCCTAAGGACTTGGATGATCAGATAACTGTTAGAAGCACATGGAATGAAAATGCTTTTCCTTTCAGTGTCTCACCACCATCTGCTACATTCTTCAGAGTGGCATTATTTCTMCAGACTATTAATAGGAGCTACATATCATCTTGAGCTGTTTCTAAATAATTAGCTCCAAAAGTCATATTCTTGGCTGYATATTTGATACTTTTTTTTTTCCTCCTCAGACTGAAACTGTTCTTTATTTTTTTCTGATGTTTTCTTATCTATACAGTGGTACTTCAAGCTGCTGTGTTGGAGTTTCTTAAAAGCTGAAACCAAACCAAGAAAACCACAAAATCCAGCCCCCAATAGAACAAACAAATAATCCCCCTATTGTATTAGTGAGTAATTTAGTTTAGAAATGATGATGAGTTTTCCTGGTTTTTATTCATGGTATTTGATTGTGTATGATTAACATAAAACTACTGTGAAATATGTTTGCTCTTTCACTGGTTTAGTTTTCCTTATCAAAATTGCCCACGTACCTGTGAGGATTCCATTAGGAATTCCTAACTGTATTTCCTCAAAATTTCAACTTTACATATCTAGATATCCACATACTTTGAAATGTCTTGCAGAAGGCATTGTCCAGGATGTAAAAATAGAATAAAATAAAGATTTGTTTGTTGGGGTTTCGTAGTTTTTTTTTTTTTTACATAAATAGATAAAAAGAAAAGATTTTTGGCACTCTTGTTCAAGGTACTGAACAATGTCTTTTTACTCTTCATATTTTGTGCCCTTTTCCTGAATTATTTAGTGGCTTAGTCATGTGGTGGGAGATTGTTTTATTGCAAAGGAGGCAGTTCCCCATGAGACAGATTAGAAGAAATTTTATTTACTTTTTAGAACTGTATATCTGCTTGTGTCAATTGAAAAATGTRTGCCTCGATTGTATACATGAATTTATTTTCAGTTCTTCAAAGATTGATTTTATTAAGCTAGAAAATAATATTATAGATTATGAACATTTATAAATGTCTGTACAGTACTCTGCTGTAAAATACAGGTAGATTCAAAGGTTCATGGTAGACCTTTATGAAATAAGTCCTAAATGTGTAGGGCTCTATTTTTAAGGCATTAGTGGCCACATAATCCTCTATTAGAATTCTCTATTCTGTTAGAATACTCTAATGCATCTTTGAAGAGATTCTATCTCTGTTAACGTTTAATAATTCATAGTCTTTACTACCCTTGTCTAATAAATAAAAGTATTATTACTATTATTAAAAAATAATAAACTAGAAATTCACAACAGCAGCAAAACTGACATAAATTAACCAATAAAGAGCACTTTCTTTTCTAACAGGGATGTTATTTTTTAATCATCTTTGCRCATTACTGCCACTGCGCCCGTTGACATCAAGTATTACACTCCATAGTAATGATCTGAGTCCTCTATTACTCATAAAAAAAAATCAGTGTCCAAGCTGTTGAAACAATTATCCCACTACAGAAGCTTCCTATGTTCCCAGAGAATCTTTTAAGAGATGGTTGTTAGGAAAGCAAACAAAGACAGTTTCACATGCCCGTGGAACACCATAGAATTGGCAGGGATATTAACAGCTCAGCATGATTCATTTGTCCTTCTTGAGTGCTCCAAATCCATCACTCCACGTGACAAAATCCACATTTTTATTGGGTTTCTGCTTCTTGTAGAAAAGCTACATTTCCATTTTTAATAGATTTTCAGTTTTCAGAATAAGTCCTAATTTTTTTGTTATTGCCAATCTCCTAGCAATTCTGCACAAGAAAGGTAAAGCTTATTAGTTTATTTTTGTAACAGTATATGCACATGAATGCAAGTTGCTGTGCAAAAGGAAAGAGGTCTAATTAACCAGACAGTTAATTGCTAGGACAACACCAATCTTTTGTTTGAAGCAATAACATTTACATAATACAGCAATTCCAATTTTTGATCTGAAAGAAATGGTTTGAGCTCTTATTAAATGGTGGAACTGCAGGGACCCATCCTAAGCTCATTCTCATCAAGGTAAATAGAAGTTTTCTAAATAGTTGAGTAAAATCTGAATCAGATAGGAGCRCTTATGGCTGCTATTGGGATGTATTTACCAGAGAGACAGAGCTCTATTGCTAAAGCTGTCCAAAGCAGTCTACACTAATAAATATATAGTCTTTGCAGTGTAATAAAATTTTCTGTTCCTTTGAACAGAAATTTCTGTTCCTTTCTGTTCCTTTCCAAACAGAGATTGTTAGTCTTTAAAMCCACAGACAGAACAATTAAAACAGTAAAATCTATAATTTACACCTGTTTTGATCCAGTAGAACTCAGCTCTGAAGAATGCCTACACAATCCAAGGGGTATTTTCCACAGAAAGTTACTGACTTTTAATTTGGCTTCTCTTTTGTCTGGAAGGGGATGCATGAAAGAAACATCTTCAGATCTCTGAATAGAGGTGTCCAGTCCAGGGTCCTGCCATAATCATTACAGAGTGGGGAGTGCATTGCTAAAGCAAATGCCACCATGGTGAAGTGGATGAGAAATGCAGTTACAGATTATCCTGCTTAGGACAAATTGCCTTTTTTTTTTCTTTTTTTTCCATCTCTTGTGTGTRGAGATTTTTAAGAGAGTCTGGACAACTAATCAAGACTAGTTACCTGGATTATTGGTCCTTAGAGTGAGCTAAGGTCATCTTTTAGGAGCAACAGGTTGTTATTGACACCCAACAGCCTGAGCAATTGAGTTTGGTGGAAGAGCTACAATTCCCACAGTTGTCTTCTTCCTGCTCTCTGCTGACCCTGAGTATCACTCAGACAGTAACTGTTCATTTCTGCTGGGCTGGGCAAGCAGGATCTTGAGCCATCCTTGTGGCTTAATTTCCACAAGTCGGGATGAGGAAAAACTTGCATTTAGGAGCATGACTATTAAATGGGTTTGGTACCCACGCTCCCAGGGATGGTATTAACTCGTGTTTTCAATTTCAAAGGAAGTTGTAAGAAATGCGTGCAAGTGCTGGTGTCYCTTAGAGGTTCACTAGGTGAAATCTGTAGTCTTCATCTCCGCCTTTTTGTGGTTTTGTTTCTTTCCACTTTGACCAGACCTYAGCTTGAATCTGAAATTTTGATTCYGATCCCAGATCCCGTAGCCTCCACTGAGGTTGGTTCAGGTAGTCCAGTTTGCATCCTTCTCTAGTAGGAGTTACATATTATTTCTGTTCACCATTAGGTAGCCCTTATGCAAATTCTCGTGGGCACAGGGGCCAGCTGAAGCTGCTCGTGCTAAACATGCTGTTGTCCCTGTTTTACAAGACACTCCTGACTCTGAGCGGGTTTGATTCCATATATTTCTAACTTCATTTACATCTCAATAGTATCACCCCCCATGTGTTTGCACATTTCTATTCTTGAGGCTTGTCATCTGAACGCTACCTTTTATCCCACTCCAAGCTTTTACATAGGAATGCTTGTTGTCATCTCGTGATCTACTGAGCATTAATATTCTGCCAGGCACTATGGGGGTTGTGCTTCGCTGAGCACGTTTTCACCTGAAAGCAGTTTTTTAATATAAACATTTGCTTAATATTCTGTACATTTAGAGTATTTTATCTTCATCGGTGCTTTACTGAAAGTAATTTAAATTCAATGGGAACTGATTATGCATAAAGAATCAACCTCTTTCATAGTAGTTTTAATATTATACATATAGATTATAAAGCGCATATGCCCAATTGGAAGAACAYTTTGTGTGGATAAATCCATGTCCAAGCATTTCATCTGTTTCCACATGAACACTGGTTTGTGTATATAAGGGACTCTTCTGCACAACATTGTGATGTGCAGCTTTTTAAAGTTTAATTATGAGGCATCTGTTGCATAATAATTTTTTTATTGTAATAGTAAGCTATTAAAAYAAATAGTGTCTCACAGAGGAACTATTTAGCTCTTTTCAGCTGGAATAAACAAGCAGTTTGGAAAGAAACATAACCCTTGCACAGTCTTAGAATTGTCTTGTTGTGATGGCAGTCTGATCTGACAGCTCTTTTGGAGCACACTTGCCCTTGCTGGTTTGGAATTGCTGCTGTGTACAAGAAATTGTTGTGGATGCCTTACACATTTGGGTTGCATTTTCTTTATGTGGCTTATACGTGGCCACTGTAAGCTGTTGACCCATTTTTCCTCCGTCCCACCCAGATTAGATGCAGCTTTTAGGATAGAATGACTTAAACTGAAAACATCTTTCAGTTCCTGTTGACTATGGATAAATCCTGGATGATTTAAACTGAGCACCTGAAGCATCTACAGGGCAGAAATTCAGCAACAGGAATCACAAATCAGTACTTGTCTAACCTTCTGTGGTCCTGAGCTGCTGTCCTAAACCTGGACTGCTACTGGGTACTAAATAAATAGCCTGATCTTCATATGGGGTGAGACCTCCAGAACCTCTAAATTACAAGTTATATTTTTGATTCATATAGCTTTTGAAAATAATGTCAAGCTAATGCAGGGTTTGGTTCCTAAATTTAAGTATTTGAAGTTTGAAATTTGAGATTCTCTTTGTCATAGTGTCTGTGAAGTAGAGTTAATAAATACTTAAATACTTTAGACAGAGGTGTATTATTAATGTTCATTTATAATTAATGTTTACATAGTTTTTTAAGATTTAAAGTGACATACAACTGTTAAATATCACAATCATGGCAGCTCCACTAATGAAAAAGGATTACTTGAACATTAGAAGAAACCTATTTTTATCCTTTCATTGTATACTTTCATCACTGTAAATTTTAAGGAGTTTGTTTTAATGCTGTCCCAGTTATTTTATGTGTTAAATTATAGTGGTTAATTTCTTAGCACTTTGGCCATATCTTTAGTTAGAAATAAAGCAACTCATAACTGATATAAAATTCAGAAAAAGGAAATTTTATTAATGTACCCAACTTTAAAATCAGTTTAGATTTGTTATCCATTGAAGGGGATCGGCTATGAGTCTTCATATCTTAATGTTAGTCCAAGATTTTGGAGATGCTATATTTTCTTTCCTTTTCCACCTTCTGTTTTAAAGGAAACAAGTTGATTGATAGTTATGTAAACCGAACTATATGTTTTGCTTGAGTAATATATATATTGCTTTAAAAATATGTTCTTGGTTTGGTTTTGGAATTCTTTTTTCTTTGGCATATAGTTATCTTGTCATAAATAATTACTGTATTGTCTTATCTAGGAAAAAAACTGTTAAAATCTGGTGCACAATAGAAAATTCGTATTTTGTGTCTAAATGAACACTGAAGCTCCTTTTCTACAAAGAGTTACCAGAGAACCTGTGGTGAGGACAAGGGCAGTGCAGAGTTTCTCTTGCATCACTATTAGTCCTTGGTGAGTTGCTGAAATGACAGGATAAAGCCAAGAAAGCAGTTTTAATTCTACATTTATGTTTCAAAAAGAAGCGAATTCCAGGCTCTGTACATAGCAGCTTTGAGTTGAACAGCTCTGGACATTCTGCAGATTCATTTGCATCTGTTTTCTTAACACTCTGTTTAAGAGACTTTCTTCTCTTCTGAACAAGAAGCCAGAGGATGAATTGAAAATGCATTTTCACAAGTCTAATCCAGAATCACATTAGAAATTTGGGGATTTTGCTCATCTTCTGACATTCACCATGTTCAAATATGCTCTTTGTGTTTCTAAAGAGGTCTTTCTTATTTATTTGCTGTCTGAGCCAAACCTGACATATAGCACTGACTAGGCTAAAAGCTGTAGCTAGAGACGTTATGCAAATAGTGAAAAATAACTGCAAAAATGTGAAATTGCTCATCTCTGAGGAGATGGTCCAAACCCCAGATTTTTTGAGAACCTCCAATTATGTGCCTTTTACTGTTACTGCTGCTATAGCCATTAACTATTTTTATTTCTGTGATAGTGTTGGCTGAAAATGAATTTAGTCTCTATTGAACTGGGGGAAAAACGACATCATGTTAAAAAATGTGAGAAAACATCACACAAAATGTAAAAAAATGAAACACTATGCTGCAACAAAGGATGAATTCAATTGTACAAATGAATGACACTCATTTTCTTGCCTGTATCGTTGTCCCACACGGTTCAGGTAAAAACATACATATAGTCATTTTCTGATAAAAAAAAAAAAAATTAGAGCTATTCCAGGATTAACACAATCATTCATGGAATGCATGGGTTCAGGTCTGGATGGAAAGGTTTTACATAAGGCTTTCTTTAATGAGGGTTGTATATATTTCGTATTGTCTGGTGCAGAGAGAACAACCTGTAGCGTGTGGCTTTGCTGGTGATAATGTGCTGGCTCAGCTCAGCCAGCCAGTGTGGGTTGCTCTGATCCCATATCCATATTCTGTCACCTGTGTCTTACAGGCTGCAGTACATTTGATGGATCTACACCTAGTCCAGTATAGATTGCAAAAACTGTTGCAACTCACAGCGTGTAGGGGARGGCTATTTATTGTGGCTATTGGCCTTTTTGCACTAACTACTTGTTTTGCTAATTAATTTGCATAGCTTCCATCAATATTTCCATGAGAATTGCAAACCTAATTATTGCATTTCACCAAGATTGAGTGTAGGGTCTGTTTCTTATAAAGTACCTTGTCTGGTTTTAAGGGAAGAGTTCAGTTCACTGTAATCCAATTGCCTTCTCAAAATGATGGCTTAACAGTTTTCGATTGTCCACAGTTGTATATATCAGGTCTAACTACTACTTAATGCAGACACTTGATATAATTTGGTGACCTACATGATTATTTGTGTAGTGTTGCCAAAGGACCACTTGATGGACTAACCTTTCTATTTAAGTCAAAGATCCTTTCTGTAGAGAAAATATTTAGCTCTTTCCTTTTCATTCTGAGAGACTGCTAGACTTGTTTTCTAGAAGAAATGCACTTGAGCATCATTTTCAAGGCTTAAATCCACTTTTTAAGACAAGAAACAAATTCCATTCTCAATATGAATCCAGAGTAATATTACTGAAGACACAAATAGAGACCACAAAATGGTGCTTTGTGAGAAAGCAAACCCTGACCATGAAACATTAGGTAACATGCAGGTGTATGCCTGTATTTTGTGAATATTTTTTCCATGTATGAGCAGGGAGTTCATGGATGGACGGTGCCAAATAGCTCATTAGTCATGTGAATGGACACATGAACTAGCCTGACCTCCAAACACAGTTGTTTGCACAAACTTAATGTGTGCTCACAGATGCTTGTGACCTGATTACTGAGCCCACGAGCATAATGCACTTATGGACTGTCATGACTAGAGCAAGCTGTAATGTCATTTCAATAGTAAAACCTGCCTAATTTCTTCCTTTTCTGCAGGGAAACCATAGTAGTTTAATTCAATTTCAGCTTTGGTTACAACATAAGCTTTGCACAAAAACGTGACAAGGTGGGATTTTTTTTGATATATTGACAATTTGTTGTGGTGTTCTTTGGGGTGGTTTTTTGTTTGGGTTTTTATTTAGCAAGAAGTGGTTAATGGTTTTGAGTTTGGAGAAAAAAGGTTTGGAGGTTTTTTTAAAGCCTCTACATTCAGCACAATGAGAAGACTGACACCTAGAAAAGCATTTTAAAGGAGAAGAAGGAAAAACAAAATATTCATGTGTAGAACCATGAACAGGTTCCAGTGTAATGAGTGAAAGTCAGATATTGCAATATATACTCAGAAACTTGAGTATTCTTTGATGAAAATTATATATAAGCTATGACCACACAAAGGGCTGTTTTTCTTACATTAGCTGAAAAAAGTACTTATTATTGCTTAATATCTTGTGCTCACATACAAGAATTTGATAAGATGAGATATTAAATCATGAAAGTGTCTTCAAGACTATTATATGTCTGCCGCAAATAAATTAAAGGATGAATGCAAGCTTCATTGTAAAAATAAACTCTCTTTTTGACAATCCTAAAATAATCAGATAATATATACTGTTTTGGTATTTTGGGGACTTTTAAAATCAATTTGTTTAGTAGCAAAACAGCTAGAGATAAGAAGAAAAGTGCTTGCATGCAGAACTCCCAGTGCAGAAGTAGCACTTGTTGAACCCAGAAAAGATAGACATAGTGAATATTTCAAAACAAAATAGGGAAGACCAGCTCTTACAAGAATGAGGTAGAGGACCAAGGAAAATTTGTGGATCCAATTTTTTACTGCTCAGGAGCATCAGAAACCATTGCAGGAATTCAGAGAAGCATTTATAAAACCAACTTCTAAAGAACAAGTTATGGTTAGCAGCAAAATTCTGCCACTTTTTAAAACCAGACTTCTTGCTTGTGGCCCTGGATAACCCAGCAAAAGTGCAGGCAAGCACCATTAAACTTGCAGTAATATCCAAATGTCTGAGCTTAAGTTACTCATTTGCTATGGAAATTTCCTCTGAATCTATCAGTGTGAGGCAGGAGCCTGCCCTGCACGGAAAAACAGCAAAACAGATTGGACAGGAAAGCAAAGACTGAAGGTTTTGGTACAGCACTCAAGACTTTGAGTATTGCCAGGCTCTTTACACATTTTTGTCTGCCCTTACTCACTCATAAGGTGCAGGCAAATAATGCTCCTTTGTTCGGAGCTGTTGCTTCACAGAGTTCAGTGATGGGTGTGAAGTCCCATAGTGCTACTGGAGCTTGCGAGAAACTAAACCTGGAAAATGAGGCTTTGGGTATAATTCCAGGGCTTCTTTTAAAAACTCTACTAAGATTGCTAGGCTTAAAGCAAGGTCTAACTATAAAGGATGGAGAACCAAGCAGGATAGAGTTAAAATTTGTGGGTTTATGATATATCACCCTGAAATTAGTTATCAAGTGTCATCAAAATCATACTAAGATAAATATATTATCATTATTTGTCCAGTATACAATAAAATATATGAAGAAAAATTTTCAATATAAAAAATATTTTCTAGATTACTTCTTGGATCTCTGTGACAAATTTCATTTTTTGCTTGAAAGTAATATTCTCTGTATAGAATTGAACAGCAACTTGAGAACTCACAGTTTCGAGATCCTGGAGTTCATTATGAAGTATGTTGTCAGATAACATAACCAGCATCAAGGATTTGTAAAAATAAAAGTGGTGGGCTGCTTCACAGTCCTCAGGTTCGAACTAAGATTTAGAAGTTTGAGTGTGACTCTTAGAAGCTCTTCGTTCATTTTTGTAGGGAGGAAACCCCCCAAAACTAACTATGCCAATGTTTAATGTGTGTTGTCAGGGTCTGGAAGAGGAACAGCCTGTGCTGAAAACGTGACTGAGGTTATTTATGCCATATTTGTCTCGTATCTGTAGTCCAGTGAGTTCATTGCAAAAAATAATCATTACAATTCATGTGCCTAATATTTTTATTTGCAGAATGAGAGCCATTCCGGTGCTGCCTGGCATTGGATAGCCAAGAACTGTGTTGTACCAGACATTACTGTAGCTCAGCATTAATGATGTTAATGGTCAAGGATGCTGACCTGTCCAAGTCAGTGTTCTGAGGAGARGGTGTAAGAACTGGAAAAGCCTACAGTGGTATTCTTTCAGAGTCCTCCAGCTTCCAGTGACTCGGAATCAAAGGCATCCTTGAAAGAAGTTGGCTCTCTCTTACTGTATGCATCAGCTCTCAATGGGTTTTCTTTTCCGAGTTCTCCTTGAGCCTGGGTAGACTTTTACCTTCTAAAGCCTCATCCTGGGAGAAAGACTTCCACAACTGAATTGTGGATAACTTAAGAAAAACTTTTTGCTTGTTTTGAGTATGTCCTCTAGTAATTTCTTGTGATGCTTGCAGAATGCTTGCAAAATAGGATGAAAGAGAAGAAACACAGGATTGTATAGACTTTATCTACACCTACACTTCTATGAAAGTTGTTTTCCATGGTGCCATTCTCTGTACCTCTTGGAATTAGTCAATGTCAAAAAAACTGCTTAAAGGTAGTGGTGCATTGCAATACTTTGCACTTTTTCTTTCCTGTGCAGGTCTGTCATGTGCATGGGGACCCAGAGAACTTTGTAAAGTTCTTTCTCAAATGGGAATTATTTACCAAGACTTAATTTATTGGTGTTAGACTTTTTTGAAATGCTGAAGAAACCAAGCCTTGTAAAATCCATTCCGGAGAGATGGAAGTAGCCCTTCAATGTGCAGCAAATCCACACTGTCAGGTGATAAAAGAAACAAACTTAAAAGGCAGAATCAAGTGTTGAGAAAGCTTTTGCAACTATCACTTATTTAGTGGACATAAAAGAAGGAAATAATGCAACACATGTCCCAGCTCTTAGGGGACATGTACTCCTTACAGGTAGTGTGATATCTGGCACTAAATGTATTCCATTTTTTGTTGATAGAAAGAGAAGGTAATGCAAGTACATCAAAATAGTGTTTGTGCTGTGAATAATTCTCGTGGTATCCATAATGATCCAGGAAAGAAAGCAAGTATCATAGAATTATTGAGGTTGTAAAAGACCTCTAAGATCATCGAGTCCAACCATTAACCCACCATCACCATGTTCACCTGTACCCAAGGGTCACATACATTCCAGAACTTCCTTGGGCAGCCTATCCCACTGCCTGAACACCCTTTCAGTGAAGAAATTTTTCCTAATATCTAATATAAACCTGCTCTGGAGCAACCTGAGGCCATTTCCTCTTGTTCTGTTACTTATTACCTGGGAAAAGAGACCAACCCTCACCTGGCTTTTCAGGGAGTTGTATAGAGTGAGAAGGTCCTTCCTGAGCCTGTTTCTCCAGGCTGAACACCCCCAGGTGCTCAGCTACTCCTCATAAAACTTGTGCTCCAGTCCCTTCACCTGGTTGGTTGTCCTCTGAACATTTCTGTGAAGTTCTTTATTCTGAAGTTGTTATCTGAGAAATGTAAAGAATGATTTAATGACATATGTAGAGTACATCACTGCCCTACTCTCTGTGTCTGTTAATCTGGACTGAAGGCTGGGGGAAGTCTTGAGCTAGACTTAAAAGTCAGTTTGGCTTAGTTGCAGTAATAAATGGAAATGAAAGCAGACAGAGTTTAAGTGGCTTTAATAGGCTTTAGCCATTTTTCTGGATTCTAAATGAGTACAGCAATATTTTGTTGCTTCATTTTCTGAATAGTGGTACTTATTTTTAAATTAAAAATAAAATGAAAGCATGACTTCACTTATTGCACTATTATCATAGAATCATAGAATAGTTTGGATTGGAAAGGGCCTTAAAGATCTTCTCATTCCACCCCCTGCCATGGGCAGGGACATCTTCCACCAGACCAGGTTTCTCAGAGCTCCATCCAACCTGGCCTTGAACAATTCCAGGGTTGGGGCATCCACAGCTTCTCTGGGCAACCTGTGCCAGGGCCTCACCACCCTGACAGGGAAGAATGTCTCCCTTCCATCTGATCTAAATCCACCTTTTTGCAATTTATAGCCATTCCCCCTTGTCCTGTCACTACATGCCCTATCCAGCCTACACTCTGAATACCATTAACAGATTTATTTCCAGTGAAATCCAAGCCAATTCAGTTAGATGCCTCTCTRAGACCTAAAAAGATTTTCTGTAGTGGATCCAGAATCTGTACATGCAAAACCTCCCTACTGATTTCTCTGAGCTTTCTTTTCCCTCCTGGAATCCACTGTGGTTGTCTCCAGATCACCACAAAAACTCCTAACGACACTTCTAAGAATTAGAATGTTTTGGAATGTCTAGAAAAATCGATCAACTGCTTCTTCTTGAATTTGACTTCCTGTGACTTTTATATCATCCCTAAATCTCTGTTTCAAATAGGGATTTGATGAGAGTTGCATTTTGTCTCTGCTTACCTATTCTAGGATGTCAGTGGTGACATTTGGGGGGCTTTTTAGAGTAAAAATATGTGTACAGTTTGAAAAATAATATTTATAATACATGAAAGATACTCTCTTTTCTGTTTCTTTTCAAATGTCAAGTTCTGTGTAACGTACAGTTTAATCAGAAATATTTTTGTGAAGTTGCATTCCCACTGACCCAAAGGTTTGTGACTGCTGCAAAASTGGAGCTAGACAATCTACTGCCTCACACCTTGCAGTGGTGGTTAATAGCAGCAAAAGTGGGTGTGAAATAGTGTTTGAATAACGTCTTGCACCCATTTTACACTGGTACACATGACAGTGAAATAAGGCTGAGAGCAACAGAGAACCAGGCTGTGATTAAAATGTTCAGTAGTTTTACTGTTGTGAATGACCTTTCCCAACTCCTGTTGTTCCATTTCACTGCTTCAAGGCATCTTTTCTATTCATCTTGTTGTGCTTTGTGCAGCTTCTCCTAAACTTTTGACCAGCTGCCAAATGTTTCTTATCCATTGTGAGACACGAAAATATTTCACCCTTCCATTGAGATTCTTGCAGTATGGAACCTAGTTTAACTTTTAAAGTCTCTAAAAGGAGGAGAAAAAGTTTAACTAGGAGGTTTTCTAGATTCTAAATGCATTCTCTGGCTCTCTTTACATGTGAAGTTTGAACATCACTATGTAATATAGTAAGATTCCTCTATAACCTTGATTCTGTAGTTTGAATTTTCAGAAGATTCAATCTAAGAAGGTTTAATTTTGGGATTTACCCAAGCAATCGTGCCTATCTCTGTTCCTCCAGATCATTTAAGATGCTGTTTCCAGCCCAAAGCACAGGTTTCATATGCTCTAAATATATATGAAATAAATCATTCTTATTTATTTAAAACAAACAAAAGCTCCAAACCTTCATTCTTCACTACAACTGCCAGGTGGGGTTCTTTGAGTCCTGACATGTTTCCACCCTCACTGAGGTCCGTGGCAGAATAGGACGATACACATGAGGCTCCTCCAGAAGAGCTATGGATGTGCTTTAGAACTCTAYGGCACAGGATGATATCCAGAGCTAATCACTAATTCATTTTGTATAAAAATACTAATGTCTAGCAGAGCTGTAATTCACCAACTTTATTTTTAAGAACTCATTTGTCCATTTTGTCCCCTGTGCCTGGAAATTGTAGCAAATGTCATTGTGTAGGCAATTCCATTACTTACTCTTATTCACTTCCATTTCTTAAATTACCTTGCTGTCTTTTCAAAGGCTGGCAAAAGCTGTAGAGATCCATAATTACATACTTTTGGATTTTCTGAATTCAAGAAATGTAAACCCCCCCCCCCACCCTTCATGGTGGGGGCTTTTCTGTCCTTCTCCCTTTGCATTTCTTCTAGACGGTTACGGAATTATTCTAGGTGTGATGAAGAATTTGGCAGTTTTGAGTCTTGCTACTATTTTATTTGTTTTCTAAATGATTCACATTTATAAATGTGTATGTATCAGTTTCCCTTCAGGAGATTTAATTTACATATGTTCGAAGCCTTGTGAGTCTGGAATCTAGATAAAATTACTAAGATAAAGCTGAAATTTAATAATGTTGTCAATCTTTCTTGTAAGATCAGGACTTCTACTGACAGCATTTTTAGTCTGCTTTCATTCTCTTCTTCTAGGTTTATTTTTGATACAGTTTATTCATTTCTGTTAGATTACCAACAGCATGCCAGGAAAATTGTGACTTAAATATCCCTTCAAAAATGTGAAGATGGTAAAAATCTGTCTTCATTGCTTTAATGTATTGATTGATAGCTAATATGCTGTTCTTCAGAGGTACGTGGGGAATATATACAAATTGTATTGACAAAGTTTTAAGTTCTCTTAAGTTCTCTTGAGATTCTCTTTTTCATCCAGAGTGTCTTGTGTTTATTTACTTTGAAAAATGTTTTGCATACCAAAATCTGGTGTAAAACAACATTTCTTTATCTTTTGGACAGAAGCCAGCCATGTGATCCATCTTTCAATGCAGACACAATGCAGGGAACCTCAGCCTCCTTGTGTCCTGTAGGGCTGGAATGCTTTGAGTTCCAAAAATGTCCAGTCCTGCCTTCTGAATATGACTTTGGATATGAGTTTGGCAACTGAAGTTTTGGAAAAGGACACTAGTAAGATAATTCTTCCTGCAACAGTAACTTAAAAAAAAAGTTTCCTAACAAATATAGTCTTCTTTCTTTGAAATTAATAACTTTCATGTCCTTTCTATGTCTTAATAGAATCTTTTAATCACATAATGAGCCATTAGTCTTTTCAAAAATTGTATGCAAATCTATCCTGAAGTGTTTAAAGCCTCAGGAGCCACTAAAAGGATTTTTTTTTTTTAACTAGACATTTTGTGCACTATTCCTCCAAGTGAAAATATATTAAATGCATCTAGGGTTTTTCTATCATCCAAGAAATACATTTCTCTAGCCTAAGTGCTTTTCTGACTCAGGGCATGGATCTGTGATCTTATAGAACTGCAGAACATGGTGGGAAGAGCCAGCAAGTCTGCAATAAGCTTTTCTAAGGTGCTAGAAATATCCTGGGAACTCCATGGGACTCTCTCTATTCAGCCCCCAAATTATACATTCTTTTAGCCATTTCTGGACTAATGGAGAAATTTCCTATGAACATACTTGCGAATTCTTCATTTGTGCTTGGGTTAGAGGTTGCTTGATACGTTTACGGAAGATGTCTGCTCAAGATCTTAGTAATGGCAGATGTGGAAGTTGATGAGCCTGATTTAGATCAACAGCAGGTAGGTGGTTCTAGCTGGCATGGAACATCAGGTGAATGTTGGGTCTTGGCTGTCCCAGCCACCACAGCAGTACTTGAAATCAACACATCAGTCACTCTTCCCCTGTACAACCTCATTTGCTGAAGAATATGGCAGTTTGATGCACTTCCCAAATTGCAGGCCTGATGGCAAGTGCAAATTAGAAGGAAAATTTCTAAATCTTTGGGGGCACCTAACTACCAATTAATGTGGCCCCAGAGCCTGCCTTTTTGCCTGTTGTTGTCTGCGGATAGAAAACTGTTCATAAAAATAGGGGTTAGATTTTAACCCTTTGAAAATTTGTCTCTATATAGCTCCTCATAGCTTTAGTTAATATSTTTATCCTCAAATTGGCAACTGCACTTTTTGTTATTTAATTTTTTATGACTTTTCTTTGTTTAAATCCTTATTATGTTTAGGAGGATAATATCCAGGAGGTTGGGTAAAACTTAAGCAACTTGACAGTAATTAAAATGCAGATTTAGTTCTTCTGGAGTGTAATAGCTTTGAAGCATACCAAGGTCTGCTGAGGGAATCTGTTTTGTTTGTGTATCCTAAYAGAACATAATGACTGCTTTCAAGCCATTATAGTCCATCATGTTAGTGACTCCATATGCTGGATATCCTTGTCAATGATATTTCATCTGACAAAATGTACCCTAGTGATGCGGTAGTGTGTGTATATATATTTTGCTTTTAAATCCAAAAGTCACCTCACTYTTTAAATAGAAGGCATCTCTTTTATGGAACTTTTAACTTGGGTTGATTGTTTAAATTTTCGGCTTAATGGAAGCCTTTCAGTTATTTGAGAAATGAGTGAAAATCAGGTAGAGCATAGGTAAAGGTGAGGCATGGTTTCCTGCCAGCATTTTCTCTATCCATTCTGCGGTACCCCTTGGCAGTCTGATGCGTGTGTCTGGCCCCTGGGAGGTCACCTGTGTGACTTCAAAGCAGAAAAGTGTGATCTGGTGCCTTTGTAGCTCCCTTGGTTTATTGTGCCCTGATGAAGCACCATGGGGGCCTTCCTGAACTTCACTTGTGACTTTGGCTGCTGATGGAAAGAGCTGTAGSATGGAGGCAGGCAAAAGGAGAGACAGTCTAAAGGACCAAGAGTGTAACTAAGTGTTGAAGTCGASTTTTTAAAGTAAAAATCAAGGTGTGGGATTATTTTGTTTGCTCTTTGTTTTCTATTCTCAAAAGTTTCATTAAAAAAAGGTAAATCCATCACTAGGCTTGAGAGGCTGAGTGGGAGAGATCATGTTCCTGTTGTCAGTAGGTAATTGATAGAGCACTCTGGCTCTGAGGCTGATGCAGAGCATCTGCCAGCAGAGAGAGCCCCTGCTGCAGGGACACAGGAGGTGGGTGTGCAAGGCCATATCTGGACTGTAGCGCAGGAAAGGTTTGCTCTGCTTCCCCATCTGTCAGGACTGGGGGAACAGATAAAAGCTCCCCTTTCTGTCCCGCTTGCCTGTTACATTCCCACTGAGTGGGAAAAGTAGGGTTTATCTCATCTGAGTGCGGAGTCAGGACATCACCCAAGCCTTGGGCCACATCCCAGGTCTCTGTGGTGTGACACTGTAAATGTCTAAAATGTACTGAAAGTATCTTCTTTTGGTGAAGGAAAAAGGTGGCAGAGTGGAGTATTCCTGGCCTGGGAATCTCCGTGCCGAATACAGTTCTGAGTTGCAGTGTCTTGGAAATAGTCTGTGGTTATGATTAAAATGCTGACAGGCCCTTTAACTTCAGCTGTGGGACTGCTGTAATGCACAGGCCCTGTAAATTAGAGATATAAAGTATATGTAAGTAGAACCAATATGTGTCTAGATATTCTATTGCTGTTAAAGCCCTTTCTGTCCTGTTAATTTTGCTTTACAGTGTGACAGTGATGAATTGATGTCTACCATTTCCAACTGCCAGGTAGACTGTGTACACATTTATTAAGATTAATTAAAAAGTAACAAATTGTAAAGTAATAACATTAACAACTACTGGAAAAAGTGTAGACGTTTTGACAGTCTTTTTGAATTTCATTAAAAGATGGTAGTGACAAAAACCCAAGAGACTATTTCTACTTTACTAAAGAAATAGGTCACAGATTCAATTACAGTCACTGAAGCATGGACTCAATCTATCATGGCAAATTAAGTACATTTTAGCAACCTACTTTCCTTTAAAAATTTTATAGACACTTTCACTGGAAGAAGAAAGACTATAGAAAAAGAAATTGCAAACTGAAGGCTTTTTTTTTTTCCCTCTATTGCTACTCAGTGCTTGGCTTATTTACCATAGGTGTAAGACACAGAAAAAATCATTATGGAACGTCAAGATATGTAATCATCATTTCTCTTCCCATTTTTTGTCTTTAATTAATGATATATCATTTGTTCTTTGACTAGAAAGCATGGCTCAGATTGAATCCACAGTGCACCAGTTAGAGGCTTTGTTCTCTCATTGAAATCGAAGGACCCATTTACTTAGAAAAATTCACTGCACAACCTTTATGCAATTTTGGCACAGATCCGTGGTGTTGGCCTGAAAATGTGTTGTACTCCCAGTTCCAAATAAATAAATAAATGAAGACACATACAGCCTGTGGATATGGTTTAGCTGAGTGCAAATATTGGAATGATGAAGCACTCTTTTGCCCATAGCAGAATTGATTTCGTGTTGACAACTGGAATTTATAAAGATCYTCTTTCAACAGAGCAGCAGTGGCCATATTTGCTGCATTACTACAGCTGCAACAAACCAGCAGCAAGCATAAGAACTGATCAGAGAGATGCAATCTATTTCCTCTTTAAAAATAACCCCAGATTCACTGTGGTACCCCTAGGAGATTTGTGCACTTTCATATCTCAGTGTATTCAGCTGGCCTTGAGATTGTGGAAGCATATTAGGGGTTTTGATTTTTTTTTTTTTTAAATTTATAACATTTGATCATGCAAAGAAATCTGTCTGTCATACAAATGAAACCAAGTGACGTTGATTAAAAGTAGCACAACACTTTCCAAGGCAATGCTTAATAAATGTGTGATCTTCTCAAAGTACATTGGGGATAAGATGCTTTCCATTTCCAGACACACCTCTTTCCTACAATGCTTTTTACTTACTGCTCAAGTTTTTGCTGGTTAAATATTCAGGGCCAGATTCACCATTGCACTATTTCACTGTAACACCAGAAAAGCAAACAGCAAGTAAGGAGGGAAGAAAGATAGACCTGTGAATCCAGCTTTTGTTATACTGGTTTGCACCAAAATATGTGTCTCATACCCCTTAACATTTACAGTCTGACCACAATCAKGAGCTCAGGAATGATGCTTCCAATGACAACCATAACTACATCAGCACAAGCTGTGGAAGGCTGAAAAACGCCCACTGCTCCATTAGTCATCAAATTCTGCAGTATTGCAGGTACCTCAGCAGTCATGGGAATATTAGATGACAAAAAGCAGACCTGCTTTACTCTGTCAACCTTAATATACTTATTTTCTTGTCAAATTTACATTTCCCTTTCAAACAATTCCACTTGATTTCTATATTTAGAATATAATATTTAAGTAATTCCTATCCTGGGTTTTCACATATGCTTGCTACAATCCATTATCCAGAGAGGAGAAGAGAATGTGGTGCCAGCTAAAGCAATGAAAAATGCTTTGCAGAAGATCCAAACCTACACAAAATTCCCCTTCTGTTGGTAATGTTCTAGACTTGGTACTCAATCCCATTTTTCATGAAGTTTCTTAATTTATTTTTTATATAATGAGCATAATATTTGCTTTTTAGCAGYATTGCAAGMAAATCCTATTAGGCATGATTAMTGATATTTAATAAACTTGAACATAAATCTTTGAAAATAGAGCAAAATAATAAAATGGCAAAATGTTATGAAATGTGAGCAGAGAGTTAGGTATGAGAACTGTGCCTCAGGAAGGGTCTGCAAGGAAGGAAGGAATACTGTTCAAGAAGAGATTGGAAAAGAACTGTTGACTTAATTTGGGTGCAATGTAGCTGTCCCCTTTGAATYGGAGAATGGAAGTGGAGTTATGTCTCTGATAGTGACAGGGGGAACGATGGGACACAGAAGGGACTGGAGCTTAGTTATTGTACAAGTGAGGAGAAGTGAAAAATGAGAGTAGAAAGACCACAAGAGAAAATTACTTCATTTGCATACCAAAGAGCTGTGCATGAATGAATACTAAAATAGCAACTTGGAAATTCTTGCACCCAAAGATTTATTTATGCATTAAACCTATTCCAAATGGGACCAAAATGTTTAACATTTTTCAAAAAAAAAATTTTTTAGTACAAAAGGGAAAGTTTTAAAGTTCTTTGTTGGTTTTACTGAGTCTGTCTTTCTGTTGAAATGACTGAACATGAATCACAAAATCGCAGAACATTCTGAGTTTAAAGAGACCCACAAGGATCCTCCAGTCCAACTCTTAAGTGAATGACCTGTATGGGGGTCGAGGATTATATTCAGTTTAAAATATTTTGCAAATAAGTAAATGCTTATAAAGGTATTTTAGTCCAACTGATTCTTGTTAATTAAATGGATATTTCTTATAAAAAATGTAGAATTCCCTCCTGCTTTAATACACTCTGTGTATTTCTGTGGCAGAGTGATAGAAACTGTAAATGCAAGAAGACGTGAGCAGGACTGTTTCTGCTCACTGTTATACGAGCATATTGAGGGAAGAAGTGATTCTAGTAAAGCTCCAAACCATTTTATGAGTATCAGGTGGCTGACAGATACCCAGGCATGGTGTTCCAGGCAGGCGGTTTCTGACATATTCCTGCTGGATGTGCAGGACACGATGGAGGACAGCAGAGCTGACTGAGCGCTGATGTCTCCTCCACTCTTGCTAGGGCTCTGGAGGTGTTTCTGTGACATGAAGAACAACTTGTATGATCGGAAAGCTTTCCTTTCTCATTAGTGTGTTTGTGGATGTTAATATGATTAAGATAGCAGCAACATTGTCTGAATGCAGATGCTATTGAGAAGTGGTTTTGAATGTGTTACTTTGTGCTTTCAGATGTGAAACCTCAAACACAGGTATGGGTAAAGATGATGTCAAGTGAGGGAACCAACTGGAGATAGAGAAAGCATAATATTTATCCCTTATTATCTGTCCATTGCTATCAGAACTTGCAGCTGATGTTGTGGCTGAAATCCCATCTTGTGTTTAGAGTGACCATACAGGATGAAACTTTCGCTGCTTGATCTCCCTGGAGAGCTGATATTTGCTTTTGCACCCTGTGCAAGAGGTGATGAGGTGCTCTGGAGTTAGTACACTTGGGAAGTGAAGCTGCTCACAGGAGTCTCTGTGAGCAGAGCTACTCATGTCCTGAGACATGTACTGGCTTTTAATTACTAGAATCATTTAACTTTGCTTTCTGAAGACCTAAATGACTGCACCTGCTTGTTAAAAGCATTTCTCTCTTTGTGCAGCTCTGCAGGTGTTATCAGAGCACTTCAGCTTAAACTTGGAACTGTTGGGATGTTGCTGATGTTGGGATGGAACACACTGAGCTCCGACTTCAGAATTAGAGCTGATTTGAGGATTTTTCAATCACATGGTTGCTGGGAAGTTCAGGTTTTCAAGATCTGGCTCTTTTAACAGCCAATCTGGTAAACTAGGAAGGAGATAGCTTTGTCAGAGGTGCCAGAAAAGTCACCCTAATTTTTGTAGTCTTATCTACATTTATTATTGTTAAAGGGTAACTAGAACTGGGATATAGAGGATTCTGATGCTTTTGTTTTAAGCGGAGAAAAGCAAATAGATTTATTCATAGATTATGCAGAACACCTCTAAAAATAGTCTTTCTTCTAAACTGTCTTCTCTTGCTGTTTTGCATCTCATTTAAATAAGCACCTTTCACTGGAATATAGAAACATCCAAATGTACTGCTTTAAGTTTTCCTGTTCTTATGTGTTAAGCTTCGTTAGTTTTAACATGTAATTGTAAAAAAATGTGTAAGGTTTGGAAAAGCAGCTTGGCAAGAGCCATGGCTGTAATCTTGACTGATGACAAATGAGACATGCACGTTTTTAGTCATTGTTAATAGTCGTGAGACTATTTACCTTCTTGTGCTGTGCTTGGATCATAAGAACTGGAAGAGGTCTGTCATTGTCACCATGCGTCAGTTGGCATCCAAACTTATTTTAYACAAAAGTGCTTTACTGCCACCTCTGAGGAATTATTGAAAATAGTAGAGAAGAGGGGGGAAAGCTACAACCTTYGGAAAACTGCCAGTAAGAGCTGGAGCCCGAGAGAGCAAAAATGGTGTTATAGCATCTCATGGATCAGGAGAATCTGTGGGTGCTGCTTTTTATTCTAACACCTCCATCTGGGTTGCAGTTTCATACCGGTGCCCTAGGTTAAATTGCTAACATCTGAAATACYATCTGGCAAGAGGGTCACTGAAGTTGAAACTCGTATCATGAGTACAGCGTTGTTTCTGTGTTCACGGTTGGAGCAACCAAAGGAGGGGAACACATTTGATGTTAAATCATTAGGAGAACGTCCAAAAGTCACTTGTGTGTAACAGTGATTGGTGCACTGAGAGGCCTGATTGAGATGTACATAACATGAAAATGCCATTTAATGATTGGGGAATATCCATTTCATTTGTTTTAAACCAGGTTTGGAAAGGTACATGGAATAATGGGAAGGAGGGGAGCCTCCTTAAACAGTAAAGGTTCYGTTTAATCCCAGTTTGGTTGTAGGGAAAGAATTCCTCTCTGAATGGCTCCTCATCTGGAGCATGCTCCTAGAGTGTTGGAAGTAAYGCCCATCATTTGGTGTGGTTTCATGGCTGTTACATCAGGGCTTTAGGGCACTCTGCACAAAGCATCCTGCCTTAGGCTTAGGGTGAAAGAGGAGCTCCTGAAAGAGGGACACTGGGCCTGCTATATATTGCTGTCATGTTTTTGAACTGTTATCTGGCATTTGGAACATTTCTGCAGGAATTGGAACAGCGCCCTTCCTTGAAAGTCACAAAGTTTTTCTTCATTCTTGTCTCCTGCTCTGTATGTTTTTCAGAATTTTTTTAGCAGTGGATGAGCAAATTCTGGTTAGTGAATTTTAGTAATGTTTACATCTCCACWTGAAAACCTGGTGCAAGCATGTGGTTTATCCCAGGGAACAGGAAGATCCTTTAACCCTGCTGAAAGTGCATAGCCAATGCTGCTACTAGGATAGGGAATAAATACCTTTCACTCTACTTGAGTGATCCAGAGACTCTTCCAAATCTGACTCTTTTCAGGTCCTGATTTGTTTTTAATGCCAGGCTTGGGAAATGTTATTCCAAAGAGAAAACAAGGTTTAATGGATTACAAAGAAATTTTTCTTTTTTTTTAAATGAGTCAATATTGTAAGTAAATAACACATACATATTCTTAATCAATGAACCCATAAATAAAGTTTTCATGTCACATTGGAATAATCGACTCATTAGTCGCTCCTGGATGTCTGAGGATGAATTAGGTTCCAATAACATCAGTTTGCTGTCTCAGCTAAGTTACCACTCTGAGCCATAAATAACTACATGG
This sequence comes from Amblyornis subalaris, assembly GCA_018881555.1. Lineage (NCBI taxonomy): Eukaryota > Metazoa > Chordata > Aves > Passeriformes > Ptilonorhynchidae > Amblyornis > Amblyornis subalaris. Next base: position 5,102,544 of record JACAXG010000027.1, on the reverse strand, counting down.
TTTAGCATAAATTTATTTATTTTACAATTTATAAAGTGCACTCATCACTTGGATTCTTGGCATGTATACAAAGATAACAACGAAATAAGAGCATATTGACTAGTTTAAACTGAGTGAACTCCTTCAACATGTCCTCAATAAAGGTATGTAAATCATCACCAACCTCTCCAAGCAAAGGCATCAATAAACATACAAGTCTTGGACATTGCCCTGAAAGTCAATGAACTAGGGAGTCTGTCAGATCACCAGGGAGCAATTTCCAGAGTTAAAAATTCTCTAACATATATCTCTCAGTCAGTCTCAGGATTGAAGCCCCTCAGGTGATATATTTAAACCAGCCTTTGGTGTTATCGTGCTGTGCTCAGGGGCTGTGGCGGTGCTCGTGGAGAGGGACCCAAGGCTGCAGAGCTGTGCAGCCCAACCCACGCCGTGCCCACAAACGGAGGAAAGGCTTGGCATGAGCTCCGTGTGGGAGCACACACTCCACACTGCCTGGTGCTCCGAACTCGAGGGAAGTTCTAGAGGGAATAAAGACAGCATCTCGTCTGGGTTTGGCTGGAGGAGCGAAGGGAAGAGCTAGCAGAGTCTTCCTCCAAAAGGCTGCGGAAACTTTCTTGGTTTAGTGTGTGTGTGGTTTCTTCCTGAGTGCAAATAGAGCTGAGCCAAATTCTGGGTGATTTTCAGTAACTGAAGTTTGGAAGTCTCTTGAGAGTTTATGTAACAATTTCTCACTCAGCTTTCCTCTGAAAGGAAAAGTTGGAGCTGATTTTTYGCTGGAAGGGTTTCTAATGTTAGGAAGGAGGTTCTTGGCAGATGAGGACTGCGCTTACCCCRAGATGTCAGGCAGAGCTCAGAACAGTGCAATGAAGGAGTACTGACAGCTGGCAAGTGGTTACAGCCCCTTCTGTGACCTGACTGGACACCACTAAACCCTGCAGAGCATTGGTATCACCAGSTCCTCACCGATTCCATCCTCAGATGATCTGGAATGTAGCTTCTTTCACCCCCATCCATTCCACTGTGCTGTTGTGGAGCTCTGGGACCTGTCTTGAGGTGTCCCTGCAGAGCAAAGGCCTGGTGGCCCAGCGGGGGCTGAGCAGAGCTGCAGCTCCCTCTGCTCTGCTCTGCTCTGCTCCCCTGCTCCACCCTTATCACAGATAAACAGGAGCATCCCAAAGTGCTCCCAGAGCAGTGATGTCAGAGCAAGAGATTATTGTTAGATTATTAGACACAATTATTATCCTCAAACGTAGGACACGTTTGCAGAAGATCATTTTTCTGTGACTTTGCAATAACATTTGCAGTGATTTTATTTACTAATGGAAGCTGAGGATAATACTGAAGCATGGCAGGATTGTGAATCATCATCATAAAAAAGTCCCTAGGCTAGTGCCATCCAGCCCTGGCACTAGCCCATCCCTGGCCTCCAGTTGCACACTCCAAGCCTTAGGCATTCTCTGAGGAGCAAGAGCTGAATGAAGTTTAGGTTGAAAGACTGTTACGTTTGCTTCTTAGACTACCTGCTGCCAAGGAAGTGGCTAATCCATCTTAATTACAATTACTTTTATTCACAAAGCATGTGGAAAATTCACAGCAGCGTAAAAATAGTCCAGGAGACAGGGAAAAGATGCAGTCTAAATTTGCCAACCTGTTCACCTGTTAGGATTTTACAGATGCTCTTAAAGGGAAGGAATAATGTGTAATTTGTGACATAACCTAGGAATTTAGAACTCTCCAGAGACCAATTATAGAGATTTGGGCACTTAGACTGCTAGCAGCTTTCCAAGCTCCACCTGAGATGCTCCTCCTTTCAAAAATCCCTATGTACATCTTTAATTATTTTCCAGAGAATAATTGACAGAGTTCCTGTGCCTCATTTATGCAATCTATGGCTTCTTCTAATGAAAACCTGAAGATTATCRCTGTATCATGCTTGAGAAATATCTGTAGCACCTTGGAGTTTCCTCTTCCCTGTTAAATCTACTGATTTGGTAACTCTTCAAAGCCTTTTCATAATACTCTTCGCATGCAACATCTGCAAAAATAACCACTGGGTTTCTATTGAGGTCAGTTCTGTTTGTGGTCTGTTTGATGGTGCTTTTTGTAACTTAGTACGTAAAGGCCTCACTTTGTGTCCAAACTATGGCAACCAAAGTATGGCCAGCTGATGACAAGTGATTATACAATTCACTTTCCTGACAGGCAGACTTCTGTAAAAGCTAGCCCTAAGTATTCCTTAGGTAACAATTCACTACACAGATGACATGCCTGAGTATGTCAAACTGTTTTCACTTCAAAAAAAATTATTCATCATTAAGTAGGAGTCATGATAGCTTAAAGTAGGTAGACACTTAGCATAGAGGACAATCCTAAAAATCTTACCTGTCTCCACAGCTTGGTTTCATCTAATATAAAAGGAAACGTATATCTTTATTGGCTTTCTTCTGCGTTTGAAGAGGTAAGGTTAATAAATGGTTACTTTCATTTCTACCAAAAATTCTCAAGATAGGACTACTTGCTTGCTCCCAGGATGATGTTTGTGTGTACGGGAGAGAAACATAATTAGGCTTTGAGTTCTGTACAACATAATCCGTGGCAAGTATGAATGACATGAAAGGCAGCAGAAATTGCCTGGGAGGAGGCTGTTTTTGTTTGTTTTGAAAAAAAGAGGTTGAAAAGATTCTTTCTGCAGCTGATGCAATCTGGCTGTGTTTGCTCTGAGCTAGAGACACTTGTGCATCACAGCAAAGGCAATGCAAGGGCTGGGAAGAGGAGTGAAGGGGTAAATTCCACTTGCTGCAATACCTGCTTTTGATCTAAGCTTTAATTGGATGTGATTTAGAAAACTGCTGGCATCACATGGGATATTAATAGTCTTCTCTTATTCTGTATGCTGCCTCTCCCTGAAGGAGCTGTTACATTTCTGTTTATGTTAAGACTTCACTTGCCCCTTCCTGTTTCAGTGAAGAAGCATTGAAGGGTAGGAGAAAAAAACCCCAAAGATTAAAGACACCTTATTTTCCTTCCCAAGTGACATGATAACTCCTAGGGTGTTTATCACGTGCTTGTTTCATGCACAGCTCATACAGGACTCAGCCACATGCCCCTGAATGATTGCAACGTGTTATATAATGAGGTCTGTTGTTCCTCCATTTCTTTTCCTTGTTTTACCAAATATTGGCCAGCAAATGTCTYAGTTCTTTTTTTCTTGTTGAGGCACCAGTTAGTCACCCTTGGGCTGGAATTATTTAAATATGTTACCATCCTTTACAGATATTAAAACTGGACTGATTTGCATTATGCATCCATGGAAAACAGTCTGTGGTCAGTGTCTTCCTCACTGTTGSTCAGTTTGGGGATAGTACCTCCTTATGGAAGGAAGTTCAAAGAAAATTCTGTTATAATAGGTTTATATTTCTGAATCAGATCTAATCACTACAGAAATAAATGTAGTTACTAAATCAACGAGTGTYTCTAGAAGCTCAAATCTTATTACTCCATCTTGTGGAAGAAGCTGAAAATGACACAAGTTGTTATTCCATCATGTGCCATCCTCTGTACAGTTACCTAATAACTAAAATACCAAGGCTTCATAGATTTTCTGTGGACAACATTGGTTAGTGTCTATTTTATTCTGAAAGCCCAATTCAAAAAATATTTCTGCACTTGTGTAACATGAACATTGATATCTGTCTGTATTTAAGTTCATACTGAATTGACTTCTTAAAAGAAACTAACAAGGAGATCTGTTGTTGTTGTTTTTTTTTCCCGCCCTCATTTGAGAAAATAGTGTGAAAGTTCAAATGACAGGAATCTGGGCGCTTGTATAAAAGACAAGTAATTAAGTATTGCTTTGAAGCTCTGAAATTAAAACATATATTATGTGGTTGGTGACATACTATTTCYATTTTGTTTCTGTTGGGAGTTTTGTGGCTTCAATAGACATGGTCTGAGATACCATCTATTCAACGTGCAGATATGGTTTTGTCTAACTTCWTATCTCTCTGTAGTTCCACTGAGAAGTTTTCTTCCCACCAGAGACCTCAGCTGAAAGCAGGAGAGCAGCTCYGCAGGGCTATGGGGCAAAGCCCCTCTGAGGGCCCAGCTGTCAGTCTGTGATATCACACAGAAGCCTAGTGGGTATCAGAATAAAGCCACTGCTTACTCTTCTCCTCAAGGAAATAGAGGAAAATAATCATAATGTAGTTATAAAACTTACTTTTTCTAGTGTTTTAAAGTGGGATATGATTGATTTATATCATGCCAGAGCCTTAATGCCTCTGCTGTAATTGGTGTGCCAGTAGCTCCAGTGGGRCCAGTTCTTTTTTAAAGACAGAATTATGTAATATATTATGTGACATGGTGGAGTTAAAAAAATTCAAAAATCTTTTGGTTTAGTCGCACAATTTTCATAGGGGAAAGAACAAGACATCTCCCAAACCGAGTTATGTGTAACATAAGCACAACACTGACATCTGGTGTTTAAATCGGATTTAATCCTGGGCGAGGTGAGGTTAACGAGTGCTATTTAGGGCCGTCAGGTGTTCCCGCAGGGAGCAGAGGGACCTGCAGAGGCAGATTAATGCCTCAGTGGTCTTGATGGTGGTAGCCTGGCCTCCTCAAGGGCCTGTACCTTTGGCTGCTGGGAAGGGAGCTCCTGGTATTTGGAAAATTCGTCCTGCGTAACCTGCGCTACCTAATAATAGAAAGCTTGAAGTGAGATCTGGGAATCCTTAGACTGATTCTGATGGATATTTGGGATAATAAGATCAAGAAGAGTTATTTCCAAAAGCAAAGCTCTCAACCAAGTAACTAAAAATCCCAATTTGGTTTGAAATCTAGTTAAGGATATTTTTTTCAATAAAAGATACAGCTGAGCAGTTTTTTCTATATGCCAATTTATCATTTTTGCAGTGATGTTTATTTAAGAATTTATAATATCCTCTTTACTAAAGTGACAGATTGACACATGCAATGATAGTTCCTGTTCCCTTGCATCTTGGGTAGCATCCATTATGTATTTACTGAATATTTTGAAAGTGGCAGGTGGGAATGATCTTGTACTCACCTTGAGTGACATGCAGTGCTAACATTCATTTTAGGGAAGCCAAAACTTCTCTTTTTTGCAACTGTGTCTGATTCTTAGCTGATTTTTGATTTTGTCTTTTCCTGCAACCCCTGAAAGAGAAAGTAAAACAGAGAGGAAAATACAGTAGATGAAGTGATGTGGGAATAGACTTAGCTTTGGAGAGAATAGTCAGTTCTGTATTTTAATATATGCAGTTAGTTCTGAGGTACAGATGAAGTATTCATCCTTACCCGTGTCATTTATTAAGCCCCAAGAGAAGGAGCAGATGCCATTTCCGTGTAAATTGGCTTCCGGGGCTGGTGTGACTCAGAAGAGGTACAAGCCTGTTTTTGAAAAGGGATGTTGCTCCAAGTCTGGACTGCTGTGGGTCTGGCTCGTTCTCATATACCCCAGCCGATTTTGCTGAATCTTCATTCATTTGGTGTTGAGTCAGGAAACTATTTCTTCTCTTACATTTAAAATAGCCACTAAGGATATTAAGGTTTTAGCTTAACTGCTGTTAATAGAGTTGATTTCATTGTTTTCCTCGATTCCCTGTACATTTGCTTTGGGTTTTGGTGGTTTTTACTTTTGCACTGGCAGCTCGCCTAGAAATGAAAGATGTTACTAATTTCAAAATGCGTTTCTGAGAGCAAGCCCAGGTGGGAGTGGTGCTTCTTACACGGAGAATAGGCAGTACCATTGTACTGCTGTCTCAAACAAGAGTTCGTATTCAAGCATTCCATAGTAGTCCCAACCCTTGCAAAACAAGACCTTTCAAAGTTCCTTGGTGCACATCTGTGTGGCAAAAAGTCCCAGTTTCTGATCTTGCAGAAACTGTGGAGGGCAGGGGTCGAGGGAGGGTGAAGGGGGAGCCCCTATAGGTGTCTTCTACTAAAATAAATCCTTGACATGTCGTAAAGGACAGAAAAAGATTATATTTTTGCAGAAGACACACAATAAATCTATGCAAATTTAGCAAACAAATTTGAGTAATCTTTAATTTGATTTAAATTCAAAATTTCACCTCTCTTATTGAAAGGCTACAATCCATGTAATGAGACTGAACGAAATATTGAGACTTCATATCTCAAACAAAACCAAATGCATTTTGTAAAACATATTTAAGGAGCGACAGGTATGAGAGAATTCACACACTAGCACCAAAATGTCAAATATGGATTGCAGGAGTTACAGAAAAATATATTCACAGCAAAGGACTCTTTGCAGCACTGTGCTGTGGATGGAAACACATTATCACTTTCTTCTCTACAATTTGAAACAAATTAAAGAGCTAAAGTCATGGCTACAAAATTCTCAAAATCATACAAGATGTAGTTACTACTTTGGTATTTTTGTGTGTATGTGTAGGGAGGAAAGAGAAAAAAAAGAGAAATCATAAGAAAATAAGAAAGGATGCTTGTGTAAGTACCAGTGTGTCTGTTCTCCTTATAAGTGTAGAAATTCCTCCTCAGACTGTGTCAGCCACTCTATATCTGGAGCCAGGCTAGATACCCTTTTTTTTTTTTTTTAATCAATATCTCATCCTATTACTTCAGTAGAAGTTATAGTACTTCTACAAAAAGTCCTCAAGGGAGTTAATCCTCCGCCTTACTTTCCAAATGCCCTATCTGCATAATCTGGCTCCAGCTACCGATTCCATATGGGTGCCAAGACCCCTGGGAGTTATTCCACCCATGTCCACACCTGCAGGTCAGCGTGGAGGCTCATGCAGCAAAGCCACTGTTGGGAGATCCTCCCTTCCACCTCCAGGATTCCACTGAGGTGTCATTATAGTCAAGCATCGGAATTCTCCTGCTGCAGCACGATGCTTTTATCACTTCATRTGCAAATGGTATAGAGGCAGGAAAGGGGATCATTGTTTATTTGCTTTTGTTTTTTTATCTCCCACTATCTTCTTCTTTGATTGCAATAAAATGTTCTGAGATGTGAGTTGAAAACATTGTGATACATAATTTTAAACACTCAAGAAAAATATTTTTCATCAATTTTTACAGTAGGAACATAAAGTGCCATTTGAAGTAATGGATCACAATCTCAGTGTTACACAGATGCATTACAAAAAGCATCACTCTCTCGTCAATGTGACAAGAAAAGGTAATAACAATAGGATTTGGTTTCTGTATAATTCAAAGGCAACAAGTACTGTCTCTCTTTTCCTGTCTGTGTACTCTAGAGCTGAAAATTAGATGTTCAGGGACCAAAAATGTTGTCAAAGGTAATGAGAGCTCTGCAGGCAAGCACAGAGTTTGTGTTAAAGGATGAGTCACTAATCTGCATAGGAATAGCAGAAGGAGGGAGCTGAGACACTGACTACTCCTTTTTGAAAAGCAACTTCCAGACTACTTTCAATGTCTGAAAAGAGATATTTTTTGAATGCACACAAGTAAAGTCCCAAATTCTCCAAGTTCTTTTGTCTAGGATAGATGACAGAGCAGATTTAAATTTTTTCTCCCTCTTCTAGGGAAAAATTGAAGGAGTGTAAAAGCACAGCAACACATGAGGGACACATGGAATAACTTTTGAGCTTTGGGAAAATGAATATTTGTTGACTATTTTAAATGAATCAACTTTCTCAGCATTTGCTTCTTATAAATATCCTAGAAAATTAACTTACTGTCAGAAACTTTTGAGTAAACACTGAGCCTTAAGCAACTACTAAAACATGTCTGAGGAAAGGTAGAATTCAAATTTACAATATTATTTATGCTAGAAGTATAACTCTAGGATTTATGTTCATCCAACTGGGAAAACAGTATGCTTAATTTAAATAGCTCAGATATTGAGCATTCATAATTCACAGGCCAAAATAAAGTAAAAAGTGCCTCTTTCACAAATGTTGCTCACCAGATCCATTCCATCTTGCAATATGGCAGGGGAGCAGACAGATCATGGGGCACTAAGATGCATATGACGGCTTTGTGTACATATAGATTTTATACTTTAGGTGCAGAAATACAGAATACACATTCGCATATTACAATGCATTTACATCACATGTGGTTATATTACACAGTAAAAGAAAAAGACCTGTAATATCTCATAATAGTGGTAATAACTGAYAAACTTATGTTAATATTGTCTAACTATATTTAATGGATTTTTTAGATATATATTTTTGACCCTGGGGATTGAAAAGAACTAATGAACCAGCTGCATTGATTCCTCTGCTGTAGACAGAGTGTAGTGTGAGCAATCTCCCTTGATACTCTCCCTGCTCCTCTCTTTAGGGTGAAAGGCCTCTTGCACATTCAAACACTTCTCAGCTTACTATTTATACGCCTTTCCCTTATTTTTCACCCTAGCAGTACTCGGAGCAGTAGTTCATTCATTTTAATTTAATCCTGTTCTGTTCCTTGCATCCCTCTGTTTGTCACTTTCTCAAGCTGTATTTTGTGCTGCTCGTGCTCTGGCAACCATTACAGTCATCCTGCAGAGATTGAACTGGAGCAGGGCTCGCTCTGTGGCCCCACACTCTGGTTTAAATCACTCCCATGGCTCTTCCAGCTACAGTTGGTAGCAACACTACCAACRAAGACCTCCGACAGGCAGCAGCCGTTGCAAGGGTTTTGCTGGTGCTCACAGCAAAAAATGAGAAACCATGMGAAATGACAGTATCAAGGGTGTGAAAATTAGGTGGTGTCAAATTTGAATCTGTAATCTTCTTCTGTGACGAAATTGAAAACTATTCTATTTTTCTTTAGTCTTTTTCAGCATTCATATGCGACTGCAGAAGCACTGTTCACAATTATTTTTTTCATTTATATTACTAAACTATCCTGCAACTTGTTTCTTCATTAATCTCCCTCCCCCATTGTTCTGCATTTTTAATGTAGAAATGCTAAATTCTTTTCCACTCTGTGTAAATTATTTCCAGCTGCAATTGYTTTATTCTTGCCTGTTGAATTTTTTGTTTCTCGATAGTTTACCTCAACTTAGTGACTATTACRTGTTAATCTACTTACTTCAATGTTTTAATATTTTATAGTACACAATGAAGTCTTTTTTTGTCTAAGTAYATAAGGCACTTTTGCATAAAGATCAATAAAAAAAGAATCTGCAGACTATTTTCAGCTTATATTTCACAAATAAAACATTGATGCTCCCTTTTAAGTTGTCCATCACTCATCCAGCAGGTTTCGCAGACAGTAACAGTTCGTTAGTAATTTCAGGAGGGGAAGATGTATGATGTTGTAAATATTTAAAATCAAATTTGAAAAAAAGGACAGAGATGAATGTGGTCAGAGTAACACAATGCTGAAGGCAACATTTTCAAAGCAGCTTGGTAGGTATTGTTTTCCCTTGTAGGTGGCAGTATTGAAAAGGAAGTTAAACCGAGTCTAGTGCAGGGAGCCAAAACTCCCTGCCTGAAACTCACACAAAGTTGGAGTAGGAAGAGCAGGATAACCACTGCCAGATCCAGGCAGGGTGAATTCAACTGGGGTAGAGATTAGCACTTGCTAATTTTAGCCAAAGGTGGATTTTCTGAATTTAAAGAAATGGTGTAAGAGTWGAATATATCACCTCAAACGTGGCCCTGTGAACACAGTGTTATTGCAGGAACTGTCTGCGTTAGGGTGGATAAGATTTGTCAATAAAAATTTTTGCTTCAGAATCATGAACTTGATGAGCATTTTCAAAAACCTCTAGGATCTCTGTTTCTTAACGAAGTATTTAGTATCCTTGCTAAATATTTCTATGATACATAGCACACAGGATGTCATTTACAATTAGCTTGTTAGAGTTTTATTCTCTGCGCTCCTCTAATTGCAAAGAACCTGCCCCATGGCCAGCCAGGGCTGTTACACAGCTCATTGCTGAACTCTGGGAAAGGCTCCAAGGAACTCAGTGCTTTTTGAAACAAACAACAGTTGCTGATAGGGCTTTGGATTTGTTTTTCTCTGGGCATGGTGGTCTCGGGTGGTGAGCACAAACGTCAAAGAGTAAATAGCAAATTTATGTCTTTTAGCTCCCAAGCTACTTTGAATTGCTTCCCAGCATTCAGCTGGTGCCCCTTCATTTATTGCCAGGAAATGCCATACCTGAAGGTCTTGGATGCTACTATAAGTTGATGTTAAATTAATAAATGGAAAAGCACAAACTTTTCGACAATATATCAACTCAGCCTAGAGGAGAGGAGACTGAGGGGACACCTCATTGCAGTTACAACTTCCTCATGAGGGGAAGAGGAGGGGCAGGCACTGATCTCTTATCTCTGGTGACAGTGACAGGACCCGAGGGAATGGCCTGGAGTTGTGTCAGGGGAGGTTTAGGTTGGATATAAGGAAAAGGTTCTTCCCTCAGCGGGGGGCACTGGAACAGGCTCCCCAGGGCAGTGGTCACAGCMCCAGCCTGACAGAGTTTAAGAAGCATTTGGGCAATGCTCTTGAGACATGGTGTGACTCTTGGGACTGGTCCTGTGCAGGGCCAGGAGTTGGACTTGATGATCCCTGTGGCTCTCTTCCACCTCAGCTTATTCTGTGAACTCAGAAAGTGTTTTTATCCAACTAATTTAAAAACAGATTGTAGCATACAGTGGCATCTGAAGCTTCTTCACTCACTTTGCAGTAATATGCTGCAAAAATTGGCACGGCAATAGCTTAAACATTTTCATTATGCACTGTGTCAAACTAGCTTTAGAAATATGAAGAATCAGGTAACGCTGAAATAAAAATAAATTGAATAATCAAATTACGCAGTATCACTGTCAATACTTGCATCAGTCGTGAACAATGGTAGTTGTAAGGATCACACGCGCCTTGCTTCTCGCTCGTTATTTGCTGCAGTTCTGTGCTATAGGGATGGGACCATGAGGTAGCTCAGCTTGGGACAGCCCTTAGGAAGCCTCGAGCCCAGCCTCTGGCTCAGAGCAGCCAGCTGTGGGCTTGGACCTGGCTCAGTCCAGCTCAGTCCAGGCTCTCAGGGCAGCCCGAGCTGGGGCAGCTCCCCGGGCTCTCCCTGCTCACCCAGCCCGGGGTGGCCATCGGCGCTGCCGCAGCCCTGGCTGCCCCGTGCCCACCCTGCTGTCCCTGCCGGCCAGGGCCCTTCAGCAGAGCTGCTCCCCAGCTGGGCAGGCCCCCGCCCAAACTGCTTTTTTCTGGCATTTAGAATGTCAAAATTGTGTACGTGCTAAACAGATATTTGCCAGGTACCAGTTCGAATAGATTTATGTTCGATTTTCTGTTCTTATAAAGTAAAATTCAAATTGTAAATTTTAAAATCTAGGCTTCACGCTCGTTGGAATACAACATAATCAAAATATTTTTAGACTGACCCATCCTTTACCGTTGCATGTAAAAATAAGAAATCCAAATAAGGTGTGTTCATCACTACTCTTTTGCTTTATTATTTGTCATATATTTTTAATACATAAGTGACATCTGATGTATTACTTAATCAAGAGAAAAAGAATTATACCTTGCACATAATCAGTTATTTTTGCCATATCAAAAAAATTAGACTAACAGATGAGGAAAATAAATAAGATGAACTTTAAAAATGAAAATGCTTAGCCTTTGGAATTTTAGTTGACAGCTTTTGAAAATTAAATTATAAGTCAAGTACTGATAGGTTTGATATCTTCTTTGCAGCTTTGCAGATGATGTATTGCAGCTTTAATGGAATATCATTTATCATCTGATAATAACAAATGTAGTATTTCTGAGCTTGTCATCTCTTCTGTGATGACAAATAGTCCAACTTGTAGCAGTGATAATGGGATTTTATAATGATCTCTCCAAACCGACTCTGCTCTGGCACAAGCTATTTTACTTTAAATCTCAAAATACCTATTTAAAGATAGATTGCAATAGTCAAGTTCTTCAGACCTGCTTGTGCTGCAAAAGTTGCATTTACCTCATTGATTTTAAAGTTTGGTCCATTGCATTTTGCTTGGTTTTATAGTAAAAGTTGTCTAGATTTACTAAGCAGTATGTTTATCACAATTTTCTTTTTAACAAGACTCATATGTAATAGTCCAGCAGCAGACATTTATACCAAAGTAACTTGCTTTATACCAATGTATGAGAAGAAACAGCAGCTCAATATTATTCTATGAAAAAGTGGCCAGCTACCTATTGAAATTCCATTAAATTACTTTTATTCACATAATTTAACGCCTTTAAAGGAAAGGCTTTTTTACTTGGTGGTATTGTTTTGATCTTAAACCATAAGCCATTTCCATTAGTGAAGTTGACTTCTGTAATACAGCTGCCTTGGTGTGTCTGTCCAAACCATTTGATTCTTTGAAAGAATCCTTGTCTTTTCAGGGACTAATAGACAGAACTTTTATTTACTTGAGGTTGACAGTTAAATATTCTTCAAGAGAATGACTGAGAAAGGAGAAATGGTGAAGAAAAGTAGRTTTTGTTATATAAAATGCATTTTAAAAATCACTACACTTCTTGTAGTCAAATGTTGGTGAGGATACTGAAGTAATTTAAAGTACCCTGATATTCTGATATCAAATAAAACCTTGATGCAAGTAATTTTAGCAGAATTTCATCAGATTGTCCAGATTTTCTTCTATTAAATACTTATATAGGGTAATTTGAAACATGTGTGATCAGAAATAGATTTTTCTAATGACTCTTCCAATCTGAAGATATTAAAATCTCAAACTGAATTTCTCAGATTTACTTCTGTGCACTTTTGTCTTCCATGAACATTTATTCACACAAAGCTATTTCAGAAACATGTATAAGAAGTTTAGGGATAGATTTAGACTCTATTAAAAAAKGAAAAGTTGACCTCCTCTTCTCCAGTGTAGTTCACTGAAATAATGGAGCTGCTTCCAAGATTGCTGGAATTCTCTGGCCTCACCAAAACCATGTGCTGCTCTGTTACCACTTCTGCTGCTTTTTGTGTGAGGGTGTCCCATTAAGATAAGACTCCAAACTCTGTTCTGGGAGCAGGAGAGACCTGTTGGAGAGCTCCTGCCCAGAGCCCTTGTCCCAGCAGCCTTCCCTGAGCCCCAGCCTCTTCCCCAGCCCCAGCTACCAGGGCCAAGCAGGAGCCTGAGCCCCATTTTAACCTGAGAGGACCCGACTGATAAATTCCTCAACAGTGCTCTGTGGACGGGTGAAAAATTACTTTGGAGACCTTGAGAGCATCACAGGCACTGCGTGCACCCCCATGGCTGGCTGGAGCCCTGTGGAGGATTCACAGTTCAGGACCTTGCTCGGTGGCAGCTACTGCAATATTAATGGTGCGACGTTGCCGTCCGAGCAGAACAACGCTCAGTGTGCAGCAGTCTGGGGTTTGCAGCCACACACTGCTCGCAACTGTGCAGCAATACGCATTTTACGCAAGCTGAATTCAAGGCCTAATGCAACCTACAACCGCAGCAAAACATATCCACGTTGTGCTTTACAATCTACACTGTTTTCCTGTCAACACTTCCAGATAACATTTAATCTTAAATAAAATTAATCTCAGATACTCCTTTTTATTATTGCTTTTACATATGAACAGTTGTAGGACTTTCCAAAGGGACGATATGTAACCAAGGATTTGCAGAAAGCAGTCTGCTGAAATATTTATTTTTTAAATTCTCCAATTACAGTAAGAATCGAGACATTTAAGCATCTTTAGTCTAGCAATTTCTTTCAAGTCTTTTACACCCTGTCCTTGTTAAATGGATGACCAAGTAATTCTACATCTTTACAATATTCTGTGTCTAAGGGACCAAGTATATGGATAATATACATAATATCAAATATTCAGCACTTTCAGTTGAACACAACTCATGCTCATAAACTTCATTCATGTTTTAATGTAAACTGAAAAAAAATGAAATTATAAATCCAACTATACAATGAAATATATATCTGCTGATGAAAAATTCATAGAGAGAAAAAAATGTCCCTTTAAAATGCATTTTGAATATTTTACCCAGACTCCATAAAGGCAAAGTAAGAGCATGCTTTGAAATGAGGTGGAGAATTAAGCAAACAAATAGCCTTTCCACTCTTTCCTTCAATTACACCCCAAATTTGCACATCAGATTTTCCCTTCAGCATCTAAGTAGTGACATAAAATCTGAAGACTGGAGGAATTGACTTGAAGATAAAAGATGAAAAAAGCTGGAAGTGTAGAGCTTGCCTAAGCAGTGATAGAGAGGATATGATAACCATCTACAAGGATATGAGAAGTGTTAACACCAAGGCAGGAGAGGAATCGCACAGTAAGTGAGGCTATAGCTAGAAGTTACAGGAAGAGATTTGAAAAGGCAAAGTTTTGGTTGATTATCAGCAAGAAGCTTCTGACAGTGTTATACATCAGTTGTGGGAAAGTGTCTGAAGTGATCTCCCTTGGGATATGGTCAGCTAGAGTGGGCGATCCATGAGGTGATTTAGGAATTATCCTGTACTTGTGGTCAGGCACTGSGCCAAAACTGATAAAGGCTTTTTGACACTTTCAGATTCCCTGACTCTTTGTTTCTAAGTGTAATTCTTGCTGGTGAAAAGAAAATCACAAGATTTTGTATCCACACAAGCGGTTCTGTTATCTAGGAACAGATCTATCGACCGGTGCACAATCCTGCAGATGAGGAGCAGTGCCAAGAGTTTCCTACCACGGTACAGCCTGAAACAAATGACTGATGTCCAGTGCTAATCATTCCCTTTCTGTCAGTTCAATTGCACATTCCTCTTTTAATGTGATCTAACCCCTGCAGCAACACAGATAGTGTACATCACTGCTGCAGTCAGCCTTCCATTCATCACCAGGGGAAAAAGGCACCACTTCCTCCTCTGCTGCCTGCCTCTGCGCTCCAGTTGTGGATACTTCAGCCAACCCAAAAGGCCAAGATAGAAATGAATGAAAGCAATTTAAAGTTTGGGGTTTGATTTGTTTTGTTCTCCTTATGCTTTGAAGGAAGAGTCATACATATATATATATGTGTGTATGTATAATCCATAGGTTTCAGTATTTTTAGTATTGGGTCTTTGGGATGTTTCTGTGTTGCATGAATGTTGGTGGGATTAGTACAGGGCAGTGTAATTGTATTCTAATTCTGTTGTCTTCAGAGGCATTCTGATGTATGCCAGCTGGAAACCTGGCTCAAAAACCTGGTCTTCATTACCCATCCAGTGGAGGACAGTTTGTAAACATGCAAGTCTGAATTGTACAGCAACAAGCATATAGGACTAAAAAAAGAAAAAAAAGGAAGCAGACAAAACCTACACCAAAAAACTGGTAAAAGAGCACATGGTGATAACATAATAAATTCTCCTGTACACAGTCACTACCACATCCCTATTTAGCAGAATATTTTCTGAAAGTATTTGACAAAATCTGTTGACCTCAAAATCTAAATACCGAGTCCTGCTCTCAAGTAAATCCATATAAGCACTGCAGGAAAATGGAACTGAAATCTTAACTGATTTCCACATACTTTTTAGCAAAATCAGAATATCATAGGTAGGAGATAGTTGCTCAACTTTCTTTAAAAGAGCAGTTCCCTTGGCCGTTCCTTAGAAAATCTCGTATATGTTCTATGTTTGTTTTATTCCATCTTGCCTGCAGTTGCTAGGATCTCCACAGTGGGTAATTTTGAAATCTACAAGCTATATTTTCTTATATTGTGTTCAAAATAACTGTTTGGGTGAATGAAAAAAAAAATTAAAATGGTTGAAATTACAAGGTTGAATGTGATTTAAGAGCAATAATGGTTTTACACCTTTAAGGGTAAGTATTGCATCAATTTAATATTCATGACCACAAAATCATCATGTTCCAAGGTGGTAATTTGTTTTTTCCCCTGTTGAAGTGAGCTCTTCTGAGTGTAGGCTCTGACTATTACAGCTTTTCTCCTATAACTTTGTGATATCTCTTCTAGAGCTTAACTGTCTGTTAAGAAATTATTGGATAACTTAATAAAAATTAAATGGCAGATTTGTGTATGTGACAGGCTCTATGAAGGATTATGTCTTAAACTGCAATTTTCAATTTGACACACTCTATTAAACACAAAATTGAATGTCATATGTAATGGTCATATGGTTACATTTTACTATTAAAATTATCTTTGTGAGAGAAAATTAAATTTCTTTTAACTGAAATGTATACAAAATTAAATACCAGCTGRCTTGATTAAAATAAGTATGTGTGATAATCTTTCCTTACCTTTATCAAAGAAATAATTTTCTATGCAAACAGATGCTTAGAGCTGGTCAATAATGAGAGAAATCATTTGTAAATTGTAATATGACTTAAAACACTACTGTGTTAATGCCCATTTTATCAGGTTTTTGATTTAAAAAATTCAATATAGTTTTGCTTATGAGTTGATTGTAAATACATCTTTCCTCCTTCTACCAGATAGGGATTTCTAGCTAAATTACTTCCTCGCAAAACAATATTTATGTAGAGGGGAAGTAGAACAATTTATAGTATCYGTTAGTCCAACCAGGAAGCAAATTATAGTACATGATTGATTATGCAATTTAAGAATCAAATATGCAAAAAGTGTTTGTCTGCTGACAGTTCAGAAATCACCCATAGACAGAAAATAGTTTTCACTGTAACTGGGACAAGTTCGATGAGRCAACACATTAAAACTGTTGAAAAAGATTATGAGTAGGAAGTTACAGTGCTGATTTTCCAGGAGGGTTGTTACAGACTGTTCTCTGTTATCTGGGAAGCTGTACAGTGGCTGTGACCATCCCGACTCGCCCTGGACATCTTCCGAGTTAAATACACTTCTCTCTCCATAGACCAGTGGAAAGGCTTCTTGTAGGGCCTGGAGGGCTGCTGAACCCTGCCTACCTGGGGCTGCAGCCCGAGCTCAGAATCTGTGTAACAGTTGGCCTTTAACAGGCAGAGGACATCACTAAGGCTGTTTGTCTGCATCTACACCCAAAGCCARCTTGCAGGAGAGGAAGCATGGCTTGTGATATTTGGTTGGGAGGTGGTTTTTTTTGTTTGTTTGGAGTTTTTGTTGATTTGGAGGTTTTTTAAAGTATATTGCTATCTAGTATGAGATCAAAAATATTTCCCAAGGCAAGACCTGYGCTGTTGGTTTGCTGTTCCAGGTCTGGAGGAGAGACACATGGGTCTGGGGCTGAGGAGGAAAAACATGCATCAGATCTTTCTGTACTTGCAGGAGCTGTTTTGCCTGGATTTGCACTTCCTATTCTAACAAATATGCTGTACACTTGAAAAAGAGTGGTATGGCACATTTCTACAAACTCGGGTGTTCAGGTCCAGGTTTGTGTCCTAAAAGCTGCTTTTCCCTGTTGTCCTCTCTGAGTTAATTGCTGGATGGGGTTTCGGTACTACTGTGGGAGTCAGGTGGGTGGGAGAGTCATCTGCGTCATTTCTGATACTTTCTAACTGCACTTCAAAATTCTTCTGGGAATTTTCCGTGCTCATGTGTCAATTTCTTTGTTTATTTGTGGACTTTGTGAATCTTTTTAGTCAACATAAGAAAGAAAGTGMTATAATTTTCTGAATTAACAGGAGCTAATGTAATCAGGCAGCAAAATGATTCGTGCAGTGTTGCTTTTTGTGTTGCTGTATTTGTTATTTGGGTCTGGGTTTTGCTTGAAAAAGGCAACTTAAAATAAACATTGTGCAGAAGAGAATGGCAAATGAAAGGAATCCTTTTGTGGGGCTTGAGGGGAAACTTTATCACTCCTCATTAGAACAGTAGTAATGACTAGAGAATGAACTGTGGATTCCTTTCACCTGTTCATACTGCTCACTCATCATCATACTGTAAAAAGCCATACCATAGACTCTATATTAAATACAGTTGAATCTCTGATTTATGTGCATGTACACCTGAAATAATGTCACAAGTTTCAGAGGTCCAGGTTGTATCTGTTGAAGAGCAGAACTTTCCAGGTAGATGATGCTGGTACTACATCGAGCATACAATATTTTTATTATTTGCATGAATCATGCCTATGACTCTTTGGTACCTGTGGGCTCTATATTTCTAGCAGATCTGTGCATTCAGAGGATTCATAAAGTACATTTGAGCAAACAAGCTACCTACTGTTCCTGTTCATCATGTCCCTTATCTTAATAAATAATGAAGGTGCCATGGGCTGACAATGAAATATTTTGAAAATAGTTTTAATGTATAGCTGGCAGAGGACCTGTTGGGCATTGATAAATTACACAAACGGAGAGGATGAGAAATCTGTAAAATATTAATGGTCTGCTTCTGTAGTCGGTAAAGGAGAATATACCTGTGCCTCATGTAAGGTGTTCTGCTGCCTGTGTAGGGCTGGAGGGACTGTTTGCTGCTGCAGGGTTCCTGTTTTGGGAGCAGGGCTCATTGCCTTTGGTGCTGTTGGTGGAGGAAATGACCCAAGGGCTGTGAAACACAGTGCTTTAAGATCCATCTGCTGTACCATGGGGTCCACAAGACAGACCTGTCCCCATAGTGCAGAGGTGTAAAGTGGCTCTTGGCTTCTGAGGAGTGAATTTATAAGGAACCCCCTATGCTCAGAGTCCCTGTTACTCTCTGGATGCTCGGCTTGCTCTTTGCTAATGGCTTTTGGATTGCACTGCCTGGAGGGGCAAGTGTGTGGCAGGATGTAGGAGGTGCAGGGAGATCCATGGGAACGCTGTCCCCTGAGGAAACAGGGTCCTGTCATGGTGATGCTRTGAAGGGAGAGGAAGGATGGGATCACAGCCCTTCCTCCTCCTCTCCTGAGGCCAGGAGCTCGGGCATTTTCCTTTGCCCTAATAATCAGTATATTCTTACTGGGTGAAAACTTCTCTCACACTCTTGTCTTCATTGGAGCAAGAGCTAAATACTGCAATTATCCCCCAGGGGATACTTTCTATAAAACTGTTGTCCAGTGTTACTGCAAACCCTTTAGACATCCAGTTACATACTGCCAGGAAGCTCTTCTAGGCACTGATTTGACAATATTACCACCCTCTTGCAAGCACTGATTTTGAGAGGAACTCTCCCTCAACSTGGTGGGTGTTTTGATCTGAATATTCTGTTATACCTCAAATGTAACCGACTGCAGCAAAGTGCTGTTTGAATTCAGCAAATCAGGATTTCTGTGATGTCTGTGTTGCACAAAAAAAAAAAAATTCCTTGGAGATTTGAAAATTATTGAGTAAAACATATTTTGGCTGGGAAATGGGTAATGAAGCAATGAAATATAATGGAGTTAGCAGCATGATTTCGCTCACTTGTCATAATGATTTTATTTTATTTCTGAATAATTATGAAGTGGAATTAAAGCTACAAATGTTTGATTCAGTGAGAAGGATAAGCACACGTATAAATAAGAGAAGTACAGATCACTAAAGTGTTTCATTTTTATGGTAACTCTACCATAAAACTCAAAACGCTGCCGTGGCTGGGCTATCTGTGCCAAGGAGAGGTTTTGACTGGTGCCCAAGCCAGCCCGAGCCGCAGGTGCTGTGCCCCTCTGAGCCCCCCGGCCCCCTGAGAGCCACCCATCACACAGCATCTGCCCTGAGTGACAAGATAACAAGTGTCACTTGTCTGTCCATTACATGCAGTTCAGAGAGCTAAAGCCTTTTAAAAAGTGGAGTGGTTTGGGTTACATCACAATGTACCATTTCCCTCCAGAGGACAGGCTTGCATTTAGCCAGAGACTGTGAGTAACTGAGAGCTGAAGTACAAGTATGATTTTTTTCCAGATGTGTTTTCTATGTCCCAAATTGTGTTCAAATTGCTTGCTAATATCTGAAGTGAAAGTATTCTGTATCAAAATTATCTGTTTAAAAATAAAATCTCTGTACTTATCTTAGCTCTGAAGCTCAGCTGATAGCTTTAGCCACTTTGAACTATCCTCATTATACAGCCTGAGTTTAATTTTAATAAGRAACACACGGATGTGTAATCCATAACACAATCTAATATTCTGTATGTGAGTATGCCCTGTGTTATCTCTGATATTGAATTATTTCACTATGGAGCATAATTATCTGCGCAGGAAAATTCTTATTTAATTTCATTGAAAATTATGTAAAGATTTTCCGTACATCATGCACTAACCTTGCAGCTGGATTAACATGATGGACTATCAAGACTTCTTTAGGGACATAATGCACTGTTGGGTCAATAGTCCATGAACAAAGAAGGATTTACACAATAATCTATAATGGCTCTTTAGGAGCTGTTATGGTCTATCAGGACAAAAATCTGGTAGATAATACATATAAAGCGCATACTTGCTTGAGGAAAACAAGCATTTGACTGCTTAAATTCTAGCCCTTTAAAGGTCAAATTAAATTCTTTATCGTTTTGAATGCAAGTTTACTTGTGAGAAGATGCAAGTTTACTTGCTTAATCGTGTGCTATGTAATGAAAATGCAATTCTTTAAAATACACAACAGATTTATGAAAAAAAATTTAAAATATCTTTTTAAGCTCTCTATTCTTCCTTTATAAGTAATATGCAATGATTAGTTTCTGCCATCCTCTCTGCCACGGTGGGCAGTGAATTTCAGAAAGGGAACACAGGTACCCAACAGCCCTGAAAGGTACAGGAGCTCCCGGGATGCAGCATCTGGGCTTGGCAGGGCTTTGGTGTTCCCCATGCCTCTGGCTACACTGCCACTGCTTCCCTCTGCCACTGGCCTGGGTGAGGGTGTCCCTAGAAAGCCATTTATATCCTCAGGAGACAGGACGAGCGGCCAGAAAAATACCTGTTTCAACTTTTCTCTGTGAAATTATATTCTCTAGTCTCACATGTTAAAAAAAGGATTCTATTTCTTGTCAAATTTGTTTTCCCAAGCTCACAGAGTGTAGGATGACACTCCAACCGTTGTATTTCTGTCACAGCAAAAAGGGAGGATTCTTTTTYGTTGTTTTGAGCATTTTTCTACGAATAGAATAGCAACTTCTTATTGCTCTCACATGTAGCGCTGCTTTTTGGTGTCCAGACTCAATGCATACGTTAGGAATTTAATTTGAAACATCGGAGCTGCCTCCGAGGAGGCGTGTCCCAGGCTGTCCTGCAGCAGAGGGCAGCAGAGCCGCAGGATCCGCCGCGCCCGCGCCGGTGCTGACATGGCACCGGGCAACTGGGGCATTCCTGATATTGTCCTGACACATAAACACCTGCAGGCAGGTTTTCAAAGGTTATTTGCACACTAAAAGGGGAATTAGCAAAATGAACTTACATGCCAAAAGTAATTTTGAATATTCTGAAAAGGCTATGGTCCCATGGAAAGACTGATTTTGGAAAAAGCCCCTGCTGTCGTCAGGGCGGGAGTGGAAATTAAAACATGTTCAAAATAGCTGGGCCAAAGTGATTCCTGGGAAAGTGCAGACAACAAAATTTTAAATTACGCAATTATGAGAAAGTCTAGTTTTTTCCTAGCATCAGGCCACGTTATCTCAGTTACACCCCTCCATTTTTTAATATCTAATTTTTTTTACAGCATAATATCTGAAATACTGATGTTAATATGGAGAGTAACTGTGGTTCATAATATATTGTTGTATTTGTCATTGTGCAATTTACTTTGAAGTCATTACTCTACCTGGTACGTAAAAAGTCAGCAAATTATCAGAGTTTATTCCATTGACTTTCTCACACCTTGAGAAATAGCCCATTTGTATTATCACAGTTTGATATATTTCCCATTTACTGAGCTTCTTTGGCAAGCTGGCATTTTAATTTAATTATACTTTTTTGCTAATGGTCTTTATTTTTCAGTGTCTCTGTGGTAAAATGCCTTTAAGGTCTTGGATTTTTTTGTTTTCTTTTTTTCCCCTTCTTTTGGCATGCTCTAGTGTAAATTTATAAACTGACAAAATTCAGTGTAAAATTCCAAGAGGTGAAATTAAGGAATATTAAGAGATCCTGTGTTTAAATGATTAAACATTTCTTCACTTTGAGAATGTGACTTCTGCATATATTTAGTAACGTACACCCCTAATTAGGACCTGCAAAGCAAAGAGAACACAGCATGTATAACACAGGCATTCAGGAGTTTTCATGCGGTTTCATCTATGCTGTCAAAAAATCTTGTTATGGGGCTCAGTCTCAGACCACTGAACTCAATGGGAGCTTTGCTGCATTTTTTGTTTGTGGATAGATCCTTAATCCTTAGTATATATCCAAAATGTAAATTAAAACTACTGTTAAGAACTAAATGCATATAGTTATAGTAATGCTTTCCTTATGTGATTGGTATGGATGTAAAATCCCATTTTAATACATAAGTTCACTGGTTTTCACTCTGTAGTCCTTTTTGTAACTTCTTTTAGCCCCTTGTCTTCGGAAAGGTGGTACAAACACACTCTGCTAATCCTTTTAGCATCCTCATGTTTGCACCAGCACCTTCCTAACAGCCTGCAGGAACTGCTGGATCTCTTTTCCTGGAACATTAACAGAAGTTTGTGGTGTGATCCCAAACTGTTTGCTTTGGCACCTCCTAGGAGCCAGAGAGAAGAGGGTAGGAATTTTTCAGTGGCGGGGACATTGCACACTGGGGTGTGAATTAGGAGATCAAAACACAGCTAAACAAATGGGACCCGTGCAGTAGGGATGATGGAAAACCAGGAATGGACGTAGCACACCTAACCTTGCTGCAATTACAGCTTGACTGAAGCACTAAAAACATTCCAGAGAGGGGAAAGCTGTGGTATGGAGAAAACGTGCTGAAAACCTGTGACTTTTTTGAATTAGCACCTTATGGAAATGAAAGTTAGTGACACTAGGCCTACCTCTCTGTGCTGCACGCCTGATAAATCAGTATGACTGTGGGTTAAGTTCCACCTTGGATATGAAAAGACAAAATAAGAGTTCACACTGTCAGTCCTGAAGCAAAGCTCTCTGGCTTGTCACAGAGCGGCTGCTTTGCCAGAGTGAACTTGCTGCACACTTTAGTATCAATTGTCCAAACTGGAGGGCAAGTTTAGAGAAAATGGACTCCCACTCTAATCTTCCTAGTTTACCTTCTGCCATTTTATCTCTGTCCTCAACACTGTGCTTTTTACTTTGCACTCTACCCTTCAAAATTGTGACATTTTCTTTCTTTGGCCTGTGTTCACTTATGCTGTTGTGCCTTGTCATGGAGAGTTGCTGTAACATCTACAACCACAGTATCGTGTAGTGAGATGTGCAGATAAACCTGAGCCTCTTAACCATATATTTGCAGATTCTGTTGGTGCTGATTTTCTGCTTTCCCTTCATGTGCTTAGTTTATAGTTTCTGCATTGCTGCAGTTATCACAGCTAGCCAGGTTATGTATCAAATATGTTGTGTGTCTTGATGACAACAACCAATAAGGAAATTTTTTGCAGTAACCACAAATTAGAACTCTGTGCAAGCTGAGCTGTAGAGGAGAGTCAGAGGTGCCTTGGCTTAGCTGCTGTGGCAACTGCTGCTTGTTCTCTGTGCACTGCAGCTCTGCAAGGTTGAGGGTCACAAGTACACCTTCCTAACTGAAGAAATCACACAATGAAAATAGGTACCTGCTGGATTATTTGAAGGGTCTTGGAAAAGATTTGACATAAACATCCAGAAGAGCATGAAAACAAAACCAGTTTTTGGCTATAAGAAATACTATTACCTATATGAAGTTTTAATAAAACACTTTTTTTTAATTTTAGTTCTACTTTTTCTGTTTAAACAAAAAAGAAGAAAACTCAGAAAAGGACACAAAAGTTAGTTCAAGATTTTGAAAACAAATCCATAATGAGATTTAAGGAATTCTGTGTATTTAAATCCCCTAAGAAAGGGCTAAAAATKGAAAACTTAATCACAGGAGGGAAAAGGAAACAAATGATAAAATCATCCTTTAGCCAAGTGACAGWGCCTACAGAAGTTTGTGCATTAAAAAAACTTGAATCAAAAATAATATACAAACTCAACATTAAGATTAATGAACCACTAGACAGTTTAAAGTGGTGTTTTCAAATGCTGATTCTCCATCATTTGAGATCAAGAGTGGCTATCTTCCCAGCTAGATGGAGTGCAGGCTGCAGAGCCTCTACTGTGCTTGCCCATCCCATGCTCTTTCCCAGACTGGCTCTTTAATCTGTTTGTACTCGCCACCATCCACAAAGATGCATGAAGCTTTTAATAGAAAACTATTCTGTGAGGCCTCCTTCTATCATCAGAGCAAGGGCGGTAGATAATAACCTCTCATTTTACAACTTCCTCTGTAAATGTTGGCTTGACAATTAGCATTTTCAAAGACTAAGAGCAACCTTCAAAGACCACCATCCCCAAACAGAAGGTTGATTGTCGAACCAAACATCGGGATTAATGGCAGGGCATTAACAACGTGACAAAATCTCCCCTGAGTGTTTATTTGGTGCCATTTTCTGTCCTCACTAATGCCGGTGCAATAAGAGGATGTCAGCTCAAATATTCCCAAAGTCGGCTTTGAAGAACATATTTACGAATTCCGCATTTGTGTCATACTGACCCGGGGCCCTGGGAACCTGTTGGTGCTCCCTGCGCGAGGAGGGCCTGCGATGCAAATGCGGGTGAGGAGCTGTGCCCCCGGCAGGGTGCAGCTGCCCACCTCGCCCGGGGCCACGGGCAGCGTTGACGGGGTCTGACAGATCCCGGGCYCCGGCGCGCGCCGCCGCCTCGGCCTCGCGGTGACAGCTGCCTCTGTTGGCGAGTGGCCAGAAAAAAAAATGTAAAGAATGGGTTTTGTCACGCTTCTTCAAAGTTTTCGTCGTGCTTCTGTCAAAGTTCGGTGTACGTAGCTGGACGAAAGTTGAAATTTTGACGGGATGGGTTCTCCTGCTGCAGATCCGAGCAGGGATGGCTGCCTGGGGCTTGAGCCTCGAGCATCAGGCTCCCAGTTTGTGTCTGTTCCAGCGGCTCTGGAGGGTGCCACAGCAATGGCTTGTTTTGTTTAAATCTGAGTAGGGAAAACCATGTTAACATATCCCGTCAGGATAGCTCTTCATAAGGACMGGAATGAATCAATTAAATAAATGGATTGTGTAGCTCATAGAGAGCACCTTACAATGCTCTCCTCTCAAGCAGAAGAACAGAGGACTGTTTGGAAGGACTATTCAGATCTGGTATTTAAATAATTCTTTTGCTCATGCTAAACTGAGAAGTGGAAGTTACATACAACAGAAGGAGAACAATGGGAGGGAGGTCTTGACTGCATATTTCAAAATAAAGTTGGAGTAGAGCAAAACCAGAAGGCATTAGCCTTTCCTCACACTGTGCCCTGAAGGCCTGGCCTATTTACAAGGAAAATCATTTTTATTCTTCCATAGAAAATAAGCAAGTTTTTTGTTGTTGTGTGTTTTGTTGTGTTTTGTTGTTTGTGTTTTTTTTTTCAATCCACAAGTATCTTTCTGCTTTCTTTCTGGTTCATAATGTTCTGCATCCATTTTTTTGCTTGCAAACTAACATAGCACTGGATATGAAATAATTTTGTRTACAAGCATTACTATTCCTAGTCCTTTGCAATGAGCAGGGACAGATGCAAGTGTTGCCAGATGGAATCTTTTCTGTATGTAAGTCTTGCACTCAGTTCATGTTCCCTGCAGCATCTCACACGAATGTGGTGTAGTTTAGAGAGCTGTTACCCATTAATTATATTCCATTTTATTAGCTGGTGTCTCCATAAGTCATCAAAAGTGAGGCAAAAGAAATTAAAAGAAAAATGTTTTCAATCAATTTTACATCTGAAAGTAAACAGCCTTAGTAATTTGTAGCATTGACAGAATTAAAACTTGTGAGCAAAGTCTGTCCAGCTGCAATTCCAAAGCAGGACTGTTCCGTAAGGCAGCAGAGTGGGAGCAGGCACTCCTGCCACTGACAGTGGGTAGCTTAATTTTGGAAACAGCCTATTGGTTCTGGGAAATTCATCAAAGTGCATTAAAGCAGACTGATAGGTTTCAGTTTAAACCTCCTAAGTGTTGTGGTGGGATGGCTGGACTTCAAGGGTTTTAAAAATTAATGCAAATGAAGASCTATTGGAATTCCTTTAAATGAGGACTTTTAAAACTTTTTAAAAACTCTGTCTAAGGACAGAGTAGCTGTAATTTTATACAAGCTAAAGGCAAGAAAGGAGTGACTACAGCAGCTGAGCATGGGCTGAACTTCACCACTTCAAAGATGACAACAAGATACTTCAAAAATGTCTGAGAATATAATAAAATTGGAGAACCTTAAGAGAAGAGCCAAAAGAATGATTCGAGATCTGAGACACCATTGTTACCTGAGAAACTAAATCTATTGTGTTTCTTGAAGAAAACGTTAACTAGTGACTTGTTCAGGGTGTATAATTATCTTCCTGGGGAGAAGATTTCACATTCAGAAGGGCTCCTGTAGTAAAAAAAAAGGGGTTACAAGGCAAAACAGCTGAAAGTTAAAGCTAGGAAAAATTGGATGCAGGTTTTCAATATGAATGTTAATTTATCATTGGAATACCCTTGGATGTGGCAATTTTCCGTTGCCATTAAATCCAAATAAAACAAAGCAGAACAGTTTTAGAGGCATGCAAATATTGGTAGTAGAATAATAATACAAAATACTAGAAATTGAAGTAACTAATCAAACTAGCTTTACAATTTTAAAATCAATCAGTTTTGCAATTTTAAAATTGAAACCCAGACCTATTGGGACTCCATTTCTTCACGTCCGTTTGGTTCAAACACCTCCCTAGCGAGCCAGTGCATATTCACCGACACCTGAGTATACTCCTTCTTTCCTTTGCTTGTTTGAATCCTAAACTTATTAAAAGAAGGATTTTGAGACAGCTGCAGACTTTGGTGGATCCTCAGGGATTTGGCGAGGGTCTCACTTTCTTAAGAAGTGTGTATCTGTCCCTGCTTTACCTGTTCCAGGCATAAAATTTAGTTATGTGACCAGGCTGGAATAGAGTGATWGTTAGACATGCAAGAGTATAGGTGATTTCTGTCAGAGAGAATGGTCCAGCTTGCACACCCAGCCATCTCCCTATTCCAGGTGTTCCCTGTTTTGCTTCTACTCACTGTGCTACCTTTGCTGAGCTGTTTCGTTTCCCTGGGCATAAAGTTTTGGTTTTGCTTTTTTTTTTTTTTAATTTCCATAGTTTAGTTTAGAAAGTTTATCAGTAGAATCTGCTCATAAGGGCACTAAGACCAGCACAAGAGGCAGGAGCCAGCAGCAGAGAGTGGGAAAGAGGAGATGCAAAGGGAAAGGTGGATGGAAGAGACCATCCTGCAGCACTGAGCCACAAATCAAATCTGAAATTGCCTGCTTGTGCCCCAGCTGTAGTCACATGCGGCGTGCACGCTGCCTGGTGATAGATTATGTTTTCAGTGCTTATGAAACTCAAGCTACCCGTAGACTTTTTTTGCTACTGCTGCAGCTTTATATAACTGTGGCCATTACTGTTTCTTTTGTCTTTGTTCTCTGGAATGTTTAAGAGAGTTGTGCACATGCTGTTTAACGAGATTTATTTGGCCTGCAAGCTGCAGATGGGCAGAAATCAAAGGAGGTGGAAGTGGACATTGACATGACCTCCAGCATGTTGTTTATGGAGAACATCCTTCCAGTGATGTATGACAAGTCCGAGGTCAATGATTAGTATCTATTAGCTCTTTGAAAAATGGAGAAAGCAATAGTTCCTGATGGTGCATGTTTTAGATCTGGTTAAAATGGAGAAGGCTGATGTGAGAAGAAAAAAATGCTTTAGTGTCTATGTATACAATTACCACACATCACTAGGGCATGTTAACACTCCAGATACGTACACACCAAGTTCTGTTTGTAGGAAGAACTGTGGACTAGATTCCTTCTCTTGTCTCCCCTCTGAAACAGATGGATTTGATTATTTATTATTATTCACTTCTTCCTCCTTTTTCTTCTAAATTCTCTTCATTTCTTTTTGTTTTTGTTGGAAAGCTAAATCAAAGAGGAGCTTTACATTTGGTTCTAAACAGAGTGAGGGATGCAGTTGCTTGCTCTTCTGCAAAAAACTAGCATAAGTTCCTGTGTGAGCCACCTTATGCCAGCTCTCCTCCAGTTCAGCCACATCATGAAAAAATGGATAGGCTTTCAAAGAATTTGAGGAAATTCCAACATAATATTAGCATGAAAAATCTCTGCAGATGTGTAAAGTTGCTGATAAAGTATGTGTAACTTTATAACCACTAATATTAAGTGATACTGCATCAATATTTTCAAGTTTCAGCAGTCTTTACATAGACCTTTTCTTTATGTAATTGTTTAAAGCATTATGAAGTAAGAGAGATTGGTCATATACACCTAAGAAATTGTGAGCTAATCCAGATGCAGTTGAAATGGGGGTAGTCAGAACTGAAAAAAAATWTTTTTTACAATATTATTTGTAGGACAAAAATTATCTTTTTAATTTTAAAAGGGTTTCTTATACTTTAGGGGAAAAAAAGACTGAAAAACTAATTTTGATCATTTAGAAGAAATAATACCACAAAATATTCCTTTTCTGCTATTATACCAACGATGAGTACTCAGTACAGAGTCCAAAATGACCATTGTCCTTAAAATGAGTTCAGAGATGCTTTATACCATCAGTATATCTTCAAAAGTAGGTTTTCTCCAGCAGCAGCCCCTCCTCCCCACCACACTGTACATGTTTGAGGAGCTTTGCCCCCAGTGACAGCTGCCCTTCATCTTTGCAGCGTCCAGGCGGAAAAAGCGCCAGGTAAAGAGATGATTTGGGTCARAGCCTGCCTGGGCGAGCCTGCGATGGCTCTGCGTCTGTCCGACAGGCTGTGCTAGAGGACGCGCTCCAGCACAGCAACTCTCGTAAATTGTTTTGAGATTCTTTGAAAGCACTTTCAGGAACAGGGGAGGGGGAGCTCTATTGTCTGCAGAGCTGAGGCTCGCGCGGAGCAAACCGCGCTTGTTTACGGCTGCGCTGAGACGCGGAACCATCCAGGCGCTCCCGGCACGCAGCTGCCGGTGTTTCCTCGCGCTGCTTTGGGGGAGCAGCGTGAGAAACAGAGCACCCAAAGTTTTGTGTAACTTTCTGTGAATCGTTTTCCTGGTGCAGAGAGGGATTTGTTTCGCTCCCCAGTGACTCCGCTGCAACAGAGCAGAGACTTTCACCGTGGGGAATCCCGCGCGTGGGTGCCTCTGCGCGAAGGTGTGAGTGGGGAGGCGATGGCATCTGCACGGTGTGCTGTCGTTCAGGTGTTGGCTTCTGTGTTGCCTGTTCACAGCAATGACATTCTCTAGGGTTAGCCCCTAAATCTTAATGAAGACCTCCTGTCTTCGGAAATCCTCTTCCACTGTGGTTTTCAGTGCTTTAGGCAGGCATGCAACTTTCCCATTCATAACTTGGAGTCTTATCTTTTTTTTCTTTTTCCTTTTTTTTTCACTCTTCTTTCACAGAAATTAAATGGCAGTGGCTGGTTCCAACCACCACATTCTCTCTCTGCTTAATTTCTGCTACAAAGTTCTCCAGTTCTTTTATCTGCACAGCTGTTTTTAATGGGCTGTTCAGAGAAGGAACTGATAATGGGCACTTTGTGCTGTTTGGATTATCACTGGCTCTAAGGTTGGCAGCCAGCATTGGCAATATGCTCTTCTTTAGGCAGCATTTTTTTGTAGCTGGACAGCAACCCAATGACACCAGACAAAGCTGCAGCAGCAGCAGGCTGATGAGCAGCAGAGTGCTGTGTGCTCCCTCTGCTTCAGCCAAGCCCCCTGTGCTGGGACTGTCAGCTTGGGAACTGGCTGCCTTCCTTTCTTTCTTAGCTTTTTTACTTATCCTTTATTGTTGGTCTTGTCTTCAAGGGAAGTTAAAGGGTGAACTTGAGATTCATGAAGATATAAAACACRTACCCAGACGGGAAGTATGAAGTGCTTCTGTCTTGTGATAAGGTGGGTGAATAGGTGTGCAAAGTAGGGGAATGTCTAAAGAYGCTTTTGAAAACGCCCCAGCCTTTCCCAAAATTGTCTATAAGCTTTCTCATTTGTAACAAAATATTTGATAAAGTGGAAATGGATGGATAATGTGTGAGCAGAGTCTCTATGAAGGGGAAGGAGGCTTTGGATCATGTTCGTGTTTCATGTAGTTTTCTGCAGTCACAGTTAAGGTGACAAACAGTTGAAAATAGCCTGTCCATTTTTCATATCTCTCCAGAGAMTTTGGCTATCTCTACAGTTCTCTAGACAATAGCGAGAATATACGAAGGAAAGAATATGAAGCAGAACTTTCCTAAGTAGTAATAGTCTTCTCCTGGTTGTTAATATGGCCACCAGGTTAAAACAAGGACACATGATGAAGAGTTTAGGCTTCTCATTTTAAGAATCACTGTGCTCTTAAGGTCAGGCCAGATGTAGTTTTGCAAGGTTTTRCCTATCAGCAACAATGYTGAGTTGCTAGTCTGCTTTGTGGCAACATGAAGCAGTTTATTCATCTCACTGAGTAGATCAAAATACTAAACCCATTAAGTTAGTTACATTAAGAAAAAAAGTTAGATACTAGTTTTGGAGCCGTTTCACAGGGTCAGCCACTATACAGTGTGTCTTCAGTTGCCAGGGATTTCTAAGAGCTGTTTCTTCTCTGTAGTGTGTACTCTAGTTCAAGCACCAAGGAATTTTACTCACACAGAGTTCAGATCTTGCTGGTTTCTGACAGTCCACTACATTTTACTTGAGATGGCAAAATTTTCTAATTTCTGTATGTGTTTCCATGTATCTAGATTTTTCCAGTGCTTAGTAATTTTATTCTGATTTTTACTATTTCGGAATTAGATTGTATAAGTACATACAAAARGTCAACACAGACAGTTTGTTAAAGCTCCAACCATAAGAAATATTACATGGTGCTACTTCCTAGAATTGCAAAAGCTTCTCTTTTGTTTCTAAGAAATCATTCCATCCTCTTGAAAAACAGAAAAAGAAGGTTAATTTTTTTAAAAAAAAAATTTAGTCCCAGAAGGGAGAAACACCCTCAAATAACTGAAATTGCTTCTGGAAAAGTCATTGCCCTCTTCCTGCTTTACCAAAAAGTTCCAAAAATTTTTCAAGATTTTTCCCTAACKCTTCTTTAGAAGTCTCTTGGTTTGCTCTCAGAATATCCATCAGAATCTTACCACTGTTACTACTTTAAACATTTAAATATTGGACTTTTTTCTTCTTTTTTCCATTTTAGCTACATTTAGTAGTCACAGATAACTCTGTCCCACTTTAAGCCATTTCAGGTACTTTTTGTGTGCTTGATGTGATAAAATGTTAAACTAATGGCAAGATGATAGGAAGCTGATCAGGAGATGGTCACATCCTAGTCACAAATCACATTTTCCTTTAGTTCAGTCTTCACCATTCATTTCTTTGTAATGTGTCAGACCCTCAGGCCAAGGCACTTCAGGTCTTGGGACACTTTCTTGCACTGTAGGGATGATGCAGTTTTCCTTCCCTGGTTAAACTTGCTTTGCTCTAAAATGAAAGAGCATTAGCTTGAAGCCAAGTAAAATTTGTTAAGTCAGCATGTCTGACTTAACAGCAGTGGCTATTCAAAGTCAAAATAGAATCCAGTAGTCAGGAAGAAGTTAMTGTATCTAAAAACATGTGCTTTATAGCTGCTGCATGACTGGAGCAGGAGATTTCCAACCTTGAAGGGCACACATCAAATTAAACTGGTAAAACCCCCAAAATCTTATTTTTGAGTTAGAAAGAACTGACTAGAAGGAAGAAGGAAATTTTGTCACTGCAAGCACAGCATYGATATATTTCAGATTCTCATTGTTTTATTAGTAAAGTAAATAGCAGATTCCCAAATATTCCTTCAAATCAAGGACCTGGTGGAAGCTGATTGAAATCAATTGGGAAAATGTCAACAAATGCTTAGGTAGGACTCAGATCAGGCCTTCAACATGTGAACAAGCAGTAACTACAGTGAAAACTTGAGCTGTACWCGCTCTAGTAGGATCTAGTAAGAGAAAGTGATTATGATTACTGGATTTCATAATAAGTTTAGAAATCTCTTCCTGCTTTGGTTTAAAAAAAATGAACAAACAATGACAAAACTACAGGTGTTTATAATGCATACTTTACAGTCTGAAGGAAAGTTTTCCACATCAACTCCAATACAAAGCATGTGTTCATATTAATGAAACTATATTGTATTGTCAGTTTCAGTAAACTGATGTTATTATGGACCTCATGTATGGAAAGTGTCATGAATGAGACTGCACAAGGGCATACACTATCCAAGACTTTAAAAAAATGTTATTTAACTTTTAGGAACACTAAAAACACAAACTGTGTCACATAAAATTAGAAATCAGTTCATAAAATAGTAATAACTGACCTGCACAATGTAAATTTCCTGAAATGTGCACTCATGTTGGCAGCAAGTAACAGCTAATGAAGGGAGTTTACAGAGCTGATTAACAAGGCCCTATGCTTTTTATTAGACTCATTTTGTTAATCCCTAAAATTAAGGAATTCCAGGTGTATGGAGCCAAGTATGCAAATGATTTCCTTCCGTCTAGCTGCTGATTTCATAAAAGGTCCTCCAAACAGTGAAATAAAACACAACATGCATAATGTGGAAAGCTTTACTACATGTGCGAGAACAGCCTGGCTTTACAGAGTTAAGCACAGTGTGCTGTAAACTTGCCACAGATACAAATTTGAACAAAKCTGTAAAATAGGTATAAATAAGTAAATTAAAGGAATGAATAAAATGGAAAAAAAAAAAAAGAAACAAAAAGAAACAAAAGAAATCCCATGCCTTTAGTTTACTGGTTGTCAGCTCAGCTGTTGTTACAGCTGAAAACAATATACCTAAAATTGAGCTTATCAGACTAGTGTAAGGCATACAGATCTCTGCTGAAGCAGAAACAGATGTAAAATGATAAAGGAAACCATCATAATCTGCTAAAGATGTAGCAATTAGTCTGGTGGTGCCATGGTACTGTGTAGGCTGCTTATGTACAGTGAGACTTCGAAACTGGCTTATTAGCCTATAATGTATGCAAATACCTAACCCACTTTAATTTTGGGTACACAGGCCTGGCACCATTAAAGTCAATGATAAAGCTCCTCTGACTAAAACAAATATACACCCTCAAGCTGCTCATTACTTTCACCTCCTTTCATCTTGTCACAGTTCAGCAAAGTACTTTAGCATGTGAGAAGTCCCAGTAACTCTTAAAATTAACCCTAGCTTTTGAAATTCAACGGGCTATAAAACACGTGCTACCTTGTGGGCAGACTGCTCTGCTTCTGTATGACATTATAGAGACAATTCATTCTCACATTAAATTTAAAAAGCTTATAATTTCTGCAAGTCCATCATTATATGGTTCAGGTTGCCCTTTCMTCCTTATAGCTGTGGATAGGCATTGTCCATTCATCTGAGAATAGTTCTTATTTAGCTCGTGGGACAAGTGGGGCTATAAAACATGCAGGAAGGGGAAGAAATTCCAGATTGGCAAGCTGTGGTTTACCTGGAGTCAGTAAAAAGCCATGAGGCCAAATCCTGGAAATGACTAAACAAGGAGTGAGTTCAGGGGGAGGTAACAAGCTGCTATCAAGCACACACTTTGTAAAACACAAAGACTCAGGAGGGGGAGATGARACTGGCAGTGGCTTTGATGACAATATGATGAGAAAGGTACTAATTCCACACAAATTACTCAGCTGTCAGTCTCTGGTTGATGGAGTCCATGATAACAGAAAGAAAATCCCCTATGGAGCTTTATCACATATTTTGGATTCCTTACAATGACTTACTTTTAGGATTTGGTCCTGAGGAGTGATCCTTGCCCAGTTAAATGGCTGAAGTCACCAGGAATGTCCTTGTAAYCCGAGCCTACACAAGTGTGTAGGACGGGGTGTTTAGGTGGGTATGATCTATCAGTCACTTCCTGGTGGGAGGTGGAAAGGTGAACTGATGTCACCCGACAGAGCCAGAGCACCTCCCTGGGAACATACTGTGTTCCATGTCCTCAAGCTGCTAAAGACATCCAGGGAATTGCCTGGCTTCAGTGTCACATCTGCAGGTTAGACTGGCTATGGATTTTCCACAAAGCAGCCCCAGGAAAGCTCCATGTGGGCATGAAGTATYTGATCTTTGCCTTCATTTTCCTGACTAAATGACATAGAGTTGGCCTGTGTGTCCCGTCACTTTATATATTGAACATGATTCCCATGGATAGTTTGTTTCATGTAAAAAAAGTTCTTCTTTCAAGCAGTTTCTTTCAAAATCTCTCTTGGTCTCAGGACACCATTGTTTTGTACACTGTGCTGTGGGGAAAGAAACAAGAGCTGCCCTTGTCTTTTAAGTAATATGTGTGATTGTGGTTTCTGCATTTCACCTTTTGTCCCGATATATTCCAAAATTATRTTTCTCTAGTGATACACTGAGAAAAGAGAGAAAGTATTTACATTCCAACCAGGCTCACTCAACTTTTTAAAARGTGCTTAAAAAGAAAAAATAATTGCATTTACAGCTACTTCACAATAACCAAGGAAAATGGCAGTGATGTAAATGACAATATAGCCGTGGGTGCTTTTAACACACTTGTACTATTCGTGTGCTGTTATCTGAGACACTGATATTTGCATCCTCATGAACCAGCAGTGCTTGTAGTGTATTTACTTATGGCAAGAAAAAAAAATAATTGATTTAAAAATATAATTGATATAGGTAAATATTAAGAGGCTGTTTTGGTTACTTGAATTTCCAGTTTGATATATGTTTGTTGATAGAGTGGACAACCACGAACTGTGAGCTGAGGTTTAAAGGTATTCGCTGGTTGCTGGAAATAAGTAAGAAATAACTAATCTCACAATCTTGGAGTTAACCACCCAGTTCAGTTTGCTGACTGCTCAGATCTGAGTCCAACTTTGAGTCAAATAGAAAATATTGTTATAAATCTTACGCAGTTAAATGAAGTGCCATTTTTCCAGGTTGCACTTTATTAGCACTTGTGAGCCGCTACTACAAATCACGTTGAAAAGGCTCTGGAGCAGAGTTTGGGTAAAAGTTGAAAGTGTGGCATGTGGTGATTATGACAAATTCTGTCAGGGAGCAGCAGCTGTCGGGACGGGGAGTGACAGTGGCGCTCACACCGCGTCAGCACGCAGGGCAGCGGTTCACGGCCGGGCTTGCGGAGAACATGCCAGGGCTTTTTTCTGGTCCCCCAGGAAGGATGTAGGAGGACGTGATGAAAGGCAGTTGTGAATGAGCATTCTTTGACAAAGGTCAAATGCAATTGTTTGCCATCTGCCCTTTGCCAAGTGGGTTGTATTTAATCTCAGCCATCATCTTTAGCAGGCTGTACCAGAGAACTGTATGACACGCTGTGATAACAGTATCTTTAGATACGCCTCTCCGACAGGCAAGGATATCCTTTCAAGTTGCAAATAAAACATTTTGAGGAAAATCACAGGTAGGAAAAGGCTTCCGTTAAATGGAATCAGTAAGTTTATTATTCAGCCTATCATAAATACAAAAGTAATAACAGATTTCAGCATTCTCTGTAAATTCGTTGCAAAACTGGTATAAAGAAAACCTTTTACAGCTGCAAGAAGTACGTCACTCACCCAACCCAGTGGTAACAAGAGTAAATACAGCTCAGAATCGTATTATCCAATGTGCAAAACAAAGAATTCTTTCAGAAACTCGCCTAATTAGTCCAAGTAATGTACATGTTCAAAGTCTAGGCATTAGCCAGATATACATGTACTATTATACTCTAAGAATTTTGCAGAAGAATTATAGGACTTATTTTTAAAGGACTTTCTTTTTAAAAGGGAACTAAGCATGAGRCCATTGACATTTTGATTATATTTTGAAAAGATTGAAAACAAAATCTTGATCCTTTTGTCATTTACATGCTTGATTGTTGTTGATTTTATGTGAATTCAATGGACCTATTTATGGGAGTATGCAGGAGACCAGAAGCRGGTAACTCTAGTTCCAGTCAAAATATGTTTATTATTGTATGAACAAATGCAATGAATTGTGGAGTTCAGACAAATACTGGGGTAAGAAGCTATTTGTGATCAAAACTGATTTTACAGATTTCCTTTCAAAATTTCAATTTCACCTAAAACCAAATCACCTAAAAATGAAGTTTTTCTTTAAAAGAATGTTTAGAGGGTAGYTCCTTGGCATTCTTCTTGGCTCTCACCTTTCTGCATACATTTCTGAGTAGGTTAAACCACTGCATCTTTCTTGAGAAAAATACATCCCCAGGAACCTCAGAGGGCGTGGTCTCAGCATCACTTTTCATATCTCTCTAAGGCTGAATTTCATGCAAAGCCACAGTGACCTGTCTAATTAAGAGTTTCATTGAATGCTTTATATCCTACAAAGCCAGACACAGTTATTGGGATTGGCCACCTCTCCCTGTGCCTTAGGAGACACGGTGCCTAAATGCTGTTCCTAAGTCCTGTGTCTGACTCTTCTCCCATCATACAACCAACTTGAATCAATGAAGATGAGGAAAATTTTGTAAACTCAACTTGTTTCTTTAACAGCTGAATGTAGATTTAACATCTGTTCTTGAAGACCCGGAAACAAATTATTAGCCCTTATGGAACTGCTCTTCCAAACATCCTCTGTGCAGCCTGGTGCTGTATTGTCATCAATTAACATTGCATTGTCATTGGCAAATTATTGTAGGACTTGGATTCCAAAGGAATATTGCATCTTATAAGTTGTAAAAGCTTGCTGTGTTTCTAAGTCCAAATAAAATTGTAGTCCGAGTTCATGGTAGGACACATCATGGGTAAATGATTTAACAACAATTAACATATGCTTCACATATGCAGAGAACGATAGTCAACATTCAGAATAAACTGCCAGAACCAGCAATAGTAATAACAGTCATTTCAGGAAAGTTACACAAATATGTGGAAAAATAAAGCCAATCTGCTAGCTTTAAAAATGTTCCAGGCAYGGACTAAACACAGACTTTGGTCTCCTTTCATGTTATAATTTTCTGGGTTTGCTTTCTCAGAGAGACTAAAGCATATGTTCAATCAAACTCACTGCACTAAATCTGCTATATGGTTTATCTTGAGCTTTAACTTCAAAGTGGTTTTACCTATTAAGAAACTGATTGTTCCTCTGTAAGTGAAAGAGGAAGAAACTATTTTCAGAGTATGAAGATAACAAAACTGTTTTACTATAACATGACATACATGTTATAATTTATATACATTGGCTCAGGTTCTCCTGCTTACCTGGTCTAGTGTACATTTCTCATATGCACATGACCTTTAGATGGTGGAAAAATCCCTTTCAGAAGGAGGACRACCTTACATTATTACTGAAGGAAAAGAATCCACAGATATGGTGGTGTGAATGAGAGGTTAAATTCAGTTTCTGCCTTTCATGTGATAAAAGGCACTCACTCATAACTCTTGCAGTTCATGAGGATTCTGGAAATTATCTTGAAATGGGTGTTGAGAAGAAAGGTATGGTGAAATAATTTATTTCACTTAACTAAAATATTAACTTATACTCTATTTGACTTTTCCTGAGTTTTATTGTATTTCCTGAATGGGTAGCAAATCACATTTCAAGCCCATTTAGAACACCTGACACCCTGTGTTCCTGCACGTTGTGAATCCAGAGATTCAAACTGTTGCAGTGCAGCTCATTTCAGCACTGCATTGTCATGGGCAAGGTACAACTGCAGACACAGCATGTAGGTGGCAGAGAATGTTTGGTGTGTAAGGAGGAGCTCCTATTTTAAGAACAGGGAGCAGGTTGTTTTTGTGTTAGAAGAGACCTTTATGCCTTCAAAGCAGCTCTTGTTAGAATAGGTTTGATTGACTGTGAGCCTCTTTCCTTACTTTTTCTGTAGTTCTCCTACAGGCAAAGATCAATTGATGTCACACCTACCTGTTTAAAAGTCATGAGAAAATCTCTACTGATTGCTGCCAGAATTACAGCCTGCCACAAACTGCCTYGTATTCAAGAACGTAATGGTTAGTCAGAACCACAGCGTTAATTCTAGCACGAGCTGAACTTGAGCTTCTCAAAACATTTTATACAGTAACTAAGAAAGAAACTTGAAAAGTATGGGATTTACAAAAATAGTCTGATCAGCCTAGAACTACTGATGTCTGCTCTGCAGGATGAAAAAAAGTGTTTATGAATAATCATGGTGCAGTAATTTTAA
Organism: Amblyornis subalaris; assembly: GCA_018881555.1. NCBI lineage: Eukaryota > Metazoa > Chordata > Aves > Passeriformes > Ptilonorhynchidae > Amblyornis > Amblyornis subalaris. The sequence goes on along the minus strand of JACAXG010000027.1, from coordinate 5,064,394 downwards.
AATATAACTCTATTTCCCTCTTTTTATTGAGGAGAAAATCTTTGTCAGATATTGTTTTGGTAGGTGTAAGCTGCTCAGTAATGCTAAACTGTAGCATTTTGTGTCAGAGGACAAAAACTCCCAGAGTGTATATGAATTGCCAATGATGTTTAGGTGACCTAAAGTTTAACAGCTTTAGCACTACCTCTGTAAATGAAGGAAAAACAAAACAAAAAATACCTCAGACCATGAATTAGCTGCCAAACCAGCAGAACTGTGGTTATTTCAGCGAGTTTTTTAAGTTGTTAAAGTTATTTGTCTATTGAGCATTAATTCTCATGCAATCGAACCACACGAGCCATTCCACACAGAAAGAAAATGAAGTTGGTGCAAACTGCAAGGTAAAAATGGAACTATCTTCTGCCTGCCTCATACACAGATAATTTAAAAAATATTTTGAACTCATTGTCTTCTCATATTGAAACTCATTATGAAGTGGTAGGAGGTCATCCAAAACCTACCAGAGTATATCAATAACACAGCATTAACTATTGAGAAATAAGTTTAGAAAAAGAAGATTCTCCCAAAAAGGAAGAAGAATATCCCATTACGCAGCTACACAACAGAGAGCTTCATTCTGAGATGTTGCATGTCCAGTTGGTCAGGATCAGGCCCATAGGTGCTCAGCTCACAGCTCCCCTGCCTGTTACTCTGGTCTTGCCCCCAGAGAAGTATTGAATCAAAGCTRTTGAAATGTTGCAGTCGTTGAGCAGAAGTGCCTGTCAAAGTGTTTTGGGTCGTTTGGTGGCCATGCTATGCTATGTTAGACAGATTTTATAGACTCTTAAATAAAAATCAAAATGATGTCTTCTCATCAAAAAGCTTTCTCTGCTGCCTCTAGGACACAACACAGAAACTTTCCTTCTTGGCTGTGAGACCTCAGGAGTGCAACAGGTGTGTAGACAGACAGCTCTGGATATCAGCAAATATTTGAGGAAAAAAGGAGATTCCTTTTCAAAATTAGGTACAGCTTCAAAGGTTCTGTCTTGTTCTTTTTCTCACCAGGAGTCTGGCTGCAATACTCTATGTAGCTCAAGTTATTGGCCTGTGTTCAAGGGTACAGAAAGTCTCTGTTATGAAAAATTATTTTAGCACCTACTGTATAAGCGTATGTGACTATTATAATTAGATAGAGCTAAATTATATTTCAAATTTAGCTTGTTAATACAAAAACTATTATTAAGGAACATTCCTTCATGTGCTAAATGAATGATTGAGTGTGTCATTAATTTATTTCATGGCAAGAACGTGACTAGAGGAAGAAATTCTAGGTGACTGTTTGGATAGTAAGTACAGAGGTTTAGGATTTGATTGACAATCAAAATTTCTGTTAACCAGAAAGAACTGAAGAAAGAGTCTAATCACTGACAGAGAAATTCCATTTGCTTCAACATATTAAACAAATGTTTCTTTGTTATAAAAAGGAACATTTTGTTGATTTCTAAAGTATTCAAAATAACAGTTTTAGAGAATCTAATAGGTTTTTATATTTAGCCACCATGAAATGATTGTTCCGAATATCTTGAAAATTTAATCATATGAGTAACTATACACACACTGTTAGTTCTATTAATTTTGAAGAATTACTTGCATGTGCACAGTTATAATTTTCTCCTATTATGAAAAGCTCTCGTATATCGTGCAGCTGGAGCCTGTCAGACTCTCCTCATTCATGCAAAGACCATGTGAGACAGCAGGAGGTTTGGTCTGCAGCATGGGAAGGCTTTTTCCGAGCCCACTTGCCCACAGTTCGCTGTAGGTTCACCTTAAATCGCAGGTTCAACCTTCCTCTCTCTCACGTCTGACCCCAAAGGGCTTTCCCTGAGCAGCCCTAACTCTGCTCAGCGGTGTTAATTCTGTGTCTGTGCAGGAGAGCTGGGCTTTCCCCCACCKTGGGGGCTCCTGTTTCTCTGTAGGACCTGCCTTTCAGTGCTTGCTAATTTGGTCTTCCATAATTCCTTCTTGGCTGTTTGGTATTTCAGTCTGAGGAGAGCTTTGTTGTTGGTTTTCCTACAGCTTCACTAACCATAATTTAAGTTTCTCTCCTCACAATTAAAAAAAAAGCAAATTTCAATTACCTTGGAGTAATTCTCTGCATTATCAGCCACAGTGAGCCTTTTCAGTGGGAAATTTCATTCAAATCCACAGTCACCGGGACTTCTGAATAATATTGCAAAGCTCACACATTGCACTCAGTGAAAATTCCCCTGTCTTCAAGGGGACAGACCCAAACTGTTCTGAGACTCTTTACAATAAACATAAATTGTATATGCAAACAATTGTAAACTAGTTTTGGACGGTTTCAGAAGATCCCTGAAATGACCCACAGTATTTGCCAGACACCACTGGTTTGAAGTTGTCTTTTAGCATGCAAGACCTAATTCAGTTTGACTAATTAGTATCCTGAACTTGTCTTGATCGCAAAGGTGATTGCTAAATTTACCCAAAGCTTCCATCAGTCAGTGGTAGCACGTTGGCTATATAGGAACAATTTCCTCCCTGACATTGGACATTAGTACTGCCTGATATGTTTAGGTGCTASACAGAGAAGAAGTGATACTTTTTGCTTAAAACTTCATATTTGAAGTTGAATTACAACAACATCTGGTTAAACTGGTAGGGTAGTAAATAAAACAAGGGTTCAATATCAACTCCAGCCCTCAGAGTGTCTAAGCATCTTGGCAGATGAATGGATTAATTGAACACTGCATAAAACACTGAACATTTTCTTCTGTTAATCATTCACTGATTCACCTTGAGGGTAGGATAAGTGGTGGATTAACCTAAACTTAATTTGTTTCTTCTTAGGCCCCATACTTGGAAAGAGCCTTACTGTATCCACTCAGTGATTTACTCACTGGCTGCACTGACTGACACCTGGTCCTTTCAACAGATTGACAGCTTTTCAGAATGTATGAAAATGTCTGCTGTGTTCTATAGACCTTTAGACACTGGAGACGCTAACATGTCTATTTTGCGACAGTAAATTCAATTTATAGTTTGCCCTTTCATGCCAAACTTCTAAAATATAAACAAACTACATATTATTATCTGAAGTTTTGGAATATTTGCAAAACCATTCTGGTGATGTATTGTCTCAGCTAAAAAAGAAAGTACGTCAGTGTCTTTGAGGGTGCTTCCCTTGGACCTGCTGAGCAGAGCGAGCAGAGCACCTGGGTTATCTCTGAACAAAACACTGACTTCACTTTTTCATTTGCTGTAGTAGCCAAAGTGAGCAAATATTGGCCACGCTGTGAAACATCAGGGTTTAATGTCACTGAAACTCACTACAAGGAGTTCCAGAAGGTGTGCTAACCAATTTCCCTGGAAAACATGTACMGCCAAGGGTAAACCTGTGGGTTTTACTTACTGGAGATCACTCTGATGTTCTGGATTTGCCGGAAGTCCTGCAGCCTGTCTGAGCTCTGAGGAGAAGCAGGACTCCTAACTTGTGTCTGAGAGAATTCATGAGTGTTTAGGGCAAACAAAGGATTCAAGTGATAGCACTATATCTTATCTGATATGCGTTTGAAGTTATCTTTTTAAGGATATTTGCCTTCATTGCCAAAGACTGGTTGATAAATAAAACCACATTGTATTGTATCATTCAAATCATAATTAGCTGCTCTGTACTCTCTGAGCATATATGATCAGTTAACTAGTCTATGTTCTGCTAGAAATCTCAATTGATCTCTTATTTTAGGAAAAAATAATCCATGGCTAACGCTTTTTCTTTTAAAAGTTATAAATTAAAATCAGTGGACCCTGTTAAGTGCAGCTTCACAAATTAATATGAAATATAGCACTTTTTCATAAGGTTTGAGAACCAGATTTAAAAGCATATTGGTGTTTGTGCACAGCAGGCAATAATGATCCATTATCCTGCAAGCAGAGGAGCTAGCAGCAACACATAAATAAGAAGCAATTGGGCCATCTGCTTTGATTTCTGTAGCATCCCCAGAGGATGTGAGCAGGAGCTGACACTTCTCTCCATCTGCCCTTACGTTATCAATTACAGTTAAATTATGCTGCATGCTACAAGGCTGGCAGATATGGATTGTAGATTGTGGCACCTGAAAAATATAGAAGAAAATACATATGTTGCAAGCCAGATGTTTATTTACAAGTTCTTGACATTTTTTCTTCACTTTCTTTGATGCCTTTTTCTAAAGCTTCTGAGAGACAACTCTGCTTAGCGTGAAATAGAGAAGAAATTAGGTGCAGCAGCATAGCACCAGGCACAAAATATTCCAGTTCCCCGGTTTATGATTGAATCCTTAATGGAGCACAAGCATCAGGTAGAGCAGATTTTAAATTTTGAAGAAATAAGTTGTGAGTACATCTGGGTCAGCTGCTCTAGCCAGTGTTTATAAAGCACGTTAGAGCARGAGGGGCAACACACCCTGCACAGTTTTTTGTAGCTTAGAAATCACGTGTAAAACTGTAACTTTTATGAAATGTTAAGTGTTTATGAAGGCTCTGGGAGTGGTAGAAGCTGGAATTGAGGGCCACAGTTGCCATGTGCTGCGGGAAGTGCTCTGTTGACGTGTCTTACCACAACCCATAGGAATGCTGCTCCCTTTCGACTCGGGATAATTTTGTTGTAAGTTCATTCAATTTTCGACCTGTTTGATGGATGGTTGCCAGTCGTGCTGAATTGCATTTTGGTTTTGTGGTATGGTATTCTGGCCATCGAAGCTGACATATGAACACTACTTAACAACTTTCCTTTTGCCCTGACTGCAATTGGAAGCCTGGCGCATTCATCAATCGCGCTGGCCAGTTAACCCAGGGATGCTCCAAGGCAAATGCACTCCAAACTTTGAACATTCTGCCTTTCTCATACTTTCTATCACTACTCCTTGCATTTTCAATATCATTAGCACTCTCATTAAATAAAGCCTTTAGCAAGTGCTAAAAAATTATAAAATTGATTACATATGTTTTAATAGCCTCCTGCCAATGCTGTCTGATCAGTACAGGCTGATAGAATACTGAAGAAGACAGAAATTAACAGGGAAAAAAACCCACAAAACCTCTGAAAAGACCAGAAAGAAAAGCTTGAACACAAAGTAACAAAGAGAAGCTGAGAAAAAGGGATTTACCTCCATTATGACCACCCGTTATAATAGAGGAATTTAAAGGTGCTTTCTCTTTGTGGACTGTCAAGGGCGACACTTGGAAGTTCCAGAAAGGAAGCATAGGTTGTCTGAATATACATGGGCTCTATTCTGTGATTCTCATTTGTATAAGTATTTCACTTATTGCTATTAGTATATTACTAATTGCATAAGTATTTTACTTATTTTGCCTTTGCTTCTTGGGGGCATTTGGCATTAGCAGTAGTGCTCTATGAGGAGACTGTACTGCAGACTCTCCCTCCTGTGTCTTACTCTATAGGACTTACTGGAGGCTATTCCATCCCCTCCGAAATGATGGAGTTTTGTTACCTTCAGCCTAGCAAGCAAAAGGCTATGCTCCCTGGTTCTCTTCCCTGGGTCCTACAACAACTGTCCTTTCCTTTTTTCATTGTTTCTTGCAGTTGCATGGTTTCGTGCCTTCCACATTGTGTTATGGCTTCCTCTCCCTGAACCTGCCTTTTGAGGATTATGTTGACAAGCCCACTTTTCCAGGCGTGYAACCGCAGCTCTTATTGGCAGCACACCTGTTCCTCTATACACATGTTAAAATGATAATACTGCTCTTTCCTGCAAAGCGATTTGTCATGGAAAGGACACAACATAAGACAGAGCCCTACTCGGGGTCCCAAGAYATAAGCAAAGTCACTTTTTTCCTCATTGAAGTGAATTTCTGTTTGTAACGGGATATGTTGGTATCTGTCTTGAGCCTGCCTGCTCTAGCAGTATTGTTGTCCTTGGCATGGACTTGTAGGAAATTATCTCTTTATCAGCTCGCTGCTACTGAATATGCCCTTGGAGAGGCCAGACCTTCCCTCCACTATTGGTCACAAAGTCCTGCCTAAAGAAGCAAACTCTGCATCCATGAGTATAATTGCTGTAAGCGTTTAAAAATTCTTGTGAAATGAGAATCACAATCCTCAGGATTTTATTCTGTGTGTTTCTGGTAGCTTTCTGCTTGTCTGCATCTGGCCACTTGTCCATGCAGACCTCCATAGAAGAATAATTTGTGTTATTCACAGGTGACTGAGATACTTGGATGCGAGGTTGTTAAAGAAAATGTGTTCTAGAAACACCAACACGATCCAAAAGWCTTGTCTAAAGCATATAAAATATCTGTAATGGAAGAATTTTGATTTTAAGTGAAAATGTCTCAAAAGTATCTCAGGTTCCAAATTTACACTGTTATTACTGAAGAATCCTTTTTTTGCTGCTTTGTTGCTATGAAAGCTCAGTATTTATGTTCTTCCCTCTGGGAGTGGGGATGGGATCAGAACAGCTTTGTATTGCCGTGAACTGTCTGAATTCTATAACCAACCAGCATCTCGCAACATCTTTGTAGCACACTGACTTTAAAATATTTGATTGTTCCAGTGGAGCAGTGATAAAAAGTAAACTGTAAAATAGAAATGAGCAGCCAAAAAGTCTAAAGTAAATTAAACACATTTCACATTCTGTAAGAAGCTCATACTAAGCCATCAATAAGAGTATTTTTGAAATCACTAAGAAAATTTTTACTTATTTAGTCATCAATTAAAAAAAAAATATTTCTACCAGTATATGAAGTAGGCTTTCAATTTGCATCTTTATGAAGAGCAGATAACTATGTGAAAAACATTAGTTTTCTAGTTTACATATGTGGTCCATAAAACTAGAGTTACTAGCTCAGTGGGTAATTACTTCTATGAAATTATTATAATAGCTTTGAACAAGGATTTACATTACTGTAGTAAAATAACTAACAGTTATGTATATTCTATTTCATTTTTCAGCAGCAATGTTTGTGTTTTGAAAGATTGTCCCTCGGAAATTGTATATCTTTTGGACAGGGAGGGGCAATAAATGAATGTGCATATTGTTACACTTGCTTTATAAAGAGCAATGCAAGTTATGAATCTGTAACTTAGCTAAAAACTCACTGAAGACAAAGGAATGGATTTGTCACCTTTTTAAAGAGCTTTTGGTGTGATGCTTGGTTCAGGTTATTGATCAGATAATCTTTAAATGGTGTTTAGTCTAAGTAGTAAATTGTAAGATGTTTTGCAGATTCTGGAAGGCAAATTCTGTCTCTGTCTCTCTAAGCCCGGGTTCAGATGATGTGAATGTCATACAACACCTTCGTSTCTATGCTATGGGTAGAAGTAATAAGAACCTTCCTAAGAAAGGCTTCACAACGGCCTTAAGAAAGCTCAGAAAAAAACCAAGACTTTTAGGGCAAAGACTGCTGCAGGACTTTCCACACTGCTAGCCCTCACTGACAGGAAGGTGCCTAAAGCCAAATGCTCCAAGTTCACTTCTGGTATCACACTTGAAAGCTTCGACCTCAGAAATCAGGTTCTTGATTTGTGCCAGAACTGGCTGCTGATGAACCAGTCCTGAAGCAGGGGAGAGGGTTTAAGTCCATAAAGATGGAACTTTGGTTTCACAATTCAATTTCTGACAACTTGCAGACCTGTCTGGCTAGAAAAGGGAGAGCCAGGCTCCCAGGGACTCCAGACCCCACAGCCTCCTGAATGGGATGCCTCCTTCCTTGGGTGTGGTGGGTGGTACCAGGTGTGCAACTCAGGAGCTCTTGGAGCTCTTGGAGTCCTGGTCTTCCTACATTCGTTGAGTGCTTTTAGGGTTCAACCTCATCATAAACTGGGCAGAGAGCTGTAAATCCTTTTCCCAGGCAATGCTGAAATGTTTTGGGTTTTTTGCTGGAAGGTAACAAAATGTCTAATTCTTGCATCCTTTATAAAATGGAAATAACTTTGTCTACCTATCTCGGCTTGAGGAGTAAATGGTTTATTTTCAATTAAGCTTGCATCCCCTCTCCCCCAACTTTTTTTAAACACAAACAGAAATTCAAAGAATGCAGATTTTTAATAGTGTTTGTTACAGCAAATTACAGAAGTGGTGTAGATGTTGTCAGTTCCTGTCCCTCCAAACTTGCATATCTAGAAAAGGCTGTATACRGTCATTTAAAGATGTTAATAAATTTCTTTTACTTCAGCAAGTGCCCAGTGCATTTTCAGGGTAAGAGTGGAAGGGAAAGGTAGCTTCTAAGTCTCTGCTAACTGCATTAATAGTGCCTTTTGTATTTCAGTTGATCTGAGCTCTGGATTCAGTCTCATGTCAGTAGCCTATCTTTTAAAAAATCTACTGATTAAGTAAATAATTTTGTAGCATGTGAAATTCCTTGTGTTTAATTTGATGGGATGGGAAGCTGCTTCTCCCCCTTAAAGTCTAATTAACATGGAGACTATCTTCTCTGATGAGTTCATAAGCTGTTCACAGACAGTTGGGATGTAGCAACTTTGCAAGACACTGTTTAAAGATCTCTGACATCTGAGAAAGCCACAAAATCCAATAATCCTACTTTCAGAACTCCAGGGTGTCCTCTGAGATCAATCTCATATCTAAACATCACATAAGGGAGTGCATTGTGTTATAGACTGGTTTCTATTGAACACCAAGTAAGAAGCAGCATTAGACATTCTTGAAGAAAAGCTTTTATCAGGGGACTGGGAAGGGTTGTCAAATTCTGAAAATTTTACCCATGAGTAAAGCAGTACTATGAAAATTGTTACATTTTTAACAAAGGTCAGCTTATCCTCTATAGAGCTCTCTTGAGAGTATCCAGCAAATTATTTATTGGGAATAAGGTTGAACAGCTTTCATGTTTATCTGTGTGCATGAACAGAGCTGGCATTAATTCTCTTGTCTCTAATTGCTGTGCTATCATGTCAAATATCCTTTCAAGTAGACTTGGCTGCTGGTTTCAGTTGTGCTTTTGGTCCACATACATTTATACAAAGGCAGTTTTAAGTGTGAAACTGCCTGAAAAAAGGTTATGTAGGATTAGTAATGTACCAGTGTTCTCATTACACTCCTGTCTGTATTTTCATGCGTACTCAGGCCACTCACATTCAGTCTGCCGTGCTGATATTCCACAGTGCGTATTTTGTAGTGTTGTAAGTGGATCTAAGCATTAAAGATCTTTATACCTGCTCTGCAACAAAAACAGAACTAGAAAGGCGTTGGTTCTATAAGTTTAATTTGGGCTGTTTAACCCAATATACCAGCCATGGTGTGGAGTTATTCCAGAATGCCTTCTGGGAACACACTTCAGGAGCATGTTTTACTTTGGTCCCAACTGGAAAAATTCTCACGCTGTCAGTCACAGTGTACCAGGGCACTGTAACTCAGCCAGGCACTTGAACCTCTACCCCTGGTTGCACAGAAAGTCAAATTAAGTTTTCTTCATTTGTTCATTCATTGAAAAATTTGGAAGATTTTTATGTAGAGATTCAGTGAAAGCTTCTAGTTTTATTCCACTTTTGAGTGGTGGTGAAATGAGTTTGATTTTTTAAAATGCTGCAATTTTTATGATGTTTTTTGCTTTTCTTTCTTTTGTTTTCCARAGATATGTTTGTCTGCCTAAAGTCTACATACTAAATTGGTACACTTTAAATTGGTCCCATGTTGGACTCCTCCCCACTTTCTAGTGCCTGTCTGTTCTCTCTGAGAAATATCAGTGTTGAGAGACACAACATTTATGAGCAAAAGGAAAGTAGTAGTAATAGATGCAGTAAATTAAGCAGAAATATTCCGTGTTGAGCTAAGAATGGGTAGTATTGTGTACTAACTGTGCCAGACCTCAAAATATACCTGTTTAAYATGTCCTCTGGGAAATATGATAAGTTGATGTAAATAGTGAATGACTACAGAATAATCAGAGTAAACAAAATTTGTTTTCTCAGACTGGCAGTTAGTAGATAGGAGTTTCCAATACCAGTGTAATTCTGCAGGAATACAGAACAGGGAACACGAGGTTGCTCTCACTGAAAACTGTCCACAAACAGGCATCAGTTACACAAAACTTCTGGTCAGCTGCTCCAAGTTGGCATTTGTTGCATAATTTCCACAACTAGATGTCGGTTTTGTACTTCCTACAACTGCTAAAAATATTTGGGAAAATCAGATTATGTCACTCTGAAGATGATTCTCAAAGCACTGTCAATTTGCTACGGGACAGGACATTCTGCTGGAGCATGTGTCGCTTTTTACTATCTCTAATATTGATGATATACATATATTTATCTACCTCCACAAACCTGGTGCTGGGGCTTAGATTTCTGAAATGCAAATGCACTATTTTTACTGTTGAATTAGAACATTTGCTGAGAAGTATAACTACAGGTACTGGGGATGTGAGGGGCGTTTTGTGGTGTCTATTGGAAAACCAAATGTGACATCCCTTTTGGCTTGCAGAGGAGTCAGTAGAATCATGTTTCAAGACATTTTAAAATTCTCTTTTAATTCATTGTAATGGTTTACATGTATATTACATTTTCTACTTTATTCTTTGACTTGAGTCAATACGTATCCAATGTAAGTGCAGTTCATTTATAAATAAATTGATATTCTGTCCCTCATTACCTATATTTCTAATGCATTCTGATACATTAGTAAATAGACTTGTCTGATTAATCATTAGCACATGAAAAGAATTATCTGTCTACTGCCAAATGGAACTATTGACAATGATAATAGGACCAGCTACTGTATCATCTGGAAGCTGATGTTTTACAGGAAGGCTGGAAATGGGTGGTGTTCCATTTGTACACTGAAACTGAATGACAGAAGTCATCTGTCTGGGTGAAAGAAAAATAATAATTTCTCCATATGCCTTCATGTATTTCTACCACTAAAACACAATAATGCCTTTGTACCATGCGTATTGATTGGAGTGCTTTCATGCCATCTTCAGTTTGTTATTCAGACTGAGGAAAAAAAGATAAAATGTATTTTCCTTCAAAGCAACATGTGTAAGTTTCTAGGATAATTACACATCAAAAAAAAAAAAAAGGAGAAAAAAATGTGTCATCTTGCTAAAATAGTTTGACTTAGCACATCTAGAAGTGTGAGCACCCCAGCCTTTGAAACCAGTCATGCAATGTTTTTTTGTTTGTACCATTTAAAAGCATTCCTATACAATTGCCATAAATATGCAAGTTAACTATAGGATAAAAACAGCAACTTAATTTACCAAAACAACGTGAACACTTTTATTCTGGTTAGTACAATAACTGCTTTGTTAGTGCTAAATGTTTGTAACTGGTGGTGAAGCAGTGCCTCTGTTGGGTGAAGCACTTGCACCTTTTCTCAGATGCTCAGAAATTCATGTCTTGTGGAACAGTTATGAAATGCTGACAAAAAAGCCAAACAGGATTTTATTAACACATCATTAGTCTTCCAACATGTTAAAATACTACACAGTTAACATAGGCAAAAAGGTGCTAACCGTATTCTAAATATTTTTAACTAGGCTTATATGCCCCTAATTGCATAAGTTAACAAAATGAGAATTATTCTGTAAATATTTTTTCTTGCACTGTCTTCACCTTTGAAGAACTGGGGACAACTGTAAATAATATAAACTCATTTTATGAGACCTTGTATCAATATTCTGGAAAGCAGCATCTTCCATTTTTAAAATTTAAACCGATAATTTCAGATTAAGTCCTTTTTTGTGGGATGTTGATCAGGCAAGTAAACTTGAATAGTGTGCTGAAGAGCAAATTTATTTATGTGTGAGACAGAATACTTTTTGTGCATCTGTGATAGCTGAAAACTTGTAGAGAGTCCGCTAAGAAAGTGAAAAATATAAAATATTCAATCCTTCAATCCTTTTTGAGGGTCTGAGGTATGATAGTGTTTTTTGGTTCCACTCATAAGAAAAACAGCTGATACCTTACTGCAGCGTAGATTTCTGATTCTTTTTGTCATGTTTTGAGATAAGAGTGTAAAATGCTGCCTTGAATGTTTATGTGAAAGTAACATTTTATTCATGTGGCTTGGTTGTAAATATGAATGCAAAAGTGGTGTGCAGTGAGCAGAAATGGTATAAGAAATAATATTTGTAAATGTGTCATATCTACTTTGCATAGGACTAAAATACAGCTATAGTAATTAGTGTATTATCAAACACTAAATACAAAAAAGGACTGGAAGCAAGCAAAACATCCAGTCCGTGGGGAAAAAATAAAAAATATGACAGCATGTGTAGGTATATTTGTCTGTGGGAGGAAGTGGCAGACTGCTGCACATAAATCAAATATATTTTGCAAAGGAGCTGTTTTCAAATCCTTTTAAAATTAAATTGAGAAGAATGCATCCATATGTTAAATTTAGGGAAATTGAAAAGACCACGTTTGTTCAGAATAAAGACCTACAATCTCTTTAACTGTTCCCTTATTTATAACAGTGTATGAGTAAGGCCATTTATATTAATATGGATTCGCAGGATGGGGCTGCGAAGTTTGCTGTATTCAGCTTTGTTACTGCCATATTTATAGTGTTTGGATTGCATAGTATCAGTGCTTCCTAGGTTCACTTACCAGTGCTTTGGAGACTCTGTCCAGGGACCTAATTAGTGCTTGAATTTGCAGTTCTCTTGTAAGAAAAGTGCTACATTTAACATAAGTCAATGGGACTTTTACTTTTGCAAAGACTGCTGGATCAGGCTCTTACTGTATACGAGAAATATTTCAGCTCGATGGCCTTCTCTTTGCAGTATTTGAAACTGAAGCAAAAAGAAGGTCATTGTTTTATGAAAAATATTAAAAATTCATGATATGTTTTGGTTTCTACACTTGGATTCCTGGAGTAAATAATACTAATGGTATATTTTCAACATGTCTCTTAGCAATTACTGTATATTATGTAAATATTAGCAGGTAGCATACAGTAAATCTGCAACTGAAGAAATATTGACTTGAAACAAACTCATTTTAATTGAGAAACAGTGAACTTTTTGTGCCTTTTTACTGGTCTCAGATTCATAGTGTAACAAATCTCTAATTTCCTAAGACGGTACACAGAGAAACTGTAAAATGTCATTCTCAGCGTTCAGGGAATAAAACAAGCAGAAAGACATTTTTACTAAAATAAACAACTTGACTAAACCCAATGCCCTAAACTGCAAGTGTGAAAATCCCACTTTAATTGTGAAAGACAAAAAAAATGTGCCCTTACTATGAATAAAGACACACCTTCAGCAGCACATACAGAAGGGAATAGAGCAGATAGCATCAACATCCTGCAGGGATGTGTGTTCATGGAAGGCAAGGGCAATAGACCATGTTTCCATCATGACTACGAATTGCTTTTCTTTTCTTACTCAATGCAATAATGCTGCTGAATGCTTTAAGGAAAGGTGTTTTCCAGCAAATTCCCTCCCTCTGGTACTATTCTGAAATAAGTATGCTCTGAGCACTACTCAGCGTGGTAGAACGGTTGGAGTGAGGCAGACTCCAGCAGGACCAGCTGTGCCTTGTTCAGCACGACCTGTGTGTGCCATGTCCCAAGGTGTGCACAGGCCCCAGCACACGGTCTCGTAGCAGGTACTTGCTTAGAGATGTGAGCAACATCTGTGGCAGCCGCGGGAGCCGAGAAGGAATTAAAGCAAGGGGCAGTTCCAGGTGCTTCGGAGTGCTTGGGCACACCTGTTCCCCAGGTATTCCAGCTATTCCCCTGCAAGCACAGTGTGAAGCAGTGCACATGGAAAACTGGGAAAGCCGGGGAGGTTTCTGATATTGCTGCAAGTTGGGACAAATTCCTTATTTTCATCGCTTAGTGACAAAAGGGTGGTTTTGAGGACATTTGAGGAAAAAAATTTATTATTCTAAAAGTAATAGATATCACAAATCAAAGGCATTAGTATTTATTTCCCTAAGTTATTTATTTTTGGCTTCGTTTATTATAATTCTCTCCAAATAATATGTCAGACTTCTTCCTTTGGGTATCAAATCTACATATCTCTCATATTCTATTCATGCCAAGGGAAGGAGGCACAGATAAGGAGAAGTGTGTGTTTCCAGAAACCTGTGGAGCCATTTCACCACCAAATATCCATTTGTTGCAGTGATGCAGGTACAAGTCCTAATTCACTTTATCACATGTTGATCAACTTTTATATGATACTACACTCTCCATGGAATTAGTGAGTGGTAAAGTGCTCTGTGCTTTGAAATACACATTTCTAAATGACAGGATCACATCTAAGTTTTTATCCAGCTCTGATATTTATTAGGTTTCCATGTGTGCAGTTCTAATTTGAATTTCTCAAAGGGATCTTTGTTAAATATTCCCCTGTCTGCTCACCAGTAAGTCATTAAATCAATCTAAGTAATGTGTGTTTGGGGTTCTTGGTTGGGGTTTTTTTAATTCCTTTTAGTAATTTTTTCCTTGCTGAGCACAGGAGCTTATGTGATGCTGAGGACCTTTGTCTTGCCGTGGAAGGTGACAGTATGGTGTAGAATAAGATTTTAAGTAATACTAAAGGAAATTACTTAAAAACCTGAAATTACTTAAAAACAACTRTCTGTCTAAATATGGGAATAAAATATAGTATTTTGTACATCAAAGTCTGAGTTTCTCCTGCTGCTGCATGCATAAGGCTTACACACGAAGAATGTATCATTGTAGGTCAAGTCTTTCTACCTTACTTTTCCACTGTCCTTAGAGCAAAGCTGGAACTGCCTATTGAGAGTTGAAAGTCATTTCCCTCTTTAGTCTGTTTCCTTAAAAGACTGCAGTAATCTTGTATTTAGTGAAGTGTACTTTTCTTAAAAAGGAAACACAGATATTTTTAAATTATGAAGGAGCAACTTGTCTTCTCTCTAGATAACAGTTACTGGAAATTAGGATAATGAAATGGAAATTGCAACTTATGATTTGGTGTAAATTTTGTATGAAAATAATTTAATTTACTTAATAAAATATAGTATGTATCTTTAATATCAGGTTATGAGCTCGTGTGTCAAGGAGAGTAGAATCTTAGTTTTCAGGAGTTTGAAGAAATCCAGTGTGGGGAAAAAATCCAGTGGGGAAAAATACTACCACCCACTTCAATGATATGACAGCCATTCCCTATTCCTATTTTGCATATGAGGGGTGAAACCCAGAATTTTCAAAAGCTGGTGTGGAGAAAACATGACTTTTTTTAGGCAAAAGGTTTGGGCTCCTCTCTCTACCTGTAACTCCAAAGGGAATTGATCATTTTGCCTGGGGACTCTGTGGTAGGAGAATGAAATATTCTAAATATTTATCCCCTGAATGCTATCTATCCAAAACTTATGAATGGTGCAGTGGTAAAAGTGGCTCTTTCAAGTGCAGTAACTCTGATTTGTGAGATTTTGATTTTATTGTATTATACATTTATAGCAAACAATTAGTTGTCCCATTATTCTTCATCAAAAGTACTTCAAATATGTTTTTTATTTAAAAGGCTACTCTTTTATTATAACGGGATTAGTATTTTATTTTATAAGCCCTAGCAAATGTTGTATAATGAAAAGGCTAACCCTTAAAATAAACTAAATGCATGTTCAGTGATTAAGTGGCTTGCTTATTTCCATTGAAAAGACTATATAAATTACCTAAAAGCCACATGGACATTATTTATGAAGCTTATAGATTGCTTTGTAAAGTTCACTTGAAACTGTCAAAGGATGCGGATCCTTAAAAGTTTTACTTGTAGCAGATTATACTAAAATATAAAATGAGGTAAAGTGCTTAGCACACCATGTTTTTTTAGTTTTCTGTCAATTAGTAATAATTCGCCTAGACCATGAAAAAAGCATTTTAAGAGTCTTCATGTTGTATTATATTGTATTTTCTTGTAGTTTTTTATAATGTAGCAATAAAATACACTGAAAAATTTGCAGTAAAAATATTCTTAATAGCCAAATAAACATGAAATTTATATGTATTTATATAAATTAATTTAAATACTTTAAAGGTATGAGTCAACATAAAAAGATATAAAGTATCCACAGTATCAGATAATAAGATTACATATTTATAATAACTTTAGGCTTGGTATCATGAGAAAAGATGAAGGAAAAATGCATACACTGACATTTATTTATAACTGTCTTTCATGTTGGAACCTATGTGGCTCATTCATTATTTATCAGGAATATGTTACTGATCAGCAGATACTGTGTGGAAGTTTGTAAGAAAGCATTTGGCATCATTTAAAGCTGGATTTTTTCCTGTAAATTCTTGTAAGAGGTAGTGCTTAAGTTTACTGAAAATAAACCTTTTAGTGACTCAGTCTCCCAATTATCCTTAAAGCATTTCTAGAATAAAAATGTCAGCAGATTAATTTTAGTTCTCTAGTGGGTGCTGAGCGCATTCAATTAGATTCATTTCATGTGATTAGTCCTCTCAGGTTCACCTCACCCCCAAGAATAGATGAGATGTGTAAATGTTGTTAGAAATTTGCTAATGGGCAAAGTTCTGTTCTCAGATGAATGAGCCAAAATTTTGATATCTAGCTGTACTAAAGGCAATGACAGAACTCTTATTCATGTGAATACTCTAAGGAGTTCATTCCCAATTCTTGGAAACTTTCTTTAAATAGCTGATGGTTTATTTGTGTGCATGTGTAGAGGAAGTTTAAATAGGTTCATAATCTTGAATATGATGTGTAGTATGCAAATTTGGGTGTGCAGTTTCAGTAAAGGTGCTGTTTTACTTCATCTGATAAATTTTGAAAAGAATTCCAGTTCTGGACAATGTTCCTGAATTTTAAAATATAATTTTAAAAGCTATATTTTAGAAGATAGTTTCAGCTTGAAAGTCTTAGAAGTCCTATAAATATATATACATTAAATACCATATAAATACCTAAAGATCTGGAATACTTCATGTGAAAATAATACAAAGGTTTGATGCATCACAAAGAGATCTGGAAGGTAGCTACTTGGGACTGGCATCTTTTGGTTGTCCTTAGATTTGAAACATGACTCCATATCTGTAGATTTTTAAAATCAAACATGACCTGTGTATTTGTATGTTTATCTGGACTGTTTGTGGGCAACAGTTACATGACACTTTTCTGTCTCAATTCCCCTTTCCTTTACTTTCCTCTTCTACTTTCATTAGCACAGCTATGGCTGAATTTGCAGGGAGGAGCAGAATTCACAAAGTAGGTGAGTCTGGAAGAAATACCCAGCCTTTCCTTTCTGCAAGTGGCAAAAACACTAACGGTAAATTCAACACCCTTGTGAGTATTTTCTTAAAACAAGTGTTAGTTAGTTTTTGAAATATTTGTTCTTCTGTTGTTTCAACAGAAAAAAAAAGTAGATTAGAAATGACCAGTCTAATGAGATTCTCAAGAAGAACGCATAACAGCCCAGATAGAGTTGGACTCAATGCTGGCTTTCTAGAAAGCCTATTTTGTATGTGTAAAAGCAGCAGAATTCTATGTAAACTGATAGTTAGTTTAAAAAAGAAACAACAAAATAACAATGCCCAACCACACCCCCTTCCTTCATTGTATTTTTCAATGCTCATTAGTGGAAAGAGGTAAGGACTTGCTGAACTATATTGTGAATAATAATGGCCAGAATAGATGATAAACGAAGTTATAAGAAATAGAATGATTTTATGCAAATAAACTTACAAAAACTCCACAGAGACAGATTTGTTGTTTTGGTTTGGTTTGGGTTGGTTTTTTTTTGTTTTGTTTTCTTTTTCTCAAAACACATAGAGAGAGAAAAGTGCTTATTCTGTGTAGCTAAAAACTGATGTCTGGCTATAACTTGAAAAACCCTTGAGAATGCCTAATGGTTTCTGGTAGGTGGATGCGACTCAGTTCTTGAGAACTCGATAAAGCAATCCTTGAGATCCTCTCCTAAACAGGAAGGGCAGCAGAACCGTCCAGTAGAAAAGACCAAAATAATAACAACCATTAGTTCTGAGCACAGATGGAAGCTAAAAGGCACTCAGGAGGCAGAGTGACCAAGAAGACATCCATCACGCCAGCACATGCTGCAGAAATGATATGAAGGACAAAAATAAAAGTGTTCAGCCGTGGGCAAAGTTCTGTGCTGTGAGAAATGGTATCACTATCGTAATGCCAGTGGCAAGTGCTAGGAAGGTTGGAGCATTAATATATCAAATGATTGAAGACATGAAGTTCTCCTATGAAGAGAAAGATGCATATAGGGTGACTTGGAGAGATCCTGGGCAAATGCATGTAAAGTACATGTACATGGCAAAAGAAAGCTTCCAGCTGTTTTCCTTCCAGCTGTTCCCATTAAGAAAGCACACTCATATCAATCCAGGTCTAGCTGGATTACAGAATTCTAGCTACAAAATACTGCTTATCAGCAGCAGAGATTTAATGGGAAACCACAGCCAAGTTTTGGAGAAATACAGAAATGCCTTTCTGAAGCTATTGAACAAGTAAGCAGTTAATGAAAAACTTACTAAATTGACGAATAATTATTTAGAGGGGACACAACAGAAGACACAAGAGTCAGGGATTTTTCACAATGTCCAAACAATAATTCAGCATATTTGTTTAAGCATATTATATCTGTTTATTTTGCATGTCTGAGTAAAAACTAGGCAAAATATCTGTAGAGGTTAGAAAGAAAATTAATAAAAGTTGTCTTGCAGCTCACTAGGGAACATTGAGCAATGAAACACACCTTGGCTACTTCCACATGTTCAGATGTTGCAGGAATAAAATGTCTATTGTGTGAGCTGTCGTCTCTTTGTACATTGACACACTGGGCAGCTTTATTCTTTTGGGGTCAGTTGTTGAAGGTGCAGAAATGCAGCCCTGGCATGGGCATTGGCTGTTGTGACTGCAGAAGCTCTGACCATGTGGGACGGAGACAACGAGTACCAAATATCTGTGTCATCTTCTGCAGTGTGCCACAGGGATACACACATCGCTCAGATTTATTTTTTAATTCTGATTCATTTATTCAAAGCTATTTAGACAAAGGATAAACCAGTTGAGATTATTTTCATCAAGCCCTGAGAATAATCAAGTAGTATCAAGCTTTGCCTTCCCTTTTCTTGCTATCAGGGATTGATGTGTACCTTCCCTTGCTTCTAGAATTCAGTTTCTGACTTGTATGTGCATCGTTTTAACTTAACATTTAATTGCTTGTTTCTTTTGATACATTCTGTTAGCAGTTCTCTTTCCAATACACTTTTTTTTTCTCTCTCTATTAGTTCCTTTCCATCTAAGAGAAAAGAAAATGGGACAAGAAATATTCCCATGACTTTCTGAAATTTTGTAGCAAGACATTGGAAGACCAGATGCTATGGTCTTATAAATTAAAAAGACATTATATACAGCCAGCTGTACCAAATAAACTCAGATTTTTATACCACATTGTGGTGTTCTGTGAATCCCTATTTGTTTTCAACATCTGCTTGGACCTGTCCATGCTTCCTGTCTATTAATTATGATTAATCATGTACTAGAGCATATCTTGATGTTTGAAGTTTGATCCAATAAGAAYGCTATTACAGTATACTTACTGGGTGTTTGCTAAAGAGAAAATTGTGTTTTGCTTATGCTTTGCTGCTTAATGGAAATTGTTTTACTTTCCTGTGTATTTCTTAGCTTTGCAAAAACCCCATAATTTTAGGTTAATTGATTCAAAAAAACATTATGGAGAATAAGCTCCATGTAAATATACTTTCATACCCTCACTTCCCTCTCCCCTCCTCCCCCCAGGTCCAGATGATTATTTGCTTCCATGTGAAAATGTTAATGTTATACTGTGTGACTCTGATTTTTGGCCTCTCTGACTGGTATTTCAGCATTCTTCTACTCTACTATTCTAGTTTTTATCAGAAGTTACTAAACCCTCCTCTAGGCACATCACTTAATGAGAGTTTTAATAAGGCCTTTGCATGGTCTCCAAAACGAATTTTGGCTTTCTGTGTGCTAAGGTAACACACTAAATTAGCAATAGAAAACCTGAAAACTTCAGAGTTTAATGTTTCAGCTGAGTTTGCATTTTCCTGAGTAGGTCCTGCACAGCCTCTCATTTCAAATTAGAAAATCCAAGGATAAATCAAAACCAAGATCCTTGAACGAAAAAAAACCAGAGTGGCACGTTTCTGAGACACTGCAAACGCCGCAAACCATGTGGAAATAGCTTAGAGGTGCTCAGATCTATCCAGGCAGGGCTACTGCTCCTTCTTCCCAGGCTGGGTGGGTTTTTATGGTATTTCTGAGGGACTAGTGGCATCTGAGAATATCCTGCATCCAGATCTTCTCAGCCATCACCAAAGAGAGGCTCAGAACAGGTCTGGAGAAGGCTGCAAGTATTTGTAGAGGGGCAGGGAGTTTTCTTGTGGGACTGGGCAAACTGAATTTGGCTTGGTGAGCCTGACAAAACAGGGACTGATGAGAGATACAGAGCCAGCATTGTGGATGTGGAGCCGGGAGCTACTATAAACTGACCAGGAATAAATTTAGACTGGAAATACAAGAGGTTTGTCACGTGACATGGAGCAGCTCTTTCCTTGGACTGTGACCCCTTAGTTTTCTTTGGGAAAAGTTATCCCTGATAGGGCTGGGGGGGTTTATTAGCCTTTGGGGGCTGGGCCTGCAGTTGCTGGTTTTCCTGTCTCCCAGTGGTTCAGCAAGAGGACATGTTCCCCAAGACTAGCGCTTTATCAGAGGCGGGCTGCTCATTTAAATACTTTCCTCTCTGAGGGTTTGCTATCCGATTTCTCTGAAAGCCAAGTAAGGTAGTAGGGAATAATTTTTTCCCTATATTTGGCTACAGCCGATGTATAAATAGTGGATAAAAGGTGGTATGTGGCAAGAAGCAATTTTTAAGAATTGAATGTGCATAAAGTGTGTAGGTTTTTCCATCCTTCATTCACTTCATTAAATGCAAAGCAAGCAAAGTTTTAAAATAACTTTAATAAGTGTTTAATAGTTCCTAACACATCTGAATGGAAATCACTGTATTATCTTTTCCATGTAGGAGATACTATTAGGCAGTGATTTGAAATGTAATATTTGCAGAATTATATCTACCATATAAATACTTAAACTTTTAAAATTCAAACGCTTTTGGGGATTCCAAGAGCCTGATTTTTTTAAATATACTTTTTTTTTGGTAAAGATTTTCAGTACACTTTGAAACATATATGCATTAGGCTTAAAGGCAAAAGGAAGCAATGAGTGGCAAATTAGTAGTGGCTGAAATAAAACAGTGTTTCAGGATCAAAGTGTAGGCCAGCATTAACACAAGCCTTTCTAAATTTCTGAATGTTTTCAATTCTACAGCTAAAATTGATGCCAGAAGAGTTAGATTATATTTATTTAATTTCCCTCTTTTTATCATCACAAATACCCTGAAATACACAGCACACAGCACACTGYGCTTGTATTTCCCTGGGGTGTCTGTAGTGTTATTCCCAGTGAAAACATGTGAGTACGACTAAAACTTTGTCTTCAAAAGTGTGAACTTGAATATACCTGGTCACTATGAGAAATTTAAACCAGATTATATTAAGCTGTCCAATATGGTGTCACTGATTAATAATGATTGATTCTGTAATAACCATGCAAATGTAAACTATTCATTTATTCCAAATACTTATGAATTGGGAGAATGGTATCTCATATAATCTGGTGTTAGTCTATTCACTGCATCATAAAAATTAATTTGTCTAATTAATGACATAAGTTCTTTTATACATGTATAATTCATATTAATTGATAGGTCTGCCTAAAAAGAGTACCTTTTGGAAGAAAAATGATCCTATTAGTACAACTTTAATCCAAATCAGGGCTGACAAAGCATGGTGCTTTCAAGGCTTATCTCTAGCTTTGTTAATTGTCATAAGCATTCTAAATTGATTATTCTTACATTAACATGGGACATTTCATTCATCAATGCTTTTCTGTAAAGAAAATTTGTCTAATGGATTTGGGTAGCAGCACTAAATAAGTGTGTTGGTCCATTTTTCCACTGTAGCTACAGGGGTATTCAAAGCATATTAATTCAGTAATACTGAAAAAATTAACTGCTAAAATATATAGAAATATCATACAAAATTAGATTTCTGACACTGAATAATTTTTGTGATATTTCAATAGTAAATGAGTGTGCACAGTAGCACTTTTATTGCTTTTGTATTTCACAGATGCCTTGATAAACAGGCAATGTTAATATTTCTTATGAGCGATGTTGCTTCACCTTCCAGGGCCACAGGGGCACAAAGTGTAGGATAAATTAGTTAAATATGCATTTTAAGGAGCTGCTTGGAGGAACAAAAATTATAATATAGTCAGGATTTATAATGTACAACCTTATAGTTAGCATTTTAATAATTTATTTGCAGATGATCAAGTTTACTATTGGTCAATGAAGGAGTTCAGACACAGACTGATTTTAGTGAAACAAATTAATTTTAGTGTTTGTTGCTCTCTCTCTGCCAGTTAAGCTACAGGTCTGATTTTTTTTAAAATGTATTCATAGACACAGAAAATGCAACCTTTACAAATTCATCTGGTTTCTGCTCAGAATGGGAGGGATTGACTTTCAAAAACTACACTCCTTTTATAAGTATTGGCTCTGCTGGTGGAATGTACTTTATGTGCACTTTTTATGGTACTCTCGATTCTTTCCCCATTCACCTGATCTTTGTTTGTCTTGCACTTTCTAGCATTCTGTTAATCACTGGAAGCCACTGTGGAATCAGATCTGTGGCAGTGCCAAGAATTTCAGGAAGCTTTTTATAGTAGTTTGCACTTGAAGGCATGCATCATAAAACGAATGAGGAGGAAGGGAAGATGCTGTCCAATGGAAGTTAAGGGCTTGTTTTCTCCAGCTCTCTAATCAGTGCATATTTTTCCACTTTGTTGAGCCTATCGTTGAACAGCAATCCATAAAATGAGGCCATGCTTGACCTCCATTGCTTCTGCCATAGTTTAAAAGGATCCATGAAGGAAAAAAAAATGCTTTTCCCTATTTATATTCCTCTCAGTATTGGTTCAGAGGGAGTAGATGAACAATTCAGTTTAGCCTTGGAGTTTTGAGGTTTATTCAGTGTTTGTATGGGACTTTGGATTCTCGATACCAAAGCTGTTTCCATGTGTGTGCTGCTTCACCTCGGCTTTCGAGTTTCCCATGGCAGCTTGGAGATGTTTTTAGGGTTTTTTGTTATTTCAAATACATAAGAAAAGAGATCTGATATTTTGATCTTTTTTATTGTGTAATCAGATTTTCCTTCAGTCATCGAGAGCTACAGATAAAAAAAATCAGCTGAACAGCTGGCTAGGCTACTTTCCTTTTTTCAAACACAAAACTTAGATAACAGTGAACAGTGGTGGTTTGAATTTATTCCTATGGGAAGGGATTCTACTCTTACTGATTAGTTTTATGCAGGAAGTGCTCTGTTACTCTGTAATAAAACCCTGGGAGTTATATTGTAATTGTACAGCATAGCGTGTTCTTCAGTTTGCATCAGGCTAGGAATCAACATAATCTTAAGCCTGTGTTACTTGCACTTAAATACAGGCCCTTGGAATTTAATGTTTGTGCAGAAACACAATGGCAAGGACCACCTTTTTGCTTGTCTTTTCTGTAATTCTGACTCAGTGCAGAAATAAATAGTACAACTTCAGTTTCATTTGAAATATGTAACCTGGCACTGTAAATTTGATTCCTGTATAAAAATGCACTTAGAATCCATAAAAAAACCCCTATGTACTTCTCCTTCCTGAATGCCATCATTTATAAGTATGCTGTCTTCATTTATCACCTTTGGCTTAGATCCAGTCCTGATTTCTAAATTATATATCCTAATAACTGAAGCTAGGATGGATTGCACCTTCAAGTTTATATCCATTCCTGTGGTCTAAAAAAAATCCCTTTGTTCCAATCATGACTTGTTTTTCACATCCATTTTTAATCCATATGCCAAGCATTCTCCATAGAGTTCAAATTTCAGTGAAAAAGGAACACTTCCGAAAGTTGTTCAGTTTGGTTTACAGTAGACAATGTTTGGGAAAGACAGAGATATTCCATATCCCAAAACTAAAATATACCAGATGTTCAGCTTTATTCTGGTTAAAAGCAGATCAGAAAAAAAMCATATATAATATTCTTTGTTTCCTAAAAGTAATTTAATATTGCTTTCAACAGAGAATATGATACTCCAATTTTATATAGTAAAAATGGAAAAAGTATATATCTATGATAAAGAAGGAAATGAAAACAAATTACCTGTGCTTAAAATCCAATAAAATTCAACAAATACCTTCGTGTCTGATATTTGTTGAATACATACTTCCAAGCAATGTAGAAATTAATTACTGTTCAAGCAGTGTCATTTACCAGTGTCTGCATTTAACAGATTGCTCAGSTTGACATGAGAGTCTGGTAATTTTTATTATTTTAAAATGAATGGAACTAACAGGTTTTTACTGGTTATTCAAGGAAGTATTATTGGATTCCAGTATGCCTCTCATGTGCTCTGAATTGAAGGATGAAAAGCAAAGGGGTAGTTTTTCTCATTAAAACACAACAGTGAAACAAGATACTCTCGTCTTCTTCCTTTACACCACAAGAAGCAGAACACAATATTTCCTCCAAATGCTTTTGTTTGTTAGGGGTTTCCTGTAAGTTTGATTGTTTTAAGAGACAGGAGAAAGGAGGAGGAGCTGAACTTGTTGGAAGATGTTTAATCATCTTATGGTTGTTATCTTGGTAGTGTCTGTAAGACAGGTTTTCCCAGGCTGATGAGAAGAGTCTTTTAAGATTCACTCACCTTCAGATGTTAGACATCATGGTAGTGATTGAAACATGGGACCCTCTGAGGCTTAAAATACATAATCTACTCAACTGCTTTTCCTGGTCTATACCTTCTTTTTTCACTGAGGTCAGGCTGTCTGAGTTATCCTCTACTTTCCTCACAGTCTTAATGTCTTTCATATAAGACACGTGTTTAAGCCTGTATATTACTGTCCTTAGGTTTCCAGTTGTGACTAGGATTTTGGAAACTATTAGGTTTTGAATGTTTGGGGTTGGAGTTTTGGGTCAGCTGGATGCAACTTTAAAAGCTCAGCCATGAATTTCACATCCTGTTACAAATTCTGACTGCAGTATTTAGAGATGTTCATATTTAGGGTTTTATTTTAGCTTTTTATTTGGTTATAGTACAATGACAGAAACAAATAAGATTAAGGAACCAAAGAAATTCAGCTGGATTTTCCCAAGTCTGGCCCACCATTGAATAAAAACTAAACCACATCCCACCAGGTTTGTGTTCCTGGTGGGTGTCTATGACAAAACCAATTAATTTACTGTGGAAAAGATCCCTTATTGGGTAAATCTATGCTCCAAATGTCAATTCTGTATGACATCCGTCTGGCAATATGTGCTAAATCCACACAAATTTCTCTTCCCTAAGCATCTTCAGAAATACTATTTGCAGGAATATAACTAAYATTGACTAAATGAAAAAAAATCAATAGATGTGTACTTTCCAGAAATACATGGGCCTGGTGTATTTCTAGTTTTATCAACCAACAGGATGAGGAAAATCCAACTGTGGTACTGTCTAGGCTGTCACCTTATAGATAGCTAAAGGCAAAGGAGGTAATAAGGAGAAGAACAGGCTTGTGCCAATGAAGTCTGTTCTATGTTCATAAAGCCTTTGTCTCCAACTTCTCATTTGAATTGTGATGAAGAGAAAGTAATGAGAATAGTTAGTTAGAATAGTTCTGACTTCTGCAGTCCAAAAGAGCAGTCCTGAAAGACAAATCTCAAAAGATCACGTTTGCACCACCCATGACTCAGAATATTTGTACTTGTTGCCACAGTATAGTTCTCTGTGATGGCTTGGTTTAGTATGACTTGGTTTGGATTCCTGCTAAGGGAGTCTTCCACGTGAGGCCCAGCAACTGACGTACTCCTGCTTTTGTCTAGGCTCCATTCTGCCACAAGGTAATCATCCGTAGGCTGGTAAGAGGGAAGTGCCTGAGCAGGCTCATACAGAGGACATCCCTCCACAACATTGTGGATTTCTGGAAGCTCTCAGGCTGGACTCTCCAGATAGAAGTAATGACATTTCAGAAATCCAGTGGTGATATCAGTGCAAAGTCACTCATAGGTTGTAAAACTGGATTATGGATTATGTTAAATGGGAGGTTTTCCAATAACCTTTCAAGTTCCAACCGGGTTACTGTTGATGATTTTCTCTGAGTCAGCAGATTGGGAATTCTGGAGAATAGGTTTGTGGGGGGCTTTTTTATTGTCTTTTCTTTACCATGTCATTTCACTCCAATTTTAATTTTTAGCTATCAGAACACAATGAAAACTTCGTGTCAGAAAAATAGCATGACTTGCTAAGAGATGCAGCAGTTCCTGTGTACATCAAGTTATTGCATTAGAATATGACGTGAATTGCACTGTGTTCTGTCACAAATTAGTGATGCCATGTCTCACTGTACAAGAATTATTATGAAATGCTGCTGCAGAAAAAGGGCATTACATGACCAAATGTTTATGATCATCCAGAGGGAGATAAAAGGTTTGCATCACCCAGGAGACAATGAGATTTTCCCTGTCCCAGCCCTGAATGAAATACCAACATCTAATATGTTGATGAAGGATTGTCTTTCCCAGGTTTCCCCTCCTCCCCCATTCCTTTGTAAAGCAATTTCAAAGTAAACAATGGCCTACCACCAAATAAGAGTTTACTAAGAATAAAAATTGAATTTGGTCTGCCTGTTGACAAGCTGATTGATTTGTGAGCTCTTATGACTGAATCCTCTCCTAAATGTGCTCTCATTTATCATGTGTAAGATTGTTTCAGAATCAATACCAGCTTAACACAGAAGCATTTCTGCCATGGACATTTTGAAAACAACTTGCCTTCTCAATACTGCTGCTAATTTTTTCAGGCAGAATTATCGGAATAGTTTAATTGCACTTTGCAAGTTAGCACATGCTTATACTAGGTTCTGCTTTGAAAGGATGATTTTCAAAGTAACTTCTATATATCATCTTTTTAAGAGAACAAAAATAGATTAAAATTGGATTTTCCTTCCTCTTCTAATGGGGAAATCAGATCGAACTTTCTCTAGTTGTTAAATGTGCCCTTTGAAAACCCATTTTCCAAAAATTGGATTTCTTAAATTAGCTTTTTAACATAATTATTAGCATTCTATTGGAATAAGTACCAGAAAGCAGTCTGGGAGAAAGCCTGCTTGGGTATATGCTCTGTTTCTTTCTAAGTGGTGCAAGAGTTTAAAGTTACTTTTCTTGATTAAACACCCATAAATTCAATTTTAAATGATAGAGAAAGTTTTTAAAGTCAAATATAGTAGAAGGAATGGAGAAAAAGAGGAACACGGTAAAAAGTTCACAGTTCTTCAAGGAGTTCATTTATCGCCTCAGCCCTGTTGTGCAGCTCTGCCTGTGCAGAAGGATGGAGCAGGGCAGAGCTTGGCTCAGCTGCATCCCTCCCAGGACAGGATGGAGGCCTGGCCAGTTCCAGCAGGGAAGAGCAGAGGTGGGTCCTGCTGGATACCAGCCTGCCAGCCAGGAGGGCAGGCTGGGGCAGAGGAACACTTTGTCAAGTGTCCTCCTTCTGCCTTTTGCAATCAGTAGGGTCTTTTCAGTCATTTGTACCCGTTCAAGCAGCACCTGTATAACAAACAGCCAGGTTGTGCAAGAATCAATTTGGAAAGAATTGAAAGGTTTGTTCACACTCCGATTTAACTSTGAACTCTGAAGGAGAAATTTCCCGAGAGTCCATTTGAATTTGGTGCTCTGAAGGGCTTTACCTGCAGTCATTCCCACTTGTGGTCTCAGATGGTCCCACTTCCCGTGCGTTGATCCCAGTGTTCAGGCTGCTTGGGCTGAGTCAGAAACCTGTAGGCACTGGGCTATCAAAGGATCCAGAAAATGTCAGTGCTGTCCCTCAGGAGCATTGGATGAAATTTTGGATAAAATTTTTCTTATTTATAGTTGGGTATATTTAAATCTCATTTATTTCTCCAAGAAAAAAAGGAAAATTGTCTTTTAATTTTTCAGAAAGTGTCTTAGTCTCTATTCAAAACAATTGATTATTCACATAGCCTTATGTGTTACATTAATGACAGCCTGTAAATGCTTTTACTACACTGCTTTACACTCTGCTACCATGTTATCTTACTCACACAGAAGGTAAATCAGAAATTTTATTTTGTATTGTGTGATTTCTCAAAAAAGCTTTCARGTTTTGCCTTGATTTTTAGATTTCTGCTGAGGTGGTGGCAAATGTTAAATTGTGACTGCCGTAAGTGTATGCTCTGCCTCCATTTAGATCAAAAGTAGTTTTCCTGTAAATTTAGTTAGGGCAAGACATTTTCATATGATTGATTTAAATTGCTTCGTGGGTGGAAATTAAGTTTATGGAATAAATTCAGCATTCTGATGGAAAAAAAAGAAAACCCTAAAATAGTTTAAGTACTAAAACAGTTGAAGGTATTTGCGTGTGCTTAATACTGGACAAAAAGATAACAAATAAAAAACAAAAGAAAGGAAATAAGCATTTAAAATTATTATAACTGTGCAGTATCAATTTGAATTAGATCTGGAGTTCAGCTGTTTTAATTAGTGCAGACAAAAACTAAATGTGTTCCAGAGCCAAAGTATAAAATTTTTAAACTTCCAACTCTATGCCACACATCCCAAATATGTACATGATCAACCATTCTTCCCAAAAGGAGGGAGTAGTGGGAGTAGAATTTTTTATGAAATATTTGTAACAACCTATTTTTGTACCATAAAGTGCTATTAGGGCTTACCTCAGAGTGGGAGATGATGATAATGTATACATGCAGACAGATAAATGATTCAATTCTTACTTACAAGAACAGCTGACAGTGATTGCTTATGCTCATTTCCTTTGTGCACGCTATGTAGACCAGGAAACTCCAGGTTTCATGGCCTTTCACGTTCTCCAAAGTAAATCAGTCACTCACATAATAATTATTAATTATTTCATGTTGACAGATTGTTGTACTGGTTTATGACAGTTGAAAGACCATACAAAATGAAAAAAAAAATGCAGCAACTGATAAAATACATTACAGCTGCAGTGATAGCATAAATAATTATCACTTGTTTGTAAACAACTAGCCAGATAAATTGAGATATTTATTGTTGAGGCTCAGCTCACCACACTCCAAAGATTCAGCTTTGTAGGTTACGAAGCTGAAGGTACACAACAGAGGTTTTGGTTCATATTACAGTGGATTTATCCAGGTCATATTTGGGTCTCTACCCTGTATATTAAGAACATATGTGGTTAAACTTTTATTATGCAAGATATACACCAGTTGGTTGTGAATTTCTTGCATTGTGCTGACTCCAATGTTTAATTTCAACTTCAGTCCTCTCAGAGCTGTGGTGTTTGGAATATTTCTGATTTTAATCTGAGCTCTTTATCCTGCTGTGCTTTCAAACTGGACTCCTAATCACCTAGCTGAGTTGAACTTTTCATCTGGGGAAGGCTGTGAGGTATCCTAGCCAAAGATCAAATACTCTCAACTGCTGTGCAGCGTGGAAGCGAGCCAAGGTGATCACCAAACGCATCGCAAAGCAGGAAAGGAAGCTGTGATGTTCTTAATATTTTCCTCGATTTGGAAGCTCCTCTGTAGCGGCCGAGTTGGGGATATCTACTGGAAGACACGGCCTGTGTGAACCAGCCA
Source organism: Amblyornis subalaris (assembly GCA_018881555.1). Taxonomy (NCBI): domain Eukaryota; kingdom Metazoa; phylum Chordata; class Aves; order Passeriformes; family Ptilonorhynchidae; genus Amblyornis; species Amblyornis subalaris. The sequence goes on along the minus strand of JACAXG010000027.1, from coordinate 5,034,682 downwards.
TGGAGCAGGGACGGGGCAGGTGCTGCTCAGCAGCGCTCGCAGAACGAGCACAGGGCTCGCACGAGCTGCGGGGCTGGCAGGGAGAACGGACCCTGCCAGCTTGGCCTTCTCACACACTGCCCACCCTGGGCAGGTCCTGCCCCTCCGCTGCTGTGCCTTCCAGCAGGGCTGATAGGTGGAATAGAGGGACAACGAAAGTATTTGGTCACTACTTTAAAGAGTTGAGAAGATTAGCTTCTGCACTTAATGCCTTGTCTGCTTGGCTAGAAGAGTATTCACTTGGAGGATCTGTCACACTACTGGATGACATGGGAAGAGCTGGAAATGACAAAAAACATATTCTTGATCTTGGTTTAAGAAGGCTCACTTTCTATTCCTTTTCTTTTACTAACTCTTTTAAAACACAGTGTCATGTTTTATGACCCCTGTGCCAAAATAGGAGTGCTGAGCTCTGTGATATCCATGGAGTAATACTTGGAAGCAGAGAGCTCTTATCCATACTGCAAAAGTGACTTTGTGTTTMTGAGTGATTCAGCTCTCAGCAGCAAGCCTGACGCTTTTCTACTTAAAAATAAAAATGGATTGTGCTATGAATCACATGGACATTGTGCATCAGTATCCAGCATTATTTTTAAATGAAAGGTTGCTACACAAAATATGAGTCCTATTTTTTTTGAAAAAATTACCATAATATGCCACTATAATCAGGAAGTTTATTCATTTATAAACATATCTTATCTTTAGCATCTCAGTCATATGCAACTGAGTTATTGTTTGTATTATGTAGATGACTCATTTCCCTTTCAAGGATGTGCAAATCATATGTCATATACAGTATCTGACCTTTCTTCTCTCAGTGTCTACAGGCCACCATTTGATTATTCAAAGCAATGCTTACAGTAATGATAACAATGTCAAGAAAAACAGTACAGGGGAAAAAAGTCCCTTAAGGATGGCTGATATTAAATGCATGCAGTATTAAAATATTAGAGCAAAAGCAATACTGAGAAAAGTTTAAAATAATAGTAGTAGGGACCACTTGGAAATGAGGAACGGCATAGGAAAAAGCAGTGTGGAGCAAACTGTCTAAGAAATCCAACTTTTTTCCAGATGAATTTCAAAACATGAAAGGACTGCCTTTGTGAAAATGTGGATTCAAACGGGGAGGCTGTAGCCAAGACTCAGACCCTACTCCTGCAATGTAAATCTGCCACGGTTTCAGATTGCAAATCAGACAATGTCCCTTCATGACTTCCCCTCTTGAACAGACTTCCAAAGTTCTGATTGTTTCATGTCAGTGGTTGTCTCTGGTAACACCTTTGAAGGGAAAGGGATAAGGTTAAGGGTTCGTTAGCTGAGCAGTTAGCTGAGTTTTGCCTTTTCCCAAGTCTTCTCTAACCACAGTCCTGTGCAATGTCATGAAACTACCAAAAATATCCCCTCAGAGTTGCCTGGCATTGCTCCAAAAATAACACATCAACTTTTTGTATGTCAAGTGTTGGCAAAGCAAAGGTCTTGTACAGGCACAGAACAGGCACCCCAAAGTCACTTTTCTGTTGGATTTGGTAACGGGTGCCTGTGACAGCCGAACAGCAGAATATTCCAATTGTGGAGCCCATAGGACCAGAACAAACTGGAGTCCTGCTGTCTGCACGAAGTGCCAGAAGAGGTTACTGCTACAGTGGGATGCCCAGCCAAGGAGGGAGGCAGCTCAGCCCAGGAGCTTTAGGCACGGCACAGTGGGGGCTGGGAAAGCTCATGGCTTTGGCTCTACAAAGCAGCTGCTTTGCCTTCAAGGACAGCCTGGCTATGCTGGTGACATGGCTGTGACGGCTTGGGGTGGTTTTGGGTGAATTTGGTCTGCTGAGCTCAGACTGGCGCCACAGGGAGCTGCTGGAGTGCCCAAACCCCCGAGGCACAGCCGGACAGTGACAGTGACAGTGACGTGGCCTCCCCAGCTGCGGGGACTGCGCGCTCTCCTCAACCCTGCCGGGGGTCCTGCTCCACTCTTCTTTACAAGCAATGTTTTCCACAGAGTGGGTTTTGTTGTTTGTTTTTTTTTTTCATCTTTTAACTTAATTCCCATTACTGTGAGTCATCCTGCTTTGGTGGAAAATCTGTAATTTTTTTTTGTATAAAATCTGTTTATGACATTTGTCAGGACAGCATATAAACTCCTGCTGAATCCCACCTGTACTTTTAATCTTCTTCGAACTCAAATATTTTACTAGCAATGGATATTATTGCAATGGTTTTGGTGTGTGCGCTTTCCCACTTTGCTAATCTTACTATTAAAATTAATATTTAGGTTTTATATCCTTCAAATGGGAATAATGATGTTACTTATCTGATGTTTACGTCTTTCAGTCACGAAAATGTTCCTATTTAGGCTGTAACAGGCCACACACATGTAATCACAATAAATAGCATCTAATATGTTTACAGTAGTGGAAGGATGAGGTTAACTTCTGTTTTCATATTGATGGACTCAGCTGGACTTGGAATACTATTGTTTACAATTAGYTACATTTTTGTTGTTGTGCTTTACCCTCAAATTAAATCTTTATTTCATCAACTAACCCTAGGGATTCCCTGTTATAATCAATGTAATAAACAGCATTAGTTGATAGCCTATAGCTGATGTTCATTTGTAATTAGGCTTGTGTTTAAAGAAGAATAATTTTCTAAATTTTACTGCAATAATTTTCCTTTGGATTTATTTATGAAAGGCAGGATTAAAAGTTGACTATGGTTTGTCTTGTCTCCACATGTCTTTAAAGCAAGGTCATTTGATTGGGACAGCATTTTTCACTGTCTTTTTTAAGCATAATTTTAGAAGCAAAATTGCTAACACTCAACATGGGCTGAGCACCAAAGTACCAAGTCCTCTTTCAAAAATCTGCTCTACTATTTTGTCAGATGCTTGCTAAAGACACAGCTACCCGTGCAAGGCCAGAGCATATGGCAAGTATCAGTGACACCCTACTAAACGGGGAAAAAGTAGGAGCAAGATGCAACGGGCCAGGGCACAGATAACAGCCTCCAAGTCAGGTTTTATTTGATGAAAAAAAGTGGCCAGAGGTAGAAGTCCTGCAGGAATTAAATGTAAATGTTTAACAGCAGATCTCAGAATGCAGGTGACCCCCAAAGTATTTTGTGTACAGTGAGCAAAGGGACATCTAGTGAAAGCTGTTTTGCAGATGACTTATTAATTTTACCTGTTAAGTTCTTTGGGCAATTTTTGAAAATTTGTAAATGCCTGCCTATGTAGCATTAATTTAAATCTGATGAGGTGACCTGTATGGTTTCAATCTCTCATGAAAGTAATCTTGTAATAAGATTTAACCTCTAAAGCAAGACATGAACAAAACCACTTCAGTCATGTAACAGAAAATAAGTGGAAAGAGTGTTTTATGAAGTGTGTTCTTGGTTAGTCAAGAGGAACAGCAAGCTCAAAGTGGTCCAAAACTTTGTGAGTGTTTTGTACATATTGTCAGGTTAAGCACATTTTTGTTAGAACAGAATGGTGTCTATCTGTGTGTATCTCATATTAGAACATTGGTATTTAGAAAAAGAAGAAAAGGAGAAAGGAGCTGACAAGAAAGCTGATGTATTATTTAGGTATGGGTGGCTTAAAGCATTTATCTTTGTGTGAAACACAAGGCAGCCCTGAGAAAGTTGCTCTGGTAGTACAAGTGGTCCAGCTTGCACCGTTACTACAGTGCTTTATTTTGATCAAGCTTTCACCATGTAGATTTACTCTTTGGAACAAGATTAATTTCCCCTAAAACCACTGCTAATACTCTCAAACCTCCTGCTTATGTGACTGGTTTCCTGCATTTAACTCTGGGAGGAAGTGCCGATCCACCGCTTCTGAGACTTTGGTTAACACTCCTTGCTGCCAGCTCGTACTGGGGCTGGGCAAGCTGAGCTCAAAATTAAATGAGCTTTAGTTAATGAAGAAGAGAAAAACAGTAACCAAAAAGTGGAAAGGTACAAGAAGGAGATTCATTATTCTGAGTTTTGTTGGTCATTACACAACGTGTAGGATGCAAATGGCTCATCTTATTTGCATGGTTACTCATATGCATTTTATTCAAATCTAGCTGAGACAAAATGTATGTACAGATCAAAGACTGATAAAATCATTTGCAAGGTGCAAAGCTCAGTGTCTTACATAATAAAACTGCTGACAGAACAAATTAACCTGCTGCACTGGGCCCAGAATAGGGCTGTTCACCCCGAGTTGTGAATGCAGAGTACGCACTTGAGAGACCTGGGAAGTTTTTCTTCTGAGACAGCAATTCTGTAGCAATATGGTTCCAGTAATACCTATTTCTCTATGACTGATGATTTAAAACTCATAGATCAGGATCTCCACCAATTGTTCCCAATTCTGTTTTGATTTGTGCACGCGTGTGGGCAGTCAGATGTGCGTACATACACACAAATGCACAATGGCAGAGATGCAGGGCATGGGAGACAAGTAAAAAAACATAAAGTGTTTCATCTAGAAGTCACATGTTCAAATCACTCTGATACTGACCTGGTGTAGGTGCTGTCTTGCCTAGGGGAAATGGCTGGTGGTAGTGCAGAGGTGTGGTTACTGCATGAGTTGGGTGGAGGTTTGTGGACAATAAACTTCTAAAACTAAATGGAAGATTTTAGTCTCTGTGGTTGCTATTTAGGATTGTATCTTCAAGTACAAAGATACAGGTCCTCAAAAGTATTTGAGGAAACCTAATGGAATTAAATGGAAATCAAGTAAAAAAATAGAAGTGAGATGCTGAAATGCCTTTCAGAACTGTTTGAGATATATGTGTAAGTACAGTTGTCTCGGATGCAGTTGTGGATATTGTGCTAAAGCTGGTTTTCACACATATGGTCCTGAATTTCTCTAAGAAAGTAATTGCACTTATTCAAAACATGGAAGACCAGGGACAATTAGTTCTGTGTAGAAACACAAAGTGAAAAACATCTTTTCTGCCAAATAAGAAACTACCTGTTCATAGAAAGTTGTATTTTTGAATCCCAGCTATGCATAGAAACATCTTATTATTTCAAATTATTAGCCATTAGTTCAAATGAAAAAAGTACTTTATACAACTGTGATTATGACCATAGTGTGAAACTCTATTTTGTACTGAGCAGTTTTCATGAGGGATAGATCATGACTTGGTGTGCAGCCGTTCACCTCCAGTTCCTGGGAAGGCACTGGAACTGCACATGTGAGTAGCTGCTCACTGGTGTACTGGAGGGACTCACAATCTCACCTTCAGTGACAAAGTGCATTAAAACCTGGGCTTGACACCTCAGTAAACTTTTAAGTGAGAATGAATTAACCACTTTATGCCAGATATCCACAGTAGGCCTTGGAGATCTCATAATCATGTGAGGAAAGTGCCTCTCAATTTGGGAGGTTTAAATAAAAATAATTTAGTTTGTGTTCAGGTAACACTTATAGCATCACTTTTATAATAAACACAACAGCTGCAGCAAGATTGTTTTTCTTGCTGTAAGGCATAGTAGAGAGTGTTTGCCAATTTTCTGTCTCAAAAAAGGTGTCTTCACATCTTGATTTAGCCCTGAATATTTCAGTAGAATCTATAATAACAGACTTGCATGTTGTAAGATTCTATAATAATTGTTATAATTTAATAAGGCAGGAAGACATTTAATGTCATCATAGGACTGTGATTTACAAGAACTAGTTTTAAGGATATGTTGTATATTATTTGTTTTATCATGATTGACTTTTGCTTGACCTAGGTCAGAATCTGAAAAAAACTATATTCCCTTGCTGACTCTTATAAAAGGAATACTGAAAAGTACAGGCTAACTATAGCACTTGATTAATTCTCTGCAAAAGACATTCTATGTCCAAGTTTCTGCTTTCATGAATGGCAAGGAAAAAATTAACATAGGGGAGAGATCTCCTGTATCTGCAATTTCATCTAGAAATAAAGAGCTATTTTGCCATGGCATGTAGGAGGCACAAGAGCACCAGCCTGTGTTTTACATTAGGATTTTTTAAATAGTTTGAACATTGTTTGAAATAAAAAAAAAAATAACAAGGGCTAACATGAAGACTCAGAGCATCTTCAATACTTAATATCCATTTTCCTATTTTTCCAAAACATCTTCACTTTCAATTGCAGTATATTTATAGTATGTCCTATGTCTATAAGGCACAATCATCTTGTGATGGCAAGTCCTCTGCTAGCTGAGAAACAGGAGACATACCAAATACCTAGGGAAAGACAGAATCCTGGCGCTAGTTGGTACATGGATGTTCCCAGAAGAGTCTGCTGCACCAGTGAAGGACAGTTTGGGCAACAAGTTATGTATTAAGGTGTCCAGACTTGTACAGATGAAGATGAGCAGCTGCATTCTTATGCCACTCTCAGCCATGTAAGTGCTTTGGAGCTGCATAAAGTTTAAAAGTTTAAATCGTGATTTAGGATAGGCAGAATCCCTGTGTTTCTGTATCACAGAATGCTCTAAGTAGCACAGGRAGCGACTGTGTGGGACTTGGTGCCTGGCTGGGCTTAAACCACAACAGTAACTTAGAGAAATTATTTTTACAGTGCCCTTACCAGTTGAATAAGTCACTTGGGAAGATGAAATAAGGTATGAGCAGGATGTCTTTTGTTGACAAACACTGTGCTCATAGGAAGAGCAGAATAAACATTGGCTTGCAGCTTTGTCTCCGAGTTGCATGTCGAGCACTAATCATCATAGTCTGGTATTTTCCTACAACAAAATGGCTTCACAGTCATTAAAGTAATGGAAAATCTTTACAAGAACTTTCACAAAAGGATATGCTACATGTTAATCAAACTTATGGCAGCTGCTAGAAGGGATTGTCAGTTTCTTTTATGATGAAAATCCACATGGGGCCAATTCACAATGCCGGCCAAGTTACAGGTGTCGCATGTATAAAACATGTAGCTGGTTTAAGATTTAATTAGGACCTTCTTCTCTGATCATAACACTTTAAAGGAAAGATACACTTAGGATTTAATTTTCTTTGAGAGTGGTTATTAATTTGATGTGATTGATGTTAAATGGGAATTAAATCATAAATGTGATTATGCTTGTGGTTGGATGTTGTCTCAGCAGATTGTTTCTGCTTGTCACTTTTGAATGACTGGTGACGTGATATGGCATGTTGATTTTTATTATTGCTTAAAGATTTCACTTTATCATCATTTGTCAGGAAACTGATTTTCCTCTTAGTCCCATTAATATTAAATCTGTCATAACTAGATTAGGATAGAATTGTTATGTAGTGCACCTATAAGCCCTAGGCTAAATTTTACTCCCAGGAAAAAGACAGCATAATAATACAGAGGCGAAAAACCAACCAACTCACAAAAAGTAAAGCTRGAATGTGAATACCAACAGATGAGAGTAATTTTTCCCCCCTGTAATTATGGTGTATATTTCTATTTACTTGGCTAAAACAGATTTCAGGAGTGCTTACACCTGAACTGGAAACTTACTGTTCAGTGACAGAATGGGTAGGAAAAACCACTCAGATGAGGAATTCAAAGACGGAATAGGAATGGTGTACCTTTTAAAGATAGTAATTTACAAGTTTAGAGAGGCGGTCACTTTGATTTTCCTGACAGGAAACAGGCTTTTGGCAAAGACAGCAGAGAATGACACACCATTTCTGGGGACCCCCTCCCTACTTTGGTTCACAATGCACCTACAGGAATGGTGGGATTTCTATCACCTTCCGGAACGGACCCGATGTCCCTAACACATGTGCTGCCCTCTTTCATCCGGAGAATCTCAAAGACTGGTTGGTGCAATATGTCCTTTTACAATCAGAGTCGAGTCTGAAGCCTGCAGGTCAATTAAATGGACTTCTGTGGTCTCACGTCAAGCCTTACATTTGTTGCTCATTTGCACTAACCAGTGTTCTTCTCTGGTACTTGTTTGATGCCCATTACTGTGATATCTGAGAACAAAGATCATTGAGAACAGATAGTATTTCTACCAGAAAACCGAATTTTGTATTGTTGTAGAAGCAGAAGAATCCTATTAATCCACAAAGCACATCAGAGTACGTTGCACACAATGCAAGCCATGTGCACTCTCCACACAAGCCACAGCTCACAAGCTGAGATAGCTGTGGCATATCCTTCAGTCTGGAAAAATAAAAGGTAAAGACTTTTTTGGGGRTTTTTTTTAGAATTTGGGGAAAAAACCAAAACAACACCCAAACAGTTATTTAAAGCTGAAGTTTTGCTTTCTAGCTTAAATTTGGGTATAGAAATAAGCATAACCGTGAAAAATGTTGGGGGTTTTTCTGTGATCCTTGCATTTGTATTAGTCTCAAATCTAGTATCTGATTTGTTAGAACTATCTTTATTATGGACAAATTTATAGAATTTAGACATCTCCCTACTTGAATGATCCACCATCTACTATCAATCTCAGAGCCACTGAGCAAGATGCGCCATCAATTGCAGATGACACACAGCAGGAGAGAGACTTTACAGGTCTTTTAAAATATGCTTTTTAGACTTGAGAAATCAGTCAAAGTTAAAGCTTTCTTGTAAATTCTTCAGTTAAAAAAATACACCCTATTTTTGGCAACAAAATTTCACTTTAAAAGTTCCTCTTCAGTGCTCATGTTTAGTAACAAAAATTTAAAAGTGAGAAACTTCATTAACAAGCAAAGAAAAGCAATAGCTCAAGAACATTCATTATCTAAATGACTGAATATGACAGATTATGCACGGACGTTTTCCACAAGAGAACCCATTTTCACTCAGAGGCTTTCAATTTGATACAGTGAACTCTGAAATTCAGCAGTCATGTTAGAGTGCAGTTCTGTTTTGTTTAGAAGATCTGTGACTTCAAATTTACAGAAGTAGCTTTTGCTAGCAAGCATTAGCTGTATCAGAGAAGCAAAGAAGGAAGGGGTTAGATTCTGCGCTGCTGGTACAGAAGAGAGGAGAAAATTCAATTGAAATAAGTGGAATTACAGAGGAGAAAAACGAGTCAGAGATCAGAATGAAGACTTTATTGAAAAAGCTTATGATGTTGAATATTAAATTAATCTAATTTGCACTGTCTGATGGTGGCCATTAGTGCCTGAAGTAGAGGCAATGAAATGCTAATGTGATTAGTTAGTAACACTAAAAACAACCAGTACATTTTTCCTTTGATTGTCTGTGTGTTTAAGAATATTTCATTACTTCTGCTTCCTTTGAAATAAGGGTAAGATATAAATCATAGGCACAGATATAACTAGCGGTTGTGACGTTTTGTTACAGAGTTTAATTACATGAATCATAAAATATTGCTACAATTTTCCAAACTGTTAAACCTTAAYTAATATGAACCCACAGGGACCACCTTGATGGTTCATAATACTCTGGAAACTCTCCTCCTACAGTAGTAGTTCATATGGCTGAAGATTGCTTTATAATTTACAGAGAGTGATCAATTATTAGAAATGAAGCCAGACAAATTAATTTAATATAAATGGGGTTGTATGGAGTTTGACTAATTCTTTTTAATTACCTATATGTTATTTTTTCAATAGTCTAACAAAGGGAACCATTATTCTTCCCCATGTACAAGTTCATTAATCTCATTACCGTGCAGTATTAATATAATTTTATCACACATTCCAGAAGTGGAGCACATTGACAAACCATAATGAATCACAGCATTAGTGTACTATCACTACATTAATTTCAGGACATGCCTTGCTCATCTGCAATTTACATTGAGACTTAGTATAAAATGAGCTGAATAAGCACGTAATTATGACATCTGCTCCTTTTCAGGTACCTCTTTGTAAATCAGTGACAAAGGAATAACAGGTTTAAATATGTGTTAACACTCTGATAGCATGTATAATTGCAATATGGCAATGTGTAATGAAGATTAAATTAGACTGCAGTGTACCTGACATATGCAAGAGCATAATTGAACTGCAACAATTATGGAATGAAAAAGACGGTAAAGTACTAATATTTCAGTTCAGTAAGGTAAAAGCAGAGTAAAGGAGAAATATTATTAAAGTGGTGATGCAAATAAGTGCATTGTTTTTATAAGGAAATGTTATTTATGTTTGTAATTTTTATTTTCGCTGTACCTAACATGTCCTTGGTGTTAGGTAAAGTTCTCACAGACTCTCCTGTTTTTATCCTTCTTGGTTTTCAGGAATCTACGCCTTTCATCTCTACAACAGCTGATAACACCCACCACATATAAATATAATACTGCTGGTGACCGATTTTAYGAGGCAGAGAAACCGAATTTCACACATCTACTGTGGTAGAAAACAGTCATTCACTGAAGTTGTGGCCTCCAATCAGGGGCCTGAGGAAGGGTTATGTGCTTTGTCCTGTAGGAGAGACAACCTGAAACATACGGGAGATCAAACTGTAAGCCAGAGGGTATGGCAAATTATTAACTGCATTTTAACTGAAGTCATTATCACAGAACTGGTAAAATATTTATTTTCGATTTGTATCATGCTATATTTCAACTTCAAATCACTTGTGGAGGACAATTAATTCTAAAGGTTAGCAACAGAATATTACAGTTTGTGTTAAATCCTCTTATTTGAAAAAAAATATGCAACATCTCTGTGTGTGACTCTGGTGAAGTCTGCAATGTTGTACCACATTTACATAATGACTTAAATTATGCTATTATAATTTAAGCAAAAATGTATTTGCTATATGAACACAAAAGATATTCATATATATTTAATAGGATATTATAATAATGAATCCATTGTTATATTAAATCATCCTCATTGTCAGAATGACTGCTTACATGTCTTATAAAACACAAAAACCTATTCATGCTTATGACAGGACTTAATAATATTTAAAATATAATCTGTGATCTTTGTCATACACTTGTGTACAGATGTGCACATACCCTGTGCATATATGAGACTGCAGTATATTGCTTCTAAGAAGTGACGTGTATAGGAATTCTGAAGCTTCTGAGACTTTCTTCTGACATCAACTTTTCTCTTGTTACTAAGCTGAAAAACAACAATTCCTCCACATATTTCACACAGAAATATGTTAAAAATAAATTTCAAGCTACCATAAAAGGATTTCCAGTGAAGCCACCAGAGGAAATAAAACAACATGTGACCTTCCTAAGGAAYCTGGTGACTTTTTCCAGCTCACGTTAGATTTGCCTCTTTCAGAACTCTGTGGCTCTTATTATCCAGCTGGCCAAATGAATTCCCTTGTGATATTCCAATAAAGGCACGTTGAGCAGCCAGGTCGTCCTGTGCCACAGAGCAGGTTTCAGCTGCAGGGAAGAGCTGAGTTTGCTTGGAATTCCTCATGCAGGAAGTTTACTGAGCTTCCCATGGCCAACAGCCACAGAGTCTCGTTTGGGTTGGACTGGGCCCTAAGAAAGCACACCCAGGCAAATGTTTTCAGAAATTTCTCTTTGCAAGTCTTTCTAGTTTGCAGTGTCTAATCTGTCACTACACGTGCACACTCAAATACACACGTGCACCCATCCTTGTTTAATTAGCAAAGACAACTTAAGCACCTTTATCAAATAGATTTTGAGTAGCCAGACATGCATAGAAAGGTAAATACTATTTTAGTCTTGAGGATGAAATTGCAGAACGCAGTACCTGTTTCTGTAGTGCTACTGCTCACATTTGCTAATTTTCATATCTTCTATCATGTTGACTCACTGTAAATAAGCATCAAGGGTTTTAATTAACAAACTTTCCATCTGATGATGAATAAAAGCCTTAATAGAAGTATATGAAATTAGACCAGAAAATTTCAAACTGAATCTAACGGAATGGTGGATTTTTTTCTGGTGGTCTTAGTCAAAAACCAGAAATATTTAGATCTTAACTACCATTATTTTAGGACAGGTGAGCTAGTTTAATATTAGAGGAATCATTACTAAACTGGGACTGTTTATGTTTTAAAGCAGGATTTAAACAACATTTTCTATTAAAACTGATAAAAAGAGTCTTTTTTACCATAAGGGAGAATGGATTTTACTTGTTATAATAATACATATAACTCCTGGGAAAGAGAAGTTTCAAAGACTTTTAAAATTATAAACTTGCTATGTAAACAAAACACCACTATTTTTATAAAGATGATTTCATATTAATATAAAAATAAGGCTTGTTTGAATTGAATAGTCATAATGAGGAAAATACAGAAGAATTTTGAGAACTGTAACTTAAGCTGCAATTTTGAACAGTAGGCTAAATAATGCCATAATTGTTTTCTGATGTGCTGGAATAAATAAGAGAAGAACCAATCTAAGCAATTGYGTAGCAGTTTTTGTGAATTACAATTTCAAAAATTTTTCAAATTAGACTGAAAAAAAGTGCCCGTTTATACACAAAATCTATTTAGTCACCAGAGTTATATGAACAAAAATTAAAAGAAACCCTCAAACAGTTCTACTATCTGAAAATTACTAACCTATGGTTAGTGCCAGCTGAATATTAGAAATTAATAGGATGACTTGTTTTTAATGTGAATTAACACTGAATAAATTTAARATTATTTTATCAAGGTTAAAGGAATTTTAGGTTCCTTCCTCCATGTAAATGCAGTCATTTTCTCCACGGTACACTTGTTATTACATTGTTTTATTTTGTTACAAAATTTGCCAGATGCTGGAGAGGATCTACGTGTTCTTTCCTTTCTTTGGCCACTTTAAGGCATCTTACTTTCAAGAAATTTTCCTGATGTTTAACCTACATTTTTCCCGTTTTACATTAATCTTCTAACTCCTAGTTATATTCCATGAACATCGTTAGATAATTCTTTTGTCTTATTTGTGTGTTTATATCTTGAAATATTTATAGACTGCTACCATGCCTCATATCCCCTACCTAGCCATTATTTGGCCAGTCTGTTACCTCCTTTAAATCTTTCCTCATAAATCTCTTTCCCTTCACTAACCTCCTTTTGTTGCTTTTCTCTGAATTCCCTTCTTTTCTCCCAGTCCCTCCCACAGTGAGGAGGCCAATGCTGGACACAGTGTTCCAGATGGGATTGTCTTCTAGCCCTGTCGACACTGGCCATTACCTCGCTGCCCCACGCTGGGATGTTCTGCATAGACAGTGTAAAATTGGGGTGTGTTTTTTTGTTGTTGTTGTTTTGGATTGTTTTTGGTTTTGTTTTTGTTGTTTTGTTTTGGTTGTTTTGTTTTTTTTTTTAAATATTTCTCATTGCAAACTGATGTCCAATGTCTTATTAGGAAACAGCATTAAGAAGCTTTATGTTATTTCTCAGGTTTCTCTCTTCAAGTTGGACTATACATGTTTATTTGTCTTGAATTTAAGAGCAAATGAACACACACAAACACACGGGTGCATCTCCACTGCCTAACACAACTTAGAATTCTCTCCCTTCTCCTTCACAGTTGCTAATGGGTACAGACCCAAGTTCTAGGGCCATCACGAAGATATTGACATTATTTCTACCCAGAAAATCTAGCCTCTTTTCTGGGTACATAGGTTTATGATCAAATCTTTAGGGTATAATTCTACAGATGTTTAAGACAATATAGCTCATGGTCCTGCCTTTCTCCTACCATTGTGTGTTTGGGCCCTTCAAAAAAAGTATATCATTTGGGAAGCTGAGACAGGCAAAAATAATTTGTTTTGTTCTGTTTAATATACTTATATTTTATCCATTTCAGTTGCTATAACTGACTCACTGTGCAGTCCCAGGAATATGAGTGCTGGTGTAAGGAAAAGGGAGAAGAAGTTTGGCCAAGGCAGGGCCAAGGTAGACCTGTAGCATCTTTGATTAAATTGGTCTAAAATAGCAGGGAAATTGCTAACATTAACTGGTAAAAACAGATATGCACTATCACATTTCAGTGAAGGAATACTCTCAGTAAATGGCAAGTTCAGTCATATATTTTCCTTTATATTCAAGTATTTGTGCTAAAATCTATTTTTATCCTTACCTTCAGTAATCATATTGTATATTTATTGGATAAAATCTATTCAGTATCATACACTGATATTTTTTTTGCTCCTGGTTGTATATGTTCACTATTTCTTCATGCTTATGGTTTAACCAAGTGGCTTTTTTCCCGTTAGACAAACTTTAAAAGAATTTGCATGTATATAACAGCTTTAGTAAATCAAATCTATGTAAATTGATGGATTTTCATGACTCAAAGTTGTGGCCAAATTCTTAATTATTGCAGCTGTAATAATATTGAAATGCAGGACTTTTCAAAGCAGCTTTATTAATTTTAATGCAGTGTTTAGAAAACTCTGCTTTTTGTTGAGCAATAAGTCAAAAAAGAGGCTGACTTTTTCTTCTAATGGAGTCAAGTTTTGCCTTTTTTAGTTCATAAGTCAGCACACTAATATTCAAAGTATTTAAAGATGTCATGATGACTTTGAATTGTTGTAGAAATAAATAAAGATGGAATCCATATGTTTTTCTTTTGATGGATTAAGAGCCATGTTTACAACAACATAAGTTTACACTGTTGCTGCCCTCAAGTATTCTGCAGACCTTCATGGGTCAGCTCCTGCAGAGGCTCATCCGTACTCAAGAGTACAATTACAGTAACCATTTCCATAATTAGGGAAACAGTCTGTTCTGAATAGAACATACAGCAAGCACCATGATGATGTATTCTTTTTTTAAAAAAAAATAACCCAACTTTTTTATATTTGAGAACAATTTTTGTTTCCAATAGCAATACCTCAGTAGCATTCCTCAATTATCATTAAAATATATTGTATATGTTAATTTTTTTTAATTGAGATTGTTCTTGTGTCACAGATAATACAGAGGCCTATTTTTTTAAGGGATGTGGAGTCTCATTTTACAGCTGCTATCCTTCCTTTTTTTAGTTTAGTCTTGAAATCTTCATTGCAGCATTGTCAGTGCCGCAAAGACCACAGAAGGAAGCTGTAAGCAAATGATTCTCTGATTCAGAGAACATATTTAGAAGTCACATCTCGACTGGCTTCAGTTTTCTGCTTTTGATTTTCTCTGGAATTAGCAACAGATTAATCTGGATAATATTTTTACAGTGTTCATGATGTATTGAGATAAATGTGGAACTCTTGCACATGTTTATAAGGTCAAGTTTAACAATGTATATATTTATTCCTGTTGGTGTTGCAAGCTGCAGTTTGAAGAGTCCTCAGTCTTGATGAGCAGTTCTTGGTATTGTTTATAGACTCCAGTCCATAACAGGCAAAACTATTTGCTATTGATCACTGCCAACTATCAGCTTGTTGTTGGCCAAACTTACCCGTTAGGAACATTGCTTTACTCCACTCATGATGCTGAGTTAAGTGGATGAGACTGTTCTAGCACTTAATGGGGGTGTACAGGCCAGTTTGACAAACAAAGAGACTGGCCCAGTTTCCCAGCCTCTGGAAGAAAAATCCGCCCTGGCTGAGGTTCTGTATCTTCTCTGACTAGAAAACAGCACAGAGATGTTCTCATTCCACAGTTCCCTCGAGGCCCGAAATGGCAGAAAAGAGAGTGAGCTTTAACAAATAACACAAATTGTAGAGCACATATCCACTGAAGGCACTCCAGGAAGGTCTTGGTGCAGGATGGTTCATGAGCTTCCTTGCAGTGTCACAGTTTTGTGTGTTGTGTCCTTTTCTTTTAAGAAATTGAGAGTGTTGAAGAAAGCAATAAGTTAGATTCTGGATGGTATTGACAGAAGGTGTTGGCATGATTTGTATGTAGGATTTAAAATTGATGTGGAAATATTATGTAAGAGGATTATAACTGTGGAAGCAACTTCAGTAATGGAAGAGAGGTTTGCTTTCCCGCAGTGGATTAAGAGATTTCATTCTGAAGGTAAATGGAAAAAAAAATAATTGGTATTTCAAAGATAAAGAAAATGACATTTCAAATATAAGAATATTCTCTTAGCTTTAAGGAGAGGACTGAAAGCCAGACCATCTTCTGGGAGCGCTCTCTTTATTTATGTGTTTGCAGGTACTAAATATTTGATGATCAGTCTATGGCTCTCCACTAAGCCTTTCATGTTCTTGAGAGACAGCCAAAAACTGATTGTGACTCAGAGATACAGAGACAGTTTCTTTGAGCATGCTGAGCACCACAATCTTCCTTGGTACATTATATGTTTTCTGTGGGTTTTTTTTTCAAATTTTCTCCAGAAAGAAATAACATTCGAATAAAAGTTTTTTTATTTAATTCTTTATTTTTTCCTTTCAACCAGTGCATGGACATTTGCACATGATGAGTTTAGTTTGAGCTCATTTCAAATCATAATATTTTACTTGGTGAATTTGTATTGATGGAATTCTCATATATATATCAATATTTTCTTCACTTTTTCTTGGTATTATTTATTGTTTTCAAAAGTAGTTTTCAATGATTTTTAATGATTTTGGCTACTGAAATCTTAAAACAGATCAAAGGGCATTATTCCTTGCCTTGCAAAATTTGTTCCATTTACAAAAAGCGTAGAGCTACTGAGGTATTATATTTCTTAGACATAAATATATTGTGGAATTACAAGTATTTATCTAGAGAATAAGGAGTTGCCTGGAAATATTAGAGTAAGTTAAGTGTTCATCCTGTGTTCTGCAAACAGAACTTCTGAAAAACAGCTGCACTGTGCACTGTTTCCTGGACCATTATCTACCAAATGTGTGGCCACTCATTTGACAGTCATTGCCTGGAGAAAATAGTGGGAATATTATTAATGGGTTTCAGCATTTTATTATCTCCATGGCAGGCTTGCTTCAGCACAGGAAAGCTGTCAGTGACCACACAACGTTCCGTTTGATGTCACACTGGAAAAGGTTCCCACATTACAGCACTCCTTTCTTTAGCACACCAGTGCTCAGTTTTATGGTGCGCTGAAGGAAGCCACTTGGGAGGCAGATTTCGTCTTTACAGAAATGACTGAAAATAACAGGTTGGAACATGGAAGGCAAAAAGTCTTAATTACATCATATGAAGACAGAAACACGCATGAAAATTTAGTGGTTAAACACTCAGCTGTTACAATTTGCCAAAGTCCAGTTAACTATGGAGGATGCAAAAGGATACTGGGACATTAAGGAGAACGCATCCCTTGGCGACTTATCTCTGATATTTAAAACTAAACTCTGCAGTGCTCATTTTCTTGCTTTTCTTCATAAGTGACAATTACTAAGGCAGCAGTAGTAGGTGGGACCATACTAACCCTAGAATATTCCTTCCTGAAAATTTTCCAAACCTGGTCCTTTTCCATTCTTCATATACTTAACAATATTTCCTAATTTGTTCAAGATTTTTTTTCAGCATCTTGGGAGAGAGGATGTACTCTTCTGCAAGGCATACTGGGAGCTCAGTTAAATAAACCTTGCATTTCAAAGTTACTTTATGCGATACAGCCTGCTGAAAACAAATGTTTTAAATTGCAATCTCGGCAAGTTTTGAGAGAACGGACCCACAAGTGAGTCAGCTAAAGCAGAAAATTAGTATGTCAGGCTGAGAATTAAACTTAATCCAGTGTTTGAATGTGCTAAAAGAGTCATAAGTGCAGATTCTTTCTCTTGTTTTTATGTACCATGTAATCAAGCAATTTGGAATGGTACAGATAAGTTTTTGAGGGTAAAACTGAGGCTTAAACATCTTGTGGATTAAATGTGCAATACAGAGCTGAAAATCTGGCTCTTCAGTCTGCATAATTCACAGTCCTTAGTCTTAGGGACCTTTTAATTATAATATCTCGATTTCATATCTTTATTTTTAAAAAATGTCACATGGTCAAATTTTGAAGTTAATAGAATCAGTCCAACAGTACATGGAGAATGGTCTTGTGTCATCTATGTCAATGTACTACTGTATACATTTAATATTTGCCCAATCTCCTAATTGTTTCTCATTGCCCCTATTGTACATCACTTCTTAACATGGCTCACAGAACCTATTGCAAATAGCATCTCATAATATAAACTAAAACTTAATGAAATCAGAAACAGCTGCAATATGGTCACCTTTGGATTTAAAATACAATGTTTCTAATTTTATAATAGAGAAGGGACACAGAACAAATGGGTTTTCTCTTTTTTTGTTTTCTTTTTGTTTGTGTGTTTGTGGGTTTTGTTTTGTTTGGGGTTTTGTTGGGGTTTTGTTGTTGTTGTTTTGGGTGGGTTTTTTGTGTTTTGTTTTTTTTGGTTTTTGAGGAAAAAGGAAAATTGGATTATGAGTGACTTGAGGAGAAAAGTCATATAATACATCCACAACAGAAGATGTCATTTGTTCCAAGAGTAACTTGCAATCTAGGGAAATAGATGTGCTTGTAATCACCTACTCTGGCAACACAGTAATACTTAGGTTAGAAAGATCTTATCTTATAAAACTGTGGTTTTGTATGTCCTTGAACAGTCTAACTTCAGTGTGAGAGTTTATATCTCTCATGGTAAACTTGAGCTGTGCTGCAGGTGTTTTAGTTTATCACTCAAAGGAAATGACTTTTTTTACACCTAATTTAAACCGAAGCTATTCACAGTTTAAAATGTTCAGTAACAGTGACCTCTGTAATGACTAACACATTGCAGGTGGTCCGATAGCAGGCCAGTGGTTAATGTTTGCTATCGAGAGAGACAGAATTAAATGTCCACCCCAGAGTTGTTTTCTTCCAATTTATAGTATGGACACAACAGCTGGCTCAAAAGCAAGCCACAATTAAAGGGCTTCTGAAAGGTTGCAATCAGTTTAATTCCTGCAATGGCAGAGCTTTCCTGTTGGCATCTATTTAAAATTTGTCATTAAATTTGAAAGCAGAAATCCTGGTAAAGAGTTGCAACCTGAATCTCTGTATTAGACTCCTGATGCTTATGTTCCAGCCCTGCAGTCCCTGCTCAGTCCTTCAGGCAAAACTCCTGTTTGTTCTGCAGTTACATGGTTGGGATCAATAAGTATTTTGTCTTGGAGGATGTGAAGTGCTTTATCAGACCTAAGAACGCTCAACCAAAGCTCTTAGCTTTCACAAATAACTTCCTGAGAAGGCAGTTCAGACTTCCCATCACAACATATAAACTAAAACTGAGGAGCCTGAGGCTTATTTTAGCTTATTTTCATTTTTACAAAAACTAGGTATCTTTACTGTGTAGCTGCTGTGCAGCTTTCACAGGTATGTGTAGTCCTGGATGTACCTAGACCAGTCATAATCACTGTCCAATGGCACCTTGATTTAAAATGCTATTTCTTTGTAATGCATATTGAATTATATTACTGCATAAACAGCTGATCCTGAATCCCATTCGTACAGTGCAATTAGAAAGTCTAACGTAATTCTGGGAGCACAAAAGTACTTGGTAAAAATGGGTGAGAAATTTAGGTTCTGTCAAAGCACAGTTTTCTATCTAGAAACAATTCCGCTGTTTCTGCTGTATGACTTGGAGTGACATGAGTTGTTACGTGAAGAAAGAACCTCTGAAAGTAAAAGCAAATCTGCTTCACAGGAGATAATAGCCTTCATATCTCAGAAAATGTTTCTTCAGGAGGTGTCTTCAGCAGGAATTTAAAACAGCCATATTTTCTTAGAATATAGGGTAGCTGACCACAACAGCTGAGAAGATATGAAGTGAAAACAGAAGTGGTTCTGAAAAGTATGTTTAAACTTGATGTGTTAGATACTACACAAACCTTTTATGAAATGGCCAGGATTAGGATTTATCAGCACTTTGTGAACTATTCCTTCAAGAAAAATAGTCATCTCACTAATAAGAGTGCCTGGATAGGACCCATTCCAGTGCTTTGTTAACTATGCACAGATGAGAATCAAGGGCACTCTGTAGTGTTACGTGAAATACATCAGCTGACTTTGCTTTTTGCTGCGTGAATGAATGTAGACAAAAAAACTCCACAGTATAACCAGTGGATAAAGTAGAATGAATTCTAATTGGGAGAGGGATTGGAATCCAGATCATTTATGTGTAATCAGTTTTGGTCAGACTGAAAAAACAGCCACACAAGAGAGTTTCAGTAGATATTAAATTATTTTTTTCCTACTTGGGAATGACATATAATCTGGATTTTAGGTTTCCTTTCTGGGAAGAGAGAAATTTAATTCGAATTCTCTCAGGCAGAGGGGGGGACTGAAATGTGTTTGCTGTCCCTAGAAGAGTGTCATCGGTTGCTACATCACCTTCTGCTCGATGTTACCCTGGAAGTTCCCCTAGGTTTTATAACAGCTTTCAGAAAATGAAATATCTCTTCAATTCCTAATGAATGAAGCAGACCTTTTTCTCTGCGATTATCTCAGTTTGTGCAGTAAATTTTCAGTTCAGCCAAAACAGGCTCTTTGTACAGCTCTGTGAACAAACATTTGCACTTTTTCCTAATTCTCCCTCCTATATTTCAAGATCTAAAAAAAGCACTGATGTATATCATTAATAGGTTTTATTTACTATTTTTGGATAGACACAAAAACTAATACAGGTATTGAAAAGAATTGCATTATTATCAGTCCTATATCCTTAGAGGGTTTTCACTGCCAGATCTTTAGTCTTTAATTAAAAATAATTAGTTTGATAAAGTATTTTTTATATCTATACTTGTTCAAAAGTATTTATGTTGGTATGGTTTCTGACCAGGAATGACAGGGCGTCATGGCCACCTCCTTTATATGTGTGGCTTTATATATTTTATAAATCAGTAGAATTGTTCATACATTTAATTCCTTTAAGGTTATGTCATATTAAAAGTATCAGACATATACAAAATTATAGAGACAAAGATGTAGATTTCTCATTAAAAAATCATTTTTTTTATTTAATAATAAAATTTTATTTTTTATTTTAGGTGTAAAATATATAATAAAATTTAATAAGAAAAATATATTATTATTTTTCATAAACTATACCTTATATGGTACTCATATAAATAATATATTTTGTGGATGTGTTACATAAATAACACACAAAATGAATATTTAGTCCTGACCTACTTACATTTATATCTTTGACACTAAAAATTTCTATTTGCAGTTAAAGTCTGTACATATATTAGCAAGGCCCTTTATTGTCTTGAAATTAAAGCTTTTGAAGTTTCTTCCTCTCTGAGACAAAAGAAAGCATATAGTTGACATCAAAGTGGAGACATACTGCTGGCTAGTAATTATGGTAGCTTAAGGTTGCCCAGTCCCCACCCATTTACAAGCTTGCCTTTACTTTCCTCAGCATGTTCTTAGTTTGATCAACACCTTTAGAAATAGCTGGACAGCCTGGTTACTTATAAAGTTTCTGCAAATTTGGTTAGAAAACAATACTGGTGTAATAATTTATTCTTTATATATAATTTTGGCTTTTTTAAAGCCTCCTTTAATTACTCTAAGTAAGTTGTAACGGTTAGCTGGGTGTTGCCAGATGTGAAACCAGACACAAGCGTGAGATTTTACAATTCAATCACAGCTGCTTTAGACAAAATCTGGTTTAGGACACAAGAGATGGATTTAAAATACTAAATTTATATTAAAAGGTAGAAGGGAATCACATGCAGGACAGCTAAAGTTTTTTTTGTCAAATTATGAAGTGAATCAGTACAGTCAAAGTCCAAAAGAGGCTTCAAAACTCAGCAAATAATATTTGCTGTCAGTCTTCTCCCCTCATCCACCAAAGCAAACATACAAATGTAGAGCACTGCTCTGTTTGCAAATTACAGCCTCAATTCTCTCTAATGTGTATGTTAGTAAGGTGAGCGCTGGAACCAAGGTTGAAATGCCTCTGCATCTTGGAACAGTTTTAAACTTCTCTAAGTACCAGGATGATGAACTCGGAAGAAGTTTATTTATCTAGGGAATTTGAGTTTTACAGCTTAAGAAAGAATAACTTCAGAAATCCATGGGAGGAGGGGGCAGAGCCCTCCCCATTCTTGCAAACTCTACTGCATTGGCCAAATTGTTGATATGCTTAGCAGAGCATGTTAGGTAGTGCAGAGCAGCTGAAATAACTCTGCACGTCTTCTGCATGTTGACCTTTGTACAGCTTGTGTATGAGGAGAGAGAAGGAGAGGCAAAACATTTATATCAATATTTTAACAAGAGATGTGTGGGATTGGGAAAATCTATCCAGTGAGTAAGTCTTATTTTTCCATAACTAAAACTGAAACAAAAATAAGGTTGAGTACTTTCATCCTAAAGTGTGTTTGAATTACAAAGCTATAACAGTTTTACTAGTTGAACCCAAATCCCATGGGTACTCTGTTTGCCCTCATTGTGTTCCATCTTATATTTAGGTGATGGACATGCATGCAAGACGTTTTCCTTCTGGGTTGTCCCTAAACCCAGTGACTCACAACAAGAATAAGACGAAACAGCTATAACAAAACCCAAAACAATTCAGCCACAACAAAAACCCTAGAATCCTCCATCTAGCACGATTCTTTATTTACAAAAATGGTAGCTAAAAAGTGAACTTTCCTACTGTTTCTCCCAAGTTGCTTTTTTTCTTCCTCTCAATGCAGATCTCAGTTACTGCTTCAGAGCAGCAAGCAACTGCAGCAGCTAATTATAACCAGCAGTCCCTGTGTTCCCCCCCTGCTTACCAGGTCATGGCAACATTCATTTTGAGAATGTTTTTTTCTAAACAGGAAAACATTTCTCCAACAAAAGTCTGTAAATATTTTTCTCAGTAGTACTGGCAGGCAATATTTATTCCGATACTGGGGTCATTCAGAGGAGATCAGATGTGATAATGCTGAGCTTTTTGCTGTCAGCAGGACTTTCTGGCATTTCCATAGAGTTTTCAAACATTTAAGTGTAGAGAAGTCTGTTTTTCTTGTCAAGGAATGCTTCTGATTTCCATCACTATTAATAGGCGTTGTACAGTCTTATCAGGGACATTATAGACCTCCCAAGTGTTCTATGGCCAGTTAAGTCTTTCATGTTTTAATTGATTATCTGTGCCAGATAACAATGTACACAAATCTGTGATTTCATCAAGAGATCCTGATGAACCTTATAAATTTTCAAAATGAAACTTAAGTGTCTCGTGCAGATTTTCCAAACCTGGTGATGGAATGGCAGAGGAACATGGGCAATGGGTGTGTTTATCACCGTATATAACCATAACTAGTCTCTCCTCTCTGCCTACTCTGTCTCCTCAGCAGGTTTTATCATGTCTCAGATTTTCCTAATTTATTTTCTGTTTGTCTTTTTTATTATTTTCCTTTCATTATGACATTAGTTTTCTGTGTGGGCCTTCTTGACACTAACAATAGTTGTTCTGAAGTGTTGTGTGTTATTTATGAAAGTCAAGTAGCCAGCGGAGTAAAGCATTTATAAAGTTCTCCCAAGCCATTTATAAACTCAACCAACAATCTTTACTTTCACAATACTTATCAGGGTGTCATCTATTCTATTTATTTACTGGTTTATCCATTATTGTCATCATGTCGATTCTATAAAAATATCAGTAACACCTTTTATTCTGATTTCTTAAGAAGTAAGGAATTACTGAAGCAATGCAACTGTAATTGTTCTGCTGCCTTGATTGGGAAACATTGGCTGATGGGTGAGTTCTAAAAACAAATCCTTTGAACTTCTCAACTGAGTGTTCAGAGAGGGCCATATTTCTACATGGCCTCCATTTGAAAATATTATCATTTCTTTTATTAAATGACAATGTTATTACATATGCAAAGTTCACCCTTCCCTGGTAGTGTTACTAGGCTTCAAGATTGACCTACCAAATCTCAGGTTTACCATAAGAAATCAGGCTATTGATGTGATACAGAAGATTATCTGACTTTATAATAAATCTGTCAGAATTACTCGGATTTTCATGTAGAAAAGCATTTCGACTTCTCAGTTCAAGTCTCTGTGGCTCTTTGTCTTTATCTGACTCTTCATGTCATGCTTTTTTTAAGGGGTCTCTCTTCCAAACCACTGCACAGTACTATATAAGTGTATAACCACCCCGACCACTGTGTGTAAGGAAGAAGGAACAGGAGCCTGGAATTGGTTGATGACTTTGCCTCCCAACACATTTGAAGATATTGCACATTTTTTTCAAATAGAGTTATGAGATTGGACTGTTGACAATAATAAAGCACTTTATAGTGGCTTAATTTCTGGAAAATAAGTCTATTGCTGATTTTGAACGTGTCAGAACAAAACTTTGTTCTTCAAGTTTCAAATGAAAAGTCCACTGACATTGAAGGTACTCTGTTACTCAGAACCCTAATTCGCTGTGTGTATTAGGATGTCAAATTCCTCTCACATGACTGCCTCAAAAGAACAGATTGATTGTGTGGGAAGTCATTGTTGAGTAGAAACAAGTTTTTGTGATACAATATGAACACTTGTTATTTCTAACCAGTTAAGGAAACTAAAATCCTAGTATTTTCTTTTCATTCCCACTTAGAATAGCAACTTGCCATGCAGAATCCACTGCTAATTAAAAATATTAGTACTGTTAGTACTGAAGACTACCTAAGTAATTTGTCTTAGTAACAATTCATCCAAACCAGAATCTAGAAGAGGGAAAAAAATTAAATTTAATTGCCTAGGAATTATGCATGTCAATGTTATGATGAATAGATGGTACTGAATTCCATGAAAAAATTTAGTACATAAGAGTCTATTAGCAAGTTAGAAACCATGACCCCATTTAACAGTTATGGACCACCATAGCATCTAATCTATATTATTTGATTTGTATACCCTTTATGATCTAACCAGATCCCATAATGTCAAAAATCATAGCTATCACATTGAATTATAACACATTAAGAATACAGGATTGGAAAAATCAGATATGTTTTTCTCAAGAGCAAGCTCTGTCAGCATATTTACTCCACAGTGAAAGAGATTCTGCCCACTGCATTAAAAAAAAATCAAGAACCCTTCTTCAAGTGCTTTTAAAATGAAATGGAGCATGGAATAATAATTTTAAACTACTTTGGTTGGCTTTTCCCTATAGTCTTCATAAAAAAAAAGTTAATCATTATTTATATATATTTTTAAGGACCAAATGTCAGTAGATGGCTTCTATAATTCTGTGCATATTTGTTTGCCAACAAAATTTAGATCAGCAGATCATTTTAAACTGTATCATGCTTCTAAATCACACAGCAACTATGGTCACTTGTGATGGAAGAAGAAAAATATTGATTCTACATAAAAATATGGTAGAAAAAAATAATACGTGCCTGAACTTACTCTAATTTGCTCATTGAAAAAAAGGCCAGTGTTTCTTCGGGACATTCCCAGAGCAAGCTGCACTCTCAAACCAGTGGTTCCTCCCTGCTCCCCTCAGGGAAACAGGCAGAGTGTTGTAACAGCCTTGGAGTCCCCTTCCAGTGTCCTTTGCATGTAGAGCTATGGTAATGTTTGTTCAGGATTCAATTTCAACGTACAGGGCCTGCATTTGCACTCCTGTCAGGTTGTGAAACCTCCTACCCTTCTGTTAGTGTGCTGATTTACAGCACAGCTGCCTGTAGGACAGGTTTGGAACACACAGATGGAGGAAGGCACATGTACAATTGCAGGGAGAGGCACAGGGGGCTCATACTCTCTGATGTTCCAGAGCACACCCACACATGAAAAGACTGGACAACGTGACAAGTGGGTTTATATTTGCCAATAGATAACAAAATCCCTGACATAAAGTAACCTTTTCCAAGAATTCTGTAAGTGATCGAGAACGCAGTGTGCTGAAAAGATCACCAAAGTCTAATCACTTAGTCCCAAGTTTAATGAAGTCTTCAGGCCCAAACTTGCCATTAATTTAAATGAGAAATCAATGGGAAGTTAGGAGCCTAAATGCTTTGTTGAATCAAGACCTCCAGGCTCAATTGAGATTCCCATAGTGATCACTATAAAGAATTCTATTAAAGCTCTGGATTGTGTTAATCACTTCCATATCTGTCTGTTGGTACCTACCAGGTTAATTTAAAACATTTATTTTTTGTGTTTTATTAGGGACTAAAAGTGATACTTTCAAAGCATCTAAAGTACAGTTACACACATAACTTTGAGTAGGATCTAAAATACTTTCTGTAATCTTTCTGGTGCTTACCTGCAGTTCCAAGTACATATCTCCAGCTAAAGCTAGCACTAGTGATTGAAACATCCAAATCCTACAGTATCCTTTCGCTCCACTTCAAAACCATTTCTTTGGAATTTCTATCTTGAATAAAACCAAGAATTTGAAGAGTTATTGCAATAATTTTTCCTACCACTCCGTCTGGTATCAATCAAAGACATTTGGATTATTGGCACAGTCTCTGAACCTTTCCAATAGAATATTTTTTTGATGCTAGGGAATTTGGAAAAAAATTGCTAGTTTTAAAGTTTTTCAGTAGAAAATCTAATCAATAAAGATAGATGAATAATTAATTCTTAATAATATCTCCTGGTTTGTTACTTTAATCCTACTAAGTAATTATTCAGTTTTATCTTACAGTATTCCCCAGCTCTTACTAACTGGCTTCACTTAAATAATTCACTACGGGCCAAAGCTTGATTGCACTGAAGTCAATGGCAAAAATCCCATTTTCTCCAGTGACAACAGCATTTAACCCTGAGGAACTGACCTTAAGGTTAATTAAATGTTTGAGAAAACCCGAGGTGATTTATAGTTTCATGCTGAAAGCAAGAAAAATTCACAGTTTTGTTAGGTTTTGATGTAAAACAAGATAAAACCTAGTGCTCTCAAACTGAGTTTCACTTTCAGTTTTTATTTTCTTTTAAAATCTGAAACTCAGAGAAACTCAGGTTGAGTGAAATGCAGTGTGGATTGCACTCCATTTTGGTTTTTTTTTGAAACTCCTTAAGAAGTTGTACCCAGAAAGTTTTTTACGCCTTTGCTTCTAYGATCTCCTTCATACATCCTACTAATAATGAGTCTCTTTATTAGAGGTTTGTTTTCGTGGTAGTTTTTTACTGGAACTACTGCGAGCCGTGCTGGGCATATTTCTTCAATGTGCATGTAAACAGTTATGAGAGAAATAAAAGAGAAAGCCTTCTGTATACACATTTCATGGAATGGACAGCATTAGTTAAGGAATGTTATATGCTTGATTTGATTAATGAGTTTTGGGGAGATTATTTCTCAGCTTGATTCATGTGCTTAAGGACTGTAAAGTAATTTAGAATCTAATTGCAATGTTTTCCATAATGTTATGTTGCTTACATTATCCTTACGGAATACAGAAAGTCCAATCCATCCTCTACATAGTTCTTTGGTATACAGTAGCATAATTCATTTTACTAGATGGTAGCCAGATTACACATGCGAGTATGTTATTCATTTGAAGATATTAAAGTTTCTCCTGTATATGTTGTTAAAAATACCCAATATCAGTATGTTAATATACAGATTTCTCAAGGCTCACTGTACAGTTGTGCTATTTAATAAAGGCAGGGAAAGATTTTTCCACTGTAATTGCATATAGAATATTAGAATTTGTATATAAAAATAATGGTAATTTTTCCTTTTGATTTCCTCAACTAATATCTATTCTGATAGAAGTTGACTACGTATCTATTTGAGTGTGGAAAAGGTACTGCTATATGCAGAGTCTGTAGGTGGGAAGGAGAATTAAGCGAAGTATTTATCAGCAACCATACAAAAAACTCCCCAAACATTGAAGTCATCAGAAGCAGTGACAGCAAAGAGATCAAGCTGAAGCTGTGATGTGGAATTGAAAGTGCACAGAGCTCAAGACTTGATAAGTTCACAGATTCCATGAAGAGACTCTTTCATAGCAGAAAGGAGAAAGCAGAAGGACTCTAAGGCAGCTCTCTTGACTCGCATGACTCAGCTGCTCTAACAGTAAGATGATCTTTGTCCTCACAGCAAAATGCTGAGAGTAGAGACAGGGTGCTCAAGAGCTGGTCGATCACCTCAGTTCTCGGAAGCTCTCTGTTCCTTGCCCATGCTCTAACACCACTGCTGTCGTTTTCATATTGGATTGGAGGGTCTATCTTTTTTTCTTCTGTGTCCCTGACCAGGAGCTAGCAGAATGTAATTATACCCACAGATCCCAAAATGGATAGAGGGGACAGCTTAACAATGAGGTAGATGTAGACACCCACAGCAAGAGAAAAGCTCTCATCTTTTAGAGCATTGCATTATCTCTTGCTCCTGTGTATCTGCATCTGACTGGTATTTTACATATTTCCTTTTTCCTGCTGCAGGACATTTTCCATTGTTCTGTGCTTTCAGTTTGTCTTGAATTACTGACTTTTAACTGGAAAAAATACATATTTCAAGAGGAATTTTCTGAAACCTAGACATTTAGAGAGAAGTCTTCTACTGTCAATGTCCTGGATCATGTAGAAACTGAGACTGAGGTTATTAGAGTGAAACCTATTAGAAGTGAAATCTTTTTATAGAGACCATGGCTTTTTTTGACTCTGTGTCCACTACTTAAACTTAGAGCAGGTTAATTTAAGGTCACAACATTTAAAAGAGTCTCTCAGTGTCATGAGTTTCTCTTTTCTCATTCTTGAGGCTGACAGGGGATGTTTTTGGCCTGCTGCAAAGTCCATGTCTGTTTTCAGAAAGTCTAAACAATCTTCAGTTTCCTGGATATTTTTAGGGTCGGTCAGCGTGCAATATCTAAAGTCTTGTTTTCTATGCTTATGTTGGGCTAAGTGTCATGTATGTGTTAGACTTGCCAGAATAGCTGAAGAGGAAGTTCTGAATGTTCAGGGTTGATCAATGGCAAATAATGTCCTTTAAAAAGGAAAGTGTAGCTTGACAGGAGTGAAGTAGCAAAATTACCTCCTTCATTTACAATCTGTTGAAAGCCAACAATTTTTTGCTTTTCAAAAATGTTATCGGGGGATTGTTTTTCTCTTTTTTAATCTCTACTGTAAGCAGAGATGCGACAAAGGATCTAGAACAGTGAGGAGGCTTTAAGATTTTCTTCACTGAAAACAAATCATTATTGGTATTTTTGGATAGTATCTATTGTATGATGTATTGTAGAAAAGAGGATGCTTCGATAAGATACAGAATAGAGATCACACCAACTGTCCACACCAGTAATTACCACAAAACTAGGCAAAATGTAGAAGAGTAAGAATACTTTTGCTTAGATTCTTCATAATTGAAGTATCATTACTGAGCCTCTTGAAATTTACTCTCCCTAGATATCTGTAATTTTCTAAATGCTCTGTGCTCCTTGTCTTCCTTTCTCCTGAATTTTTTTCCAGTTATTACATGGCACTAAAAACATGGCTCACCGATTGAAATACACAAATTTCAAAGAACTGGAAGTCTATCTAAGCATTATTAGGTGTTTACAAGCTAACAGTAAAAATTTTGTATATATTTGGAGATTAAGAAAAGAGAAGGATTACCCCATTCATCTAGTTGCAATCCACATATTGAAGGCTACATTTGATATACAGACAGTATTAGTAGATCTGTCTGAATACAGAACTGGGCGATGTATTTCTTGTTATTTTACACTCCTTTCCCCAGAAAAGTGAGCAAACACACTGAACCATCTTTGCATCTCTAAAAAGACATTGGGGGAATGAATCATTCATAAGATTCCAGGTGTTCACTGCTAATGACTGCACTGAATTAGGGAATAAACTTTTCAAGTTTATTTTTTTTTAGTTTGTGCAGTGTTGTAAATTATTGTTTCTTAGCTATGTTGAGGTAAATAATTATGAGAAAACTAAAAGAGACAGGAGTACTTTTTTAAAGGATTCGTTAGTGTAAGTCCCTAGACTGTGTTGTATCCATTGGTGATATTATGAAGCATCGAAACCAAAATGGAACATTGATGAGATTTTTAGCCTTGGGTAATTTAGGGACTATTTGAAAATCCTATTATGGGAACCTTTCTACTTGCTCTGAGTCAATTGCAAGATTAAGTTGTGGCAGTTCGACAGAAGACTGTGAAACATTCAATTCTAATGAGTTTCCAGAAGAATAGTCCATAGTCCAGCTTCTGTTCATTTTTGGAATATATACAAAATTTGAATGTATCAAGGGTGTTGTTGGTACTTTTCTTTTTTTTTTCCCATTTTTAGGAATATGACTATGACTTTTGAAATTATCACTTTTGATGAATAATGAAAACTTGTCCATGTTATTCATCCCTGAACCACAAGTGCTGCTGCAGTTTTTGCTGCTGTTTTATAGTCCTGGAGATGGTCAGATCAGCTGGTCAGGCAGCTAAATCCTTGGGTTGGGTATGATCTTACACAGTGAAATCACTAAATCTGTGACAACCTGTCTCTTGCTTTCCTGAACAGTTTTTGACCCTCAGTACTAAACAGCAAGTTAAAAATCTGCCAATTTTGTCGGCAGATGGGGAACCCCTGCCCATTTGGAGGTACTGCAATCAAGTGGATTTTTAACTGGTGCAGCACATCTTTATTTACAACTTGTAAAGTGTGTTTTTTTCTGAAACTTTCCATGTGATACAGCTCTATATATTATATTACACTTATAAAATCTCGCCAAACCCTTATGAATTAAAAGATAATTAGTGGTTCAAAACACATAAGACATTAGGCCAGAAGTGTCAAAAATGTCATGAAAGACCATAAATCATAGTATACTTGCATTGATCCCTCATATAGTTAGTTTTTAAATCATCTCTTTAACACCTTGTAAATGTACAAACAACTATGAACCCAAGGGAAACTTTAATATGTTTTTTATACATATTTTAATTTCATCTCAAAGTACTGGCTGCATAAAAATTAAGTCAGACTCACAAAAACTCATTGATTTCCTCTGGATAAAACCCATCTGTCCAAACTAATTTAGAACCTTTTTGAAGCTGTAAAGTTAGTCATGCAACACTGAGGTCATTATGGACATCCTGTACTGTAGGAACTCTAGTGTAATTTTAAGAAGGTAATTTTGTTATATTTACTGTATTTAAATACAGTGCTACTTTTAAGGAACAAAAGCCTTACTGTGTAACTGTATTGAAAGTAAACCAGAAGCTGTGAAAAGTGAGATCTGTTCTTTTCCTTGTGATTAATGCACCTTTCTGCCAAAATTGAAACTTCTTAACTGAGCTCATTTAATACAAAGTAAACGAATTCTGCTCTTTGGATTTGATCCGCTGGCTAAGCTCTATAGATAAGGGTCTAACAGTGAATAGCTTTCATTCTAAACAAAGGATGTTTTGATAGAAAGGTCAGAGCTAAGGTCTTTTATATTGTGATAACAGGAAAGGGAAATGACATATTAATGGCAATTCATGCCATGGTGGTCTGCTGAACATGGTGGATCCAAAAGAAAAAAAAAGGCTGCAGTGCTATTTTTTAAGGACAGCAGTTTTTAATTGGTCTTATTTTGAATGACAATTTCTTTCATTACAGTTGGCAAGACAGAGATGCCAAAATGTACAACACTACTACCACAGGGAAGATTGAAAAAAATTGTGTGTATTGATCTGGATTCTGCCTTCGAACATTTTGCTGCCAACCAGAATATTAAGCAGGCTTAGCCCTTGTGAGTCACACTTGTAACAAATGATGATCTGTAGCTAATTTTTATAATGTGATAGACCTTAATTACATGCTGAATCACCTGAATAGGGCAAATAAGTTTAAATTAAGAGGTTCTCACTTGTGGCTCAGGACACGTACATCATGGTGCGTGCTTTATGTGCAGTGTTTGTGACTTTGGGAGAAGAATTTGCATAGCAGAACAGAAAACAGAGTTTTAAAACATTTCTGCAGATTACAAAAAACTCTGAACTATCATGCAGGACTAATTCTGCCACAGAAATCTTTATTCTGAGATGAACAAGAGGATGTGATTTGGCAAGGCAGTCACTTCAGTGAAGATAGTCAAAGCTGTTATTCCACTCCCCTTCCCACCCTCCCAGCCCCCTCCCCTTGGGGCAGGCTGCTTTATCTAGAGCCAGCTGATGTTATCTATAATGCCAGCAGCTTTTTACATATCCACATTGAGTCCAACAATTTCATGACATAGTATGATAGTGTAGATTCCCACGTTGCCTAACGAAGTCTGAATTGAATAGCATTTCTTTTATGCTTAGTAGAGTATCAACACAGAGAACAGCAGGATCAAGTATTCAAGAAGCAGTGTAGGATGACAGAAGAATAGTACATTTTTCCTGTTCATGTCTCACATCTCCAAAGAGAAAACTTCCCTTCGCCTGCTTCCCTGCCTTCTCCCTTGGGATGCACTCCCTAGTACTCAGTCACTTTGCATGTCAGGCAGCAGCTGAATTGGTGATGTGATCCCTTGCTGCTATAGCCAAGCACTGTAACCACACTCTCCTTTTCTAAGCTACCACAGCACAAATAATGTCATTACATTTGCTTGTAAAGGCCTGTCAAGCACCTCGATGACACCAGATAATTCTGAAGAGCATCACACAGGAAGGATACCAGAAACCAAACAACCCCCGCCACACTCATGTCTGCTATTTAAACAACCTTCCACCACCAGAGAGAAAATTAGAACCAGTCTCATTACTTTCAGACTGAGATATTGCATCCCATCTCTCTGGGCAATTGTTAAGAATACACAAGCCCACGTTAGGAATGCTTTGTCATGCCATGTCATCTGGAAGCAGCTCTGGGAAAGAGTTCTGTTAGAAAAAAGAAAAGCTGCACACAATGGATTTAAGTTCCAGCAGAGAAATACAGGAACTCTAAAAATGTTGCTGACTCAGTAGAGAAACTGTGTGCCTCTAGGCAATGTGGTGTAAAGGTAGTTACACACCTGAGGTCGACACGAGGTTGATGTAATCCAGCTATTAAGCAAGAAGCATTAGGAATTCAAAGAATTAATTCCCCCTTTCAGGACATCAGTATATCCCTTTGTCCACAGTCCTTTCCCTTGTCTTAGTGCAGCCCAGCATGATGGCTGTGTTATTCCTGTAAGGAGTGAAAATATATGACCTAGGACCAATAACTTTTCCTGAACCTTGATGAAATCCCAAATCAATCTCTAGTCATGCCGAACCTCCTCTCCACATCTCCCATCCTCCCAGCTGATAATTCTCAAATATCTCAAATAGCAGGCACTGCCATCCATTCACACAATTTACCAGCTACCCCATCCAGAAAAGAAAATATCTGCTTAAAAATTATATTCCCTAGTATCATTAATCTTCTATATTTCCTACTGTTTGCCAATACTACGTGGTGTCTCTCTGTCTTGTTATACCCTACAGTGGTGTGGAAAACTTATTTCAAACGGTTCTTGCTTGGGTAGCCAAACACTTACTTTACCAAAGTGTGGTTGCAATGTAAATATTTATCTTTTTACTCAATGACACTAAATGATACCTGAAAAAATAAGATATCAGCTAACATTTTGTTTTAGAGAAAGATTTTAAATTAAGAAAAGTCTGGATACTAGTGAAATATATACAAGTGAATAAATGTGACATCACTTTGAAGATTTTTTAAGTTAAAAAATAATAAACAGCTCTTTATGAGATAGTTAAATTTTGTTAGATTTTAATCTAGCCATGGAATGAAAACAGTTTCCCATTTTGTAGTGTGTTACCAAGTAGTAGTAACTTCTTTCAAAATCAAATATCTCGCTTTTAATAGGTAGGTATTTAAGTACCATGGAAACAAGGCAGTAGTGTTTTCTAAAATGTTTAGGAGTTCTCCAAATTTTTTTCAGCTCTCATTACAAATATTGTAATGTATTTTTTCTCCTGCATCTGAGCAATCATGCTACAAAAAATAAACGTGATATGATGGGGTTTTACTAGTGACAAAGTTCATGAAAGAAAATGTAACTGCATTTATTTTCTACTTAAAAAAATTAATTAGGAGAACAGCATACTTGGGAAACATGAATTGAGGCATGACTTTACTGTGAAATAACTTCTTGAATGACTGCCACAATTGCAAATTATTGTGCGGTTGTAGGTGACATCAAAGACAAGCTTGCTGTGAAAGTCAGTGTGTATGTGCATGTAGCACTTCCTTTATGTCTGTATTGTAGAAGATGGAATAGACATCTTTGGAAACCACGCTGCTCTTGACTGAGCTGCTAATTGTACAAGACTGATTTGGATCAATACGCTTAAATGATGGACAATTTGTTCTTCCATGGTTCCCACTTCACTCTGTGAGAGAACTGGAGAAGAGTTCAAGCAGAGCTCAAGGCACGTGTGAGTAAAATTCTGTTACATAGAAGAGTGAATTTAGTCCTCAGAGCTGGCCCTGTCACTTAGAGGCAGCATTGCAATCTTCACTCAACAAATCACTTTGTAAGTACAAACCTGGATTTTCCTTAGCAGTCTTTCCCACTAGCAAAGTTTCTACTCTTAATCTTCTTCTTAATCTTAAAAGAAAAAAAGATCCAGTAGTTAAAGTAATAATGAAGGAGTAATGTGCTTGAAGCAAATGTGTCAAGAAATGACTTTTTTTTTTCTGAATAATGAAAAAAAAGGGTAAATTCATGTACCACATCTTATTTTTCTTGCAGTTATAACACTCTATAAAATTCTTGCCTTATGCTGTCCTTTTCAGTGTTTCTTTGTTTCTGTCTTTGAGGGTATAGTTCATCATATAAAACGGGAACACATTGGAAAAGTACGATTGTTCTCTATGTTCTCCAAAAAGATTCTTGTTATGCAAGATCCTCTTTAAAAATACATCTGTCACACTCTATGAAATATTTTATATGGCCTGTGTTTTCGTATCTCACAGTCCTAACGTTTCCCAARATATAATTGTGCTATAAGAAGGTACTACTGTCTCTTTTACAGTGAGGGGAAATTAAAGTACAAAGTGCCTATGAGAATTGGCAAAATCACAAAAGAGGCCTATGGGGAAGCAGGAAATTGAGTACCAGCCCTATAGCTTAACCTGCGTGTCAGCCTTCTCTTTGAAAAGAATAAATGGTCCTGAATTACTGAATGGTTATTGAAATCAATATGCAAGAAATACAAAGGAGATATTAGTTTTTCCAATAATTTTGCTTCTGAGATAAGGTTTATATTTCAAATTTCAAAATTGATGTACTTTCAAAGTACAAAAATAGGCAGATCTTCAAGCAGAACAAGCGAAATATTTTAATGCTATAGAATTCTGAAGAAATCAATTAAAATCACAGTCAGATGCATATATTTATGTAATTTATGTGACTGTATATATATATATATATACAAACATTCTATTTCAGAAGAGTTGTCCTCCCCCCATCACTTCTGACTTTATTGTTAAAGACATTTTCTGTCAAGGCAAGACAAAAGCAAACTTCACATTTTTGTACAATGCCCTGATGACAAAATATGCATTCCTCTTCCATGTTAGTCAATACATCAGACGTATGTTACATAACTTTATTTATTAATGTTAATCACTTAATTGATTTCTATTTTTGATTGACAGGATTCTAACAATTGAAAAGCCCACAATTTTTAAAAACAGATTCAGTATCAAATATCGTTCCATTTATAAACTACAAATGTACTCGCTAATATTTCATATTCTTCAGGATCTTAATTTAACAACCTTAGTTTAGTACATCAAGGATCTGAAATGCCAAGACTGAAACAAAATTGAAGAGGCCAGAACATGGCATATTTCTGTATGATACTCAATGCTAATTATTAGCTATGTCAAGGAGGTCTAGAGTTGTTATAATAGTGAAGTCATTAGCCTGACTGTTTATAACCTATTATTTAACTACAGTGTAGCATTAAAGAGTCAGCCACTCACATTTGCTGCTCAGGCAGAGACATTTATGACCAAAAAGAAATTCTATACACTGTGGTTTTCCTGACATTTTGCTCAGCTGTTCGCTATATATTGGAAACCATGATTATTAAATTGTTTGCTAAATTCAATATAAAGTTTAATGAATTAGAAAAATATACTTTACCAAGAATTGTATCTAACAGGGATGAGCCTATGCCCTAACAATAATATTAGTGCTAAGAAGGAAAGAGAATTAAGGAGTAGAGACCTTCCTACTGTGAAATGAAGTGACTAAAAACAAAAGAAAAAACCTATACATTTTCTTATCCTGGTTTTACTTTCAGAGCTTACATCAGAAATCAAGATAGATTAAATTTTAATGTCTTTGTAATTAAAATGTTTTGAAACTTTATTAGAATTTCATCTTCCTGTCTTTTTGGGCCATTTATCATTCATTTCAGAAAATGAGAGCTCTATAGTGATCTCCTATTGACATGCAAAGAACTATTTTCCATTGTCATATCATTCAATCCATCTATTTTTATGCTTAGGATTTGTTTACTAAAATATATGAATTTTAAGGTTCTTCCAAATAATAGGCATCTTTCTGAATCAATTTATTCTCATAAATCTTCGGTTTTCAGACATTAATTTATCAGAAAATTTTACATGTCATGAGTTACAGCTGTAAATTGAGGATGAATTTTCCGATTAAGCAGAACCTTTTTAGTGTTACAAAATACCAGTAACTTCTGTAGCCACATTTATTTGATGTCAAGAGAAAGGAAGAGGACTACAAGTTGGAATAATTAGTACTGGAAACTAATCTTCACATTGAACTCTAATGGAAATGAATGGCTGAGTTTTTGAGAGAGACTTTTAATCACCACTTTTATAAATAGTGAGTTGCTTTACCTCTGCCTCTTAAACACTTCGTTATTTTTTTTTCTTTTCAGACTTTTCCTTTCCTTTCAGACTTTGAACTGCTTCTTCTGGTCCTAGCAATGGACAGTTTAAGCACGCAAATAAAATCTAACATCTTTGAAAATATAACTGGAAGGGAAAAAACAATTCCTTTAAAAATACATGTTACACTCACTGAGAACAAAATTAGTGTGTAATGGCCATCACCCCAGTTCAGCTACCAGTGAATGAACCAGCAATCCCTGAAGCCAAATTCATGACTTTCTAAAAACTTTAGCTAAGTGCTATAACAAATTTGATCTTCTTTGAATTAGGCTTGTAAGGGGTACATCAAAATTGCCTGAGCCTTAGAGCTCAGTTCCATGATAAGACATGGGAAGGATATGTCAAGGTGGGAAGGATATGATATTCCCTTGTTAATTTAAGTACCTTGAGAACATATCAAACTTAGACTGGTGATGTCTAAAAGCAGTTCAGTGGTAGCTGTTTAAGTAGATATCATTCAGATATTCCATTCAGTTATACTTTATCTTAAAAAGGCAGCACATTTCTGATACCAGAAACTTGGCATCGTAACTGGTAATACATTGATCTATACACAGTGAGAAATTAACAATAACGGTTTAGCATCTTTAACACAAAAATGAGGAAATATCAGAGCTTTTAGAAACGTATGTAAATTTTGTACTACCCAATTTTCAATCTACAAACACTTTTATTTAAGGGAATAATTGCATCCTCCAATGTGTCAGAAGAATAGGTACTTTTTTTCTTCAGTGCTATTTATCTCATTGTAATAAAACAGCACTTCCGCTCTACAGATCAACACTGATATCATATCACTGGTAATAGAAGCTACTTCTGAATCATATGGAAGATCAGTATAATCGAAAATCAATGACCTAAACTGAGGCTGGTTGTTCTATAATGTGGTTTATGTAATTTGATAATGCCAATCCTAATGGAGTTAAATATAATCCATCGAAATTTCAGGATGCAAGGGTCAATAGGGAGTGCAATGCTTCACTTCCCAGCAATTACCACTTATTACTGGGGCAGTGCT
This sequence comes from Amblyornis subalaris, assembly GCA_018881555.1. Lineage (NCBI taxonomy): Eukaryota > Metazoa > Chordata > Aves > Passeriformes > Ptilonorhynchidae > Amblyornis > Amblyornis subalaris. The sequence goes on along the minus strand of JACAXG010000027.1, from coordinate 4,997,061 downwards.
TTTGCTTTGCTGTTCTGCTTGCCTCAATAAATAATATTTGGAGACCCTGCAGCTGCAGTCAATAGAGTACAGTTTTATTGTCACAGCTTCATAGTCAGATCAATACCAACTCTTCTGAGACACGGGAGAGAAGCACCACACGCCAGTCTAATGAAACCATGTGTTTTTATGATTCTGAAATTATACATTTTATTCATTGCTCATGCTTAATGTCACTGTTGCTTTTAATAGGGCCCTTTTGACTAAACTTTTATGTGCCCTTCACATGACATTTATGTGTACAAAGAAAGGGAATTTGTGTTCTTAAAATGAGTTATAGTGAACCAAAATTGCAAACATTTCCTGATTTTTTTCCTGATGTCGAGTTCAGTTACAGCATTTCCCTGCATTGCTGTTTCAGAGTTTGAGAATAAACTAGAAAATAATAAAAGTGTCTAACTGGACCTCATGCTGCCATTTAAAATCCATTGAAGGACAATGTAAACTTCACTCAGGAGTGTGATTCTGGGTTGGTTAAAAAACCTGATCGTTTTAAAATATGTCCAAAAAGTTGTCTGCATCTTTATGAAAATTTACGTGTTACAGCTTGCGCTGCAAAACACTGGACTCAGAGGTTGGCTATGCAACTCTAAAAGCTCAAATGATTTAAAGGAACAAGTTCCATCAAAGAAAGCTGGGCTCAATACAGGAAGATCATTTAAGATGCAACTTAAATTCTTGTGTAAACACAAGTAGTGGTGTGAATAAGCACCAGGGAGTAGCATTATTGCATGGAAGCAATTTTCTTTACAATTACTTTTTAACTATTACTTGTATTTTCTACATCTCACAGCAGTGATGATTTGTCACAGGATTATAGAAATAAGGTGATCAGTCATTTCCATTGGGTTAACATAGACGTGCTTTCAATGAATGCTTTGGAAACACCAAAAGTTCAATTTTTGCTGCTGTTAAAAATCCCACAAGATGTACAGACACTGAAAGTCTGTTCAATGATTTAAAGTCAGGTAAAAAAGGTGAGGAAGGATTTCAACATTGCTTTAAAACAGAGACCCTCTTTCCAACACCTTCAGGAGGGAGTTTTCCTTTGCAGTAGCATAAATATTTATAACACTCACCACCACCTGCACAATCATCCCCATAAACTGATATGCTCTCATAACTACTGGTAATGAAACGTGTTTTACGCTACAAGCCTTTGGCAATGTGTCTGTGCAGTGCAGACGTTATCAAAACAAGAGCACCAGCAAGCCCCAGCCATTGCTGTGCCACAACCACTGGCTATTTTGAGGTGTTTTCTTTCCCAGACATCTCACATGCATGTATATATGTACACAAAATTAAAGGAAGCAGTGCTGCTGCCGTAGAAGCTAGGGCAGAGTCTTGGGATTCAGGTTTTATTCCCACTTTTTTCCTGCTAATTTATTGGTAAACTTTTGGGAACTTCATCTGAAGTTGCTACTTAGAATACTGATACCTGATTATGTAATCTGCTTTGAGATTAATGAATGAAAAAAGGCATGTATGAAGTAAACACTCAATGAATAACATTGGTATTTGCATGTATCTGGTCTTTTAAATAACCAGTTTGCAGTAGCCAATGTAGAGTTTTCTSACCTCATCATAGAATAACTATGATTGTTCCTTTTGGGACACCCAAAATATCAATCACGGTTACCCAAGCAAAGTTACTTAACTACTTCAGCAACAATTTGGGACGTCTTACAATTTTTAGTATATCTAGAATAATTATTAATTTGAATAATAATGTGAAATCAGAAAAATTAAAATTATTAAATGTCTTAATTTCAAATCTCTCTAGAAGGTATAACTACTTAAAATCATGTCTGAGATCCAAAAATTGTGTTTATAATGTACGAACAGTCTTTGTGAGTTTGTTGGTCATCATCCAGATTTATATAGTTTCAGACCTTTTATAAAGGAATCAGTAAGACAAAATTCCAGATTTGCAATAAAATTTTGGCAGAACAGACATTCACCTTTATATCCAACTGTAAAAAATCTTCTCATTGTATATATGTAAAAAAAAAAGAGGCAACTAGCTTTGCACAATGAGGAAATAATCTGGCTAAAGACCATACAATAATAAAAGTTGATCTCACTGAAGACAATAGAAGTTTCTTCCACTGATTACAATGGATATTGGATAGGATCCTAAATGGGAACACCAAGGCATTTATCCAGTGAAGCACTTAAACCTGAGAATAATCTCAGGTTAAATCTCGTTGAAAACCTCTTAGTTTTGATTTCAGCAGGATTATTTGCAGGGTGAGAAATGACTCTGTAAGAGCAGGGATAACAGAACAAGGCCTCTGGAGTCGTATACCTCGACCAGATCTTTGTGTCAAGGAATGCAGAGTCTGGATCCACGTCTTTGGACAGCGGTGGTGGCTGCCTTAGCCCGGCTAAGTGCAGCTGATGAGCGGTTGCCAAGCTGAACGATGGAGGAAGTCTCACACACGTCTCTGCTGCCATCACAGGAGGAGGCAGATCCCTGTGCCACGTTGTGCACAGGGTGGAGCCGTTCCAGCCTTCCACACCGCGTTAGTTCTGCTGCTGAGCTTCCTGGGCCGCTCAGATAAGTGCTCGTTTCGTGCTGAAGAGCTACCAGGAAATTTAAACGTGCGACTTCTCCCATGAGTAGACCTTTAGACCATCTCTTTAAAAAATCCCCGAGTCTATGATAGGGAAGTTTTGTATGATAGAACAAGTTGTATTTTAGCAAGATCACACAGGGTGGCAGGCGGGAGAGAGGATATTATTTAGTTATGAATTTGTAAAGGTGAACAAGAAAGCACAGCTTTTTCTTACCTCAAAATAATCCATACTGTAAAATCTAAGAGTAGCATATTAATTACTAAAATCCTCCATTTTTTTAAAGAATACACCATTGTAAGTTCATTAGTTATCAAGAGAAGTACATGCAGTATGTGTAGACATTAAAATTGTGTAGTGTTTTCTCTTTAAATTGTTGTATATAGGCACTGATTATTTAGTGAAAACAGGGCAGCTAGAAAAGTTCTGCTTTGCCAATCCTTGTATCCTTGACATGCAAAACTTACAGGTGGAAGAAACATAAAATGAGGAGACTACACACTAATTGCTGAGAAAAGTAGAGTCCAAGAGCAGAACAGATACATTTTATAATGAATCATTTGACAAATAAGATGACTGTTGCATATGGAAATGTTCAATTGTACCAGTATTTTTTCCTAACAGAAACATTTTTAGGTGGAGAAATACTCATATATTTTACAATGAAATGTTATTGAAAATTGCTATGTCTTGAGAAATGAATGGGAGCTTATACTGTCACTGAACATATTGAAAGGAAGTAAAGACTATAAGTTAACTCCTTATGGTTCTCATTTGAAATGTGTCAAAGCATCACTAGAACTAGATAATTCATTACAATCCAGTGCAGTTAAGCACCTCATAAAGTTAATATTCAACACTTGTATTTACAGCACTTTCACTTAAGTAGGTTTTTAGGCATGTTGTTTAAGCCAAACTGGTGTTGACGCAATTATTTCATTTTGCCTTGTGTCAGTATGAGATAAAAATATTTTTCTTTATTGAATGTTTTCACAGAATCAGACCATTTACTCATGTTACAGCACAACAGAACAACTGAAAACACACCATATCAATTGAGGAGGACATGGCATGTATTAAAGGACCAGAACTTTCAGTCCTTTTCCTTAGTCTTCCAAGAAATAATATCTCTCTTCTGCTTTATAAAAAAGCCCAGTGTTGGACTGGGGCAGAATTCCTTTTTTTATGTAGTTATTCAACTTCTGGTTTGCTATACAAGGGATTTTCCATGCTTTTCATAACAAACACCAGAAAATAGGCTGCAGTTTTCATCTTACCCGTACAGTACACAGAAGACAGGAAAATGCAGTCACACTAGTAGATGTATAAATTATTTGCTATTGTCTTACCTTTCTCTCCCAAAATGAAAATATTTTGACAATGAAGTGATACCCAGGTTTCCTAGATTAATGTCTTAGTTATTCCTACTGCGATCCACTTAACCCTTTTCTCTTTAATACTGTAAAAAACCCAAAAACTTCCTTTTAAAGACAGGCAATAGTTCTGATCTTTAAATTGTCTTTTTATGATGTAAACATTGCAGAAAAAGAATATCTTAATATTTATTGAATGCTAGCACATGATTTTAGTTTGGATAAAAATAGTAAACAACAGTGTTATTGCAGTAAACATGGGGTAAAAATATGTGTGGGAATGTTTGTAGTAAGAAATTTTTTTTGGTACTTTTGTTTTAAACTACGGTAAATTTCAATTTTATCAATTGGCCTAAAAAAGATATTGTCACTCCTTAAAAATCCTATTATGAAAAATGAATAATAATAATGATGATAAAGTATCTTTGAAATGTTTCTATCTAGAATTGTGTAAAATTATGATGTCAGAGAAGAAACAGAATGAAATATTATCTATAGTCCATTGTGATTATTCTTTGAAATCATAGACAATTACATATGATTTGAGGGTGTGCAGTTACACTAGTTCTGGAATTAATTCATGCATTGGTTGTTTTATGTATACTTTGTGATTCTGTTCAATGTCACAAAATATATTGAAAACTCTTAACACCTTTTAAAACTCGATTCACTTCTGATGCAATAACAGAGATTGGTCCAATAAAGTAGAATGAAAATCCATTTGTGAACCTTTTTGCTGAAGTATATTAAAAAAAAAAATCTCCTGTTATTTGAGCTTACCTTATAAAATGTTTACATGCCATTAAATAGTACTAACATCTCCTGTGTAAATTAAATGGGCTGTGATGTTCCCTATGTCCTAAAGAGCAGTAGTACTTGACGCTATAAAAATACCTTAATGTAATAAATCAAATGCTCTGCTCCTAAAACTGGAATTATAAAAATAAAGGGACAAAATCCCTGCCTAATTAGCTTGTCTGTACAAGCATTGCTCTGCAAGCACTATAAACAAAAGTATGTTTAAACTGCAGTAGTTCCTACCACTCTGCATATTTTAAGAGCTAGTACCTGGTGCAGGAGAGAGAATTTACTTGTCAGAATAATTTTGAGAAATAATTTTAAAGTGTGTGTGCTAGTTTGTTAAAGATTTTTCCATCAATGTAAATAAAAGGTGGTAGGTAACACCGTTTGACAGTATAGAAGTTTGACACAACAGTCTAAATTCAGAAGGGAGGCAAGGAGTTCAAGTAAGCTGATCCTTTTAATACTGACTTAGAATATTTGCTTTCATCAAATTGCTGATGTGTAAGTTGAAGGTGGCCTAACCCAGTATGAAGGAAGGCACAAGTGTTAGGCTGAACCAGAAACTTTTTTGTTCTCAGTTTGCATGTTTCTGCATGCCATGGTAGGTTCTTTCTTCTTTACATTCCACTGAACCTTTTGCAGATAGTTTGCCAACAGGAGACTTTGCCAAACCTTTCTCTTTAGTTTCACTTTTGGAAGTATTTTTGGCTTCAGCTGTATAGAGAAGTAGTATCTTTAGATAAATGTATTCTACAAAGAATAAAATGTGTGTTGTACTGGCTGAGGGGAACTCACCTGAGCCATTTTATCAGCTAGAGGCACTTTTCTGTCTGCTACAAAATTAGGTGTTACTGAAATTTAGCTAAAAGCTGAAAGAATTATGCCAATGAGGAATAGCTGTTTTATAGGGCTTTTTTTTTTAACATTGAAACATAATTGGAAGTTAATTGAATCTATATGCAGTAGGTACTATGAATATGACATGCATTCTAGTTTAGGTCTCACCTAGATTGATTCTTAAATGAGTATTTATTGACTATATCCCCACAAATTGTATTATCTGATGTTACAACTGTTCCCATGTGTGTCAATTGTTGGTATAACAAAATGCTGTGGAGGCTGCAGACTGCACTGCTCTCCATTTCCTTGAAGATGAGCCCACAAGTGTTCCAGCTATGAAGCCAGCTTGTATTAGCAGCCAAGAAAAATAACTTTGAGCATGTAACTCTTTAATGATACAAAGATTAAAGAGGTTGAAAACAAATCTGCCCTCTGCCCACCAGGGCTTTGTAGAATCTCTCCTTTTCTCCATCCTACTTTCCCACCCAGCCGCTTTAGTGCTCTTGAGGGTTGAAATGATCTTAGTGGGGACCTCCACGGTTCCACAGAAACCTCCTCCTTGTCCCTCCATCCCCTGTGCCTGCCTGGCGGGCCCATCCCTGTCTCGCGGTCCTGGTGTGGGGTGGCCTGTGCCGCTGCACTGCACACGCACCTGTGTCCCCACACACCCCCCAACCAACCCGATCCTCCTTTTCATAGACTTCCCTCCCAGGCCTCAAACATTTGGGTTTTGTCTTTCCACAGCGAACATGCTGAATTACAGACAAGCAGAACCAGACTGGATGTTTTTTGGTGAAGGTGATGGTCATTTCGGTGACATTATTGCAGCCTGTTTTCCTGGCAGCGTTGGTGAGTCTGTTCTGGGGTCACACACCATCAAAGTGCTCCTCGACCACTTTGGTTTTCTAAAGACGTCAAAGCCATTACTGAGATGTGTCTCACCTGATCTGCCAGGTGCAGAGGGGAGAGGCAGCTCCACCTGGCACTGATGTCTGGGCCGTGGCCTTGTGCCCAGGAACTGCAGCTCTGCAGAGGGATGCCAGCCAGGAGGGGCAGAGCAGCACTTGTGTCTCTGCTGAGGAAGGTATGGGGCTGAGCTGCTTTTCTTCCCACTGAGGTTCCTGGTTTGAGCAGCTCACAGACCACTACTGGGGGTGGTTTTCTTGGATTTCTCTGCTGGCATTGCCCCTGTGTAGTGCAAAAGCTCAAGGATGTGCTGTGGTGGTGAGGTGGCCCCTCTATGCCCTGTGTTGTGGGGGACAGCATGAGGTACCTGGGCTGGGCTTGGTGCTTCCAGCTGAGCCAGCAGGCTGCAGTGCACAGCTCGGGGCTGTGGGGAAGCCTTTGGAAGGCAGGGCTTTGTACTTCTGTTTTGTTCCTCTTGGGCAGCCTGTCCGTGTGGGGTCTGTGGACTGGGCTCCAGCAGGGCTTGTGGGGAACCCTGAGGGGATACCCTGGACCCCGTCCCCTGTAGCAGGTGTGGACTCAGTGTGGGAGCTCAGGGGGAAGCAGAGCACATTGAAGTTGGACAAGGACCAGGTGAAAATAGCCATCTTGTTGCTAGTTTCCTTGTTTGCATTTTTTTGGGTACATAAACTTTGTGTGAGGTGTGCCTTGCTGTTTATGCCTATGACAAAAAGTGTCTGTGTTTTTAAACGAGTAAAGAAAAAGTGGGGTGACTGTGTAAATGGCCTTTTGGGGTCTGTGCTGACATGTTTTCACAAGCCATTACTACTGCTTTTGTACTGCCAGCCCAGTTAGAACTTCAAATTAAGTCTATGAAGCTCCCTTTCCAAAATAGGGCACAAGAACAGACAGATATGCTTTGCAGTTTTAATTTGCTGTTTCTTTAAAAGGTACTGTTAATGTACATGAATAAATGAATTTATAACTGTAAATTAATACTAGGGTAGCATGAAAAGTTTGAGGTCTTAATATCTTTTACATTTATAAAACCCTAATTTTACCAGCAGCAAGTACTAATTTACTTGTAAGCAAGCTGTGTTTATCTCTGCATACTGATGTTATTTGTCCAATAGCCTGCAGTGTGTGTACCTTGCTGCCCTAGCCCTGAGCTGCCTATGAAACTGCAAGAGGCAGGAGGGGCTGCAGGGGTGTGCAGGCAGAAGCCAGGTAGGGGCAGGCAGGGAGAGGGGAAAAGGCCAGGCCTTTTGGCAGCTGTTCAAATCTGAGTGGAGCAATTGTATCCTGAAACTTTGACTCATAAATTAATTGTATATTTGTAAGTGAACGGGCAACTGCTGGAGTTATGTTGTGAGTAGTACTCTCAGTGTGGTAGAGCCTTGAATTCATTGATATTTTCAAATAAATCTGAGAGGAATATTGTGATACTCAAAGAAAAATAAGTTCCTTTTACCTTGGAAATCATTGTCTGGGAAAATAGATGGAATCTTAACTGTTGAGGTAACTTCAGAGCTGCTTTCTTGTCTGGCTTGGAATGATGCATGTGTGCATGATGGTAAGTACAGTTGGTGAAARGCGTTATTAAATTTCACAAGTGAAATCTGTGTCTTGGATTACCTGAATAACAGAAACCAGGGGAATTAGTATGCAGAAAAGGATGGAAAAGAAAAGAGGCCTTTGATCATGAGAGAGGTGGAGACGAGAAAGAGGCATAATTCTCTGTGTTATGAGCTGCAGCTGGGTGTGTGAGAGCAAAGCGAGCTCTGTGGCAGCACACCTTAGCTGCTGTACATTGATAGTGTTCTTGTTGTGTGCCTGGATACACAGTGGTGCTTGATAATTTTAATGACTTGTTACATGATGCTGCAAATGTGACTCTTGATTAACTTATGTGCCCCAGTGTTGAGTTGTAGTTACAGYGTTTCCTGTACATTTTCCACTGGAGCATTCCACTTGAATTATGGATGAAATTTTGCTAGCCAGTTCGTTTCCAGTTCACTGTAGGAAACCYGAGATGTCATCAAATGTGTATTTCTTAATAGGAAGCCACATATTATTTTCAGGCAAATAAAATTTTAATGTTACCAAAAAACTTGACCTGTCTTTTATAGAAAGTTATACTGTTGTATTGTTGGGTRGGTTGTTGGAATGAGTATTGCTGCATGGATCTCAATTATCTTAATTCCATAGCACTATCAGGAACAGRCATATGACTATAATAATGCAATTCTCTTTAACACAGTCTGTAAAAATGCATTGATTTTATAGCTCCCCAAACTGATTACATTAATATCTGTGCATAATTAGTTTACACATTACTAAATTACTGACAGATTAAAAGTGAAATAGTGCAGTTCATACACGGCCGCATAACTGCCAGAAAGGAAATTAATATGGATTCAAATGGTCCTTGGAGACCTGCACTGAAATAGCAGAAATCTATAAAGACTGCTTGCGTTAGGAAATTTCCATCACCAACATGTTTGTGGTTGATGCTTTTCTAAGTCTGTTAATATGGGTAAAATTTAGTACAGGAAATGATGTTTGAATGATGCTTTTACTGTTACCAGCTCAAGAATGTGTTTATTAAAAGTAAATTCCTGACTTAAATGGCAATTACGTTGCATGTGAATATGAATTTTTAAATACCTTTTTAAGTGTTCCTAGTGAAGTGATAGTAGCATAAAGTAGCTACTACTTAAGATGCGTTTGCAAATTATATTGTGTTTAGAGACTGTAAAAATTGAGAACTTGCTCTTGGTGCTTCTCCCTCAGGCCAAACACACATTGGAGATAACCCTATATTAAAACTTGATCTGTTTATACAACCTCAAACTCCTCCAGACAATTTTCTGTCTTTAGAAGAGTTTTGACATAAACTGTGCAACTCAGGTTTATGTACAATTCATCGACAGTCTACAGGCTTTTACTTATTGGATGCATCTTTATGAAGACTGAGTTACTTGGATGCCAGTTCAAGCTATCATTATGGAAAGAACTGCAAAAAGAATTGGTTGTGGTTCTTACAGATTGGTTGCAGCAGAAAGTTGTGTGAAGGTGCCTTTTTTGCCTTTTCTTTTCATCTTTTTATCGTTTTCTCCTCAACTTAATTAGACCTGTGTTAAGTATGACATGGAAAGAAAAAAAAAGTGAGAGACTGATGCAACCACTGCTTTTTGTTGCAGGCTTTGGTGCAGGCTGGCTGTGACCTCAGTGAAAGGGYAGCATTTGTTAGTTGAACACGATGGCAAGGGTGAATTGTGTTACGCAAAGAGCTGCAGCCAGATTTACTACCTACAACTGAATACAAAATGGAAATGCAGATGAATTTAGTCTCAGTTGTGCCTCTTGAGGCAAAATGCCCTCCAAGGTCAACCAGCATGATGTGCACAAGGATCTGGTTTCTTGGAATTCTCAGTATTTATAGCTCCTATTGCCTTCAGCAGAAGCTGTGGATGTTGGTGGCTGACAACTCTAAAAGCTATATTACAAAAGCAGAGCAAATCTGTTTTTGGAAGAGAGAGATTGCTGCTGCTGCTTCCSTGACTTGTTCCTCCTTTTGTGTAGCATCCACTTCACTCTCTTACTGAGCCTTAAAAATGTTAGATTTATGTGTATATAGAAGATTTGGGAAGACAACACTAAATATGCCTCTTATCTAGCATTCCTGTAGTTTCTCAAGTGGATTCATTTTTTCTTTTAGGGAGAACTCTCTTTGGTTCTTTTAGAAACATTCTTTCTTTAAAATTAAACTTAGAGTCATAGTATGGTTTGGGTTGGAATGGACCTTAAAGAACACTTAGTTCCAACCCTCCTGCCACGGGCAGGGACACCTTCCACTAGACCAGGTTGTGCAATACCCCACCCAGCCTGGCCTTGAACGCTTCCAGGGATGAGGCAGCCACATCTTCTCTGAGCAACCTCTGCCAGGACCTCACCACCATCACTGTGAAGAATTTTTTCCTTATRGCTGATCTAAATTGAACTTTTTTCAGTTTGAAGCCATTACTCCTTGCGTCTCATCCCTATATGCCCTTGTAAAACATCCTTCTCTTGTAAGTCCCATTCAGGTACTGGAAGGTGCTCTAAGGTTTCCCTGGAGCCTTCTCTGCTCTAGGCTAAACAACCCCAACTCTCCCAGCCTGTTGTCACAAAAGAGACCCTTCAGCTCTCTGATCATCTTCAGGGAYCTCCTCTGGACTTGTTCCAGGAGATCCACATCCTCCTTGTGTTGGAGRCAACAAAGATGTTAAACAGTGCAGGTCCCAATATTGATCCCTAAGGAATGTCCCTCATCACCAGTTTTCATTTGGACATCAAATCATTAACCGCAATTCATCCAGCCAGTTCCTTATGCATTGAGTGTTCATCAAATCCATCTCTCCAATTTAGACACAGGGATCTTGTGTAGGACAGTGTCAAATGCTTTGCACAAGTCCAAGTAGATGAAGCTGGTTGCTCTTCCCTTATCCATTTGAGCAGAGTGGACAAACTTGTTGAGCTTAGTTTGGGATGTCATATTTAGTACATGTCCTTTTATATGAGCTTAGCACAAAAGTGAGGGTCTGACAGGAAGTTGTTAATGTGTTTTTCACCTGTTTGTTGCTGGTGAGAAAATCAGTTTATTGGGTTTTTTTTATGGGCGGAAAGGGAGGGAAAGGGAGAAAGGCTAAAGATAGCCTGTGTTGAGACTCTTCAAGCAGCAACATGGTAAAGAGGGTGACATTTCATATGAAGCACAATAAAAACAAAGTTCAAATGACAGCTACTTAGAGGTACCAAGGTTTTGTTATGGATGCGTTTCTTACTTTTGTTTGAATGGTAACAAATATGTGGATTTGCTAAATAGGGATGATGTTTAGGTTCATGCTTTCACATGGAGCTGCCTGGACGCTGTGTTCTGGAAGGAGATAAATTTAATATTTAGAATAATGACAATTTTAACGTTGTGATCCCTTTCACTGAAGTAGTCATTGTGACTTGTTAGAACTGTATTTATGTTTGCATGGTAAGTGCTTCAAATTCAGCAGTCTTTGCTGGAATTAATCACATGTACTCTGCAATTTACTTTCTGGATTTGGAATTAAGATGTATTTGTGTGAAACATGATGATTTTGTTTGTAAGTATTTTTTGGTAAACGTTTCCATGGGTTATAACTCATGCAGGGAGATGCCATCTGGGAGGTCTGCCAGGTTTCTGCAGTTGGCAGACCTGTTGTGTGTTGCTGTGGCATCGCTGCTCGTCTGGCTGAACCAGCAGGAAGTGCTTCACTTCTCGCCAGCTGGTGGAAGCTGGTGGTGCACTTACTGTCACCTTGGGCTTGTGGAGAAAGCAGTAGCCAAAATTTCTGGGAGGAAGCAAGGACTATGCATGGATCTAAGAGACCAAACTTTATGGAGCTCGGTTTTTAGCATTAGATATTAGGAAGCAGAATGAAGATGAACTGTACATTTGTTTGCTCATTGTTTTTAAAAATTATTTTCAGGAGTAGAAACTTTTATTTTCATGAATAGGAAACTGCTGTAAGGTAGAGCTGTTACTGTTTGCTGCATTAACAAATACATATTATTCACCAGTATTATTGGCACCGAGTCAGCCAATCACTGTATTTGAATGGTGGTTCAAGTGAACAGCCACAATGTTACAACTACTGTTACTTCCTTGTTTTAGGCAGAATTTTGAAATATCTGTAGTGCTTAATCTAGATATAGTTTGAATTATATTGTCAAGTAACCAAAGGTCTTTGTTCCTGCACGTGCATTTAATGCACAAGATGTTTAATGTGACCAACCATCTTGCTTAAAACTACTTTGTGGATTTTGAATGCTTTGCTTTGGCAATGAGTATGCCTTGGTAGTACTATTAAGAATTGAGAAGTTCCTACTTTATGTTCGTGTCCAGTAAAGCACTCTAAATGTTATCCTTGATATCAGGGTTCCTGTGATTTTTAGTGATATGAATCTCCTGGAATTATTTTATTTTGTCAAAGAGAAAAGTTTTGTTTACATGTATTGCATGTCTTCGTAGTAAGCATAGTGAAATAGGAGGCAAGATTAAATTAGTGCGATTTTACTACATTATCCATCTAAGACTCTATCGGTCTTGAAGTTATATCTTTTCTACTGAGAAGAAGCTACATAAAAAAACCCAAACAACCATATTCCACAAAAAAAAACCCCAAACCAACAAAAAACAATTATCCACTTGTTATTTATTCTAAGATTCATACTGCTAGAGCAGAGTTAAGATTGCTTAGAAGCTCGTCACAAAGACTGTTTCTGTTTAATGAGGTATGTGAGTGTTGGAAGAATTGTGAAACATTAGACTGCAGTTTCCATAGATGTTAATTTGACATTTTTACAGGAGTATTCTTTTTACTTGTCTGTTTCAAACGCATCTGTAACTAAGCAATTATTTTGTTTTAGAATTTCATTTGCTTCAGTCCATTCTGGTTTTCATATAGTCTCTTGCAAAGCTCATATAAAGGTTGCAGTGTTCAGATCGTTTGAGCGTCATCGTTTTACCAGTTCTACTGGTTTCTTCATAAGTCTTACAGTTTTGTAGGTTTTCCTCCTAGTATTAGCTTCAGGAAACCTAAGATCATGAAAGTTGAGTTTCTTACAATAAGAGATCAAATTAACTTGGCAAATCAGTGTTTCCCACTAAGGTTGCAAAGCTTTCCCAGGTGAGATATGATTGATGTTGTCCTTAATGGTTCAGACTCTCAATTTTCTAAGTAGAATGATCTTGAAAAGTGTGGTGGCTGGCGATTGGATCATAGTGCAACAACTTTCCCATGAGAGTTAATGTATTAGAGGGGGACTATGTGCATGGACTAAAGTGTGCACAGTTGAAATACGTATATGAATGTAGGGACATTGAAGGTGYGGTAGTAGACTGTCAGGGTTGTCAAGTGGAGGGGAGAGTGGCCTTTTAGTGGCTGAATGTTCAGTGCCTGGAGGTGCCGAATGCTTTCTGAAATAAAAATCCAGAGGTGACTGTTCAATATTCTGTCTAATAATAATACAGAACCTGAAATCTAAGTGGAGATAATGTTTGAATTTATTGCTGTTACTACCTTTATAAAATATATGAAGTCTTGATTCTTGTTAAATTATCACTGAATTCACACCTCCAAAGATGGAGAGGAACTTTTTACAGGAGCATGTAGTGACAGGACCGGGGGAATGGCTTCTAAGTGAGAGGGGGTTTAAATTAGATATTAGGAAGAATTGCTTCCCTGTGAGGGTGGGGAGGCCCTGGCACAGGTTGCCCAGAGAACCTGTGGCTGCCCCATCCCTGGAAGTGTCCAAGGCCAGGTTGGATGGAGCTCTGGGCAACCAGGGCTAGTGAAAGGTGTCCCTGCCCATGGCAGAGTTGTTGGAACAAGATCATCTTTAAGGTCCTTTCCAACTCAAACCATTCTATGATTCTACTCTGTCTATCTTCCCTGGATAACTGTACATATTAACTACTGGTCATTTTGGTATTTTTGGAGACAGCCCTTTTTTCTCTTGAAATTAACCATTACATTGAAAAAAAGAAATTAAAAAAACCTCCAAGAAATAACAACCCAGTGAAATGACCTAGTGTTAGGGAACTTTTACTTAGGCAATATTTTTTAATCTTTTTAAAGAAACTGGCTGTATTGTTTTTTCTCCTTCTTGCTATGCTTTAAAGAGCAAATGTTTGGTATTTACAGGTTTCTTTTCCCTTTGACTTGAAAAGAGAAATCAGGGATTTCATAGGCACTTTGAAAGTTAATCTTCTAAGGCAAAGGAAGGAACAGATCTAAAAAAAATGAATTAAATTGTGCTTTTTCTGGTTTTATTATTTCTGCTGTTATTTAAGAACAATGAGGGTGGTTTTTTTGACATCTGTGAAGTAAATGTAGAATTTCCCTGCCTTACCAAAAGTAGTTAATCTTTTTTACATAATACCTTCATCATTTTTGTTTATAAGGGGCAAAGTGATCTTCGAATCAGAGAATTTAAAAAAAAAATATATTGTAATGTCAGGATGGAAGCATGTTTTATGGATGACAGTTTTAAAAATTAAGTTGTAGGTCCAGTCAACATTTTCTGAAAGGGGTGAACATTGAATATTATGAAGTTATGTTTACAATTATTGTGTTTTCTTTAATTATTTGAGTAAATTTTGAAAATCTGTTTCACTTTTTCAGAAGTAATTACTGTCTTACTCTGAATTCTGCAAAGAAAAAGGGGCAAGTGAAGATAGTATACTATTAAGCAAGGGTTAGCTGGTTGGCAAAGCTTTGACTTTCATGGAGAGAATTCATAACTCGCTCTATGAATTGATTATTGCTTTGTCTGTAAATATTTGCATGAATTCAAAATAAAGAGGCAGTAGGGAAATTGCTCTGGTGCTGCATTGTCCCCTCTTTCTGCCCCAGTTCACTCTGTGGGACCTATTTCAAGATGAAGGGACCTGATGTTTTACTTACAGAAAAATACTAATCAAAATAAAAAATAGAAGTGTACTTCTGTTTATTGCAATATCAAAATGGCGTAGTCTGGTCTGCGTAAAACTATACCTACAGCTTTATGGCAAATGGATGAAGCAAGTTTGCAGCCTAAGTAACAAACTGCACAGACATCACCCTCCAGTAAGAGTTGCTTGTGTGAGCATATCAGATTTCCTGGCATGTAAACTACATTGAAAAAGTATATATTTGATATGCTGTAAATCTAATTAAAGCACTGAAACGAATCCAGATATTTTTTTTAATATTTGCTTCTGCTTAGCAGCATTTGTAGCAGTACTTTCATATGTACGGCTGCTTTCCGTGTATTTCTGCATGGTAGTGAGCAAGTGTGCATACTTGGTGTGATACTTTTCTTTTTCTTGCAACAATATACTTAAAAGTTGTTGTGCCATTCAGAYTACTTCTCCTAATGATGCTGAATATGCATCAGCACACAACATGAAGAAGCAAAACGTAATTTTAGAGGATCTAATTACATTTTGAATTCAAAGCACATCACAAAAATTATTTGAATGTTTTCAAGAAAGTCGAAAATCCTACAACTGCTCCAGTTCTACTAAATCCCTGCTCCTCTGAAACCAAGAAAATGCATATTCAATATTTTTTTCCATTTGAGTCCCTTGACATGCTATTGATTCACTTTATTTTCCCAACAATTTCTGACAGATTTCCCAATGTGGATTACTTATGTGCTTTGATATTCATTTTGTGACTGCCTTTGAAAAGCACATAAAATTAGAACTGCAGCAACCTGTTCACCAGAGCTGCAGACTAGTGAGCACAACCCTTGGARTCACTGTGTTCACTACTACTGGCGTGTGCAATAGACTATTTTCAGCATCCAACATACTGAGTGTTAACTGAAGGTAGAAAGTGTCGAAGATGCAGGAATTAAAGAATTCGTAGGCTTATGGCAACATTATTGAAAGAAACAGCATACCTTAAAAAGCATGTTCCAAGTTCCATCTCTGYATGTTGTATTTCCGTTGTTTAGTAAGGACACTTTGGGTACAGAAAAGATAAATGAGGAAGAATTGGCTCTTGTCCATAGCTTTTGCTAAGGSATTCCTTTCATGTGGAAGTAGGTCTTTTGCTAGATCACTGTTAGACATTGAAATGTGCATATAAATTCTGAAAATTCTTGAAGCTGACATGTTCTTGCCTTGCTACCCATGCTCGGGGTGGGAGAGAAGGTTGACCGCAGCAGTATGGGCTCCTTTTAAATGTGTGACTTGAATTTTCTGCTRGTGAGCATGATTGGTTTCCTATAATAATGGCCTGGGCTGACTACATGATGTTTTGTGCTCTGAATTCAGATGYAATGGTTTTTTACCAGGAGAATTCAGACTTGTGTTTCTCGGACCCAACCCTCTTCTTACCCAAGACCTCTGGAAGTGAATGGTGCAGTTAAACACCATAAAGAGTCAAATTTTCCATGCTTCAATGGGGCCTAGTCAGATCTGTACCTCCACAGTAACTGACAGCACTCGAAGTATATTTGTGGGTTTTGTTTTTTGCCTACCTGGGTGACTCCGTAAACCTTTAGCAATTTTCTTGATCTGAGATTAGCCTGGTATGATGCGTGACATTTTGCTTGATTGGATAAATGTGTGCAAGCAGTRGAGATAAAAACAGGATTTGAGAACRGAGATAATTTCTACCTATATATTTTTTGAGTTATTTTATTTTATTTTTTTTTACAGATTTGGGAGCATTTGTGACAACACTGGAAAGATGCTCTGAAGGAGAAGAACACTTACTAAGAAGTTAGCAAAGCAGTAAGTCGTGTACTTTGTTTGCAGTGTGTTAATAACCAAACCAAATTGGTCTTAAAGGGGTACCTAATGAGCCAGGCCCAT
This sequence comes from Amblyornis subalaris, assembly GCA_018881555.1. Classification (NCBI taxonomy): domain Eukaryota; kingdom Metazoa; phylum Chordata; class Aves; order Passeriformes; family Ptilonorhynchidae; genus Amblyornis; species Amblyornis subalaris. The sequence goes on along the minus strand of JACAXG010000027.1, from coordinate 4,980,138 downwards.
TGGTCTGGGGATATGCATTATAGGAACATCATTCTAAATGTAAAGCAAAATTTAGGACCTGCAGCACCTTCAGATAGTTAAACAATCAAACAGAAAGAAGTTCCTCAAACAACAAAACTGCAGTGTGAAGACAGTGTTTGTGTGAATAACAGGCCAGAATAGTGTTAAGCAGTTCGGTTTGATCCTGATTTTCAAGGCTTTTTAAGCTTTATCCTTATTGGGCTTGTGAGCTCAGATTTTTAAAAGTCTTTTTCTAGGTAGTTCCTTCAATTTTGGAACCAAATTCACTGAATCAAATGAGGCCTTTGAAACTTAGTAATTCYTTTTAAGCTTCTTTATGAGGGAGGTTCCAAACTGGACTAATTCAAWTTGCTACCTTGGCAATACCTAAGCACCTAATGCTGATGTCATTACTGACAGTTCTACCTTGCATGGAACCTGTATCACAGTTATGCTTAGGTAAAGTTCAGATCCAAGGATATCATGATGATCATCTAGCTATATTTTATATTTAGTATTTGAATTTTTGATGTATTCTAAGTCAAAAAAAGGAGCAATTTAGCAACAGACATTTAGCTTTTAATCAATAAAATACCCTGTTATTAAATTGCGAGGAGGGTAGGAATGTGTAGGAATTCAAGGAGGGGAAGCAAATCAAGTAGGATTGATGGTTGATTTTGAAATTTAAATACCATTTCTTTTCTGAAGAAAGATACTCTATTGAATAATTTCATTTCTTCAGTTTCTGGACTAGATTATTAAATTAAGAGGTTGTTTGCTTGAAGTTTCCCAACATCTTCACCTGACAGTTTCATAGGAATGAACTCCTTGTTCTCTTTAAAATAGGACCTTTTTCTGCTGCATTATGAGAATTTTCTGGCAAGTCATCCTTGGGGGTCAATTTAGGTTTCTAAACGTCTAGATAAACGTATTTACCAACAGCACCTGCTACTCTGAACTTGAAATTGCTGAGAATGCACACAACTCTGAGAATGCTTTCAGGAATTCCAAGCTACGTGACTCGCTAGAGTTTTCRAGGTTGGTGGCACAGAGGTGGCTTCTTAGGGCAGTTGTGTTGGCTCTGTGTGAGGCTGTCTGTGCATCTGTCGCTAAAAACTTTTTGATTTTGTCATTCCAGAATAAATGTGGTGGAGAKCTAGAAATCTGAAAGATATTTCAGYTCTGTGAGTCCTAGAAGAATAAGCAATGGTTAGAACAAAAAATTATTCTTCCCCTGAGACGGAAAGGTGAAATGTAATGTGAGTCTTTATTAGAAGCCAGGGAAGCCACACGAGCTATCTACCTTGGGGCAAAACTCTGCAGGAAAGGAGGATTTATTAGTTTTGCTCCTTCAGAATCTGTTTGGTTTGGAAACACATTTACCTAAAGTAAAAACTTCTATTACTGTGGGAAAAGCAGACACAACCAGCACAAACTGAGGAGCTAGACAGAAAGCTTGATATAAATAATGCGGTCAAATGTGCATGCTGTTGTGGAAAAAGAATGAAAATATGTTGTCTAGCCTTTCTCTCCCTCACCTGTACGTTCGCAACTGGTTCTTCCCAAACAAGCTACAGTTTTGGAGAGTAAATTGCTCATTGATGTTGTCAGAAAGTAGTTCACTGTCTCAAATCCTGTGCTGATACCTTTAGGTTATTTCTGAGAAAGTTTGCCTAGCCCAACCTCCTGCTCTGAGCAAGAGTGACTTCCCAGTTGGACAGGGTTCCTAATGATTTATCTGCCCGACTTCAGTAAATCTCAGAAGTTGGAGATAACATAGTCTCTTTGAGTGTCTGTTCTAATTATAAAAAACTTATTTCTTCTAAGGCCTGCAAGACCCTTTTTCTGCAGAACTGCTACCTTCTAAATTGGTTTTTAACCTGTATTACTGTATGAAGCKGTGGCATTCCAAAAGAGGTTCTTTTCTCTGCGAGGGTTCTGTTCCATTTTTCTGGCTTGGTGAGATCCCTTTGAATGTAAGCTTCTTGGTGTCATCTACAGACTTGCTTAGGACACCCAAGCTCCATTTCTGTTTGCTTATGTGAAATACCACTTGGATTTATCRTTTGGATAGATGGAAAATTAGTCTGATTTGAAGTAAATATTGCATTGATCACTAGAATCTACTAAATTCCTGCAGTGGAAAAAGCATCTTTAACTGATTTTGAACTGTCACCGTGGTTTTTCCACAGAGTTCTTTTAATATTGGTATTCATGTAACCTGTAAAAATAATTTGGGAGAGATGGCATAAGTCTACCTCTGAATCACCTCCTTGTGGCCAAGATTGACTGTAGTTTTGTACTTGGATCTGCAGTTTGGCACAGGAGGGTATTTTATATCTTCAAGGCTTTTGTATCTGCTGCTGCATAGTCTTGGAAGCTTTGAATCTGAATYAGACTTGTTTGCTGCCTCCAAACCATATGGCATTTTATATTCAAAAAACCACATCTTCTGGCTCAATTTTTTTCCCTGAAGAGTTCCTGTCCCTGGATTATGCACGTCCTTAATAAGTGGGAAGATATTCTTTTATGGGCATTAAATAATATTCTCTAGGACTGCTGCTTTTGAGGTGAAGATAGCAGCAACAGAGTTCAGCATGTTACAGGAGTGTATTTGATCATATTCTATTTCCCTGGTTAAAGCCAGGGAGTGGATTTAGGTTTAAACAGGCCAGTCCACAAAGAAGAGTTGAAACATGTTCTTTCCAAGTATGATGTAGCATATATGTATTCAGAATAATTGATATAAATTTGCTTTCTGTTCTAAACTCTCATGTACTGCTTGGGTATTGTGACTTAAATCTGTTCAGGAAAATGTCACAGCATAGGTGTTACATCAAAAAAAAACCCAAACAATTTCCATTATCTTTTCCACTTGCTATTTCTCTACTTAGCAAATCTAAGAGCATTTAAAGATGGATTTTAACCATCACTCAAAAATTCAGTTTTCTCCTTTCTTGCTTTTTCATGTCCTTGAGATGTGTACTATTTGCTAGTGTCCATTGCTATATGCTTGCAAGGAACTACCTTCTCCTTTGTTATGTTCTTGTGCAGGTCAGATTTAAGTAGCCAAACATTAATTTAGCACAAGACAGGTTGTTCTTGGAGTTAACTCGCCCAGTAACACATCTATGTCTTCATAGATGAATATACTCAATCTTTGAGAAGTATTAGTACTAAAATTATTTTTGTGTGCTGATCTAAAAATAGAAAAATATTCAAAACCATACTAGTCTTTCTGTACTTGTATCAATGGACTTTTCTGGCCCACTGCCAGAATGTTCTTCGAAGAAAATAATGTGAAAAAGTATCTGCTTGGTGTCGTTGGAGGCACTAACTCGAATGGAACAGTTGTCTCGTATTTTTATGAAATAGAATGTTCTCAGAGCTCTGGCATTAATGATCTTAAATCAGGTGAAAGCTTAAAATAGGCAAGGAATGACTGCTTCAGGATACCATTCCATCAAATGGCTAAACATTATAATACATTTATCCTAAAAAYGTCATTAGAATGCCTAATAAGATATTGTAGTTTATGCCCGCTTGTGATTGTTTGCATAGATTTTGGTAGGCTGCTAACATGCTTAAACAAGTGCTCATATATAACCTTTAAAGAACTGTGGCAGTAGTTATACAAAAAATCAATATACTGTGCTAAGATATTGAAAAATAGGATTTTCTACCGCTTAGATGCACACCATTAAGGTATAGTAAGGCTCCCAGTACAACCTTTGTTACTTTGCCAGTTTTTTCAATTTGTAATACATGCGCATAGAGGTTTGTGACAATTTCTCTAGTTCTCTGGGTAATTTTTTTTTCCATTTTCAAGGGTGTAATTTTATTTTTCAGTTGGAGGGTGTTTGGGTTTGTGACTGTTTGTGTGGGGCTTTCGGGTAGGTGTGTTTTGTTTTGTTTGTTGAAGGTTTTTTAAGGAGATAGGAATGTAATGAATCCCATGGCTTGATCCTTTCAGGATCCTTTTGTAGCAAATTTTACTGACTCTGCAGCCTGTATGGCCAGCTTCTCCTGCAAACAGTCAAGGTGTCTTTAACCTCAAGGGCACAGAATAGAAATAACCAGGATAGCAACAGAGGTCACAGTATTGGTAATACTGTAAAATATAGCAGTGCTATACTGCAAACCAAGACTAAGGCTCTGAGCGGAGACAGGTCTGGGGAAGGTATCTCTGTCCCCAGCAGGGGGTTTGGAACTAGATGACCAACCCAAAACATTCTATGATTCTGTTCAAAGTGAAACAAGTCCATCCTAGCCCCTAACTTCTGTGCCCAGTGCTGAGTGCTTTGGAAACTGCTGTAAAACCTGCTGTGGTGGAACTACTCATGGGCTTTGAATTCTAGATTTTCTTTTTTTACACCATTTTATCCAAAACCAGCACCGTGCATCGGCTCTAAGTTTGCATTATAATGATTGTACAAATTTAGCATATGAAAACTAAAACATTCTCAAAACTTTCAAAGCTGCAGGCGCAATATATGTGTATTACTTGAGGTTGTTCTTGCGAATTCTTTAATTGGTTGCAGAAGTTAGTATTTATAGTACTGTGTTAGTGGAAAAATTGCATGTCACTATTTTGAAACAACAAAGATCTGTTTGTGTTTATTTGTCATAGACATTTACATTTRTAGTTGTCCATAAGCAAGCAATGATTCACAATCATTCTAAATCAGGATGTAGTGGCTTCAAATATTCAGTAGTCCATGGGTAATCGTTCTTTCACAATAATATGCTTGAAATGGAGTTTTGAATTGTTTTAGCCATCTCCMGTTTTAACTTTAGTTTCCTGTGGCCATGGGCAGTAGCTTGAAAATGTTTCTATTGGAGAATGGTAATCTTTGATAAATGCCATATTATGGATAAGTACTTCCACATTAGTTCAAAGCATATGTATCTCATTTCCATGCAATTAAATAATATTCAGTTCCTTAAAAGTGATACCTTGCTGAGGGTTTTTTTCCTTTCATAGCACACGTATCAGTGCTCAGTGAAGCTGTTAAATAACTGGGATTTCTTACTGATTTAGTCTGGATAGTATTTAATTTAAATGCAGTTTGTGACAGAACTTGTTTTGGCTGTCATGGAGATTTTTGGTTTTTGAAGTGCTCTGTTTGTTAGGGGCACTTGGCAAAAATGTGGAAGAAATGTTTCCTGTCCCACAGAGTCTATAAAACAAATGGCTAATCCAAATTCCCTTGAAATTTGTGAACATGAATGTCTTTTATGGATAATTATTTATAAGAGAGGGGTTTGTTTTTTTTTTTTTCAAATGTTGTGTTAATTTTTCAATTTTTTTTAAATTTTATGATATCTTTAAAAGTGATTGAAAGTAAAGTCTCTGTCTCTACCACATYATGCCTTTATTAAACTGAGGAGAAAATATCCAACTCTGTACTGTTATCTGTGATCCTAGAGATTTCATCTGGGTTCCTGGATTCTTGGCACATTGATATTTAATATATTTGCGAGGTGGTAGGTGTGTAGGAGTGTCTACTTACAACTTTAAGCCAGTGTGTTTTGCACAGTTTAAAATATCTGTAAAACTAGGTCGGAATTAGCAAGAATTTAGTCATTTTGATAGAACCAAATTCAATTGTTTGTAAGTAAGGCTTGAAAGAGCTGTAAATCTCTTGGTACTGGTGACTGATTATTCTGTAGTTTTCTGATATACTAAATTTAATAGTCTACAAAGTTGTGAAGGAATTAAAAGTTGTGCTAGGTGTTGGTATGATAAAGATGCTGACATGAGTTCAGCTTTAGGCTGTGCCAGGCAGGAGTGCAGCTGGAGATACCACTTTGGATCYCTTTTTCTCATCATCTTTTTGTTATTATTGCTGGGTTTTGTTTATTTTTTTCTTTGTTGTTGATTGTGTTTAACAACTACTATTTTCTTAAAGAAAGAAACTTTCATGTGGCATCACACTGCAGAGATTACATATCATTACAGTGACAAATAAAGTTRTGCTTAGTGCATACCATCTACTGAGTCACTGAAATATAGCAACAGTTCTCTGTTATAATTTGGAATAGAAGCATATTGTGGGATCAACAATACCAAATAAAACTTTATAAAAATGCTCATAGGATAGAGACTATCCTAAACTAAAGGCATTTCTTATTTTTAAGGTTTTGGCACATGGTACTGCTGCCAGAGAAACCTGATGAGCCCATTCAAGACTCTTTCTCATCTATTGCTTGACCACTTTGATCTTTTCCGATTTATACCAGAGCCAGCCAGGATTATTGTATGTCTCCATACCTTCTGATCTGGGGTATGGATGTCCTGTCCTCTGGATTTGCAGACCTTGGGATGGTCTTGTGCTGGCTGCAGGAGAAGGAGGGCATGCTGGTTTGATTCCTAGTTTACTGCATGGGAAAGTAGACTGCTCTGAATTTATTTTTTAACCTCAAATACTACACTAGCTTAAATATGAAGTACTGAATATACTAATTGGAGTTAATTGTAGATGTAACAAAGGCATTTGACTGTGAGTTGTTGGGGGAAGAAAGAGAGGCATTCTTCTGCCTTCTGATTTTTGCCCTGAAGATGTGAGCTAGCTCTTGCTGAAATTGGTAGGAGCCTGCTTCTTTCACCAGGCATTGAACTGAGTTCTGACCACGCTCTTTTCTCGGGCAGCTCAGAAATAGAGTTTTCAAAGTAGCCTGTCCTATTATTCTGAAATACGAGTTCTCCTAACACTGCTTACCTGTTCCTTGCCCGTGTTGCCGAGTGCTGTGCGTGTTCCCCGAGCAGGCCAGCTGTTTATCATCAGCCTGTCACACAGCACGCTGTGGCCGGGACCCCACAGTGGGTACTGAACGTGTGACATTTTTGGTATGCACATGTACCAGCTAAGGCCTCTACGCACCTCATGAAACAGGCATCAAGTAAACAAATTAATTTACGGGGAGCAGTCAGAGGTGTGAGCAGAATCTGGGTTTCCCATCTATAGAATTCTGCCCCCACAGTTTAAATGGTGTCACCAGGGAAGGACTGTCAGACCCAGCCCCATCGCTTGTACTCTCGCAGCGTGAGGGGGGTGCTTACACAAACAGCTCTGCTAATGCTGAATAGTTTCTCTTTAATTTTTAAATCAGGTCTATGGCCACTGCTCATAGGTAAACTGCAAAAAAAAAGTTATTTCAGAGGCCTGGATAATCCCATATTTGGGGGAAAAGTTATTCTTTTGTGTTGATGTACCAAACAATTACAGTTAATGTGAGATTGGCTGTAGTTTCCTTTTAAGTAACAGTAAAAGGTTAAAACAATAAATTTTAACAACAGACTTGMTCACCAGTAATTTCTTGGAAAATATTTCTATGGCTGTTTTATATTTCATAATCTTGTAATGATAGAATTCCAAATATCACTTTTCATCCGCTTGCATGTGTGTAGCTTGAACAAAATAAAAATACGCTCTTCATCAGTTACATTTATACAACTTTTAACGTTTTTATTCAGTATAACCGAAATTAAAATAACTGTTTCTGAATTTACCGTTTAGTATATAAGGATTAATCTAGGGATAGAAGCTGTTACAACAGTCTTGCTTAAGAAAAAAAATTTTCCTACATCCAGCAACCTCTTAAATTTCCTTCCAAAAGAGAACGTATCTGGATTGAAGAAGAAAATAATGTCCATGAAATAGTTTAAAATGAGCCCTTCCTTGGACTGGGACAAAGGAAATCCAGCATTCTTTTTTTTTCTTTCAAATAAGGCCCTCCTGCTCAGATTTCATCTCTGTATGATTTTCAGATGTCTTTACAGACACATCCGACTCTTTGTGTGTCTCTCTCGCTCTCTTTCAGTGTGTGCGGTGAATGTGTGCGGAATTCTCCAAAGCGCGTGGAACTGAGGTGAGTGTTATGGCATCTTTTGAGATTTCCGATAAGCCGAGGAAGTGGAGCGTTGTCTCCGAAGCCCCTTGCTCGAACCAGCAGATGGTGCTRTGCAGCATCTTATGGCTCCTCAGATCAATTGGAGTCATTTTTGAACCAGAAAACTACTTAAAAGTTTCTAGTGCAATTCCTGAGCTGAAACAAATGTTTGTGGAATTAAGTRGTGATTTCCTTTAAGTCTGGGGGACTATTTTAGTGGGTATGTTTTCAGTCGTTAGATGTTAACATATGCCATATATTGTTTTGGTTTTTTCCTGATGGAATCAGGGGTACCCAAGCACACTTAAACCAACTGTAACTGTTCATGTCACTTAGTAAAGGTTTGAATTTTCTGACAGAATAACTAATAAAACTTTAATATTAAGAGCTAAAATATTTTAGAAGAGAAAAATTCTGGAAACTGTAAGTAAAAACAGCGGCTAACCTTTTATTTATGGAATACAGATGAGGGAAAGTTTGGCTGTTTCTTTTTTTTCTTTCAACGATAACCCTTGATGTGTGAATAGTACAAACCAGTTGAAATAATAAATTATATATTGCATACTGAGGGCCTAAAAGCATACAGTAAGGTAACGCAACCTTCATGTATCTCTTAGATTAGAAACTACATGTAACAAATSAAATTATCTTGTATTTAGCTTCCAATTGCAGTGTAGCTGTGCATTGCTCTAAGATTCAGTTACTTAACAAAAGGGTTAAGTGAAAATTCTGATGCAAGAGTCAAATATGGAGCACTTGAATTGTAAATAAGATTGTTCCAAGGTTTCAATTTGTTGTATTAGTCAGTGACAAGTACAACATTTTTAATGCATGCCATAAGATTAGTCTACCCAAAGTAAACAAGCAGTAGTCTGTGTGCATCTCCAGCAATTGGTTCGGGTTATATGTATGCAGCTTTGTTTCTGATAATGGATTCAAGTTCAACATAAATAAAAACAGTGTACATTAAGAAGGATAAATATCTAATTGCCATAATCTGCTTCTAGAATTGAATGGATGTAAACATGCTAACYGTAGAAGACAATTCCTCAGAACAGAAAGTAGCTAGTTGGATGATTATTAGAAAAATATCTGTACTTCTTTTGCCTATTAAGCCTTTCCTCTTTAAAGATGGAAACTATAATTTTTTGAAACACCTTTTAAAAATGAGATTGAACCTTTTAAATATGAGATGAAATTATATTATGTGGTTTATATACACTTTCTGGCACTGTAGTAAAATGCATCCTTTGTAGGTTGTAAATTGGTAGACTACTAAAACTTTTGATAGAATTTAAAATAGTTTTTTTTTTGCAGAACTCTATTTAAACTCAGAAGTTATATTGCTTTTTATCTTAACACTTTCAAGAATGAAGTAATATTTTTGTCAGTATGCAGAACAAGACGCAAGTAGTATTTTATATTTTTAGTTATAAGTGATGTTTTAAAATGTACTGTACTTGCTTAGTTTGAAAAAGAATGCAGAGCATTTGCTTTCAAAATGTACAGTATAGGCCCAGCAGAATTGTGTTTCTGATGAGCAGCCTGATAATTGAAACTTGCAACTGACAGAATTCAAAACTCTTAATACTGGTGTGAGCTGTTTGAGGTGAATATCTTGGCTAAGAAAAGTACTGGGAAAATGTGACTAATTCGAATAACACATATTGCTTTCCCAAGAGCCAGGGCTTGGGTTTTTTTGAGAACTGGATGATACACTGATGGAGCTGCATTCACCTGTTTACTTATTAAAAACAAAACAAAACCAACCTATTTAACAGAATTTTTTTGACTTCTTAAAAATGTTTGTTTATGCTGAAATATATTTGGCTTTTGATAAATATAATTAAATATATTTCTACCTTCTGAAAATGTAGAAGTCTCAGATTTACATTGACTGTATAAGACATTGAAACTAAATGCCTTGTGCATTAAARAGAATAAATGTTATGAGGCAAATGTAATATTGATAAATTACAAAAGATGAGGCTGAATTTGAAAATGCAGTTAAGCACAGTGACCATGTTCAGACTTAGCATCTTCATGTCACGGCTTTAATTGTCTCTTACAAAGCTGATAAGTTTTTTTAAAGAAAATCTGTTATTTAAACAGACATTTCAGAATTTGAAGCCTCTTGGAAACTACTTAAAATTGTAATTGATATTTATCACAAGTTTTAACAGTTTTAAAACTTCTAAAAGAAAATGCTGAAAACTATTTTTAGTTAAATTACTTTTGTCAGCTTTATTTCTGTATAATGTCTGTATAATTAATGATTTAAAAAAATTAACAGTAGTTTGCAGTGTTATTGCTCTGAGTTTAATGGGTGAAAAATTGTAGCTAGGAGCTAAGAATCAGTATCACAACTTCAAGATTGTAGTAATATATATCAAAATGTAGTAATAMAGATAAAAATTTATTTCCGATATACTAATATGGGTCTGCTATCACTGAACTGTGAAAATATACTTGCTCTCCACACAAAATTAAAATTGTCCATAGGGAGTGTTAAATTTTGTAAAGATTTTATTGCATTTATAAATAAGAGATGTTTCTTTTAAGGGAAAGTGAGCTATTTTTACCTTACGTAAGGCAAAGGTTTTAGCATGGTCTTTGAAACATTAATATTTCAGAAATATGTATAATTTGCTTGTAAATGTAAATTATTATTTTTTGTGATGAAGTATGGTCTAATTTCTTCAAGTATTTCTATTTAATATCCTGAAAATGAATATTGAAATGACTAAATTGCTTGTCCTTGAACTCGTTGCATTACTACACTTCATCTCACTTCATCATTTAATTTGTATGGTTTCCAAATCTACGTGATTATCATCTATTAGTACCCTTGGTGACAGAGGGCAGGACACTGTTGTATCAGAGTTAATAAAGCAGAAACACAAGCCTAATTACTATGGGAGGTAAGCCATGCTGGCAAGATTTACCTTTTGCATAAGGCCTATATGTGGTTAATACTTACAAATAAAGATGGATAGATAGGCATCTATGTGTGTGTGTTTCTTTGTCATGTTGACATAATTCATTCTTGTATTACCATTTTTGATATATTCTCCTTTTTTTTTTGGTAGACATCTCTGAATATATTACTGTAATTGTTCTCAGATGCTTTATGTCCAATTTTTAAAACTTAGCTATACATGGAAGCTTTCATCTGAGTTAAATGATTATGCAAATATAGTGTAGATGCTCCCAGGTATTGCTTCTACCTCTGCAAATTTATATTACCAAGTATGTACGGTGTATGTATTAATTTGAGATTTATTCAAAATGGTCTGTGCATAGAAAACTGAAAACACTTGTCATGATAGTATTAAATATAATGCATACAGAATATTAAACATGATTTTGTATGGAATTGTAATACAGGGGTCTGTATTTGTAGATATTTGTGTGCAAGTATGTGCATGAACATGTCCATAGAGCAATCAGCATCAAAAAAACTTATTTTGCTGCCACTGYCTTAATACTCATCACAAAAATATAGTCTTGGCCCACAGTTCCTATAAATCATAGTGATTTTAAAGATGAAATGGCTTAATTTTATACTTCAAATGTCCACAAGCAATCCACATTGTTTTAAGATACATAAATTTCCCATTTGCAAATATAGGTGTCTTTAATTTGCTGGATATGATGTCAGTCTGGAAACTTTTAAGCCATTGTCTGGGTGGTATTTATGATAATTTTGTTCTGAAGTGATGCAATCTTTATTCAATAAAAATAAGTACACACAAGTTTTGTGCTAGGAGACTGAAAAATATTACAGTAGTTTATACAAGGCTTTATATAAAATGTTTTATTGATTGACTGTGTGTCAATTTTAATTTAAGCTTTATGATTCAATCTGTGTCTATTTTTAATTTAAGTGGATTACATTCCGTAAAGATCCTTTTACTGTATTGACTTGGATGTACCATATTATTAGGTACTATGAGTTCAGCTTCTGCAAATCTGTTAATACATAAAACCATAAGAAGCCTCTTATGTTCAAACCAGGTTAGAGTGAAGACATCAGATTAATATTTGATCATGTAGAAGTGCCCTTAATCAGATTTACTTATTTCTCAGAGTGTTTCTGCAATTATCATAATTGTTGTGCTAAATATGTTTGTCTTTATATCTGGCTTTGGGCATAATCTTCTCTCTTGAAACCCTCTCATTGTGAGACTCGGATTCCTGCACAAAACCCAATTAATATTAAGATGACAGTCCCTGATGAGTTCCCAAGGAGCCAGCAGCTGAGCAGACTCTGTAACGTTCTTAAGTACAGACTACTTGAATGATCAAGAGCATCTGAGGGAGACATACAATTCAATAATCCCTTTCTCAGGAAAGTCAAGAGTCCTGTGAGATAAGAGTGAAATCAAAGGAACACATCAGAAAGAAAATGACTGGTATAGTCTTGTAGTGTCTCTATTAAAATGCAAAAGTTATGGATTTTTTTAGGGGTGATGGGAACCTTTTCTGTTTTATTGATTTCTTTTTATAGTTTGATGATTTCTCTAAGATTATCTTAAAAGCTTAAAGAAAAAAGAGACTTCATCAAAAGGTATTCTGTGTGACAGGCACATACATACTTTTTGTTTCCATTATATTAATTAATACAGCACATTTCAGTGGCTCTTCGTTTCGAGACTTAAACTTATGCCCTTTATGTATATGGTATATTTGTCTTGGGKTTTTTTTTCTGATGGCGACCCACAAATAATAAATAGGCCACGTGTGACTTACTCTGTAAGAATTGTTTCTCAAAAATACAAAGTTGCAGAAAAGCAGTGCTGCTTACTGGATTTTGTGTGCATCAAAATGGCAACAACTGCTCTTTTCTGATATCCTCCTCTAAGATCTAATACCAACAACTAAATTTACTTTCTGATTATAGTGTGCTAACCTATTGATTTGTAATCAGAAATTGGTTTCCTGTCACTTTAAAAGGGAAGCACTAAGGGGCAGTAAAAACAAGCCTGTCTGTTCTAGATGAAGCTCTGGTTCAGTCTCCATGCTGTACGTTTTCTTATTTTAAAGAGTTCACTTTTTTTTTTTTTAAAGATGCTACAGTTAGACTTAAAAGGCCTATTACTTTTTGTCTTATTATGTTGTGCGGATTTGTGTGTTTGAATTGCTTTTGAAGTCTTTCTTATACCCATAATAACATCCATAATTAAGATTTTATTTTTAACGATTGTATGGCTGAAGCTGATATTTCTAGAGGTAAAAAAACACAAACCAAACAAAACATCTCAATGCTGGTAAGTGTTCTTTCACTATAGATTTACATCATTAACAAAGTTTCATTATCTGAAACTTGTTAGACAGTAAGATAGTAAATGTTACTAAGTGATCAAAAATGCTCTTCTGTTCAAAAATGCTCTTCTATATCTTTGTTAGTGTTCCTGCATTGTCCCTTAAGTTTGTCTTGTGTATTTCACTTGAATAGATTTATTCAAGTAGTTACATAAAGATTTGTTTCAAAACCAGTAGGACTGTAATGGAATGCAGCACAGGCGCTTTCTAAATGCAGATTTTTAAATCTTACTCATCCTCTGTTTTTAGTTCCATTTATTGTATATTATGGTAAACTTTGCAGCTGAGGACATTATCCTAAGAAAGTCTAATATTACATTAGAAGTATGACCTGCCAACACAAGCATTTTAGTTCATTTTCCCATGCCAAACTAGACTAAATTATGAAGGATGTGAAACAAAATGTTCTTTCTAGTTTTCTTCTGCCTAATTAATATTCAAAAGAATCAAAGACAAAAAATGAATACCTAAATCATACATATGTATATGCCTTTTAAGCTTTATAATAAAGGCAAAATAACCCCTTACTTGGTTAAAATCCAACTTAAGAGTCAACATACAAAGGTGACTGCTGTATAATATTAGACATATCTGTATTATGTGGGCACGTTACTGCTCCACCAGAATCTCTCAATAGTAATTATTATGCCAAGCACCCTGTTGGCACAATTACACTAAAGCTCTAATTAGTAGCAGTAAGATTAGAACCCCTACATGTTAAATCTGTAGAAGCAAAGCTGAGTGAAGGATTTAAAACAGTTTCAAAACATTGTATTGTCTTTATTACAGTCTTTATATTTCAGTAAAGAAGGGTTTTCTATAAAATGCACTTAAAATAATCTGGTCCTGTCACTAAAAATAGGAAAGATAAGGTAATTGCAGTTAAACCTCAGTACTCTGCTTCTATCTAGGTATCTTTGCTTTATATCTCAAGTGTCAAATCCAGTGAACTTTAGTGGAAGTTACATACTTCGGAGTTTTCCTTCAATGAATTGATGTTTTTTGGATGGATAAAGGCTTTTCCTGGTGCCTTCAGTTCATTCTTAGTGACTGTTGAGTGTTCTGTGCTGGAACTGTCTGGCACGTGGCAAGTCTTATGTCACAACTTTATCGGTAGCTAAACATGATCCTTGTTAATTCACGCCTTTCTCAATTTCACTCTTCACCGTTTTTTCTGTAAAGTAATGAAAACACCGAGTTCATTGTCCAGCTGTAGCTTTACAGACAGCACACAAACACTGGGCACTGCCAGTCTGGATCTGCTCCTTTAGGAGGGACAATCAGAAGCCAACACAAGTGATGTCAAAGGATTGATTCCACTATTTGAAAAGTTGTGGTCTTACCATCTGTCCAATAAAAGGAGATTTTAGCAGTTTTGTTGCATCCTCATCTAGATTTGGTGTTTGCTATATCTGAGTTAAAAATATCTGCTTCTGTGTAACTCTTTGTATATACTATAAGATCTTTTTCCCCTGATGTTGGATCTTAAATACAGTATATCCAAGTTAGGCATCCGTTGACTCTTAGAATAAGTAAAGATTTACATGCCTAAAGTGTTCTGCTTCTGTGTCTTAGCATACTTGGTGTTTGAGGGGAGGAAGCCTGTATTTTCCGGATTCTCAGTTTTAAGAACAATTTCTTTAGCTGTGCTGAATTGTAAAAACGATTCCTCTCATCAATTTATTTTTTCTTATTTATAGCATATGCCCATTTCTTACTGAGAAAATGATTGTATGATTGCTTTGTCTTAATGTTTATTGATTGTATAGTGTCACTACCATTAATGAAGAAAGCTGGATGCAAAGCTAACTGAGCTTATATTCCCACTCATTCCAGTAACGTTTGCATTATGCCTACAGTAGAAACAGACTTTATTGGGCTCTCCTCAAGCTTCTCCTAAGGGGAGGAGGACACCTTTTGTGCTTCTCATCCAACTTACTTTAGAGTTATGAGCAAAAACAGGAAGGCAGGGACCCGGGAATCAATTTTATGAGGGATTTTGCACTTCACCTACTCATGTTTTGGGATACTGTTTAATACCATAGTACCTCTCACTAACTTGGTCTGACAAAATAAGCTCAAGACAATATTGGGAGTGAAGGGATTGCCTTCATTTAAAGGTTTCTCCTACTGTGTTTTTCCCCAGTAGAAGAGGGATTCTCACATGACAGTACTACTGTGTTTTGTCAGCCCAAGAAGAGACATTAAGGTATTTTTCCGTATAGCTTCAGGCTGGTTCAGTGATTTGTGCTGCTGCAAAGAGAAGCACAGAGTACAGTCTCCATTACATTGCACTAACTCTACTCAGACAGCCTCATATAATCAATCTAGTTAAATACCTTTCTTTGTAAATGCCTGGATGTTGAGGGCACAGGTGAAAATCATCAGTGCTCCAGAGGTATTGGGTTTTTATACGCATTATTCAGACTGAATTTATATACAGTCACTGTTATCTATAATATGTGGCAGACTCAAGAGTCTGCTCTCTCAGTTTCAATATTTACCCTGATTTTTAAATAAGAAAAAAACCATTTTAGTCTCAACTTCAGGGAAGAAAGTTTGTAATAGAAAAGAAAAATTATTTATGAATAATAAAATTACTGTCATTAAATAACATTTTATGATTTTAATGAATTCAAAAATCGTCAAAGTTCATGTTTCTCTCATTGTTAGTGCTATTAAATGCATATTAGCATGGTCATTTTTGTTTAATGGAAACAAATAACAGTTAATCTTATTGGGAGGTTAAGTGGGTTTACTCTGTAAAGGGCAAATCCCAGATGAATGTTTTCTTTTTTAAAGAATAGCTTTAGTCACTGACAGATGGTCTCTGTCTGAGTCTCCCTGTAGACAGATACAGTTTCTTTTTACACATTTATGAAAGTTGTAGATACAGATATTCAGTAATATGCTGTTGTGTAGGACAAAGAACAAGTCTGGTGGATCGATAGGATTAGATTTCAGAACAGTGACATATGGTTGGTTTACCAAAGTGGACAAAATTTGAAAGAAAAAAAAGTATCTACAGTTGCAGCTACTCACATAATGGAAGAATTTATATTTGGCCAATTGCCTCTTACAAAAGACAGTATGGTAGCTCTTATTTAACTCTGCTTGCAGTAGGGTATATCATTATTAGGTCCTGATTATGTGCATTTCTGGCTTTCAGATAACTCTGCAAACAAATTGCCATGTAATCTTAAGTGCAGAAAAGCAGTAATGCCTTAATTTAGAATATTGATAATTTGATCCCTGACCCTAACCAATCAGATATCAATATCACTTACGTGTCTATTTCAAATTTGTTTTATAAATACAATTAAGAACCTCCATAAGCCTGCATGATAAGCCTGCATTTTGCTTACCCTGTGTGCTACATATAAAGTTATAACATCATTATAACCTTAATCAAATAACTATACAACATATTTAGTGGTAATTTGTCACAGTAAAATTATTCATAGGTGTCTTGAGTAAGTCCAGTTATATTTATGTGTTATGCCATACCATGTTTTTTGGCAATGGAGTTTGCTAGATTTCCTAGATTTACTGTGTCTGCTTTTTTTTATGACTGACATAGCAATAACCAGATTGCAGGGATATTTATGTTGTTTGTGGCTTAGCAAGATAATTAAAGGATATAAATTAATCAAGTGCAATTAATTAGAAACTTTATGTTCACAGCAGTCCTTCTTTGCATGTATAATTTATATGTATTGATTTCCCAGCTTTCATTAGCCTATGAGATAACAGCAAAAATGCATTAGAGAAGAAAATGTACAATTAGCGTGAGAGTGAACCCTGGCATAATTGATAGATCAGCACATGTTTGGGGCAAATATAAAGCTTTGTTAACTGTCATAAGCAGTTAGAATTGATAAGTGGTATTTCACTACATATCTCTCAGCTGATTAATGGTGTTTTTAAAGAGTCCTCTTAATGGGAAGCTGATAGGTTGGTTGAATTTACATTTTAATCAGAGTATTTATGATGGAGGCAGCCATAAGAAATTTATTGGCACAGTTGTAAGGACCTTCCCTGAGGGATTTGGGGAAAGAGAAAGCATTTTAATATGGCTACTCACCTTCCCCTTCTTTGTGTGACCTGGTCAGTGCATAGGAAGGGCAAGACTTTTTGCTATTAGCTAATAACTGTTATTAGGGGAAATTTCCGTTTCTACTGTGTTAATTAGAAAGGTAAAATAAGGATGAAAACCTACAGAATTCTTGCAAACTTATTCAGGAAGGAGTACCTCTGTTATCAACAATAATCTGTAACAACTACTTGTGGATCCTTACTGTGTGATCTGCTGTGTTTTAGTTATAGTTTTGTTTAAACAACGCATTTCTTTTATGCCTGTTGGCCCTTCTACTGTAGGAGAACTCTTGATCAAAACTAGCCTCTGATTATCTGTTGAACAAAGATTTAGAGTCGGTAGGTATGTTGGAATAGCCTCTGCCAATTTACAGATGGGGTTTAAGATTCATTGTTCAGGTGTCCTTTGTTAGAATAACTGTCTCTATGTTGCTTAATGAAACCAGATACATTTATTACTTGCAGACACTTGCTTGAAACTAGAAGCTTTCATATAAAAATGTTTTTAAGTCGTACTTTCCATTTGAGATTATTTTCTGATTTATACATATACACACATACACCCTGCTTTAATAAAAAATATCTAGCTAATGCACACATTTTCATATTCCCAAGCTTCTGCCAAGCAAATAAGCAGGTTTTTTTTTTTTACCTAGTTACACTAGTTGTTCCAGTGGAGGAGAGCTAGACTCAAAGTATCTTGCTTTAGTGTTTTTATTGACATGTCTCAGACGTTAATAGCCTCATGCATCACTTTCTGTCTGGATGAATTCTATTTGATTTTCTTTTGCATACCTATTCCACCAAACAAGCAATAGCTGGGTTTATTTTGTACATAGTACATGAAATAAAGTTTTCTAGTATATGTATTTCAGCTTTTTTTTGGTTTGTTTTACACTGCTAGAGTAGCTGAGCGGAAAAGCTAATTCATAGAATATTAAATGTTTGGTATAAAAAAGGAAACTACATCTAACTATGAAAAGGAATTAAGCATCCTTTGTGTGTCATATTAGCCATATCAGATAAGAATCTTAGGCCATATATAGACACATTAGTTTTGTATTATAAATGTCTTAATTATTCGGAGTTCATTTGTTTCCTTTTCTTCACAACTCAAAATAAATGAAAGTTGGATGAGTTTTGCTATTCAGTAGCAGTAGCTACGCAGCATCACCAAGTGACAGTTTTATAGACAGCATGGTAATGGCTTATTCCTTTAGAAAGAAAGAGACAAAGTGATTATTATATCACTTATTATTTTAATGCAGAAATTAGGGTTTCCTACATTTGTAATTTAGATAGGTTGCCACCTTAATGCAAAGTTGTCTTTTGTATTGTGTCCTTACTTGCTCAATTTGCATTATGCCTGTTGCTTTACACAGTATCTTTGGTTGGATTTGTTGGCATTTTGAAAGTGAGAACTATTGTTTCTTCTGTCTGGTGGCCCCAGGGAAGACTATCAAGTACTGCCTGCAATGCAATTCCCTTTTTATTTATAGCTACTGGAAATATAAAGCTGGAACAAGAATACTTTGATATAATTTGGAATTTATAAAATTTCTGAATTAAAGTGACTTGATTGTAATCCTGCAGGTTTCTTTGTCCACAATCAGGAAAACGAATGATATAGATCCAAACAGTACTCATGTGACCTATGCTTGGTCTCATTGAACTAGAGACATTTCTTCTACTGGAACAATTCTCTTGCCCTGACCTCTTTGCCAATTTCTCTAATACATCCCAATCCTTTGTGCCCATTAGTGACTGGTAACAGTCTGAAATGGCAGATGCTTGCTCAGATTTTGGTATAAAGCCCCTTTTTTGGCACACTTGCGACTTGCCCAGTTGAGAGTCTGGGCAGCTCTCCTGCCTTCCCTTGGCAGAGCAGGCCCTGCCAGAGCCACTCATAGTGGCCTCAGAAAGGCTCTCTGGAAAACTACACACTGGAGGCTCTTGTCTCCCTTATTTCCTGTTCTGCATATGACGTTCCTGGACCAGTGTGTATGTATAGCTTGCAGTGTATAATTGCATGCTTCATACTGAGAACTCACTTCCAGATGAACTAGGTTTATGGGTAAAAGTTACATTGGTAGCTAAACCTGAAGGTAAAAAATTATCTAAATCTATCTATAACTCTAAACTGAGTGAAATAAAAAAATCCTACTTTATTTTGCAAGGACTAAAAGTTTCCTTGATTTTTCAGTTTACTTTGAAGGTCAGATGTAACACAGGTGCTTGTTGCATAGCAGGTATGTTGGACACATATCGATATCATTTTCTTTGTTGTGGTATACTTCATGTCATTTTGAGAATAAAAATGAAAAAACATTCTAAGATTTTTGTGCCAAACAGTGATGGCATATTTTGAAAATGTTTGACTGGATAGTTTTCCAGCTAGACATGTATCTGTTTTATTTAAAATGTTAGAGAGGTAAAGTAGGAGTAGACAACTCCAGATTATCTGTTTACAGATGCCATGTTGTTAATGGATTTAGTAAACAAAGATGGGGATAATGGCTTCTGAGCAAAATACAGAAAATATCTATTAGTCCCACTATGTTGTTGAACGTGTACTTTAGCTTTTTTAACTGAAAAATCAGGCACTTTCATTTTATAATGGTTTGGGTTCTCTCCAGCTTAATGCCAGGAACTCCCTGGGAGTGAAATGTGACAGTATTCCAATAGAAAAGATGAAGTGGCAGTGATGTGATAAGGATGTGGTATGTAAGATGTTGATGTGAATGTATTAAATTAGTTTATATGCACCAGAAGAAGAGCTACTTGAGCAAGGTTACTGCCTACTAACCACTATAAATTCTCCAGTGAATGGGAGCATGCCCAGGATTTTACATGAGGTTTTTTTTTGCTGTAGGATCCTCCTCACTGGCTGACTTAAGTGCAGCTTTATTCAGAGCCTTATACTGTAAAAGCAGTTTGAGGGTGCTGCACTAAGCAATTCATAGCAGCAAACAGTAGCTAAAGAAATCTCTGGTTGAATGTGGTGGTCATATTACGGACATTGGTTGCTTTCTTTGCACAGATCAAAATTAGCTAAAATCTCTCTCCTGTGCAGTAAATAGCAGCATTTCTGAGAGGCAGGACATTGTTCTGAAAGTTCTATGGATATTCCAGTGTCAAATATGCTTCTGCTGTGCCCTCTGCAAATAAACACATTTTGTACAGAATTAACATTACGATTTAATAGATTACATAGATGTTGGCTTCCTCACAGTTTTTATCTAAAGTCTCTGTGCTTTTGTTTTAGAAAGATAATGAAAGCTTTTTTCTGATCAAAGCTGCTTCCTACAACTTTTGTTTGTATGCTAGCTGATTTAAATTCACAGGTTAATGCAAGTAATGAGGATAGAACTCCATTCCTCAGGAAAACAGACCATTTATTGTGAATGAGAGAGAGATACTCTGTTAGAAATATCTAATGTTTTTTATAATTTAGAATATGGTAAGTAACAAAACAGTCRATCTACTTGGTCTGACTGATTGATGGAGCCAAATTTTCTGAGGTTCTTCAAGAGAAGGGAAAAGAATCACAACAAGAAAACCCAAACCAAGCATGCAAAAGTGATGTACTTGCATGCAATGGAAAGGGATATGGTATTTCAGAAAACCAGAAAAATTAAGATGAACACTTGAAAAAAAAGTCATAACTACAGTTAGCTTTTTGTAAACAACCCTCTTCTAATGCTGGTTAGTTCTGCAGATCCTGATGAGAGTTCTGGCAGTGGACTCATGCTTTTATTTCTTCATACTAAGCTCTCGCTTTATTACCACTTGACCATCTTCTCCACACGAGAACAAACATTTTGTTTGAAAACTATAAAATGAAATACAAAGTTTTTTTTATTCTTCAGTTTGAATGTGTATGAAATGCATTGTCATGAGGCAAAAATAACAGTTGGCATGTATATTTATCTTAGGTTTGTCTTTTTGTGGTTACTTCTAGCTCACAATGGAAAGTAAGAAGTGAACAGTACTTATTTGAGATACTTAAGTGTGAACTTAATCCCATTAAATTGGTTCTTTAATTCCTCAGGGTGCCTGTGTGCTTCAATATGTGACTATTACTTAAATGTGTGGGAGGAGGTTATGAAACTTTTGGCTTCAGTGAACATTGTAGCACTGGAGTGCAAGGATTGAATGCTTTATACAGAACAGTAATTTTTAAAAAATATTATCAAATATTCTGCAGTTTAGGACCATGTGTTGTGCCCTTTAGTGTGCATATCATTAAGTTTTAATTTTTTATAGTCTGTGTTGAACATGACTTTAAGAGAAGAGAATCTCAGAATCTGTGCAGATGGTGAACTCATTTTTTCAATATCTGCAAATGCTTGGCTATCCTTATGGTATGTGGTAGTTACATCTTAATTTCTTTTTTGCTATGGTTGTTCCTCTTTTATAAGAAGGGAATTTTTATTTAGCAGCAGCTTTGTCTAGCTTCCTTTATTATGTTTCCATCTATTTTTGTTCCTGGATTGCACCTGCTCAGTAGTTATCTAATCTTTCTTAGAAATTTACACTCTCAAGTAAAAGCTTTGAAGTTTACACTGATTAGTGTTTTATGGCATAGGAGATATGTATAGTTCCTTCTTTTACAGTGTTAAAGCTATTATGCACCTGGTAAAAAGATAGACATTAAAGTGCAGATGAMAAACCCTTAAAATATTTAGTAGATTAAAGTACTGAATTACTCCCTACTTCTTGTTCAAGGTCCTTCATTTTATAAAAAAGTTCTGCCAGTTTGGATTTAGAAGACAAGCGCCTTTCATTTGTGGTTGTACACTGGCAGGCATCAGATATTTTGCAAAAAAGTAGCAGATAGTTATAAAAATCTACTTTTTAACCAGAACTATATTAAAATATTGCTAATTCTAGTACTCTACAATAGTATTGCCTTTTCTTGAAAATTACTTATCCAGACACTTGGGTTTTTTGTTTGCAGAAGCACTGTGTTTAACAAATGTCTTTGGAAGGTGAATCTTGTGTAATTTTGAATATAAAAAGTCTGTATAAGGGAGATGCTGTTTAAGGAGCTGTTTGCATGCTTATGGACTGAGAAAATATAGGCTCATCAGTCGCCTGAAAAAAAACCTGATTTTTCCTAATATTTAAAGGCATATATACACATATATATATGTAAGCAAACATCTTACTAGTACAAAATCTGCATATTTTTAAGCCAGTCGGTGGTAAAAAGTGAAATAATCATATTGTTCGCCAAAAGATCCTAACAGGAAAGGAGCTGGGGAAAGGGGTTCCTGTGGTGTGAAATGAGAAGCCTTTTCAGGTAAAGTGAATTAGAGATTTGCCCGAGCTCTGGGAATTCTGAAATGTTTTTGATGCTCTCTTGGGTTTATCGGTAAAGATGCCCTTAAATTCAAATGCAGTTTTGTTCTTCCTTAATGGAGTCGGCACTGAATGCCATGAATTTCTGCGGTCTTGAAGCTCTTGATTCTGAGCTTGTGGAGCCCAAGTGCACAGACACCTGCTGTCCTCTGTACTTTAGTTTTCCTTGTTTTTCAAATAGAACTATAAGGAATGTTGCTGTTTTAGAATCTCCTGTGCTTTCCTTTAAAAAATGAACATCCCTTTCAATGTTTGAGCTATCATGGAAACAATAAGTGTTATCAATGTGCCTTCTGGAATAAGTAGAGCAGGATTCTCTGAAACACTAGAATAACATTAGTTTACACCAACTAGACACTAAAGTATTGTTGAATGTTTGCTGTTAATCCTGGGATATCTTTTGGGGAAAAATAAATTTTGTTGTTGAAAATATTTGTTGATAGTATTGCTATGAATATTTTTTGGCAAAACCACAGGAAAGTGTGTTATGAGATAAAAACCATGAAATACTATATAATACTTACTAAAATTCATAAAATTGAGATCCATGGAAACATCCAAAATACCTGGGATAAAGTGGAAGATATTGAGACAGGTCACTGAAATGTATAATTTGTGCTTTCTGGTTTGGGGTGTTATTATTAAATGTTGTTTTGTATCTCAATTCCATTTATCCTATCAATAGTGGAGAGAATGTTCCACCAACTTCAGAGTCTAATTTATGCTGAGAATTAATTCCTTCAGATGCCACTATTTTAGGTAAGACTTTCTAGGAAAAATCCGATAGGTAAACATTCTTAAGTAATAGGTTTTCTCTTGGGGTAGAACACCTTTCCCTAAATATTGACAAATGGGGAGACAACCACGCTTTCAAAAAGACAAGACTGGAGAAACTTGGCTTAGAGTTTTGGGGTGGGGTCGTTTTGTTTTTCTTTGGGATTTTTTTTTTAATATAGAGCTGCTAATGTCGACTGGAATGTGCAGTGAGGTACATTGAGTGTGCTCAGAAAGACTGCAATTTGGTCTAATCAGGGCTTGGCCTAAGAATGTAATAAATTGTCAATGCAGGACTTTTGCATTCATTTACACTAATATAGAGTGTCTCATTTCTGAGAAGTAAATCACAGTGGCTTTAGTACTTTATTTTCCATCTTGTATGTAAGTAAACTGCAGGATCAACTGGGAGGTTGAATCAATCTGCTATTTATTACCTAGAAATGTGACACCCTATTTTAAGTGCCTTATTCCCTTATGATTTAGATGGAGTAGTGCATTACATTTGAACAGTATAGAAACCAGCTTTACTCTGAGTGGATTTTTCACTTTAGATGTGATGGATTTACATTTGTAAAAAACTTTCAGTGTACCATTATGTTATTACATAAAATGGAGTTTCAAACAGACTGATATAGAGAGAACAAGGATAAAAAGACAGTAGCACCCATAATACTGATCATCTGAAGAATTTTGACTTCTTGGTCTCATTGCACATGACTTGGGATAAAAGTCTCTGATTATTTTTGTACCTCTGCTCTGCTTTTTCTACTAGAAAGTTTTATTTAAGTTCCATCAAGTTGCTTACAAAATCAATGCTATAGCTTTGAAAATATTAAACTGATTAAATTAAGGGAAGATTTTCTGATGCAAATGAAAAAGCAACCCATTTTCTGAAGCTAAGCCTTTGGGCCCCAAATCAGGAAAACACTTGAACGTATACTTTTTTGCTTGTTAATGTGAAGTTTTAGTGAAGTTTTGTCAAGTCACAGTGATTTTTTTTGCTGTGTTCTACTTAAATGAAAAGCATATAGAAGCACCCTATTCTTGTAAACTTTAACATAGTTCTTGTGCTTGCACTATTTGTAGCTGTGGTCTCTGACAGTCTCTGTGTTCTTGCAAGTAAATCTTATATTTGCAGTAGAAAATTTGATGTAAGGAGGAAATAAACCCACAGTACCAACTTCTCTCATG
Organism: Amblyornis subalaris; assembly: GCA_018881555.1. Lineage (NCBI taxonomy): Eukaryota > Metazoa > Chordata > Aves > Passeriformes > Ptilonorhynchidae > Amblyornis > Amblyornis subalaris. Next base: position 4,955,493 of record JACAXG010000027.1, on the reverse strand, counting down.
TATTTAGCACTCAAGAAATACCTGTTATATGGGAGTAGTGGCAAAGGGCTAATTATTTTATTACACAAATGAACCCAGCTGATAAAAATTTTAGCATAGAAGTCAAATGACTAGATAAACTATATTCAGGCACACAAAATTGTAAAGATATCTTGAATCATTACCTGGTACTTGAAACAGTTTTCTTTGACCAGCTTTTTTCCCCTTCCTGTTTTATTACAGGCATACTGTACACTCAATAGTAAAGAGAGGGGAAAGCATATGGCCTCCTGTTTGAACTTCTGTAATTAATCCTTCCAAATACTATTTCCTTGGAAAGTTATTTTTAATTTTATTACAGTCTGTTCTTGTATTCTCCCACACAATCACTTGGGCAACATTTGTATCGATGAAAACGACATAAAGCAGCTCTTAACTAAAAGGAGACTGCTGTTTTACACAACATGTAAATGATTAAGTGATAGATTTTTATTACTGTTTGTGTGTAGAGTGCACTACAGCATTTGAGCATTAACTCTCCCTCCATCCTGCCCCAAATCTGTGCAGTCCTACAGGGTGTGTTTAAGATTTTTTTGCTGTTTAAAGTCCTATGGCTTATTTTTCAGAAAGCTTTTTAAAGAGCTAGTTATTCCCTTAGAGAGAAATTGAAATTTCTGTATATATTCTGTGGATTTGTGATGTCATGCAAAATAAAATTCTGCAGAATTGGTAAAAATGAAGCTAAATTAAGGTTATAGCTGTAAGTGATGAAAAAATACTGACAAATATCATAGTAAAAGCTGATCAGGTTGGTCCCATCCCAGTCAGTAGCTTGTACAAAAAAAAGACTGAAAGAAAAAAGAAAGCCTGTCCATTCTTGAAACCTCTTTTGTTGCTTGCCTACATACAGAATTATAGGTGTGTGCACTGATCATGACTATTTTTGGGCAAGATATTGGATGCTGCAACTCTGTAAGGCAATGTAGGAGAAGTAACATTGCAAATGAAATGATATGATGATAGACAGCAGCAAGGATTACATTTTTTAATATGTTTAAATGTTTTTCAGAAGTCCATGCAAAGCAACCAAGTTCAATTGTATGGTATTTTTTTGTGTAACAGAGAATATATTAAATATTACAATTCCCTACAAAGAATGGAAAGTTGATGAATGCTTTCTAGATATTTTCTGAGATTGTCTTAAAGTGAAGAGAGAAAATCTTCCTCCAATTTAATCTGGAAATGAAGTAGAGTTATTCTAAATTTCATGCTTTTGGAAAGCTTATAGTAAAATCCACCCTTTTAAGATATTTCATGGAATGTTTCTTTTGTCTCTTCACCTCCTCATCTATATTAATTTTTCATCAGATTTAGTAAGGGCGCTTTCTACAGCTATATAAGCCTGAATGGTGTTGATTTTAAAGGTTGTAATTGGGAGCATAATTTCAGTTAAGAGGTCTACTGGCAAGAAATAAGACTGACTAGAAACAGTGGACATAAAATGTGGTTTTGTTCAAATAAACTAAAGGGTGAGAGCAATGTTTAATAGATATCTCTTAGCAACTTAATTCTTATTCAAGGATCACAGTAAGTTCACATTTCCAGGAGTGTGATTAAGGTCTGCCTCTTAGGAATGTTCACTTGTTGGTTTTGTTCCTCGAAACTGAAATTGCTGCATTGTACCACAGAAGACAACACAGGCTTGATTTACATAGGCACATAGTCCACATTAATTCTGGTGGAGTATTAGGTCAGCAGCTCTGCAAAACCAGGATTGGGCAGTGCCATGTCTGCAAATTCAGTTCCTGTTTTTCTTCAAAGATATGCTTTTCAACTCTGTCACATATAAACATTGGGCTTAAATGGGGCACTTCTTTAAGTCTAAATGAAGTCATGCTTTGCTGAATAGCAACACTTTTTCTTAGCTTACCTATATGAATTATACATTTGAAATGGAGCTGTCTAAATGTCAACTTTAAACTCAGGTGCTTAAATAATATTAGTTAGCATGACTAGTCCATACAATTTTGAGTAAAATTGATTGGATTGTATAATAGTTTTAGGAAATTTTTATAACTTCTTTTGGTTTTTTATATAATATGCATATGAACTAGAGAAGAAATTTATGCATGTTAGTTATGGAAAATCATACTTTTAGCTTTACTCTAGTTTTGCTTCTTTTTTCAAAAGATTGTGTTATCCTTGCAGAAGTCTATTACATCTCTGTTGCATTAGAAAATCTTACAGCATTTCAAAGCAGTATTCCATTTATTTAGGATGCACAGACATCCCCAGTTACTATCCTTGCTGAGAGCCTTGGTCTTTAATGCCATTCATGTCAAAATATATGAAGTTGTCATGTTCCATACTCTAACCAGAAGAAGATATCAAGTTTGCTTCTGGAATTGGCAGGCAATTGTATGGCTTGTTGATATTCTGAATTGTCTGAAATGTTTTCATTTTCATTCTGTTTTATTAACATTACTTTAAAATGGGATTCATTAGAGCTTTAAGTGTTGTAGATTTCTGGTAAATTTGATTGGCAAACAGCAAGCTAGAGTTTAATGCCCCAAGTGGGGTGATCTGAAGGACATGGTGCAGAAATGAACAGGATCTTATGAATTACCAATTACTTGATGCCTAAGCCAGATGAAGCTTTGTTATTTCTCTGCACTATCAAAAATAAGTGAGAGTCTCAAACTTTTAGGGAATGCAAAGTGTAACTGTGGACTTCATTACTGTGGTGTGGCTGTGGGTGCTTATAAAACTCAAAAGGCAGATAGATAAATTTGAAGAAAAAACCCACTCCCTCATCAAGGAGCGCTGACAGAGTAAAGCTGATTTTGAAGGTTACTGGAGATTAAAACAAGTGTATCATTTTATGCTTTCCAAGGGACAGTCCTGTTTTCTACTGCTTACCCTTGCAGAAAGGATCAATCATTTGGGGGGGACAGTTGCTGTCTAGTAGCTGATTTGTTTGAATGGAAACACAAATAAAACCTGCATCTTTTAGCTTATATAGGATCAGGGCTTTTGTTGCACTGACAGACAAGCAGGTATGTAGAGAAAACTAGAAAAGTGTTTCTTAGCATAAGCATTCCCTGTGTGTTTGAACTGCAGTTGGGTAAATATTCTTCAACTCTGAGGCCTGACCTCAAAACTGTAGTTTAATAACTAACTGTAGTTTTAGTAGCTTCTGTCACAGTGATCTCTCTAGTCTATGTCACAGAAGCAAGTCTAGTGTTTCTTTAGTATCTGTCCTTCAGGATACCTTTGTCATTGCTCTCCATGACATTTCTGTTTCTCTATTTATTTTTTCTTTTCTCCTGTGCTTGAATTCAGTTGAACTTGAAACTAATTTTCACACTGCAAGAATAAGAAAGAGACACTCTTCATACATTGGTTACCTTCTTGACTTGCAATTTGCTGCAGAAATTAGATCAAGGGAAATAGGTCTTCAGATTCTAAAGACACACTAAGAAACTGTGTGCCCCATTCCTAATCTTCACCAAGAAGATTTTTGTCTAGTAGCAGGAGTAGCAAGAAACACTGCATAACTTTTGATGCATTCGTGTTTTGCTTGTGCTCTCAAAAATTTAATCTACCTGCAAAATAGATGATGAATCTGGCTCTAGTAACAAGCAGTGGGAGGCTTTACCTCTAGCAGGTGAGTCATTACAACATAACATTCCATTTTAATGCTGTTATACAAACCCTTTTTTGGTGTTTTCTTATGATGTATGGTTTGTGCAGAATTTGTGAAAGAAGCAATTAAGTGGAGGATGCCTGTGAATCAGGTTTATATTTAAAAGTATGCAGTTTTACTTGAGTAGTACTGTAAGTGAGCACTCCCTCCTCTAAGACCTTAATATATAGATAGATATTCTCTTGCTCTTCAGTTGTTCTTTGCCCTTTCTTTCTGCTAGTAAACTGTGTTTTTTCCCATTATAGACTAGCATTAGTTAAACACTGAATTCACCTGACTCTTGCAACCAGAGACAATGTAGCAGGATGACACTTCTTTACCCCTCTTAATATTGATTCTTTAATATGCTTAGGTTAAAGTGAACTGATTATAGGAAGCTGTGGGTGCTCATTGGTGAGATATTTCAGTAGTAAAACAGCTTCAGGGTCTAGTAAGCTAACAACCTTACAGGAGATAAGACATAAGTATATATTGAATGCAAAAATGTAATCCTGATTAAATCTTCCTGGAGACAAAGGATTCTTGAGACTGCGTGTGGGGTGGTTGTTGTTTTGCTTTTAAAATACTTCAGCCCACCTAACACAGTTTGTGTTCTGCTGTACTGGAAGACTGCTCTCTGTAAATTGTGGGTTGTACTATGCCAGCTCAAGATGAGCTGTCAATTGTATGATGTAGAAACTTGTTGTCATTCAGGAAATAGTGCTCAACTGCTTCAATAAAAATGACCATCATTGTTTGAAGAGCACAATATATTCCTTAATTTATTCTAAAATGTGTAGTTATAATTTGTAGCTCTAGTCTGCAGTGCAGTTGAAAGATTTGCATTATGAAGTAAAAAATTCCAGTTAAAATAAGATTTGCTCATAAATGATTCATTTGGTGGTTATTAAATCACGTTCTAACTCTCACCTGCCATAAGGAGTTTATCAGAGTACTTTAATGGCATGACAAACAGCTGGCTGTCTATTAGCCCTTTAAAGCCACTGGCCAGTTTACTATGTTAGATTTGTTCTTTACAGGGAGTTATTTTACAAGCTGGATGGTGTTGGAAGGCATTTTGGTTTTAGTTTATGAATACTTTATTTCTGTGGTAAAGAAAGGATAAATGAGGTTTGCATACCAGGAAAAGTTTAAGTACCACATAACTAGATGAAGTGGCAGTCGTATGGCCAAAGGACACTTCAGAAATAATGTGCCATTTGCTCTTGCTGTAAACAAGATCCAAAGCTAGGGAATGAGCTTTTTACCTAGGAGTTCAGAATAGAATGGGAAGATGACTGAAGCCATCAGATGTGAATTCCCTCAGAACTATGCTTTGCCCCTCCCTTAGTCTGGAGCATGTGCTGCATAGTCCTGTCTACACTATCACTATGTCTTGGTTGGTTGGGTTTTTTGTCTGAGTACAAAGAATGTCAGCAGCAGTTTTGAGAATTGTGTGCAGCATGTGCTCTAGTGTCTCTGTATGCAGATGGTCCTGTGATAAGACAACACTAACTGTGCCACTGAAATGAAGAGGAAAGTAATTGTCCTAAAAAGGAGTCAGTAGATGCTATAGGAGTCGTTCCTTGTCTGGATTAAAGACAGGAGCATATAATCTAAAGGTTGGTTCTGATTAGTACAAGGGTTGATTATATGGTTAAATACAGCAAATATGTAGAGTATTTCATAAAGACTTCAGCTCTTGCTTGGCTATTAGCTCAGTGTTTTTTCTCTTTATTAATCATGTCTGTTTTCATTACGGGAATGCCAGAAAATTGGTTTGTGCCACCGAGGTATTCCACAGAGCCCTGGGATTGTAGCTGTACTGCTTTTAATTTTGCAAGTGTTTAAGAAATGGAGTTTACCCCAGTGTACTTTGCAGGTAACTTCTGTTGGTCTGCAATTCAGAATATACCATATAGAAGAGATGTAGTTTTATATATTAATTCCTCAGAKAGTATCTGTGCATGTGATTTGCATTGTTGGTGCCTTGGGCCCAGGCAGAGTCCCTAAATAAATTGCTGGGGCTGTGGTATACTACCTGCAGGGATCTAGTTTAAATGGTATCCACCTATCTAAACAGACTGAACAAAACAGGTGCCTGATACAGCTGAAATAGTTCATTGATAATGCAGATTTTCAAGTGTTAGAGAAATACAGACATTTATGTTGTCATTCCTGAGACAACTCTTCAATGCTACTCTGAACTGAAAGTTGTCCAAAGAAACAGGAGTGCTGTGTGTAAGCAACTCTTAACTTTTCTTCCTTGATGGAATTCTTCGATATGAGAAAGAAGCAGGAATGAATTCTTTCTGTCTCTGTATACTGATGCTGTGCTTCATTCCATTCCAAACTATATTTTTGTCCTCAGACAAGTATTTTTTTGTCTTTTTGCCTTAAGAGTTCACTCATTTCCTTTTCGTTATATTCTTGAGGGGAACATGATCTGAATTCCATAATACTGTTTATATAAGCATGCAATCAGAACTACATACCTGCAGGCCAAGGGTGTTGCTTTTAAATATATGCAGGGTATAAATAGCATGAATACAGTAAACAATTTGAGATAGATTATGAGATACTGTCTTTTTAATCATGATCCTTTCCAGATGTAATCCTTAGATAAGATTCGCACTTCCGTGACTTGACCACTGATAAGATAATAAGGCGAATTACACTCAAAGGGCCTCCCAATGTCACTTAAATCAGTCACTTGTTTTTAGCATAAGCTTTGTGGAAACAGAAGCAGAAGGACTCTTACATAAGACTCATTGCTAAACATGGTATTTAGTTATACATGAGGCACTCAGGGAAAATCTCAGGTGACAAAGGAAGATGCTTCAGAGCATTAATCCCAATATAGTAACTTGCCATATACTGACAAATATATCCGAGCTTAAGTAATTAAATCTTTTTTTGAAGACACACTATGATAAGGAGTAAGTGTCCTGAGCAGATTAAATTTCTTTTTCCTCTCACATTCTGCAGTTCAACAGCGATCGTTTGGAAGCCAGTCTCTCCTTTCCCTCTTCTGCTGCCTTTTTTTTTTTTTTTCTTTTAAGACCTCTCGGGATTGCTTGAACACTTATAGTGGCCTGGGTATAAAAAATAGATACTACTTTCTCTGGTTTCTTAAATRCAAATTTATCACCTCTCATTATTTGTGTGCCACATTATCTCCATTATTTAATCTCATTATCTTGTTTTCCCTTTAGTATATCCARCTTCTTCGGACTGACAGTCTAAATATACCTTTATTTAAAACAATGGTGTCCTGTCCCTTAYATCCAAAATCTTTAGTTCAAAGAAATTATCACTGAAATTGTTGAATGTCTCTGTCTTATCAGTGGAATAATTGCATCAATATTTGCATTTAAAAGATTACTGCGGCTAGTTTAACACTCAGGAACTTGTGTTTCATTCCATTTAATTCATTTTGGTTTACTCTTGAATAAGTCAAAAGATGGAGCCCAGATCAGTGTCAGTGCAGCTCTGATGTGTTGTGTCTATCTGTGTTCATGCATTTATTACAGGACAGGCTTTCAGTTGAGCCAAGCAGCCTCTGGAAAATTCTTGTTGTATTAACTGTGTGAGAAGAAGAGTTATCTATGGGGTTGGGGGTTGATTTTTTTCCCCTCCTATTTCTGTGTAATGGCAGTTTCTCTTCTGCCTGCAAAGCAGTTGCTTCTATTTTAAGAGGTGCTTAAGGGCAAAACTCTATATCTGATCACACATTCACATTTGTTTGACTTGGTGTTCCTTGCTTTCTACAGCCTACATTAGGCGAATGAAGGAATATTGAAAGGCAGCAATTCTGTACTGCTAAAAGAAGTCTGATTTTTAACATAGTCATTGATATYTGTATGGTGAAATAGTCAATCGTTATGATGACATTCCTGCTTTAAAGACTGTGAAATGATTGCTGGAAGCACTGGTGTTTAAACATTCTTAAATGTGTTCTTTTCTCAGTCTTTACAAATAAATGGGAAATGACAATGTTTTAGCAACAACCTCCACTTAACCTGCAAGCTGAAATGTAAGTTTAATGAAGAGCTGTAAAAGGAGGAGTGTTTTCCCTTTTCAGTGGTGTAACGCATCCTACCAGTTGCACCTGCTTAAATTACTTCTTTTCAAGGTGGATACGAGGAGGAGAGGAATACAGTCTAAATTGGGGGGGCAGAATGAGTAGTGTTACAAAATGTGTGTAATAGGCTTTTTATGAAGGTGCGTAACCTGGTTCATAAAGTTTTCAAGCTCTTTTGTTATTTCTGCAGATGAATAAATGTTAAAAGAGTTATGTGATACAAGTAACACAACACTTGCTACTTCCAACTGTTTGACTACATTAGCTCTAGACAAAACTCAAAGAGGAAGAACAGCTTTAATTTATGCATTCAAGGTCATACTTCTTTCAGACCTTGAATGTATGATGCTAATTAAGATATTGCTAATGGCCATACCTAATACAACAAATTAAATTCCTCTTCCACTTCTGTGGGGGGATTTTGTGTGAAATTGCAATTTTAGCATGTTGTTTCTATAGCTTTCCCCGAACGAGACAAGTAGTGGAGACTGTGGAGTCTTCCTCCCTGGAGATATCCAAAAGCAGCCTAGACATGGTCCTGGACAAACAGCTCTGCCTGGTCCTGCTTGAGCCGGGGAAGTTGGACCATATGACTCCAGAGGTCCCTTCTCAATTCAGCCATTTTGTGATCCTGTCATTTACCCTGAAAGTTAGTTAGATGGAGCCAGAGTATAGAACTATAAGCTGCTGTATAGGTACTCAGCTGTGCACAGTATAGCTCTCTTGTCTCTGTGCACTGGGGGGGAAGTTTGTGTTCGGTGTAATGAAGAAGCAAATAAAAGGTGGTACTGCAGTGAATCCCCAATACAATTGAGTGCTCTGATACTATGAAGAGTTTCCCTTGCTGAGAAGTAGGATAAAATATCACAGATCAAGACACTGATTTTCCTAAAGATGGAATGACGTGATTAGAGCTGTTACAGGTAAGAGATCAGAAAGGGAGCCAGCTGAAGATCACCACTGGATGCATGAAACTTTTTCTTCGGGTTTAATRGTGTGGAACCTAGGTCATCAAAAAAGAACTCAATCCAAACCAGAAGCAATGTATTGGTATGTTTAGAAGCAGGACATTAGGCAGGATCTATCTGAAAAACAAGACCCCAACAGTTCTGATACATCTAGTGCTATTGTCAAATACATCTTTTTTTTTTTTTCCTTTCTTTCCCTAGCTAAGATCTTGTGTCTCCTAATAATTTCCCATGGTATAGCCAAACAACAAATTTCATCCAAAATAATAGCTAGCACAAATAATTTCTCAGTTTGAAGCAAGTACATTACTAATGTGGAATAGAGAAATAAAGTGTCTAATTAAATTAATATAGGCATTGTGTCAATGATGCCGCCATTGTGATTAATGAAGATTTATTTCCTTTTAGAATGAATGTCCTATGTAACAGCCTCCTCTTTTGTCAAAGATGAAAAATATCAATGAACTCAGATTTAGTAGAGTAATATACAGTCTGAGTAAAGTACTTAAAATTGCAAATTAACTTTTTTAATTTGTATTTTTCTGCTTGGATTAGGTTGTAGTTTTAAATGCCCTTCTACACAGCCTGCTGTGGTTCTAGGTATGCAAGAGGGATTTAAGCTGCTACTCAAGTTATGCCATTTCAATTCAGGGGACTGACTGATGAAAATGACTGATGAAAGGGGAGGGATGTTGGCTTCATCTCTTCCTGTTTGTGAACACGAATGTATGTTCCTTGTCAGAAAACTCTGCTTGCTTTTGGGAAGGAAGCCAACAGTGAGGTTGTTTAGCAATACAAGCTATTCTACCAATATGGAGTGATTTCAAAGTATATTATCAGTTAGGCTGAGGTGTTGAGAAAGGAGTGAGAAGACTGATTTATGTTCAGTGTGTATCACAAATTATAGGAAATGGACATAAGTTGTTTGCATCAGTGCATTGTGCTATGAAGATATTTGAGCAAATTTTCCTATCCAATACATTTGTGTCAAGTTAAAAGTAGCAAGTGTTTATGCAAAGAAGTTTATAAACATTTTCTCTTTAAATTTTAATTTATCATTGTAGTTTATCGTATAATTATATAGTAAGAGTCCTTCTGAGAGTACCTTATAAAGTTTTTGAGTCAATGACATTAACCATTAATTAAGAAAACCCAAAGGATTATTAGATTAAGTAGAAAATACTAAACATTTATTGTATATATTTATAATCCCTTTTGTAAACAATTTGAGATTTTTTTGAAGAGGCAGTGACACTACCTAATTTTRTACTTAAGTGATACCTTTTTAATTTTTCTTTTATCACTAAGTGCAAAAGGAAGGCTATGTCTGATAAGATAACCCACTTCCCATTCTTGTACAACAGTACTCTATAGAATTTCACAACAAAAATCAGTCAATGTATTACTGAGTTTGATGTGCTACGTTAAAGAAATCATGAACATGTTAAGAAGCTTAAAGATTTAGAACCTGTATCTTGAAATCCTTTGTTTTCCATGTAAGATTTCTTAATCAAAYATGAAGCTGCTATCTGCAGTTAGTTAGATTTAGATTGTCTCTACTGAAGAGCCAGTAAAGACAAACAACTTGGGTATCAGTTTAAATGTCTTGGGTTTGCACAAGGTGATAAAGCAGTACTTGTCCTTCCCACTAGTTTCAGGAAGAACAAGCAATTATCCTTATGTGTATCCTTATATATCTTAATGTTCTCCTTTAAGAATGTTATTAAATCTGTTGATCCTCTTAGTGAATCAATAATCTGGATAATCATTTTATATTTAATCTTTCATGTCATAAAGAGATGTCTTGGCTTTCCAGGTAATATCAGTATACAACTTTTTCCTTGATAAACTGACACAAGATGAAAAGAGATTGATGTTGATCTTGTATAAGAAGGATTATTTGGAAAGAAAAAAACATTCAGCTTGAAAAGTAAATAGGACTATTTGTAGGATTCTTTTCCTTTTCCCTTACTCTCCTACATTTCACTCAAAAAAGTCTTTGCAACATAAAATACAAAGAAAACAGTCTACAACAGCAAAATCCACGCTCTGCTATACACTACCCTCTGCAGTTTTAGTTGTGGAGCTGAAATGAAGAACTAATTATCTTTTCCTAAATACTGCATTTTATTATATTTTAAAAGTGCAAGTAGGATTTTTTTTAATATTGAAATTTAATGGATGAAATTACTTCCATCTAAACTATTCTTTTTTTTGTTAATGTCTTTAGCTGAAAGGACTACCTGGAATTTGCCTCCTGTATCTTCTAGCCTGCAGTTTGCCCACTTTGAATGAATTCATTAATTAGAAATAATAATAAGAGATGATATATTATTCCTAGCAGTTTCTCTTGCAGTTCTATGATACCAGAAATTATAAATATTTGAAAATTGCCAGGGGGAAAAAAATCTAACAAGGATTAGAATATGATAAATTCTCTTGTCTTAGTTAATATAGTATATATTAGGTACACATACGTGGATTAAATTGCTCTGTATGAATTCATGTCTCTGTGGTATTGGGAAACCTAGGCTTATTTTGAGTTAACATGACTTTCTGAGGATTTTCTATAAAGATTCAGTGGTGAAGAAACTATTTTATTTATAGAGCATTAGAAAATAATGTCCAACTTCTGATGGGAAAGGCATAGAGTAGGAAAAAAAAAAGCAGTATTGTGATGATAAGTATTGGGAACATTSTAAGTGACTAAAATTTATGCTGATAAATGCTGGCAAATTATATATATTGGACCAGATTCAGACTGTGGGTCCAGTTCTCCTGTGTTGCTCTCAAGTGTGAAGGAGTTGCACCAGCAAGGAGGTACAGGTTAAAAAATAAATGTTTCCTCTCTCCAGAAGTCCTAGAGCACAGGGACTAGTCGGAGTGGGATGTCTTAAAACACAGGAGCAAAGCCATTGGCACTGGGAAAGGCTCACTGCATTCACTGGTATGGGAATTCAGTACACTGTTACTGAACTATATTTTAGAAATATTTGGTTAGGAAGATCACCAGTTAGTCGTAAACAATTGTAAAAAGTTATAAAACCGGCAGTGAAAGCTTCATTGTTCTTTTGTCTGTCCTTGAACCATGGGTATGAATAGAAGTCCTGTGCTTCAGGACTTCAGTCCTACAACTGAACCTGGGTTGGATTGTTTTCTTCCAAGAACCAGTGCTGCTGGAAGAAAAAGCTTTCATTTTACATTTCTCTTCTCATGTTGATCTCTGAGAATCTCCTCCTCAGAACATCAAAATGCGCGTTGCCTCATTCTTGAGGTGTGGTGTCTATTTTTTTGGTGCAAATCTGCTTTTGACTGCATACTTCACAACCTGTGCTTGTCTTTTTTAAAGTATGTCTTTTTTATTAAAAAGATAAAAAGCTCAGATGAGATAGTGGTTATTTCATATGTAATTAGAGGAGGGATGAAAGGCCTGTGCTTTTATCTTGAAAAAATTTGGCAGATAAATTTTGGTTTTTCAGTTCTTCTGCAGATGCAATAAAATCCAGAGCTCAGTTAAGACTTCATGTTACCTTATGCAGAAAATATCTTGCCTTCTTTCTCTGAMGAGTTAACTGGAAATAGATTTTGTTGTGTGAACACCTTAGCATTTAAAGAGTTGCTTAATTTTTAATCCAGAGCCATGAATATATTGTTCAAGTGAAAATTGTTATCCAAATTTAAAAAAAAAAGAAATTCTGATTATATTATAGATGAAGTAGAGAATAGTGCCATGAAAATGTTTGGAAGGYTTGATGAGAATGTTCGTAGTTTCAGAATGGGGGAAGGGAGGGAGAATAGAAGGAATGAAGAAGTGAAAGTGAAGTTACCTCAAAAGAGGCAAAAGTCCTTTCTGTACTAATTGTGTATCGGTACTGAGGAGATGGAATTTTGTGACTCTCTGTTGACTTCCACTATTAGGTGAAAGAGAGCTAGGGATTTTTTTTTAATAGAGACTCTCCCGTAAAGAAAGAGGGAAACAATAGCTAGCTGTCACAACAAGCTGATATATACCTTTGATCAGCCAAATGAATGTTGCAGGCATTTCTTATAGAAAGGAGATTGCTTATCGATCTATATCAAAATATGCATGCTAATCCCAGGCAGCAGAGAGTATTTTCAAGTGGAGTTAATAATCTGATTGCTGTCCTGKCTGGTGCAATTCACTGAACTCGAAGCTCTAATCAGTCTGGGGTCTTGCAGTCAAATGTATTTTGCTGCTTAAATTTGGATTTGTGACATTGATTGAGGAGTCCTTGTAAAGGTGTTGACAAATCAAATTGTTTGTTCCAGTAGTGTTTTGCTAGAGATCAAGTCCAAAGTAATAAGCAGTGAATTTGTTCATTACTGGTAGGGTGAAAGGAATGATAAAATTCACCTGCATCATTATTGCAGACACAGTATCAATAAAAGATGTATTTTGAGTGAATAAAATGTACTAGGATTTGTGGTTGAACGTGATGAGTGATGAAAACTAAACTACAACATTGTAATTCAAGAGTTACTTAATCATAGCTTGGAGAAAACTAATATTTTTGAAAACCCCATCTTTACAAAACAAGCAGGGGAGATAAGAAAAGAGCAAATTTTAAAACTGTTAGGGATTTAAATTAGTTTATTGGATTAAAAAATGTTAGTGAAAATATACAGTTTACAATACAAGTGTTTGAATCACTCTTATTCATGTACTGAAGCTGTGGCTATACTCCATGCATGTTAATTTTGGTTTAGTTAAAATACTGAGGTGTATACACTGAAATTTGTACAGTGTTCATTCAAAATGTAAGATTTTACATGATATGTCTTGAAAAAGGTTTTGTAGCAAAGGATAACAAACTTGTGCTTTTTGCAAAGTCTTTAAGTGGGACTCTGAAATAATCTATCATATCTTCATCCGTAATTGATATAGTATTAATTGTGTCTTGTTATTTGATTAGTTTCTTCAACAGTTTCTGCAACARAGGTGTGTGCCTCAAATATTATTCCTGTGGCTCACATTTTTTATAAAAACTAAAATTCACTTGGTAGAAGGGAAACCATTTAAGTTTCACACCTCCCATGTGTATGTGGCATATACCAGGTTAGTTTGGTTACTTTGATTCTTATTTTGGAGTGATTTGAATGAAGTTTACATGTGATTCATTTCCCTGCTGTTCCACATTGAGTATTGTTCATGAACTTTAACATCAGAACTCATGAGTATGACAATAGCTTCATGTTTCTGTATTTCTCTCAACCCATTGTAAAACCTCACGTGTGGAAAACGAGTTTGCATTTTCCTGCTGAGGTTGCAGCAGAAAGAATATTCGACCAAATATTTTCCTGGCAGTGGTAAAGCACCTTGGTTTCCCCAATATGTCCTCTCTGTCTTTACTTCGAACTTTGTCTGAGAAGGATTTAAGGTGCTTGGTAAAGTGATCAAATCTGGAGCGACCCAAAAGCAGAGCTGAAGGAACAGTTCTCACTATGTTCAAATGGAGGGGCCTCTGGCTGCAAATCCAGCCATGGTGCTCTTCCTTCTCCTGGACACATCCTGGGTGTCCCCGCCCTACCGGGTGTGTGGTTCACTTGTGTGTAGCATGTCTGAGTTGGAACGAGCTGTAGCTCTGGTGTAAGATGAGCATCAGCCTTCCTGGAATCATGTATCTCTTTCTAGCACAGCCTAGGCAATAGAATAGTAACACTCTTTTTCGCTGAAATGAAATATTTATAAAGCTTAATGAAATGGTTAATTTTACCAAGTGAAATGGGGGGAAAAGGTAGATCATGCTGGAAAAAAATGTGGAAGTGTTTTAAAATTTTTAAGAAGGATTTTTTTTAAAAAGCTTTTAAACTTTTTTCTTTGACACTAAAATAAAACATTGTCATAAACATTAAAATAACTCACTAAGACTTGCTAAAAAAATCTGATGGGAGCTATTTCATGCAATATCATTAATATAAAATCTTAGTTCTTATTCTAAAAGAAATTTTGGAACTAGTGTTTTTCAGAAAACTCTGGCATGTTTGGAGTGTTGAGATTTATCCATATTCTGCAATGGGGGAAAAAAGTAAAAACATTAATTGGGTTTATATACACTAAAATAAAAACTAACCTTTTGAAAGAGTAAAGGATTTGTACTTAGAGATGCTGGAAGCCAAGTTCAAGGTTTGCTTTTCTAGAGCAAAAGTCTCTGTTATAAAATTGGATTGAAAAGATGTTAAACACTGCTCACCTCTGACCAGCTACTTGGTGCATCAGTCTGACTCTGACATGAACCTCTTTGGATAAACATATTGCCAAAATACCCGCCAAATAATTATGTTCTGATTAAAAGAAAAAAAATCACTGCGTTTTACCCATTATTTCAATGAAATTTTTTCATGCACAGGTTTGTTAGCTGTCCAGTAAGCTATTGCTGACTTGAAGTGGTCAGTCATAAAAATAGACTGGATTAAGAAATGAGTGTTCTTGGGAACTGTCATGGTTTCTGAGAAATCATAGGACTTATGAAGTCAGAAGTGACCTCCAGGGTCTTTATTCTCTGTTCTTAAGGAATCAGCTACAGGATGAGGCCAGTTTACTCCAGGCTTTACCTTTAAAATTCCAGAGATGGAGACTACACGACCCCTCTAGGCAAYGTCCTCATGGGAACAGTGTTTTCCTTTATATTCGGTGAGAATTGTGGCTGCTTCAGTACATTTTCACCGTCTTTTGTTCTTCCACCATGTCTGCTGGCAAAGGAGCTGGTTTGGAATCTCAGCAAGCTCCAGTGTCAGCCTTGGTATAAACTCGTGTTGATGTCATGTGGGTTATTTGCAGTTCAGCAGCAGACTGCGTTATTGGGGTATAGCACAGGACTGGCGACAGGTGGGCGGCTTTTTTAGGGGAAGGACAGGCGTATAACCAGAATCCCCAGGTGAGGGAGAGCCAGGGAAGCTGCTTGGCTGTGGTTATTTAAGAATGCTGGCACCTGGCTTGTATGGCCCCCTTGCTGGGTCAGGAAGATTTGCCATCCTGATCCCAAAGACTATCCAGATTCCAATTGCCTCTTTTTAATCTGTGAAAGCAGTGTCCTTGGAATGAAACACCATCTTTTTTTTTTTTTTCTGCTCCAAAACAAAAGATCATGATAGAAAATGTCATTCCAAATACAAAATACTGGAGGTAGCCATGGATTCTTTTTATGGAGTTTTCTAATCCTTCCCATAATAAGTCTTTGAGTCCTTTTTATATTTGGGTTTTCCTCCTACTGTGTATTGATTTAACAACTAACCAAATGTTATTAAACATTTTTCCTTTTGCAATATGATTATGTTCTCAGTTTGATAGACTGACCTTTTTCTTTTTTCCTCTTGGCATGCATGTAATTCAACCCATCAAACATATTTCTTCTGATGTTTTGCTTTTTCTTTCTGTTCCCCCATTTAATTTCAGTGTCTAGGGCCCCCTTCTGTTTCAGAGAAAGGCAGTGAAATGCCTAAGACTGTGCAGTTTGAAAGCATTTTTTTTCTTTATAGTGGTAACTTATTTCCTTTGTAGTTGAAAAGTTTCTCTTTTCTTACAAGAAGGTCTCCTAGATTCAGTGACATGGATAATTTTGCTTTCTTTTTGTATCCTCAAGTAGTCCCTTACTCTCCCACCCACATACCCCTTGGGTTTTTTTGCAGGAGTTCTGTGTCTGAGAACCATGCCACATCCCACACAATCCTTTATGAAACAGAAAAAATGTAAACTATATAACCCTTCCAGAACATGTTTTGAAACCACAGCAGCCATCTGGTTTTCCAGAAGGCCTGCTGTTCTTTTCATGTTTAGAGGAATAGTTTGATAACAAACTTGTCTAATAAATATAGAGCTGAAAGACAACAAATAAGTGTTTGCCGTCTCCCGACATTTTTGATGTTTTCCTAATTTATAACATTAAAGACTGTTAAAACAGATGGGGTTTAATATATTCTCCTGTACAAACACATGGCTGAAGTTGTGTACAATATCAGTGTGTTGGATTATGCATACACTATCAGATTTCACTTCATCCATTTATTCTGCAGGAACAGGGTTTAACTACTAGAAAGCATTTTTTGGTAAAGGTAATCTGTTAACCCTCATAAACAAAATGTAGTATGCGTTGTAGTAAACAAAAATGTAATAGAGCATAATCATTAATCATCTGTGTAAACACTTTGTTTTATGATTGAATTAATACTAGAAGATAACCTTGGTCAAGTTGCAAATATTTATTTGGCCATATTTTGTATTAACTGGATTGTAAGAACACCTTAAACCCCAACATTGCCTGATCTGATTAAATGTTTAGTTGAAATTTGTCTTGGAATAAACAATAGCATATCAGTTTGAAAGCCCATATCCCTCACTGGATATGTTAAAGGAGGTATCTAATTGACAAAACTAATTTCTTGCCGACATCATATGTACCTGTGCACCTCACCATTCTTTCTCCCTTTGACTCATTGAATGCATGGTTTTCCTAACAGCTCACGAGGTGTTGGAATTTACTGTTCTGAGGCTGTTGTCAGAGATAAAGGGAAAAGACTAGATGTGATGAAACAGATTCAAATAATCTATCCAGTCATTAGTATAGCAACATTCACCTATATTTTTAAGGAAAGTTCCACTCTTGTAATACTGTAACTCATAAAGTTGGAGAGCTATTCAGGTATTTCATGGTTCAAAGCAAACTTTGAAATCAGCAGTGGAACATAAGAAAAGGTGTCTATGCCACCCTACTGCAATTCATGTTAAAACATGGAGTAGATGTGCTCCTAATTTGAAAATATCAGTGTGTAGAGTCATACCATATTACTTTAGTTTTGCTTAGGGAAAAAAAGTCACTGAATCTTGAACTTAACCTGTTGTTTAGTTTTTCCAGGATAGAACGTTTTAAATGGCTGCTAATTTCCAGAAGGGGATCTGTTAAATTTTGTAAATATGAGAGAAATTTTTCTGCTTGGAGGTTGGAAGGACAGAAGACACTGGCTCTGATCCAGCAAGACACTTCAACCACCTGCTAAACTGCTTGTATGGTTGGTGTTAATAAAGAGCACTGAACRAGTTTGTGATCAGAACAGTCAGCATCTATTGCAATCAACAGAAGATTTATGTAGTATAAAATAACAATCTAGTCTGATTTTTCAGAAAGATGTGTTCTGGATCAACTTTGCAAAAATTGGTACTATATAAAATGGCTGTTTTCAGCCTGACTTATTTTGCTTAAGAATGAGGTTTTCAAACAATTTGCTATCTTAATTTTAGCAGTTTGACTCTTTTGTGTGCTAACAAAAAGAAATATGCAAATAAGCTACCACTTTGCTTTCTAGCAAAATATATTTCTGTGCAAACACTTGACTTTATATTGTACTTCAGAGTTCTGTCTTGTAATTAGAAGTTAAATCTGAATTCTATGGGTAGGTAGATGGCTTTTTTGGGACCAAAATTTCACGAAAGTTTTTTCAGTCACAAAGTTGGGATCTGTTGTGCTTTACCTTGCCAGTCAGGGGTGTTTGAGCATTTGGGATTAGCACTGACTCAATGGCAGAGGTTGTGTTTCCTAGTCTGGGAAGGTGGACAGGGACTTTCCATCTGACACATCTAAGTGCTTCAGTAGCTTGCTCAGTTGTGGCTACAGCATAGCGGCCAGAGCTGAAATCTGTGAAGTGAAAGGTGCCTAATTTTTCAAAGTAAACTTTGCCATAGCAATTTATTCAAGATGTAGTTCATATTGGAATTTAATTTTTCTTGTGATATTGGTGCCCAGCTCAATTATCTAGTTATGCTTATGTGTATTTTAAGAAGACTTGTCACTTCTAAGAACTTGTTCCTCAGTCTGTAGCCATACAAAATTCCAGTCAGTAAGAAAAAGAAGCTTCTCAGGACTGCATATTTTCTGATCTTAAATAACTTTGTTTTTTTTCTTCTGCTATACTCTGAAAAGAAAAACACGACAACAAAAAACCCCCCAAACAACAACCCAAATAAAAAAAAAAGCATCCAAAACCAACAATTATGCAAATATTTAAATCATACATTGGGATTAAAATATATCAAGCTGTGAAAGCTTGAGTTTTACATTTCCTTCTAACCTTAAATGTAACATTAACCTTTAAATGTYACATGATTTGATACCTATTTGTATTAACATATGGGAAACTGTGAATTTTTATTAAATGTAAGATTCTGGATGTTTGGGAACAGGTAATGCTTTCCTTGGATTTCATTGTGATGGGAAAGGTTTTCATTTTCTTGTGTGGCCTTTTTTCTCTTGTGTTTTGAAATATTGTCAACTGTGCAGCCCAATGGATGCTTAAAGTTAKGCTGTGGTAGGAGTTTTGCTAGGTCTCTGTTTTACCATGTTTATACTGAATGTAACTGTACCTTTTGTGATCATGAAAGTCTGCWTTGTGTGTTCTTTGCACCTTTTATTTTCTTTGTCTGTGGGAAAATGTGTAATTATCAATCCATACCTAGCAGAAAGAATATATTAAAACCTAAGAAGTGTAGTTTTAATTTTAAAATATTCTGGAAGCTTTATAGTTTGCTTTGAAAGAAAATATGWATATTATTCTCAAATCTTGCTCTTTAGTTTCAGCTGAGTACAAAACTGTAACTGTTCTTAATTGTTGCATGCGGAACAACAAATCCATAAGCTATAAGCTGACTCAACTGGGGTTTACATTAGAGACCACCAGCAAATGCAATTGTATGCTGTACACTTGATGAAAAGTACAATATATATCCTCTCAGTAAGGGTTCTTTATTATAAAAGGGCTAGGTATTGCTTGGGTATTAACTATACTGTACTAAAACCCATAAACACCTTTTTACACATAGAGTGCACACTTCAATGCAACAATCAAATGCTTTTCTATAAATAACAAACTTATGGAGAAAGAGGCCTTTGATTGCTTTCCAAGAATGCATTGAAACCTTAGAGGAACTTTATTTGATTCCAGGAGTTGAGTGCTAGTTCGTGTATATCAATTTCAGATCTCTCATAATTATTAAAAAATAAGCTTTTATTTTAATATTGGAATATGCATAGCTTACAAGTGGAGTTTATCATCCTCTGAAAAAATTAAGTATTTTTTAGGTACTGCTCTAAATGTTTTAATATTGTTAGTGCACTAGAAGTAGTTTTTTTCTTGAAATGTAATATACCTACTAAACACATGGCCAAAAGTAGCGCCCAATAAGGGGGTGAGGGTTGGAGGGGAACTTTTCTCTGGTGATTACTTGAAGTCGCTTCTGTGCTGAGCTTTGGGTGAAGCGTCAGACTTCCTTCCTACAAAGAATTACTGTGAAAAAAGCCCATTTTGTTTTATGCCTGGAACAGGTGACGCCTAAATGCTAAATGCGCATTTGGTTGAATGTTAGATGGGAGCTGCCCGTGACATCAATCACTTCATTTCATTGTCAGGCTGAGAAAACAGCAGTTGTTTTGTCTAAAGGTGGGACTGAGTTATGTGTGGCCTGACTGCACGGCAGATGGAATGTGGTTGCCTCTATGTATGAATAGTATCACCCAGCTATTAACGTACATGCTACAGATGGCAGCTCGCAGCCAMGTACATAAAGCTGAAAGCTACAGCAAAGGGCTGCAAGCCATGAAAAGCAGTTTGCCTGCTTTGCRCTACCCTATATATGCTCTTGGTGTTTATATGAATGAATGAATAAAAGGTGGCTAGCAATGATATGATTCTTTATAGGAATTCCTACTCATACCCAAATTCTAAAGCTAAACCAATTATTTCTTTAGAGATGTAGAAACCTCTTGCATAGTAAAATATAAAGTATTTATTTATCCTTGAGAGCTCACATTTTTGAAAGAGCGTCTGGTTTTCATTGAAAATGCATTTTTCCCAAACTATACATCTGGGAAGCTTGAGTCACAAGAAAGTTAGCAGCTTGCACGAAATGACAGCTTGCCTTAAATTAGGAGTCTTGATTTCATAGTCTGGTGGTTTGCTCTTGTTAGTCCATCACATTGTTTGCTTCTGACTTTGTAAAGAATGCAATTGAGAAATAAGTTATATTTTTTTGTCTCATATCCTTAATGGGTACCACTGGCTGGAATAACTAGTTTGACTAGCTGATTGTGTTTTATGAAAGCACACTGACTTCCATTTACTTTTGTTTGGCTACAGGGAAACCTTCATGGTTTTCCAGCAGTTTGATTTGGTGAGTGAAAGAAACATCAGTTTTTCTGCTTTATCCTTAAGGACTACCTTGGATGATGTGCGATTTCTGTTTTCTCAAGACTTCTTGGGTCCTTGCCTTAGTGGGTCAATAGTGAGAGAGGCTTTGGGGCATTTACAGCTGTATGACTACTTGTGAGCGTGCAGGTTTCCAAATGGCTTCAAGGTAACAATTATCTTCTTAAAAACACCTATAGGCAATAATTTTTAAGACCTAATTCCCCAGGGATACCAGATTCTGTTGTCAGAAACAGAATCAAGCTGTTTTCTTATAACGATAGTGATTTCATTCTAAATTCTTTCGTTATATGTTCTGTGACTTCACTTGCAAAGAGCTGACCGTGGTATTTGTTTCTGTACACTAATCCATTCCTGTGAGAATTGGGCTTTTTGAGGTTTTTGTAACTTCAGCAATTTTGCTAGGTATGTCACACTTGTTAAAGTGTTTGAATAGATGCCTCATTCGCAGAGAATTACAGTGGATTATCTTATGACTTTGGTCAAATAACTTCCTGTCTATCTCTTTCGTCTGTCTATCTTCTATAGTGAGATTCTAGACTCCTTCAAACATATTGAACTCATTCAGCCTCAGTTCTTGACTGGAACTTGTAATGGTTTGCTATACGAACTCCTCTAG
The DNA here is from genome assembly GCA_018881555.1 of Amblyornis subalaris. Lineage (NCBI taxonomy): Eukaryota > Metazoa > Chordata > Aves > Passeriformes > Ptilonorhynchidae > Amblyornis > Amblyornis subalaris. Next base: position 4,933,948 of record JACAXG010000027.1, on the reverse strand, counting down.
AGCCAGAAATCTGTTTGCAGGTCAGTGGACTTCTATGGAAAAACTTTCTTCCAAAGGCCATGCTAATTAAGGAGTGAACACCTGAATGTGCATTTGGTACCTGAAGTAATTTGAAAGCTATGGATGTGCTCTATGAACTATTTATAAAGAGGCAGCTGAGAAAAGCAAGTTTATTGTATAAGGGGCTTATATTCATTACCCTGAAGGACAATAAAAGAAATGTGAAAATCTAAAAGAAAATTGAAACTTCCTGGTTGATAGATGGATGTCCAAAATATGCCTTCATAAGATGATATATAGGGGAATAGGGAAAAAATATGTATTATTTCTCAAATGTCTCAGCCTTTAAAATAATGGGTTTAGTAAGCATAAATATATCTAGTCCTGATTGTTTCCTTGATAAATAAGTGTAATCACGAACACACGATAGAGATTACATTTTGTATATCTGAATTTAGCTTTTATATTTGTTCCTAATAATGACAAAAATTTTTGCTTTCCATGAGCTACCATAAACATGATTTGATGCAGTCAAGACAAGGAAGAGCTTTCTGATTTTTTCTGTCTTATGCTACTGTAAATATTTAATCAAGTTTTAAACATTAAAGAAGCACTTGGGCCTTCCTTGTACAGTTTTCCCAGCAGAGTTGTAGATCTTATTAAAATCATTTGTTATGTTGGTAGGGCACTTTTAAATGAATCAAACTTAATACCCTAGTTCTTCACCTTTGAAGGAATGGGTTCAAAGATCTAGCTCAGGTCGCAAGGTAAATTAGCTGGGTAACCCTAGCACAGCCCCTTGTGGATGGACAAACTGATCTCTGCTGTTCTTCCCCCAACCCCCAATAAAAAAGCAGTGTTTTCATCTTCACCCAGCATATAAAAAGACATTGGGTTTGCAAGTGACAGACATGTTTTGGCATTAAATATAATTCTGCAATTGTATGTTCTGTCCTAAGGATCCAGTTTTTATACAGGCTGTTTTCTAAACATAAACACACTTGAAAGTTTTGGAAATTCCTGTAAATAGTTATCCATGCTCTACTCATAACTTTATTTATTCAGATAGAATTCTGTCTCTATAGTGGATCACAAACCTATTCAGTACTCACATACCAGTAACTGTTGTGTTTAACAGAAGCTACTTGCCTTTCCTATGAGGCATCCTTTAAGCTTTTCAGTTCTTACAGTGGTTTCTCACAGAGTTGTGATCCCAGACTTTATTAGGGAGTTGTGATGTCAGCTTCAGTGCAAACATGATATTAATAAACTCTTTTGTTCTTTCTCTTCTCATACTTTGTTTTTCTCACAAAAATATCCAGATATTAGCTGAGAAGTTGTCTGACTTTCTTCCTACCAGCAGAAAAAAAATGAAGATTTGAAGCTTTTTCTTCTCTTACGATATTGAGGAACATTCCTCACTTGGAAACTAAATGGTAGATACAGACATTAGGGAAGATTCACACTAGTTAACATCACTGGGGAGTAAGTCAATATTTCTGTTCGTGGTCCACTAAATAAAACAATGCAACAGCCTCTGAAAATGATATTTTGAGATAAATATTAAGGATCATCCTGTTACTTTTGGTACTCTTATCCACAGTGCCCACCTGTCATCCTGAAACTTAAAAATTCATCGTAAGAAGTGGAACTTCTCTTTGCCGTTTTCACAGTGCTAAGTGCATGTGAGTTCTTGCCTATAGATTCTGCTGCAGTACTTGTTACAGTTTCTACTCATTTAAAGTTTTCTTTGTTCTAAAATGGCTGTAAAATAAGCTATCATAAATGTGAATTTGGATGGATTCTTGACCTTAGCACCTGGTCCTGGTCTCAGGGGAAAAATCATCTGGAGAGACTGTAGACATATGTGTAAAATTGAACCAATAACAGAAAATTAAACTGGTAGTATATTCATTTGTGGTTTATTTCTAGATTTGTTTGAAGTTCTTAATTTTATTTAGTTGATATAAAGACTTTTTTTTTTACTTTTCAACTGTGTAACTCTTGAAAGAATGCAGAAGAAATAATTGGCTGCTATCTTTTCAGTACTGTAAACTACAACAAGGTCTAATAATATTCACAGCTAATAAATAATGCAAGACTGGCAGGCTGTACAACCCTGTTTAACAGCAAAGACTTTGGGAAAGCACACAGAATCTTAAGTTCTTTCATTATTTTTGACATTGATTTGTCATTAAGAAAATATATTAGTTCAGGTTAAATTGATCTGAAACATCCATTAATATAGGTGATAGATTCCTTTTTTTGTTTCACTTCCTTGATATCTCAAATTAAGCAATGCAGAAAAAGCTAATTGTACTAAATATTTTTCTCTGATAAATTTTGTTCTGAAAATAGGGCTGGAGATCTATGGTGACAGGTAGATGCAAGTCTGTATTAGGCTTGCTGCTAATAAGGTCAGGTATAGTTGACATCATCCATCTATAAAATGGATTAAACATTACTTACCAAAATGTACCAGAATATATTCACAACTACATCTAGAGAATTAATGACCCCAAAGTGCACAGAGGTGCTTGGAGGGAAGGGGATATTTTTTCTCACCCTTTTTGATATCCCACATAGATTTCTTATACTGTTGCTTATCTATACAATTCATGGCTGTTAAAGCTATGTGTACTCCACATGGTTGAGAACCTGCAAACACTCTGATTTTAACAGTTGAAAGCAGTTTTGAAGCTCACCATTTTCACAGAGCAGATTTCTTTCTCAGTCCTTTCACTGAACTCCTGTTCTTCTCCTTACCTGCTTTACTCAAAAAACCAATTCAAACTAATTATGCTGATCTGGTTAAAGTACATGCTTAGCTTTTTCACAAGAGGATTCAAGTCTAACATTTCATATGCTTAGTTTTGTTCTTTGCAAAATGGTTATTATAGGGTTTTTTGCTCTTTTTAAACTATTGCCAAAGCTATACTAATTTACTTTGCTTCCCACAAGAAGTTGTCTCAAAGAAATGTCCCAGGAAGATGAGAGAGTAAATTTAGTGAGTCCTGTAAAATTAATGGTATTATAGTATTATATACAACTATGTCTATATGATCTCCAGCATGTCTGTATGTGAGGTATACATTTCTAAAAAGGAATTCTTTGAAAAAACCCGTTTCAGAGTCTTTTTTATGTAATTTACCTGCTCTGGGTTCAGTGCTTCAGTTAAAACCAGTTCCTTTTCACTCTACTGAGCTTACTGCATTCCAGAAGGTTCTAAGAAACAACAGTGAGGAAAAAAAAGCACCGTGTTTACAAATAACTTCCCCTAAAATCTACCTCAGTATCTATAACATAGAGGTGTATGTTTTGGACTGGGAGGATGGAGTGCTATATGTGACACTCTGGAGCATATTTAAGGAATTTTAGTAGGTCTTTGGTACTATGGAGGATATTTATGCAATGTCAAAATTCATAGATATTTCATTGTAATTTTTTAACATCTGGGTGCAAAAAACCCGGAAACTTTATAGTTCATATTTCATGTTCCTATTTCAAACTTATCAAAGGTGGAGATGATCCAGGTATGCCTATTCAGATTCCTCATACTTCTGCTAGGTATGTCATGGAAGCAGGAACACTCAGGAAATTTTTCTGACACATATCAACTGCAGTCACAGTAAGACTGAAAGTGTGGCATGCTATCCACTAATGCATAGCAACCTATCAACTTTGATTTTAAATTAAATTTTGTACCTGTAGGACTGTTTATGCATTACACATATGCTTAAGTGCCTCCCCAAACAAGTGGTTTTGATATTGCAAAGGTAGATAGGAAGTAACCTGTTACAGCAAGAAGAAAGAAGACAGAGAAAAGTGGTCTGTCAAAATAATGTATCTGTTTAATTTCCTATGGAAAAAATGTGCATAATTAGTTGAATTTTTGTTGGTATGCAAGGATACAGACATTTCTTTAGTGTTGGCTACACAGATGTTACTGTACTAGAGGTGATTTTTTTCCATTTTTGTGAAAGTGGGAAAGTGATCATATATCCTAATTATTTTTCTAGATAGTGTATAGAGGGCTTTTTTTGTGTTGGAGAATGTTTTTCAAGGTGTTAGGAAATATCTCTAAAAGCATCCATAGCACTGTTAAAGGTATGGAAAACATTTCCCAACATCAGCAAGCTTTCATAAAGATTTTTCAAGCACACTTTTGAAATGAAATAATTAAAATGCATCTCTCCATTCTGTAACAATTTCATTTTAAATCAAAGAATGTCGTATTGACACTTCATGATTTTTTTTAATAATCTACCATTTATAATGACCATGTTTAATTGCTCTAATTTAAAAAGACGCTATCTGATTGCCTGCATGCATGTAACAAAAAACGTAATTGTCTTGTGCAAACCACTGAATAGATTTAGGAATCTTCAATAACAAAATTACATTAATAGCATATGCTATTAAAGATGATTGATGGCAAAATTGGAAGCATACTGGTTTTACACCACACAAAAGACTATGGTGCTTTGAAGATGGTTCTGAGAGTGTCAACAACAGTACAAAGAAGAAAAACAGTGTAATACTCTAAGTTCCACTTGACTAAAAAAAAATTGATTTGGTAGTGGGGTAGATCAAATTTTATCTTACTTGGGATGACAATATTTCTCTACTTTTTTTGAATATCTCATGTCTTGTTGTATGTATTGTGTTTAAGTCTATTCAAGTATCTATTTTATCTCACAGAAGAATAGGAAGCTTAACTTATAGCCAAGTTTCAGAGACCGAAAAAAATCTCAGCTCCATATTATTTCTCAGTTGGTTTAATCCATCTTTTACTGCAATTCCTTCCGTGAACGTATAAGCAAGTGTGAGTTCCATTAATCAGTTTCCAATATTCTGACTTTTGAAAACCTGTTTCTATATTTAAAGGAAATCAAAACTGGATAAAAAAAATTAAGGTAAACTGATAAACATGACGTATTAAGTTAGTTTGAGAGTAGCTTCAGGTTTTATCGATAGCATGGTTATAATGTGAAAATTGCTAAAAATCCAAAGTTTTACAAGCACAATTTTAATACATATATTTTTTTCTATAAGGACATTAATATAAATTGTGTCTACCCTACTGAAGATTTACATTATGCTTCTGATTTTAATTTTGTTAATACCTTTTAAAATAGCAGATATTTTTCCACATCCTTCTGAGATTTACGGTTCAAGTTTTAAAGGGCACTTGAAATTCATCAGTTTTTGAAACATTAGCATGTTTCTTTTTACATTCATATCTAAAGTAATTCTTGCACACCATTACAATATGTAAACAGACATTTGCACTTTTTGTAAAATAATTGGAATTAATAATTCGATTTGCACTGATGGATACTTTCAGAAGCACGCATTTAGTGTTTCACCTTGGTTTTTGTCTAGTTTATTGCTTTATTACATTCTTATTTAGATAAATGCTTGATTATAATATTTGATTAAAAATAAAATATTTTGCATGTAATATTTGTGACTATGACACTTCTTTATCAGACTCAGGCTGCTGCAGTTCTCCATTTTAAGAGTGTCTTTGTCCAATCATGGTCAAAAAGAGCAAATATTCTTTGGTCCCAGTGAGTTGGATTCTTCGTTTCTTTGTGTTTTATTTTTGCATCTTATAACGTATTTACATGAAAGCTTAATAAAAACTATTTGACATGATTTGACTGATATTGTGACATCATTTATTTTGCATGTAGTTGATACAACCTGAAGAGAGTTTTCATCTGTAGTAGTTACTGCTGACAAAAATTTTTGTTTTCTTCAGAAAATTCAGAAAATTCTTTTGTACTGCAAAAGAATGGTGATCTTAAAGATGCACACAATCCTTTCAAGTTACCTACAGAGTTGTAGAAATATTTTAATACCTCATTAAAAGATTTAAAAATATTTTGAAATAGAGAATTTTTCATTTTCTGGCAAGCAGGTGGAGGGGTACTGCCTGCAGGACCCACTCTGTCAGCATGAAACCAGTCTCATAAATTTTTATTGAAATGAGCTCATTAGTTTTAATTTTTACCGGCTCTTTAGTAATTCAGGGAATAGTTTTCCATTTTTGAAAAGCAAACAATCAACTACTTAAATACATGCATTATTATGAGATGCGTGAGCTGGCCTTTCCAAGGAGAGTATTAAGCAAAAAGATATTGTTGATGTTTAGAGTCCTGGTTGGAGCATGGTTTCTGTGGTTAATCAGGACCCAGAACATTTAAGCACGTGTTTTGTCTCCAGTTGATTGGCTGTCCCCTTCCCCACCCTGCAAGGTATAAACTTCATTCAGGACATACCGAGCATCTCTCTTACCTATAATTAGCATTTCTCTGCATGTAACAGATTCAGTTACCAACTTCGAGGAAACAAACCTTCAGGTGGTGCAGTTCATTAAATGTGTAACTTTTCTCATACCTGCTCAGTACACAGCATTTTTTCACTCATATGGTGAGAAAAGTACTTTTATAATAGTAACTCGCTGACAACATTTGAAGTGAAAATTGCCAGAGTTCTTGATTTTTTACAGATTTCTGTGACTGATCATAATTTCCTTAGAATTCCAGAGACTCGTGTGAATCATGCCTACGGGATACATATGTTAGATGTTAACGACAAAATACTTCCCAGAAATCAAATGTAAGATTCTTAAAGATTTTGAAGTGCACCTACAAGATTGAATGATGAGATCCTTGCAGAACAGAACGAAGAAATAATTCATTTGAGAACTCAAATGTCAGAATTACTTTAGTAAAAAAAAAAAAAAATGTACTTTATCAAACAAAATAACAGTTACTGAATAAGTGTAAATAGTGTAAATCTATTTTAGGTGATGTGTGCTATGGAAATGCTTAATCACTAATGTACAGAACTAATGTCTGTAGGTGACATGTCCTTTCAGTAATTTATGTGGATAGAGCTATTGTACCCTATTAAACGCAGCTTGGATAATATATATAGATATTTATAAATGTAATGGCTACTAATCCGAAGAATGGCAGTATTAGGCGTTCATTTAAGTGCATCAGTGAAATGGTCTAATTTTATATGAGTACAGATAATTCCTATTGTATGTATCATTGCATTCCTCCCAGCCACAGACAATCACATCAACTCTGTTATAAATACCTTTATGAATTTCTTTGTCACAGTGTTCCAGTCTCCAATTAGTATTTCAGTGGTCTGTCCTATGCTTATATTTAGCATCTTTTTTTTTCTTTAACCTAGCATTCAGTATAATGCATTCAGTGTAGGCTTTTAAACTTTCAACCAGACCATTGAAATTAAAAAGAAAAAAAATCCCCTAGTAAAAGATGCATTCATATACGTATGTAAAATTAGATTTTATGATACTGACAATTTGTGTATTATGTTAGACTTTAAAGTAGGTCTGGTCCTTACCCAGGGCTATATTGCTGCCCTTAATCATGCTATGTTGGATTTTTTTCCACAAGTGAACTAATTAAAATCAATACACAAAAGAATTTACCTCATTAGTAAGAGTGGTGGAATAGGGCTCTGCCTTGTTATTCAAGCCTGAGTATTTAACAGACTCACGAGATCTGACTGTGCTGTGCTCCTGGTGCACTCCAAGCAGTGCTGGGAGAGACAGCAGGGCTGTATTGAGCTGATTTGTCACTACTTACAATAAAAGAAGAAAATATGATGTCAAGGATATTACAGTCACTTTAAAATGCACATTTAAAATCACTTTAAAATGTTTCCTGACTCCAACAAAACTCTTAATACACAGAACTATAAATTTCTTGTTTGAACATTCTTGCATAAGTTTTATGTATGCTTAAGAATGTATTAAGATAAACTGTCAAAGATTAAGAGAATTTAAATATAGATGCAGTAGAAAACTTCAGAAAACATCTGTAAGCTTGACAAAATGACACAGTTAAGATTTTCAAAACTTACCAGTCACTTTGGTTGTACTTGTATTTGCAAATAGAGTTACATTATCCTAAATTTTGCAAAAATTATCAGCATGCTGTTCAAGTCCATTCAAAAATGCCTCCAAGATTTGTTAAGTTAAAGTGCTTAAGTGGGGGTTGAGGTCTGGTTTCTTTAATTTATTTTTTTTCATGTATAAAAGTAGTCTACTGGTCAGAAAACACACCCAAATTGATGTTTATTCCCTGTAATATGAACAATTAGGGTATCAGTGTTCACAAGTCTCTGTTGGCTGGGAGAAGTAAAATTTCAGATATACTGATTATATTTAACAGAAATTCTACAATACTAATATCTTGGAATTTCTCAATTCCAGGGGAGAAAAGATACATGGTTAATCTAAACTTCTGCTAACTTTCAATTATTTCAGTGAATTACGAACCAAGTAAGACTTTGTAATGATTGCTTAAGCCATGCAGTCATTAAAAAGATTAAGGCGATATTTGTACACTTTTTAAAAATTCATGCTAATATGGTTATGGATATCTAATTTACTGGATATGTATGGGTTGTGATATGCTGTTACCTTTCACCTGGAGTAGTCTTTTTTCAGACAACCAACTGTTCAACAATGAAAATGTGATGGTTTTGTTACCTAGGTTAAGGACACAAGTGAAGTGTTTTAGTTCTCTGTCTCCAGCATTGGCATTCTGAATGGATACAGAAGAGAAAGTTATTTGAATAGGTGTGTAATTGCCATGTGTTCTTCGTGTTTAAATCAAAGCTCCAAAACCAGTTTCAAATCACATCAATTCATTGCCAACCTACTTTCTTAATGAATAAATTCCATGATCTTTTCTTCTGTTTTTAATATTCTCATGACGAGAAGCATCTGTAGCTTGCTTGCTACTATGAATTGTTAAACTTGGTTAGGTGTCACGGGAATAGTAATTGCTACTAAAAAGTTGGATCAAATTTTAAGGCCACTAGTAATATCTGGATTTTTTTTTTTACTGGCCATGCTTAGAAGACTTGAACTAAATTAAGAACAGCAATCCAATACTTATGTTTCTGCAGAAAAGATAAAGTAACACTGATTTTAATTTCTTATGCAGAAAAGATTACTGCTTTTTTGTGCTCAAGTACTATAGGATTAGGTTACAAATCACAAAGTCATTCATTTTCCTAATAGGTTCATAATTTCCCTAAAATGTTTTGTGAAAATTCTCTCACGTGATTCCTTCACAACCTTTCCCCACCCATTCCCTCAAATTTCTGGCACAATTAAAAGACTCTGTCAGATAAATTCTTTGAATGCAGTGTATAGGTAGATATGCTAAATTACTTTAAATTAATAATTGCTTCTACCAGAACTCAGGTTAAAAATATTTCCAAAGAAAATTAATAATAGAAGAAAATAAATAAAACTGGTGGGGGAAAAAAAAGTTCAAAGCCAAGCGATCTACAACGAAAGATAAAATGATCAACCTTCATGCAAAGATATACAACACTTGTCTCCAATATGAGGTAATATACCTTTAGATCCTGTTTCCTATTTCTCCTGAAATAAATGCTGTGTGTCATTTGCTAGTGCAAGAGGTAGTTAAAGGCCCCCTATAGTTCTGATTAATTTTTCAAAACTTTTGTTGCTTGATTTCATCAAAGTCTTATTTTTTTATTTCACTACTCTTAAATTAAGTGCACACCAAATTTGTCCATAAAAGCATCGATGAAGGACTTCCAAACAAGTTTATTCTACTCTGAAACGAGCCAAAGTACTCCTGTACATTTTTTCTTACTCTTCAAATAAAAGGAGCCATATTGGTTAAGGTTACATCCTTGAGTGATTCATAGATCTTCCTTTTTTCTTTTTCTTTTCATTTTGTACTTTGAACAGACATTTAAGAACAATGTAAATAGTGTATTCAGAAGTTTAGAATGTGAGAATAATAAAAGTGTTATCTGAATGTATTAGAGGAAGCCAACAAGGTATAATGAACTTTTGTCATGGCCTATCAGGAAGATTAGTCTTTCAAATAAAAAAGATACTTCTAGTAGAAATCTTGTGCAATTAAGTTAGGTGGTCAAAATTATGTAGGAGATCAAAACTTATGAAGAGGTTTTCTTTCTTAGAAATGTGAGACTTTTGTAGGTATGTAATAGAGGCAGTGGCAGCTCCCTTGAGAAATTTGCGTGAACTTCTGAGTCTGTTTTACTGGAGCACTGATAAGTCTCCGTCTGTAGCATTCTTTTAAAGGACCTTAATATATTTAAACCGTCTCATGACTGTTCTACTTGTTTCTAGATTTGTACATGTGTCTGTAGGATGTAATTGTTGGGATTGTGAGACAGCAGTTTAAAATCTGTTTTCGGTTTCAATAGCAGCTACTGCCTTCAAGGGACTTCTGAAAATGCTCAGAAGTATTCAGATTATTTCAGCATTTGTGCATGTCAACTATAGTCCTGGATTGGGAGACGATGCAATGGTAGGTTTCTGTGGCTGACTTATCTTGAAATGTGGCTGCTGTACTGCATCTGTATTCCCTCTGCATGGAAAAATATTTCTTATACATGGTGCAGTCCTAAATCACCCTGGGTGCAGCTATAAAAAAACCCACAAAACAAGTGGTGCATTTCCCACAGTATCTCTCCTACACACACACACACACAGAACAAAAAAAAAAAAAAGGAAAGATTTTGAACATCTTTGTGACTGTAAAACTGTTGAACACCTTATAGTTGTGGAAAAAATACCAGAAAGGAACAAGCTCATTTCACACCTCCTTTAAGCAGATATATGGAAAAGTCATGAGCGATTTGTGAATGTGATCACTGTTGATTAAAACTGGGGTCATAGAGTAAAAGAAGAAATTAAATCTTTAGTGTACCTGTTATTTGGCTCACAGGTACATCTCAAATGTTAAGAAAAATAGTGCAACTGTTGGTGCTCTGATCAAAGCAGATTCAAAAACATAGGGAGCTACGAGAAATACATATGCTTAAATAGTCTGCAGAGTTGTTTAACTGAATAAATCCAACACAGTTTCATTGCATTAAAGACCAGCTGTTAGGCACAGTCAGGATGCCAATATAAAGTCAACATATGTAATCTTGGCCAAGTTGAGTTTTTTCCCCCCTCAAAAAGGATATTTGTGCCAAGAGCATATGCTGCAAAAGGACTAAAGCACAGTCCCATTACCACTGCAGGGTACATAATTACATAAATTTACCTAAATATGGAAAAATTGTAACAAATAGGGGAGACTTGGCAGATATTTTGGTTTCACATTTGGTATTTGGCATAACACAGTGTCCTGTTTAATTCCCATTGCTGCTACTTAGTGTTTCCTTTAATTGTGGAGCACATGGCAGCTCTTATTCTATTTAATTTTCTCATAGCGGCTCTCACATTTTGGCTACAACCATGTAACATGAAAAAGCACGTAAGTATAGATTATACTGTACTACAGCCTGAGGGTATAGCACATAAAAATAGTAATTTCTCATGCATAAAAGCTTCTTGAATATAGAAGTTAAACACTATTTTAGAAAACAAGTACAAGACACAATGCATTTGTATGCACGTATTGAGAAGTTTTAGTGTCCCAGAGCGGTAGAGGGAAGAAAGAAGGAAGAAGGTCTATTCCAAACCTCAGCTAGTAGCTTTTGGTCTATTTGGCATCCTTTTGCATTTGTAGTCTGGGCAGTAACATTGCTTTCCTCCTCCACAACAAATCCCTCATTCCTGTTGTGTACTACACATGGCTTCCGTGTTAAGGAAAATCCTAAAACGTCTAAGATTTTCAGTGGCCCTGAGGATAGGTCCGGGGATCTGGTATACATTTAAAGCAGAAAATTAAATATGCAGATCAGTACTATGTGAATTTAAAACATGCATGGTTACAAAGTGAGTTGTTTGTTTGTTTTGATTGAAAGGACTACTCTATACATATATTTTGCATATTGCATTAAGAATGTTTTTATTTTTCTTCCCAAGTTCTCGGAGGTCTTATAAACATTACATCTTAGTGTTTGATACACAAATGGTCTTATGCCAAGTGGCTACCTCATTTTATTTTTTTCTTCTTCGATCTCCATATATATCTCCAGGCACTCCAAGAGTAAAGTTGTGCTGTAGTGCTTATGGGGATATAGCATGAGAGTCTTTATTCTCAGCTGTAGGGCTATATGAGCCCTGTTGCTGTGTTACCATTTTACTGATCTGTTTTTAAAGTAATTTTAAACTGTTGGGAACAATTTTATGCCCCTTTAGTTGCATGGATGATGATACAAGCTCCAAAGCAATCCAGTAATAAAGTTTGTTAATATTATTCAAAATAGGCTGCACTGCAGCTTGGGGAGAGTTTGTTTTTGTGTTTTATCTATTGTGTTTTAGAAATTATAATGCTTGATCAATGCACTCTTGCATTGCAAAGTACCAGAAAGCCATAGAATAGAAAATGTTGCCATATATTTAAACTTTCTCTGTTTGTACTAATCTGAGCATTTAAAAGGCAAAAAGTTGACAGACCTCAGCAATAGTTTCATATATTAGACTTCATCTGTTCACCCATGAGGAGGACAGCAAGAGGCTGCAATGGTATATGATTGCACTGCTCCTGAAATTAATGTCCAGTGGGCCCATTTTATACAATTCCTTGAAAGAATGAATGTAAAATGAGGATAATAATAGAATAATTATGACATCTGTTACTCCAGCACCTCTTAGTGGGAAATTAACTGAGTAAATCGCAGGCTCAAAGATGTGTTAACACTTCAGTAGCAAATATAGCTGAAATATGGGATGGGGGAAGGGTAATGGCAATGAAATTGAGCTCTCAGATAATCATTTGACACACAGGTAATTGAGCAGTATCCAGTGTGCTGATGAACACTTGTAAGGAAATGTATTCATTGCTATGTGAGCCTTTTTTTGCAGAATTTCTTTTTCTGATGGCTGTTCAGAATCTGCAGTCTCAAATTAAGGATAATTGTAAAATTAAAGAATTTTTTTTTTTAGTTGCAGAATAATTCTCTAATGTGATGTCACAATATTGGTAAATGGAAAAATAATCTCATGACAGTTTCATCTTGGAAATAACTTGTAGGATTGCATAAGCAATCACCTTAACTTTGAGGTGACTTGTCAAAGTGGAGTTCTTGTGAGTTAAAAAAATACCAGTCAAGCTCCCTGTGTACTATGGCAGCTTGATCCATAAAGAGCAAAAGATTCTTTTATTACTTTGTTATTTTTCTCTAAATAACTTGTAGTCATATTTATGGTTTTAATTGGAGAATGTCTGCATACTTACCTTTTCAGAGTGTAAGAGTGGCTATCAGAAATATGAAGGAATATGTAATCTGTGAAAAAACAGTAAACCTCATTAAGAAAGGTTATTGCACCTATAGCTTCTTCTCTCAGCGCTCATTGATTAGAGATTAAACATTATCCTTTGTTCTATTCAGATTGGGATTTTTAATTAGGATGTCATTATTACACAGATATACTAAACGCTAAATTGATTTTCGAGACCTTTTGAAATAATGGCACTACTTCTGCAAAATGAAAATCATAATAGATTATTGACTTATGCTTGGCTTTTGGTTCAAGGGCACATCTCCAATGTCAACATTTTCAATATTTTTAGTTTCATGCAAAGAGACACTCATAATTAGGCTTATATTAAAAGTTTGTGCCTATTGACTCATATTTTATTAATGACAATACTATAGCATTGATTGTCCTTGATTTATAATAGCAAGCAATGATGCCTGTTGCTGACGTGTAAACACAACAGAAATTTTCAACTTGATTATTTTATTTAAGATTTTGAATTCCTGCAAGAACTATTATGAGAGCTATTGGCATTTTAAAGCAGATATTTCCTTCAGTTGGAAGTTGCTTTTAGATGGAGAAATTCTTTTTTCTGTACAGAATTTATCGGGTGCTTGGGTTTTATAATGGGTGTTTAAAGAAACTTTCAGGATAGACTTTCAAAATTAGAAATGTAGCATTTCAAAGCAGGCAAATACTTTTGTGTATTGCCGCCTATTTACTTAAATTTGGCTGAAATATAGCTTGAATTCTACTTTCATGAGCAGACCCATTCAGCCTCTGTTTTTCCACAGACTTTGAAACGAGCTCTTCTGTTTTGTTAAAATCTTTTAAAATCTAGCATTCATGATACCTTTTGTTTGTAGATAGACTGCAAATACAAAGACCGCAATCATTTCAGAATATCTTCAAAAGTCCAGTTTAACAATTGCCAAAAGTCTGAAGGACTTGAGTGGGATCTGGAAGGGGAAAATGATACCTGGGATTTTCCCTTTTTTATTTTTTTTTTAACTAATCCATATGAATTTTTTTAAAAAAAATTAAATTAGAGCAGGGAAAAACTTTACATTCTTTCTTTTTTTTCCGTATTATTTAGAATCAGAGAATCGCTTTTAGAGAGCAAATCCTTTCTAGCAGTGTTTGCCTTGTCTAACACACTAATCAAGTTGTATTCCTTATGTATGAGGGAGTCAGCAGAACCAGTGAAGATCAGAAGTTGTAGGGGTAGTAAGCATTACAGAGGAGGAGGGTAGTTGAGAGCAAAAGTTCTGACATACTCGGAGCATGATGTTATGGTATAAAAGAACCCAGTCCTTTACAGAAGCTGTATTCTATAGTCCTTATTTTAATTACAGTGTACTAAAGTAAAATGATAGTCTAGAAAACACTGGAGAGTTTTATTTTTATTAAGCACTTAGCAAAAAGCATAATTTTTATTGGTAGTAATTTAATATGTGATGTGTTTCTCATGATTCAAGTACCAACAAATGTAGGATGTGCATTTCAGGATTTATGATAACTTTAAGTGTAGTGGCTAAATATTCTTGAATAAATCCATTGCATTGTGGGATGGATTAAATTTGGTTTAGACATAGGACTTTTAGTAAAGTTGCCTATCTACTTATTCTTTCACAACACTCGTGTTTTTAAGCAACTTCATCATTTATTCATCCCAAAATAATTACGAGAGCAGAAAACAGTTCTTTGCAAGTTTGTCAATGCATCTCCCTATTTGGTAATGGGAGTTGATGTGATTACAAGAAGCAAAAATGGAAAAGATCGTAAAATACACACCACAGAATCCCAAACTAAAGTGAGTGCACTGTTATTAATATTACTAATGTTACATTAGTTTACGAACGTTACTAATATTCATCTAAAAGGAAATTTTCATGCTCATTTGTTGTCACAGCATATTCTTTGCAGCATTATTATGTCTAATCTTCATAATTGGTGACTAACATGACAGGGACTATCCCACAGCAGTGGAATTTCTCTGAAATTAGAACACATGAAGTCAATATTACTTCATTTGCTGGCAAATAAAGGCCTATATTACCTTTCTTCAGATTAAACCAATCTCTTCAGTTGCATAACTGCAAGCAATTTGGAGGGTAGATTGTTCTATTTCTTCTAGTTCTAGAAGAAGATGACTGCCTGAGGAATTTATGGACTTTCAAGCTTCTTGCTATCACAATTATTAATTTATTAATTTTTATTATTATGCAAGTACACAAAATATGTCTATCTGAATATAGACAGATATATCTATATAAGATACAGGTTTTCCTCAAAATAAGTATGTACAGCATAGTATTTTAACACCCACAACTCTGACTAATTTAGCAATGATCCTGTGCAGCATGTTCATGGCTTTTGCTTTTTTATAATTATGTTGTGCACATATAAAACTACAGAATGGGAGAGTACTGATACCACAGTTGATGTATTTTTGTATACAGAGGCCTCAAGAGGAGATAAAACAGGTATTTTAGAAGGTTCTGATGGGGAAACTTCCGTAGTTCTGTACTGGATGATAGACATCTCTTGTTTTAAGGATATACACAGGGTGGAGACTAACATAATTCAAGGAATATTTGCAAAGGTACCACTAATAATAAAAATTAAAGGATGCAATAATTCTTCACATGCTGTAAATCTAATCATATATACATACAATAAAAACTTCCTGAATAATATATCAGTTTTATTCAAAGTAATATTATGTTATTGCATTTTAGAAGGACGCCTTGGCAGAACACATCAACTAGTTAGAACATTTCAACTATTCTACAGGGACAAAAAATTTGGAAGACCCAAACCAAACAAAACCTTTCATAGGTGAGTCTTCAATTTTTATAATTGCTGAGATTTAAAGAGTGAGGTGCAGCTTCACAGAGAATTATGAGACATTATTGGTATATTAAAAGGTTTTGTGGAAATTTTTTAATTAGTCATTATAAAGAAATTCTTTTTCTCAACTTTTTCATCAATTTATTTGCAACTGTAGTTGTTCAATGAATATAATGGCAGAAATTAATTCGGCTTTTGTCAAGGAACACAAAAAGGGAGGTTTATTCTATCAAATACAGATTTAGGTGCACCATCTTTAGTTGAACAAGTATAGAAGTGTAAGTACTGAGGTCTGTTTGCTACGTTTGTTTTTTCTTTTTACAACATTGGATGAGGTTTATACACCTGAATGCAAAGTCCATTGTCCACCAATGTGTCCAGAGCGTATGAATTACAAGCTCATGTTCAGATGTTCTGACTCAACAGGCATGAAATATTATGTTAAGATTTATATTTTAGAAAGCTGTTACAGATTATTTTAGGAACTTGGGGACAGCTAGAGGAGTTGTTGGAACAACCCTCCAAAAAACGTATCACTGTAGGTGTCCTAAATGTGTATGCGGTTTACTGAGATCTAACTTGTTTGACCTTTTTTTGTAGGCAGATACATAGGTGAGAGAAAGCATTATTATTGTATTTTATATTATATATTTATTTATATATTATTATATATTTGCATTATTGTGAATCATGAAAGGTCAAATTTTGAAATATGGCAATGCACCCACAAGAGAGAAAATCACAGCCTCACAGTCTAAATGTGCAATTTCCGGGAAAGTGTGAGCAAACCATACTGTTCTGCAAAGCAATGAAGAACAGGAAAAAAGTTATGCTTAATCTACTAAATAGCTTAAATATTAATAAGTTTTCACTTCTCAGTATTGGTTGTCCAACTCAAAGTATTTTTACCTAAAATAAGAGGGGATTTTAACATAAAATTCCTTAGAATACTCTAATATTTTTTTTTTTAATTAGCATTTTTTAATCCCAGTAGATGCCTTGGTACACATCTTCAATGTATTTAGATGTATGACTCCTGCCTATGGGTCTTACTTGCAATCACATGTGTCTGCTTCTGTTTTCTTAAATAGTTCCGTTCATACCCACACAAAATAGCTTCTCAAAGTCTGCCTTAATGGGAGTTTGTAGGCACTTAGTGGGAGTTAAGTATCAAAATACTTGTATGCCGTCTACACAAAGTCTTAAAATCTTTAACAAGATCTTAAACAGGAAGATGGAGCCTCCCTTTGAGGCAAATTAATTTATTTTTTTGTGTGTGTGTTAACAAATAGAATGTTAATTTTTTCCTCACATTGAAATAAGTGAAATCCAAAAAATGGAAAAATAAAACTGCATCAGTTCTATTTTAATAAAAGCAAAAAGGATATATCACATTTTGGTTCCCCAAAGCCTTTAGTAACATGTTTCTGCAATGTGCTGTATATTGATAAAAGGGGTTTTTGGATCAGCATAAAAATATATGAGTATAGAGAGCTACCTGCAGGGTAGGACTCTTAAATCATTTGAAGTAAGATACTTACTATGGGGACTTCTGTCAAGAACCCATGATTAAAGAAAAGAGTGTAAAATTCAAATTCATATCTTGGTGAAGATATAAGAAAATGTTCAGGAAGTCAATTTTGCTAGAACTAGTTTTAAGTACTTGGAACAGGAAGCCATTTAGCACGGACGTTAGATCTTTCTAATGACTGCCTAACTGGAAACAGGCTATCTTAATTCTCAGCCCCAAGCAAGTACAAATGGCCCTGCTTCCAGACTTCATTGCAATATTTATTGCGATTTGAATGGAAGACTTTTGACACCGTAGTCATAAAAATTACAGGGGACCACTTATCTGTGTTTGATATGAGACAGAGCGTAGACCTGGAAGTTCCAGTCTCCAGCAGGCTTTAACATTACTCTTTAATGGTCTTGATGGCCAAAGACCTCTCCAATTCAAAAGGTAGTGGTGGTCCAGTACATTTCCTTCAAATATGTGTTTTCCTCTCTTCTGAAGAAAACAGCATGTGTATTGTTCCTATTGATGGCTAGAGACACACGTTTAAGCATAACTAAGCAGGTAGTGAGTAGAGTTTGTGATTTCACTTTAAAAACATTCCTGTAGTACTTATTACATGATTTGTTATTTAGTCCTGCAAAACATTACTAACTAATACACCACGTTCTAAAACCCAGAATTACAATTGTTCTTTTCTTAGCTTTAGAGGTTGCTAAATTTGTACTGTCTTTAGACATTGCCATAATACTTTCTGTTGTATTAACACTTCTCAGGTAGCTTGTCTACAATGCCATCTATACTGCAAATTCTCAAAGATTTTTACAAAGTAAATAGTTTCATTAAATGTTCATAGGAATATTTTCATATCTTAATTTTTTTCATATTTATAAATGTATACCAGGCCTTTCATGAAGTAATGTATAAAATGAAGACATTGTAGTTCAGTATACTTGTCATTTCTCATCATCAGTTCAAATGATGATTTTGTTGTTAAAATTCACTTGTGTGAGAATTAGGACAGCTGTGTGTCATTTAAACTATAAAATAAGTTACTTGCTTTAGCCTATTGCATATAGGGTGTGCATATAGCCTATTTCAAGCTGGGTTTACACTAAGAATAGAGGTGGTATCTGCTCAACAATTTACAGCCATCAGTGTTTAAAATCTTAAAAAGAGGAAGGCTGCTCTAAGCAGTCTGTTGTCTGCTGCTTTAGGCTATTCCTTTGGGCTGGTTTGGACTAATTGTCACATTGCCCTTAAAACCACAACCTAGTAGTTCTGGTAGTCTTTCTATGAAGCAGAGGGAGAAATCCCTTTTATTGGAGTAGATCAAAAGCAACAAACTTTTAATCAACTATAATATAAGCAGTGAAAACAAACAAATATGATAATGAAAAGAAATTAATTAGATTTCTTTTTGTTTTGTTTTCTCTCATATCTTCCTACATCTCTCCATTACTCCATGTCTTTCAGATAAAGACTTTAAGAAGATGTTCCTTATAACTAGGCACCCACTAATGTTCTACATGAGTTAATCAGGGAGTAATCATCCAATTAATCATGGAGAAATGTTTTGCATAAGCGACCCAACCCTAAAAGCCATATACATACTGTTCATGTATGAATTCAAATTAATGTTTTTCATTATTAAGATGACCTGTATTAATAACTGCAAACTTGGTGAAGAGCAGATGTGATCAATTTCTAGTTTAAGGCTGTAAATCACAAGTATATATTCCACATATGCATAGGACAATAAATATTTATTCTCTTAGACAAATAGCTGCTAAATAGCAGAGCTAGAACACTATGACTACTGGGGTGGTAAGGTTAAAAGTTTAAAGTTAAATTTTTTTACTGTGTCACATCACAAAGTTTGGAGTTATCAGACTTGGTATTTGACATTGATCCATCTCAGATTTATCCAAATATGTCTCATGCCAATCAATAGCACAGTAACTGTATTTAGGTAATTGAACAATAGAAAGCAAATTATTTCATAGTGCATCTCTGAAGGGAATCCCTTGCTGTTTGTTTAGTCAAATTCCTGAGTTAAGTC
This sequence comes from Amblyornis subalaris, assembly GCA_018881555.1. Classification (NCBI taxonomy): domain Eukaryota; kingdom Metazoa; phylum Chordata; class Aves; order Passeriformes; family Ptilonorhynchidae; genus Amblyornis; species Amblyornis subalaris. Next base: position 4,914,295 of record JACAXG010000027.1, on the reverse strand, counting down.
TCATCTTAAAAACAAACTAGCTAGGCAGTTGATATTATGTAAACTAGGCCTAGTCTCTATTCCATAAGCATCTTTGGGAGCTTGTTATGCTTCATTTATACTCTAAATTTGATGTTTACATATCCCAAATGTGCTGTTTTGCTGTTTCTGATTTTTGAAGCTACCACAAATGCCTTAACCTTACTTACCAAGTATTTTATTTAGTCACTAAAGCTGAATTTTATTTCTGAATATAAGCAGTTCTTATGTAGTGTTTTCTTTTAACAGAACTCAGACTGCTCTACAAAGAAAAGTACGTGTTCTTCCTCCTTCCTTGTGGAGCAACTGAGGGGAGAGGAAGTGGTATTAAAGGAATTTGGGAGTAGAGCTGAGATCTAATTAATTCACATAGTTAAATTAGGAACTTAGAAACACTGTAGGAAGTTTAATTAGTGGCAAGAAATGCTCTTTAAAGTAGGCAAAAACAAGGTGACTATTTCAACCGAGTTAAACATACTTACAATGCTTTTGATAGATCCAGTGCATGGCATCAATTGTCGGCAAGCTCTGGAATTTTTGATATTTAAATAAAGAGTCTAAGTGCAATTTATAGTTTTAGTAGGAAATAGGGTCACATAGTATCCCAAGTAGAGAATCATGTTGTTCAGAAATAGGCAGTAAAGGTAACAATGCAGTTTTCCTTGAAATAAATCCACTAATTTGGTTTGACTGGGATTTTAAAAATTAATATTCAGATTGTTTTGGACTGGTCTGCCCATTCTTCTTTCCTCTAGTGTGAGTTGGAGAAGCATTCAAGAGTTTGTCACTAAAAAAATATTTTCGTCAAGTTAATTAACAATTAATGTCCACGTTTTATCCCATTGCCCATGACTGTTATTACAGTCAGCAACAGGACTGTTATATTTACTTGCTCCAACATTATATTTACTTGCTCCAAGATGCCTTTTACTTAATTGGTCAGTAGGATTAAAAACATTCTTATGTCGTGAATGCATTTAATAGCCTCACACCTCACTTTCCATAAAGCTGTTCTATTCCTGTTCTGCATCCTTTTAAAGCGCTCACCCAGCAGTTTACTGATGTAACCAATTAGACTACAAAAGAGGTGAGATTTCAGAAGCTGTTTGAGAATTACTGGCCCCTTTCAGGTCTACAGCAAAGGAAGCTTATTTACAATTTTAATTATTATTACTTTTATATGTTGTTTAAAAGTTTAGTTAAAATAACTTTCATTTGCAGTAATTTATTTCAAAATGAGAGTTTAAGTGGAACTCGGGATGCACACAGGTGTTTTGCCAAGACTTTTTAAACCTGAATTTCATTCAAACAAGCATTTGTCTTAAAACACTAAATAAATATGTAGATTCTCTCTCTCACTAGTATCTTCTGTCTAGGAAGATATTTTGTTCATGAAATAGTCAGTTGGATGACACATCTAGGCCAGAATTGTTTATTTCCAGTAATAATTTTAGGTTTTTTCCTTTGTGATATTGATTACTGATTATCAACTTCTTGAAATAAATGTGCATGTCATGTTAAAACCTTTCAGGGTGTCTTTAAGCTATATCATATTTTTAAATGTACTAAGGTAGCAGAATGTAGTATCAATGTCACCCCTAACAAGTGAGCGAGGGAAACTCCTTTCCCTAAAAGCTGCAGTTTCTTCTCTCTAGGCTTTGTGTTTATGAGAGGTTTTGCCTGTGACTAGTTCAGTCCCTTTCTTGAATTTTAGTGGTAAAGTGCTGTTTTCTAGAATAAGCATTACAATACTGTTTATAATAAATGGCCAGGTAAGGGGCAGGGCAAAACCATCACAGTGCTTGTGTGTCTGCTGAGATTCAGGTCTTACCATGTACCTTTCTTTAGGTACATTTATCATTAAATTGTCTAATCATCCATATAAATTAGATTTTCTCAGAGATTTTTAGTAACATATTTTAGTATATTTTTAGTAACATATTTCCCTCCAAACTTTGCTATGCACAGCTTTGAGATACATTTTAGTTTTGCAATAAGAGACCTTTACTTTGCTAAAACAGGAAAAAAAAATCTGGGAAAAATATCTCATATATACAAATACCAGCAGAAATTATTTAATAGCCATGTTTTCCCCTTGTTGCTTGTGTTGAAAATAAAACCTTAGTATTAATTGCACTTAAGCTGACTCTAGGATTATATTCCAGAAGAATTTTAAGGACTAACAGAAATAAAGATCTTTTCTAATAGCCTGGGAAAGTAAAGGCAATGCAGGTGATCGAGTGATCACATTTCACCAATTCATTAAAACTATTGAATATTGTACCGTGAAGAAAATTGTTTTCTCTAGACAGAATTTTGAATGAAATATGAACATTCAATTTTGTGTGCAAACAAATGAACCTGATATACTCCAAGTTATGTAATCTACACTTTCTTACCTTCTACTTATTCATAGAAGGTCATTGATTCACAAGGCGGATAAAATCAGGTGGTTTCATGCTGCAACAGGCTGTTTATTTGTTTAATTTTAACTGTCAAATCCAATAAAAAATTTATAAAGTTTCATTAATAAAAGTAGGCCATAAAGGGTACCTTGTTATAGTCAGATGTTCAAAAAGATTCTGATTTCTAAGCACACAGCTGCCTGTCCTACTCTGCCTGCAGCAGTTGTTATCGCCCATGCAGCCTTCTGGCAGTATGGACAATATCAAAGGCATCCTCTTAGTTTAATTTTGCATAGCTGACATTGTGTTAATTACAAATTTTGTGTTCAGCAAGATTAAAACCGGGATTTTAGTAGTAATAGTTGCGGAGCACAGACTCAGAATAAACTACAGGCAGAATTACATAATCGATTACGTATTTTGGTTCTAACCAATATCAAGTCTGTGTCCATGGGACAGGGTGAAAACAACTGGAATCTTAGCAAGAATTTTGAAAATATATGTGTTTGTAAAAGGTGCTGGTTTGGGTGTGTACAAGATGTGCAACACTTTGCTGATGTCTAAGAGGACTCTTATCTGTCTCCTGTCTGCAGAATTGTGTCCTTTGGTGAGCTGGCCCTAAGCATAGCCATCTTTTCAATGCTTCTGCTTATATACCAGGGACTYGAACATTCTCTGTCTCTTCTCCAGGTCTGCCCTTCTTCTGCTGTACCTTCTACCAAATACAGTTGTGTGAAGTCCAGTAATATTTCAGCTATCAATTTAACTGATGTCCTGCATTAACAAAAATTGCCATTTAATGGGCTGAYGCTGTAGAGAGTCTCTTTGCTTACTCCCAGTTTCTGAAGTGTGTCTTCAAAGTTACCCTGACAGGTTCTAAGAATCTGGCTTGTGTTTTATAAAGTTTGTTGTTATCGTCATTGTCTTTTTTTTTATTTTATTTAAACTTCTCTGATTTGGTGAAGGGCAGTGTTCAGACAGGATGTTGTGTCTGGCTGATATGGATTATGATCCTTGTTGTGATCTAGATTAGTAAAGCAGTTTCCATATTGAGATATTAAGAAGGTATTKTCCACTGTGTGCCATGAATCATATTTTTCCCATCAGATCTGTATCAAGATTCATATCATTTTGTGTTATTCCTGTCAGTTGTCARTTTTAGGTGTCTCTAAGCTTGTGTTTGGAAGGTGTTGATCAAATATACATGCAGGAACCTAAGTAGATTCTTTGCTGCGTTTTATTGCAACTAACACTGATCAAGATCATCACAGTAATATTATAGACCTTTCATAAACAGAATGTGGATAGAAGGCTAATTTTTTAGGTAGAAATGTTTGTTGTGAGTGAATCAACATTTTTAAACCTGTGAATAACTTCATATTGTCTTAAGCCATATGTACTTAAGCATATATTGTGTCTGTACAATAGATCACCATGGTAAACAGCCTAGTCTTGAAGAGAATTTTTTCTTAAGTTAGGTCATAAGCCAACAGTGTGGTGGTTGAAAATGTGCCAAATTCGAAGAATAAATGTCATCTCTGATGTGATAGTTAAGGTCTGTCATGAGGCAGAAACCTGTAAGTAGTGATTCAGTTTCGTCTTTTCTTTTCATTCTCCAAACAGCCCCTGTTTCCAGTGGCAGATTTAATGGTATGATTTACAGCTCTAAAAGACCTTTATCGGGGCCAGAAAAATGACAAACAATAAATATATGGAGCATTATGTTAACAGCCACCACACAATACCTTGTCAGTTACAGCTTGATAGTGATACATTTTAATTTTGTCTTTCATAAAAAATCTTGGCGTGTATGCCTTATTTGAACACGGACTTGGAAGTCAAGTGTGTCATCCAACCATGCAGTTTATCACCCTCTATATTTTTTGTCCTTTTCGCTTAATGTCATCCCTATGGCAACAGGCATCGCCCTGGAAATAATTTTCAAAACAGCTTATTTGTTTGAGGGGGCCTGACTGAAGTTCAAAGATGTTTGGTTTAGAAGAGCAGCTTTAGTTTATGTTTAATAATAATTCTGAAGAGTTTCATGTAAACAGCACCAGACTGGATACAGAGAGATTAGGAAGATATCCTCTCACCAGACAGGAGTCGTACCAAGTTATGCTGCATTAATTATATGATTTGGTGTATTAATAGTCTGCCTGGGCAAATACAGTGCCTGTGTGGGGAAAGGCTGTGAGCCTCAGGTGCTGCTGGGAATTTGGGATTCCTCTGCTCCCACAACCAGACAGCAAACATCTGACATACACCCCAGTGCTGTGCCRGCCAGGGGCTTGTCTCCTGCAGGCGACAATCGTACCAGGAGMAGTGTTGTAGAGGAGACCTTTGCAGGTGCAGAGTTGCAGCTCATGGGAGCCACCAGTGAGCCTTGCACATACCTACACTTTGCAGAAAAGAGAATTTCATTAAGTGTTCCAAGCCCCAGACTGAGTTGGTGATAAGGGTGAAGAGGCCTTCATGCTTTTAAATACCCTCCTTCCTAAAAGCTTCCTATTTTAAGTAGGTCTAAGACAATTTTAAGGACAGATAAAATAGGTTCTTAACTAAGGACTCTGCTTTGTTTCTCATCATCTTCAGAGTACCACTGTAAAGCAAAGTGAATTAGGAATATAAGGCTTGGGGAGGTTCTTGTGGATTTTTTTGCTGTTTGTCTGTTTTTTTACTGAAAAGGTAATTTTACTAGTATAAGGCTCTTGGTTTAGACTATATCCCAACTCCAAAACCAGAAATATATGCAATTTTTAGTGGAATTCTCTAAAACAACAGATGATAGATTATATTGAGTCTTATTACTGGTTTATTCAAYGTTAGTTTCCTTTAATGTAAATTACACAGTTTCTTCTCTGACTTTTCTAAATTGCATTATGAGTTTAGTTGCATATATTATTCTTASTAGTTCAAGGGCCAGGCTAATGTATTTGTAAAACCTCTTCAGAAAAGGAAATTTCATCTTAAGTATRTAGGGTGGCTTTCTGTTTGCTTCAAGTAAAGTGTTGGTGAGCATATAATAGATTTGCTTTATGTTTAATGGTTATGAAAAAGCCTTATTTTTTTTTAATCTTATTTCTTTCACTGTGATCCTTTACATCTCACAGCACAGTCCAACGTGAGCAATGTTTGCCATCTGCAATTTAACATTGAAGTCTTGTAAAGTATCAGATGTGTATAGTCATGGTTATGAGTATCTGAAGTAACTATTAAATATAGGCCCTCAAACTTCTTATAATGCTACATTAAAAGAAAAGAGATGTAAAAAGATCCTAAGAAATTAAATCCCAATTTCATTATTGATAGCTGTTTGCAGACTTTAATGAATAATTAAATGAAAATTTCAAAAACCTAACAGAACCCCACACATACACTTGTRTCATTGGTGTTCTGCAACGGAAAATAAGAAATCTGGTCTTCAAAGCTCATTCTGAGTGATACTGCTCAAAGGCTTAGAAGGGAGCCTGTAATTCTCCTTCCAGTACCCAGCAGGTCGGTGCTCACAAATGCACGCACACATTTCCATTTCTTAGCACCTGGTAAAGGGAACTTTCCTTCGAACCATACAGTGTGTGAATTCAGGAAAAGCACGGATGAAAGAAATTATAGCAACTTTCCACTTCATCTGGGTTGATGCAGTTACCACTAGCAGCTTGCTGTGGAGAACTGCTGCAAGGGAATTATATGGAAAATGGACTAGTGAAAGATATGGGATAAAAAGCAACCCCAAGGGAAGACCTCCTTTTTGGTATTTTGCCATTACATTAACTAATGGAGTTTAGTGGTTTCCTTCCATCAGCGTAAACAGACACACACTCATAAACACACATGTATATTCAGACTTCTAAAGGAGGGGGAGGAGAAGTGAGTTTTCTTTGCAATAATTCCAAGCATATGGAAAAAAAATATTGTTTGTTATAGCTCATGGGCTTATGATATTTAAATTAAAATAGATTTTCCTAAATAAAAATAGTCTTTATGACATATGGCTATTAAAATGGTGCCATTCTGTTTCTCGGCATTGTTAAAAAGTAATGTTTTTAAATGTTTCATACCACCTTGAATTTCTGGCGGGCATTCAACAGCACTGAAACGTGCCATTCAAAAATTTTAAAAAAAAAAAAAGGTAGGAAAAAAAATGTAGCATAGATAATAGGGTATCTCCATAGCCCAATTACAGTTTCCCAGTATTCCCACTTTTAGGATTTTCCTACATCCTTTATAATTACTTAGAAGCTTAGAAGCACCAAAAATTTAACTCAGTATTTAAAAAACAAATCAGCAAAGAAAATCTAGTTAGGAAATGATGGCAGGGAATTTTCTTGGTGATGTCAACTCTTGTTAAAATGGAGCAGATTTTTTCCACAGCAAACATCTAACAAAGCAGAAATCCAGGTGCTTTCCTATTTCCCACACACCTCTACTTTTTTACTTCTAAGTTTGATTTTATTTTCTCTTGAAAAATTAATTATTTCATTTAGATAATTGAAGATCACCTCCSTGGCTGATGAAAATTTTTCAGTATGTTCACCTCTCAAATTAGAATCCATACCTGGACTCACCTGGTTTTTAGCACAGTATTCTAAATCACCTGAAAACTGATCATGTCACCTAAAGATTTGCATTACAGGGGAGGTTTTTTGGCTCATGTGAGAGCTATGGAACAAACCTCACAGACAGAGAAGTTGTTACTTTCTGCCTTTATTTAGGCAGAAAGAAGTTCAGGTAAAGGGACAGACTGAGATGTTGGCCAAATATAGCATTGAGAAAACTCTCTTGACCTGGCAGGTAAGGTGGTAGAATTTCTCAGGCACAGATTTGGTGGGCATATYGGCCCATATAAAATCTAGTGTGCATTCAAATGGATTTATAGCAAAGTTTTACACTGCACCTGCCTTTCTGGTTCTTCAATGTGAGAAACCATTTTAAGGACTTAACRCAGGCTGGTCTTCAAAGCTAATTCGTAGCATGCTGCCCTGAGCATTGCAATTAGAGTTTGGGACAGATAGGTGATTTTGAAAACTAATCCCAAAAACTGCCTTGGGCAAATTTTATTGAGTATTTGATATCTTCTTGAAGTGTGAGTGCAAACAGAGCTATTCTTCAATTTTGTAATGGCAGAACCTGATGACTGAATTACCAAAGCAAAAGGYGATGCAGCCAAACTGTAGCAGAGTTGTGGTTTACAGGGAAGCTGGGACATGGCCATGCCAAAGAGGTAAACTGAAGTGTTTGGTCAGTGGTGAAAACTGCAAAGGTGAAACTCTCAGCTTGTACTTTTACCTTTCTTTTTTCATGAGAATAAACAGTCTTTGGGACACTGGACGAAAGGGATGATAGAAGCGATGTTACCTTGAACAGATGATCACTAGGTCATAACTAGATGATAGCCTGACAGAGAGGAGAGGGAATGGGAGAATATATTGGGTTTCACAATAATGCCCCGTTTTTCTGGGAGACASATTCACAATATGAACTGTTGATGAGGAAGTTAGGAAAATTAAAAAGTTTGGAGTCTTGCTGGTAAACAGAAACCTGCTAAAGCAATTTCCAAATTTACTGCTTTCTTTAATCATCTCTCTGTTTTTGAAGCCACTTAAMGCTGATATGTTCTACAAATGTCATTTGAATGGTTTTCAAATTTTGAAATTTTTTAAATTTTATTATAGTGCATTTTGCATTATTTTTAAAAGCTGCTTAGGTTCGCTGKAGAAGTTATATACAAAGTGAGATGAACCCATTATATATATGTAGAAAAAAAAAAGGAATGGGAGGTACATGGTGTTTGTCTAAGTGACAAAAAAACATACCCTAACCTAAACCAGTTTACATTTCACRGAGGGAAATGAGATTTTATTATAAGATTTTTACTTAAAAGCAAATAAGACACAGAATGCATTGTATTTTAGAACTCTTACTTGTAGAACCTTTTTTTTTATTTCAAAAATAAACTTGTCRGGGCTATTTTCATACAGAATCACARTCAGCTGGAAATAAGCACAGCTCTACAAATGCATGTGTCTTGGATCAAGATATTCAAGCAGTTAGCTGTGGGTTTATTCAAAATGAGCTTGAATAGTCATTTTGTATGCTAATAAGTTTGTTCCTTTAAAAAAGCAGCCTGAATTTTCATGAAACAGTGTTAATAAATCACCATTTTTTCCTTCATTGGAAAATGATAGCTTCTCAAAAATATGGCATGAATCAGGGATACCAGTGGTAGGAAAATGACTATTTCTTTACGTAAGTAGACCGTAAAAATCAAGAAATTTGGTCTATTGACAGAAAAAAATCAAAAAACTTTTCAAATGCTATTAGGTTAATATTACTTTCTTAATTGAACCTAGCTTAAAGTTTGTGTACAAGCCCAATATTAGTAACTAACTTCTACTTCTCTTTCATTCTTGTAGTGTTATGCCAGCATGGCCTGTTGATGAAAATTATTGGTAAAAATATTCCATGCATCTCACGTTGCTTGAATTTATATTAATACAGATATYATGCTCTGTTAAAGGAGCAAAACAGAAATAACAATAACAAGTTGTTCTATTAATACCTTAAACCTCCAAAAGTATTAGGATTAAAAATTCAGTCAGGTGAAAAGGCTAATCAAACATTCCTATATGAGAGACCAGCTCCTGTTTTAGCAGATGCTTAGGATTTGTTTTTCTTGTGTTTTTTTGTAATTGCAAAATTATGGTGTTGTAAAATGATTTTTCAAGTATTTTTTATGTCAAAATCTGTTTGAATGTTAATCCATAACCAACCTGGATTAATTTATAAGGTCTATGTTAGTGCTCCCATTTGTTTTTTACAGCTAAGGACCTGGTTGYGATCTTATAACCAAGGACATCACTATATTATGGGTAAAAGCTGTGTTTTAATAAAGTGCTATACTTGGACATCTGCTTTCATAAAAAAAAGATAGCACATTCAGAGAGATTATAAATTAATTATTAGTTAACTTGCAAGATTTCTGTTTCACCAAATGCTCTTTACTTGCTTCTAGCGTATGGTATGTGCATACTCATTCCCTGTGYGTGCACATAAACAAGTAGTCTTGGCATGAAAAAAGAATGTACGATAATTTTCACAGAACAGGCTATGGGGATTTTGTTGTGTGCATGAACAAGTCTTCTTTACATAACTTAAAGAAAAACATACATTTACGTAAAGTCATAGGAACAGATTTACACTAATGTCTTAATTCTCCTCTAAGTCAAAGCTGCTTTGCAGAGCTTTACTTCCTACTGTTGCTGTAAGTGAACGATGAAAACAATWTACCTCCCACTATACCCAGCGAGGAGTCTGCTGTGCTTAGTGCACACAGAGATGCCCCAGAGAGTGCAGCTGCTGAGGAAAAAGGGGGTGATGAGATCCTCCCTGTGCCCCAATCATGGTAGTTCCCAATGGTACCGTGGTTGGTGGCTTTGCTAGTATACATTGGGAACAATCCCAAATTTGTGGGCAACGTTGTGATCGGTGGGGGCATTTTTGTGCCTTTTTTTTCCTTTCTTGTTCAGCCATGTTTAAGTTTCCCTTGTGTAATGACTGGGTCTGGGAAGTGCCAGACAGATTTAGATGAAAAAAAATCTTTAATTTTAAATAGAATCACCTTTCTCCATATCATAATAAAATCAAAACTACACTCCAGATCTTCTTTTAGAGCTGGGGAGTGGGGGAAGGCAAAGCATTCTCCTGACTTTATTGTTTGTACTTTGCCAGGRTTTTGCTCAGCAGTAACACTGCTGAAATATTGTGCAAGAATTTAATTTGTCTTTAGATTGCATTCTGACAATCCTGAACAATTCTAGTTCAGCAAACTGCGTGATAAAAGACCATGAATAAGTTGTTCCCTTGACCATTTTTTTTCTTTTGTTTATTTCCATCTATTAAAAAAATCTACAAAATTGCGTCAGAATATTATTTCATAATGTAGTGTTCTGGTTGTAACCTTCCTGTTTGTTTCGTGGTTTTCACTGTTTAATTCTCTGCAGTGGAACATCATTAACCTAAAGACTCTGGGATCCTATGAGTTTGGACTTGGGGAAGTTTCTGTCGTTGCTGTATGGGTATTAATAGTGGAAGTTTGGAATATTTTTCAGATAAACAAGTGYCATTTAAGTGTTTTGATATAAAACAAAGTAAACCAAAGTGTGAAGCAGCAGATGCAGTAACAGATTTGTATTCAGCCACTAAAGTCTTTCGATGAAGAGAGTATCCAAAATAGTACAGCATATTTTTAGTGCCAGTGCCATAGGAAGTAGAGTACAAGTTGATATAAGAATATCCTCTATTTTAAACTGTTAGTTTACTTTTATTTTGCACTATGTTAACCACATTGCCTTTTGAAACCTTGCAGTAGAGATAATTTAAATATGAGTACAGTTTCAAGTTATTGTGGTTTTCTGTCTCTTTGAGGATAATGARAATTTGAGGAAGAAAATAAGAGTAAACAACAGCAATCTTATTAATGCAGTTTTTTGAAGGGCTAAACTGACTGYCATATCCTCCTGCCAAGAGTTTCAAAACTAAAACTATTTATTGCCTTTTCTCTTCCCCACGTTCTTTGACTTTGAACTAATCATTTCTCCTTATCTTAGGGTGACTTATAAATGATTGTAAAAGTACCAAATTGTTACGCAGAGAATATGACTTCTCAAGCACAACAGAAATGAGGTCTAATGATTCAAATTTCAAGTCTCAAAGAGATAAAGTATAATGGTGCTTATAGTAAGTATAATTTCAAAATTCTCTTTAGGTTGAGGTTCTACCTCAGAATGGGGTGAACACATTGGGCAAGAAAGGCATTCAAAATAATAAATAAATTTCATTTTTTATATTGAATAAAAATATTTATTATTGCCTTCAAAGTTTTGTGACAGTCACTTCTTACATCTGTGCTGTTATGTACCTTGATATTATTGTCATCACTCGAGAAGAATTCAGTGTGTGATCTTCATTTCTTGCTATAGTAGACAAATCTGCAAAAGGCTTTTTTCAAATAGGTGAGCTTTCCTTTTCACCTTGATCCCATCTTACCTTTACTCGTTATTTCCAATGTCACTTTCAATCAATTCAAGGCAAGTTTTGGTGCAATCCAATTTTTGCTTGAACACAGGCAGTCAGACAGAGATGGAGAGGTTTTTTTGTTATCAGCTTGTACCTTTAAAAAATACTTAAGAAAGAAATTTGATCTGCTTGACTGCTGTATCTAGTGTTCCTTTTTCCAGCAGAACTGTGCTTTACTTTGAATTCACTGTTCATYGTATTAAAAAAACCCCACTATTCAGAATTCCTCAACAGATCTAATATACAGATAGATTTTTTTTTAAAGTTATGCATTTCATAGAAATACTTTGAATGGTGATGAGCTTGTTTATTTTGTTGCACAAAAGTAACATTTGTAGCCTACATTGCTTTTCATACGCCATCGTAAACTACCTTTGAACTGAAACAGTCAAATATCAGACATATCTTATCCATTAGCAATTTATTTGCCACGTTTTTAGTCTCTCTCATATTCAGTATCACATTTATTTCTTCAAGTTGAATTCTTGTAGGCTGAGAAAGTCTTTCCTCTGAGGGTTGGTATTACATTGCTAATCATGACAGAGAACAAGTGACCTTTTTAATCTTACTACTAAGAAAGCATCTCTGCTAAGTGCTCAAATAATTCCAGTGACTTTGTTATTTGCTGACTTTAAAGCATGTGAATGTGTTTCTCTGCAATATAGTAGTGCGAGTGTATTGTGTGTTCTCCATAGTTTTTTCTTATACCTTGTTCACATTTCCAGGCACAGAGATAGGATGAGAACGTGACATCTGCTTAGGTTTTGTCTGCAGAAGTGGGAATGGTTTGTTTTATCTGAAAATGGGTTCTCCCTCCGATACCTCTTCCTGTCAAGATTCAAGTTAGTCTTGTTTACCAAAATAAGCTTGATTAAATATTATTTGACAATCAATGCTTTGGCTGTTGTGGGGTGATTAGTGATATTTTAGATGTGTTAAGAAATGAGCTCAGTAATTTGTTTTAATCTTCCCTCCAAGGATATGTAAGAGCAATTCTACAAAACAGYCTTTATACTTTTAGGTCATAATGTGTAGCTGAAAGAAATATATATCTTGATTTCAAAAGAATCTAATTAATAAAACATTTTTAAAACAAAAAATATAACTAATCAAAATAATTACAATGTATAATAGCAAAGTGCAGTTGTTCAGTGATACATATTAGCTAGAAAAAGAATAATTAYGTTTTTTCTGAAACTAACTGGCAAAACCCAACTGCACTCATGTTTTATTAAAAGCCACTTTTATTGCACTGGCTGTTTTGTCTGAAATGTAATTTACATTTCCATCTGCAAGTACTTTCTTATAAAATTCTGTAGATAACTTCCASTTGTCAGTACTTTTATACTATAAACTTTTCCTTGGTATATACTGAAAAATTTCGTGTCAATTAAACATGCTTTAAATATCTGTCTTTGTTAACTTACAAGGTTGTTCCACAATGTGTTAATGAGATTTGCTATATTATTTTCTGCCAACTTATTTTATTTCAGCACTTCCTCTATGCCCTTTTACAACTAGATTTCTTCACATTTCTAGTATAGTGGTTATTTATAGTTCCAGCTACAGGCATAGCTTCCAGTTAATGGGTGAAGTACATAAATACAAGTTTTAAATCAGAAATACAAAGTGGCAAAGCTGAGCTCAGTCCTGATTTGTGTTTGATTTCAGTGCAATAGCAGCAACCTGTGCAGCAAACAGGTATCGAACAAACTCAGTCAAGTAGCAGAATGGTCCAGCCAGTGAAGCTGTGGAGTATCCAGCCCTGCAGGCTTGTGTCAAATGGGTTCTTGCTCTCTTGTCTCCATTGTGAAACAGTTGACCTGAATAAGCCCTTCCGAGCTCAGCCTCCATGAGGTTTTGGCAGAGATTAATTTTCTGTCTCTTCTGATGTAGTGATAGCTTGGGCAGTCCCAGAATCCCTGGGATACAACATTATCATGCATAATTTTAGTTTGGGACTAGACTCTAGATCTGTGTAGGATGTTTAGACAATTCTAGTGGTGTTTGTAGATAGGCAAGCAAACGATGGTTTGCTGTCACACTCTATACTCCCTTGCACTGAGCACAAATATTGAGGATCTTACCTGAAATCCATGAAGAGTTGATCAGTAAGTTTACCTTAGGTGACACCTATCTTATCCAATTCCTCCCAAGAGGCTGGGGAAATGAAGAGGAGTAACCTCATTTTTTAGAGTTTATGCCCAGTAGATGTTGCTCTCTTTATTTTCCAAAAATATTTCACTCAGGTAAGTTGCCAAACAGACTTAAAGTGAGTCCATTAAATGGAAATACTTCCAGACATTCATCTCTGAGATTGACAAGATTTTTAACTCATATATTYAAAAAAACCTTATGAGGCAGGCTTATTAAGGCATGAATATCAGCATGAACATTCTTCAAAAAATACCTGCTGTTACATTGCTGCTCAAGGTTTTTAAAGCCAGTGTCTGAGAACATAACTGACCCTTATTTAGGCAGAAAGACTGGTAGGGTGAACTTGGAGAGACCTTCCAAGTTTCTGTTTTCTTCAAAAGTGCATAGAAAAGTTATTGGGGCCCAGAGCACATTGTAGGAACATTAACACATGAACGGAGTATGATCATACATAACAGAGAGGGAGTGGGCTGATAATGTTATTTGAGCATGGAAAGGGAGAAACTGAGGGTTTCTGTCACACATTAAGTGTATGATGGTGATATTACCATAAAAAGGGAAATGTCTTTATAGACTCGACAAACCGTACCCTCATACATGTTAAATGTAATCTTAATACTGTCTACTGTTTCCAGAAAAATTTATTACTGCTATGGATTCTTTACATGATGAGCACTTCTTTAATCTAAGTGATGTTCCAGTAATTTAAATTGTTTACATTGGGAAACAGATCACTAAACAGCGCTAAATTATTTACAAAAATAAATTTATGAAAATAAATTTTGAAATGCTCTTTAAGGTACAAAATCAAATAAACACAAGTGTTTTGAGCCCATTTTCTGTTCAGCAGCATCCGTTTGCACAGATCACTGCTTCCCAGAAGGGAATAATTTGCATTGTGCTGCTCATATGTTGACACYTCAGGTAAAAATTGGCATGTAAGCATTCCTTAACACACTGAGGTCTTTGGGATCCTGAGCTTTCTAGATACATGTTTGTTGTTCACAAATGTCACTGGAAACAATTGTGATCTAATTATTAACCTGACACACTTCTCAGTGAAGTGCTAACAGGAGCATTTGTGAATCATACATAATGAACTGTGTAAGAAGACCTAAAACCACTAATTCTTAAAATTGAAATGTAATAAGGAATATTCAAGTGCCATGTCTCCCACTGAAGAATGAGGGAGAATAAAAGCCATCTTCTTGCTCGAATTGTTAAAATCTTACCTTAAAACAGAGGGCATAATCATGAATTCTTTGGTTCTAGGATGAGCTTTTTTTTTTAAATCACACTTAAGTTTTCTGGATTAACAGTTGCAGTTTTTGCATTCTCTTTTTTCTCTTTTTGCTTTTCTATTTTGTTACGATTTTACTCTTTCTCTCAAGCAGCTGTAACAATGAACACCCCTGAAATTTCTTGTTACAAATTTTAAAGCCTGGAAGTTTCAAGTTTGTACATAGGTAGCATTGAGATCTTTAATTCGGACAAGATTTCCTTACATTTTGTTGACACAGATGTTTGCTTCCAATACTACCAGTATAGCAGGAAAAAAAMCACCATTTGTTCTTCATGTTGTTGTTTGTCAGAGAGGGATAAATTGTTTCTGTTTACTTATGCTGAATTTTTTTTTTAAGTGTGGCATCCTTGTGGATTTTAGTCATGCATGTATTATGTCATAGAAAATGAATGTTTGGAAATATCCTTAGATTTATACTGTGGAAACAAGTCTTGTATGAATTCACTGGTGATAAATAATCTTAGTTCAGGCTGTCTCTGTCTTGCTCCTAAATTTGACAGGATTAAAAATTACAAAGATACTGGTTTAGTGAAATGTGTAGGTTGCTGAATTAGCAGCCTCACATAGGGAAAGGCTGGCAGACCCAGCATCTCATAATTTCTGAGCCCGTGAGTGTCTCAGTCGTTCACCGTGCATTTACTGCCCGACTCCTCGGGACAGGTACAGCTTGTGGTGAGCTACCAGGGGCTGCCACTTGCCCAGACAAACAGGTAACAGGCCTGAGGGAGGACACTGGGCATGATTAGAACTRCAGAAAGGAAAACAGTGATCAGCTGGATTTTAGCTGGAAGTAGCAGGGGCAGGGAAGGGACAGATCAGAAAATGGGCATTCAAATTCAATCCATCTCCCTGTTTATATAAAGCAAAAAGTAATTTTCTGTGAAAGTATAAGCATAACACATTGACAGACTAGAAGTGATATTCACAGTGAGGTCACAACCAGAATAAGATTGCTTTAGCTAAATAAGGCTGGATTGAATGTTCCCTTAATTTCTTCAATATAATGTGATCTTTGGATGGTAAGAAGCCAGCTTTTCATTCTGTATCTGAACCATTCCAAAAGGGAATAATGGGATTTTGGAGAATACTAGTGCTTTGAGTTCATTTGTTTAATAGAAATAGTTGCTTCAGATCTTCATATGCAGCTGTATCGCAGATAAATTGCAGAAGAATCACTGGGGGAACAGCATATACTTTTGGATAGCCTTTGTTTCTTCAGGTAAAAAGTCACCTACTATGTAAGCAGACACATTCTTTTGACTTTATACACACATATGCAATGAATCATTATCAAGTCTTAGGATGTCAAAAGATATAGAATCTGATTTTATCTAATGCAAAAGCACAAGTATGAATAAGGAACTGAAACAAATATCTTCTTTGAGGGGGTACTGTACGTATGTTTTTGATAGTCTATCAAGCTGCATTTTTTGGTGGTTTCATCGCTGTGTTTTATGGATATGGCTTGCTGGTGGGCTGTTCATTTATACCATGAAACAGCTTATAAACCAGCTTTTCATTTTATTGCCTTAAGTGAGCTGGGTTTCAAACCCTACAGATAATTAGATGATCACTAGAAAAATACGTTGTTTCTTTTCTAAGTTTTTAGTCACTCTTAAGATATCTAGTGTATACTCAGACGTAAACATATATCAATGTATAAAAAGCACAGCTGCATTTAGTAGACATAATACCTAAAATAAAATCTTTAAGTATCTTTGAACCAGTGTCCTTGTTTGTTTTACTCCAGTCCAGTAATGGGACCAGTATTTCTTTCCAAGAAAATGGATAATTTTGGAAACCATTTTCACAATGGGAAATCAAAAGTTGTTTATCACAGGTGTTTCTACAGATTTGATGTAAGAGAAGAATATATAGCCTTGAAAATTRTACTTCCACCTGCTTACAGTGTAGCTTTGGGATACAATATAAAACAGCAAAGTTGTCTGGATCAAACTGTTCAAAAATTCTGTGGTTTCTTTGGTTTGTTTGTTTGGTGGGGTTTTTTTGGTTGGTTTGTTGTTTTTTTCTCCGATACTATTGGTGCTTCTTTGTTCATGTGTCTGTATGTGTGTGTGTATTTATATATACATGCATATATACATATGAAGAGATATATGTTTCTGGATTCATGATGAAAGATAAATTCTTTTCCTACCAAAACCTTTTGTTGTAAAAATAACTATATAATTAATAGAAAGCTGGTAGAAACTTTAGAAGAGCTGTCTCCCAAGATAAAGCTCGGCAAAGACACAACTCCATAAGATGAGTATGGATGAGATAGATACACTTTTAAAATTGTGTAACTTGTTTAAAAGTGTAATTTGTTTTAAAATTTTGGTTCCTATATAAGTTTTCATAAGAAAATTGTATTTTTACAATATGATACAATATAATTGTATTTTTTAGGAATGCAAACATAAAGTGAGTATCTTTAAAGACACGTATCATCTACATCAGTATATATATGTTATGAAGCTATAGAAATACATAATGCTAAATATGTACATAAGTCTTTTGTATGATAAAAAAACAAAGAAAGGAGATTTTTTTTTTTCCCCCTAAGTACTGTAGAATTTAGTAAGCATATCTGTGGAATTAATAAACTGAGTTAATGAATTCCATGGCATGAATTATGTTTTGTGTATTTAAAAATAATTAGAACAGCTTTATTTTCCTCTCTGCCTGCACCTACAGATGCATAGAGAAGTATATCCTCTTCCAAAGTCTTTTGTTGGAGCAGGTCTATCTTGAAGTCAGATTACCTACATGTGTATTTTGCTTTTGGTTTGAGATCGTGCCAAATTTAAAAGGTCATTAAACCTGCAATTCTATACAAGCTGGAAGGTTTTCTGTATGAAGCTGGTGACTTACTCATACAACTTGAGACTTTGAGCATGCACTTCTCTGGGGACTTGAAGGCAGTAAGTAAATGAAATGGTTGTCATATTGCATTTTCCAGTCTTGATATTAATGGCAATTATTCATCCACTTCAAAAAATTCAGCTGTCTTTCAAACAATAGTGTAGTGGGTTGGTCTTGTTTGTCTTTTTTCACTCCATGGATGTCAGATGCAAGATGGGACTGACAGACTTGTGATGATTATCACCCCAATCTGTCTTTTCTGCAAACGTTCTCCTATGGCCTGTTGCAACTCAAGTGAATTCTGGTTACATCTCACTTTCAGTGTGTTTCCAACTTGTGAAAAATGGATTTCCTCATATCAGCTGGATCATGTGCTTTGTGGTGCAGCAGGATTACACATGTGCTGCTGTGAAATGTGAAATCAGAGCAGAGCAAGACCTCCCCTGAGAAACACAGGCTATAAATTGTAAAACCTTTAAATGAAGGGCTAGAAAAAAAAGGTTTGCCATAGGTTAGGGTTAATTGGTTTTGGTACAAAGAGTTTTATGTTCATAACTCACTGTCTGTCTATCTGTCCTCTTCCTGATTTCTCTAATGTTGTTTTGCTTTGGGACAAGTTTGTTTTTCCTGACAATGATATGGTTGAAATTGAACTGTTCTTCAGGTGTTATGAACTTGAACTTATTTACTCAATATTTATCAGATCTTTGCCTTGAATGAAGATTCCATTGTGTTTAAAAAGTTCATTTTCTGAATTAAATTTCTTCTCCTAACCTTTTCTGTTTCAAAGATCAGTGCTTTCTGCACTCACATTGAAAAAAGTCATGTTGTTTCATTAGTTTCTTGCAAAGTTCAAGTACTGCAGGCCTTACCAACAGAAACCTTAAAATGACAGAAAATTGKCTGAAAAATAGTAGTTCACCCAAGTATTGGTTAACACAGAAAACTTTTAGGGTGGGCTCTGCTGGTTGAGTAAGTCAGGACAGCTGGGTTTTTGCAGCATGGTAATTCTTGACAATTGACTCTAAAGTATGGCTGGGTTAATTCTTTCCATGAACCCATGAAACCTAGAAGYGGTTTTCAATATAAAACATTCAACTGGTCTGAAACAAACAAATCAGCAAATGGCTTTTTCCCTTAAAATTTCAGTTGCCTTGGCAAAACTATGCCCTCTGACAGGTCCACTTGAAAGCAGCTCAAGCTTGCTGAGAAACGAGTTGTTCTTCCCAAATTAGCAGGCAGCCCCACAACATTTAAATGAAATGGTGCCAAAAGGAGCTCAGATCTTTCTCCGTACTGTAGTGGCAGTCCAATAATTTGTTAGGAAAGCATCAAAATGTATTATTTGAGATGTGTTACTGAGAGAACAGAAATTAGTTAAGTCATCATTGCTTTGTGCTATGAGCCAGAATCATCCCTAAAAGTCAAACTCTGTTTTATTTATGCTGCCAGAAGTTGGCCAAACTTATTAAAACTGCAGCACCTTAGAAATGTAAGATGTTCCCAAACACAGCTCCATATACAGTGAAAATGTATTTGTAACTACCCTGGATCTGATCCCTCACTTTATTGCACTTTGAGATGGTTTCTGATCTCACACCTGTGTAGTCACAGRAGTCACTTCTGCTTAATACAGATGAGACTGAGACCAGAAACAAACCACAAATGGGTCAACAGCAAAAAGAGAGTAAAAAGCAGCAGGCTGGAGTAGACTGGTTAAGAAGACTGGAAAGTAGATACATCACTTGTAGGAAAAAAATAGTTTTAAGTTGCCCTAGGGAATTAGCATGTATTTCTGCATCTGCTATTCAGGCTACATGGCCTTGGACATATAATCCTGTCAGATCCCATCCAAGACCATATTCAAAACAAAACTGATGGATTGTTCCTGAGCTTTTACATGTGTACTTTCTCTCTCACGTGAGCCCAGTGACTTGCCAGTTGAAGTAAATTACATGTGGGTTTGGGGACTGACTTAAGTTCAAATATCTGATTGTACAGCCAGTTTGAAGTTATTTTATTTAAACTAGATGAGGTGGTGCATTCAAGTTCTTTTTTGGCATGACTAATACTCATACTGTAAATATAGCCATCAGTGCTGCAGAATTATAATGCAATGCTAGAAAAATCAATTTATGATCAGTTATTAAACATCTTGCCATAGTGTTTGACAGTGTGATGGAATGTTGAATGTCATTGTTGCTTAGAGCCTATGGGCCACATAGTGCTGAGCACTGCTTAGCTGTTTGAAGGAGTTTAAGGAGACAGGGTTTCAAAAGTGGGGACTTGGAATTACTGAAAACTTTTGATCTTAGTTTTCTCTGCTGTAGTTTCTTATCCTATAACAGGTGTAGTAATAGTTGTGTATTTGAAACCTCCCTAAAAATAAATGCATGCAGGCTTAGGAAAGACTTGAGATACGGTGGGAATGATCATAGAAAAGCTGATGAGAAATTGTCAAGTGGGAATTGCAGAGTACCTACTAAATAAAGGATCGACTCATATGTTGAAAGAGGGGTTAAAAAGGAGTAGAGGTTAATGCCTCAGTTCATGATCATCTTCAACTGTCCTATGGGGGGGTGAGGCAAAAGCAGTGAAAACAGTAAAGGTTGTACATATGGACATCTCATCGATCCTGTGCATCAATACCCCAGAGTAATTTCTGGTGGCAGCATCTTCCCCTCATTTCCACGTTCCCAGGATCAAAAAGAACTTTGCTTGGAGGCCTCCCAAGCCCAGGAGAGATGAGGACCTGTGTCCAAGTTAACCCCTGCCCCTTTGTGCAAAAGGCTGAGATGAAAAGCTGTGACAACAGTGGTACCAGTTGGCACGACCCCTGCCTGCCACGCTGCCAGAGCACTCCAACAACTGGGTGAGAGCAGGCTGCTGCCCTATCTCCTGCCCACCAGCTCCACCTCTGCAAGAAATCTGCTTCTGGCATGATGTGATCTACTGTCAAGTGCAGATGAAGTGTGCAATGTATCTGGGCAGAAAAAAAGCCACAATAGATGGTCTTTCCTTGCTATGGGCAGAAAGCGCAGTCCTTCTCTTGTGTGAGGACTAGCTCTGTTGGCATAATATATTGGAAGTATGGACTTTCAAATTTCTTTTACTCTGATGTTTAGTTTAGACTTTTATATGCAATATGYCTTTAAAGGTGACATGGCTGTTTACCCATAAAAAAAGTGTAAATAAAATTATGAAAGGAATTGGAAAAAAGTTTCAAAAACAGCAGATACGCTGATTCCCTCTGGGTTGTTATTWCTGAATACTGTAATGCCTGTATTCTCTCCTCTTTGGGGCAGCAGATTGGATTTATAAATACTCCCACTGTCTTTGATTGTAGTTAGATTGTTGTGTTGATTAGATGAATTTGGCAGACACACGGCAATAAGCAAAGTACAATCTGAGCAATAAAATGGAAAGCAGCATTTAATTTAAAAGATGTTTTTTACTAAAATCAGTAAATTAAACTTACGAAACATACGTGGATGCATGTGCTATGTAATTCAAACCATGTTGGCAATAGGCAAAGTAATAATTTGTTGTAGATAACTAATAACAGTACAAATTTAATTTATGTAGATGACGGAGAGGCTTAGAAGTACTTCTAAGAAAGAATTTGTTATTCATCTCAGATTACACATAGGGAAACTGAGGCATAAACTGCAGCATAAAATATGCCTGATTGCCATTTTAATCCAGCAGTTGAAAAAGACCATGAACCCTAAGATATTTGATCTTTTACCTTCTACTTTTAGCCCTATGTCTAGTGTTCAATGCAAATTATARGAAAGGACACTATTAAATTGTTAATTGAACATCTCGTGGTGAAATCCTTATTAACACAGTTGCATTATTTCATTCTATTGTTATGAATATTTCTCCATTCTAAGGTTTATTTTAAAAGGGCTTTTTGGTAAGGGGTTTACCACACTTATTACAGTGAAGGGGTCAAATTATGACCTCAGTTTTATAGTGATGTCGATACAGTGAACTTTTATTGGATTGGCCCTACCATTTCCAAAATTAGCACTGGGTTTGCACAGCATGAATGAAGAATGAAGCTGTCCTGAGATCAAATCCCTTGTCATTAAAAGCTTTAGACATTTCATACCAACTGAGATGAGAATCGGGCCTTGTGCATATGTTAAAAGCTACAAATCACTCATCTGTTCATTCTGGTTTTCAAAATGTTTTGGKAGTTGCTGCTGTCTTGAAACACAGCAGGCCTGTCCATTTTGCAGTTTGATGAGTCTTTTTTGCTTGATCCTGGAAAGGATGTGCTGATACTGCCCTAGGTTGTGATTCTGTCTCCAACAGCAATAYCCTGCAGGAAAAAGCCTTTAGCTTGTGTAACAATACCTAGAAACTGTTAAATATGTAGGACAAGTTCTTTTGACACGACACTGGTGTTTTGTGTTAGCTTTCTGGCAAGCCCTTAGTGGTGAGCTGATATAACAAACATGAGACAAAGAAACAYCACAGTGTGGAGATAATTCAGTGGAAGTAAACAGGTGTCTTCATTTTGTCATCAAAGCAGCTTGCACACACAGGGAACAGGAAGGGAAGGAGATGGTGTCAGACTTTCAGAACCATTATCAGCTACTATTCCACAGCCTGCTTAATTTTTTTTTTCTGCTACATATTGGTTCTGCATGGAGTGACTCAAAACTAAGGAAGTGGTGGGGTAGTGGATGACATCTTTGTTACATCTTGCTTTCCACTTCAGTTTTGGTATTTAGAAAGCCTGAAAGAGCTTGTGAAGGGCCAAACTTAATTTAGAATAAGCATAATTTTGCATCCAAATCAGGCTTTATCTTCATATATGGGATATTTTACTAACAGATGTTGGAAATATTAAAATGTATGACTGCAAAAGTGAACAGAAGATAAAAAATTATTTGAAACTTCAAACATTTGTGCAGAAATTTCCATTTATAGTCTGCCTGATCTAGATATTGATTGCTGTGGTGATGACTGAAGCAGGATCTTCCAAATCTGTAAGTGTTCCATATCTCTCAGTAGAGACTCAGCTTTTATCAGATTCACGTCCWTTGTAGATTGGACATACAATACACATCAGCCTAGGTTGGATTTGTCTGATAAATCTCCCATTTTGACAATAATACACTTGCATGATGTAAGTCAAACAAAATAAAACTCTGGAGGGCTCAGTTGTGGTGAAGTCCCCTTCTCATGCTGTCATTGTCCTAAGGAGAAATTCAGCCATCAGTTCCAGCAAGGCTGGGTACAGGCCTCCAGCATCAAAATGTAGAGTTTCAAAGTCACATCTGCCATAAGCATTAATTTCACATGAAAAAAAAAATGTATTAGTATTTCTCAGATGTTTAATAATTAAGTGKAGCTGTGCTAACCTGGAATGTAAGCAAAATGCACATTTCTTGGAGCATGAGCCAAAGCCTGTTAAAGTAAATGGGAATGTTCCTGTTTATGTAAGTGGACTTTGGATCAGAGCCCGCACAATCACCTGAGAAGCAATTTGCTACCTGGCTTTTGCTCTGTACACTGAAAAGACTGTTAAAAATGCAGCGTGTGCTGTGCTCAGCTGACTGCCTGAGTGCATTGAAGAGATGCTTACAACCATTGCAGTTCTGAGTTCAGGGCCCATTTTTTTAAGTTATATTTTAATTTTAAAGGAATGTGAGCTAACTTTATTTTGGGAGGAGTAGACACTACTTTCAGTGTTCAAAATACCATCTGATGGGATTAGAGCTCTATGAAGTACACTACCATAAAAGTGGTCATTAATTTCTGAGATGGTTCTTGATTATAAAGGCATTAAAGTTCACATTCTTAAATCACTTTTTAAAATTGCACTTTGTAAGTGGTTAGGGTGTATTGATAAAATTGTTCTAACTGGCACTTCAGAGGAGCATCAATTAGCTCATTTTCTGTGACACCTTTCCATAACCTTTAACTCATACTCTCCTTGAGTAGCATATATTTCACAAATACTTGCCTAAAATGAATGTGTATGTTAACATAGCAAGGCTGTGTGCAAAATGTTACTGTATTCCAAGATACCTATAGTTTTAAGATCCCCCTAAGAATATAACTGAAATGTGGACCTAAAATGCATGTGCAGAATCCTCAAACTAAGGATTAGTTTTATTATCATATCATTGGTTTAATAATCAGAGGAATTTCATCTAGATCAGTGGGACAGGGATTCACCATTTGACTTTGAAAATTCATTTCCTTTATCCCAATCGAAAGTGTATAGACAAAACTTGTGACCAAGGTGGTTTGAAAATGCTTCATGTGTCACTTTTTTTCTGCCCTTGTAGTCTTTCAGCAAAGGTTATTGTGACAAATTTGGTGTGATCCTCAGTGTGTTCTATTCTAAGGAGCAGAGCCCCCTCAAACCTTTTCGAACTTTTGCAGGTGAAGATGTTTCCCTTGAACCTCTTATCAGTGCTCAATTTACCTCTTATGCTACTTCTACCAAAATATAATTGTACATTTATCATTCTCCTGACAATTCAAAAGGCCAAATTAATTCTTAATTAATTCAAAGAATCTGCCAAGGACAAACAATATATTTTAGCACTGGCTAGTTTCTTCTTTCCTGATACTATATTTAGAGCCTGTTGTTAGGCAGAGCCCTTGTGTGGGCCATTAGCCAGGTCAGAGTTTGGAAGTAAAGTTTTTCATTAAAACTTGCTTTATTGGGAGGCTTATTTGAGGGGAGTGTGGAGGAAGAAGCATGTTATCACCTTTTTATTAATAATACTTTGTTTATAAATATATTTAATTTTATTGGATATTAATATTTTTATATTGGATAAAAATATACTGGAATAAATATTAAGCTGAAGTGCATAACACGCTGGATCCTACAAGACCAGAAGACTTTTTAGTACTTTGTTTGCCTAAGCAATAYGAAAATCTAAATGTTTGTCTCATTTTTGGGCTACTGGC
The DNA here is from genome assembly GCA_018881555.1 of Amblyornis subalaris. Classification (NCBI taxonomy): domain Eukaryota; kingdom Metazoa; phylum Chordata; class Aves; order Passeriformes; family Ptilonorhynchidae; genus Amblyornis; species Amblyornis subalaris. The sequence goes on along the minus strand of JACAXG010000027.1, from coordinate 4,889,524 downwards.
AATGAGGAAGGCTGTGCCAGTCACAGAATAAAGTGAAGACAGATTATATATATATTTTTATGTATATATATATATTTTTTTAGATATATATACACACATATATACATACATATATATGCACATATATATACTTATATATATTCTGCCCTCTCCAGTGTTTCAGTCTAAGAACTTCAGGACACAGTGTGGATTTCTGGTAGCTTTAACCATGGAAATATTTYAGTGTAGAAATGCAATGGTGTTAGTCTATTACCTTGAGTCCCAACTAATGCTTTATATCCATACTCAAGGGAAAACCTGGCAATCATGAAGCTTGATTGCAATCCAGAAAGAGCAGGTCTGTTGTTAAGACTTCATTGGAAATCTAGACCCTTGTCTATCTACAGCCCTTCCACTGTATTGCTCTTGATCTAATGTGGTTTCATTGTGCTCTAGGAAACACCAAGATTCAAATTTCCTGAGAAGAGAAGGTGTAATTGGTGAATTACTGAGCTCTCATGAAATCTCTGGCCACTTGTGATAATTCTAAGGCACATCTTCAACGACTCACATTGAAATACATTTCCAATCAAGTACTGTGCACAATCACCCTTAGGACAGTGGTTAATTTGAAAGGTTTGACTCAAGAACTCAGATTAACCATTCTCACATATGTTGAGGGGAAAATTCCCATTGACTTCAATGAAAATCCCAAGAACTTAGGTACCTCTGTGCTCTTTTGAGAACACTGCATGAAATCCAACACAGTGTTCAAATGCTGGTTTTGGAATCTGGAGTTTTTAAGATGAACTGTAACATTTCCACTGCAAAAACATGTTGGTGGCTTTTTTTGGAGAGTAATGGAGAGTAAGGAACAGAATGGATTAGTAAATGTTATGTAGGCCAGCATGAGGCAAATATAGTATGTCTGAAAATATTTGGTGTTTGCAGAGTAATTATTTAATATTTAGGACCATGCAAAGAGAGCAAATTGGTTTTGGCCTTTCCTTGAAATCATCTGACTGATTTGCATTGATGTCATGATAACCTACTTCAAAGGTTGATGCCTGTGGAAAGTCCAAGGACACATACCTTGTGACTCTACTACGTATTGCTGGAGGCCATTCCAATTGTTCCCATTGTGATGTGGGGAGTCTTCTACTTAATTTATTTTTAACTGTTGATCACCAAAGACTGTTGTTTGCATCTGTTTATTAAATTGCAAACTCAGCTGTGAAAATGGTTTTTATGGTGTCGTTTTATTACAGTCCCATTTACAATTGGGGCTGAGCACAAACATGATAAATATTTTTCTTTGTGGAGGCACACATTGTTGGAGGGCCATTGAAATAACATGAAACTGGAATTGTTTGTTTATGAGATCAGATTCATTCATTACTTTGGTGAGGAGCTGTGAAATGTAAATCTCACATTCCACTGGACAATAACAGCACCAGCTTGAACTCATTTAGAGGTGTGATATTGCATTCAAAGGACGGCTGTTAATTTTATTGACCAAATTTTGGAATTGGGGTARCATTGATATTCAGGAATGCTTCTGAATTGCTTTACTTCTATGTCTATACTTTGGTTATCTTTGGGAAGGACAAGGGGTTCAAACTTTATTGAAAAGTATTTCTAATTTGAAAAAATGTAGTTTTGTTATTCTTTGTTATAATTCTTCTGTTATAGATTTTGCCATCTCTCTGAGAAAGCGTGTGTGCGAGTGTGTGCAAGGGTGTAAAAAAACGGATACAATCGTATTCTTTAGGACTGGTCTTCATTTTCTCACCTAGGTTTGTGCATGTGTACATTTTATGCTGGTGGAATTCAATTATTTTATCAAAGTTCTGATCAGTTAGTGACAAAACGTTTAGTACTGGTGTACAGACTTTGTGAAATAACAGCTTAAGCCACTGGAAATAACATTTAAGCGACATTTTTAACTTAGTGACTAAAACTTCAATATTTTAAGGAATATTATGGAATTGAGCAAATTTTTTTATGCAGGACTGTATAAGACCGATTTATAATATGAATCAATAAGATTAAAATCAGCCAAGAACTGAAGACTGACCTTTTAGAGTTTTTTTATGAATTTCAGCTATAATCACTCAATGAGACTAATGACTCAGTATGAAACATTTTAAGGGTATGGTTTGTTTAACAAGTGGGTATTCAGCACTTTTCTAAAATCACCTGGTTTATTCCTGTTTTTGACTTGGCACCTAAAACCCAGGTACCCAAAGCCTCTGCCCAGATAAAACCAAGATCAGTAATACTAGATCCAAGATCTCTATACCTATGTGTTGCCACTTTCAAATATTTTGTTTTATGAAGAAATAGAATAAACATCACTTTGTCACCAGAGGTCAAATAGGAAACCCATCAGATTAATTTTGTAACTGCTGAATTTCCTCTGTCTTGTTACTGTCCCTGACATGCTGCTATTCGGATGTGATATTGATACAAGCAAAGGAAAATCAAAGAAAAACTGTGAACTGCTACTGCCCAAGCAGCCAGTAGCAGCTTGACTTTATCAWAGGATTTGACACAGTGCTAACCTTGATGTATTCCAGATATTAGTAATCTGGATCCTTGATTATTTGGAGAGAAGGTTATGGCTGGACCTACCTTGCGTGTGGATGCTTAAGGTTTTCTTTCTTTTTTTTTTTTTTTTTTAATTGTTTTTCTTCAGAAAGAAAGAATATTTACTGAGATGTTCTTAGGGAAACAAATGCGAGTTTGGAGTATTGAACAGTAGCATATAAAAATATCAGTGATGTCACAAAAGCTCTGTCATGAAGACATTTTATTGTTGATGAATTGTAAGAACCATCTGGGTACTATTCTAATGATTCAGAGGCCTCTGTATGGATGGTACAGATGCTTCTTTTGTTATTGATGTGATCTTGTAAATAGTTAAAATATTTACCAAGGCACCTCTGAGCCGAAGCTATACCATTTTATTATTTATACCTTTTCAGAGGGACAAAAATGGAGGTGTCCACTAAATGTGATGGATTAGGCTTATAAACAGCCATTATTGCCATCAAACCTCACATGTCAGCTCCCCCTTTTGTGTCTGTGCATTTCTAAGCTAACCAGTGATCCATGCATAAGATAGAAGGTTAAGAATGTGCAGAGAGAAAGGGGGTTGACTCCAAGCAAGATGTATCTTCTGCTGATTAGAAATACAGCTGTAGAAAGGGGAGAGAAAAGAGTTTTTGCAACATGACACTCCCCTTTTTATTTCACACAACTCACTGTTTAGAACGTGCAAATCACTAACCAGCAGAGTCACTTTGCTGTTTCATGTAACTTAGTGCAGCTGCCTTTTGTTTTCCCAAGATAAAAATCAGGAAATGCAAAAATTAAACAGGTCCAGAGAAGAGGAATAGCAGAGGGAATGAAAGGAAAAAGGTTGAGCAAGTGACTTCACAACTTGTTGACAGAGCAAAGTACCATTTCGTTATAATTAAGTATGCTTTAAAGGCTGGGCAGAAGGGAAAGCTAACAGAGCTTATTCAGTATAATCCCTGTCAGTACCGTCTAGCTGAAARAGTTATTCCTATTCCTAAAGCACATGCAAAAAGAGAAATTATTTCAAAACTAGTAACATATCTTTTAAAAATATTTCCCTTTTTTCTGAAAATTTAGAGCTCATCATAGCAGCTTTTCCGAATGTCCATATCTTGTCATGTGATTTTTTTCCCTTTTCTTCATGAAAAACTATTTTATGCTAAAAGATTCATGAATATGAAAATGCTTTTTAAACTTAAAAATTGAATACAGTGGGTTTGTTAACTTTTGATGTAATACTGAAATGTAATGTGCTATAATCCAGTTGTTTGTGATTTATTTCCTATTATAGTTAAAACTTTTTAATATGTCTGTGTGTTACTGCTGAAAGAGGAGAACTGATTAGAAAATCACATTTGATGTTCTGGATTAATCATATCACTGCAATGATGATTTATTTAGGCTTGTTATGTTATTACATAGCTGATTTCTCTTTTGTCTTAAACAGAAACTGATTGTAGCAAACTTTTAGATAATTCTTATACACAACTAAAAACCATAGAATTGTATATTCATGGTTTCAGGAAAAAAAAAAGGAAAAAAGTATAAAAAATATTTGTATTCTTTCTAATATATTTGAAAACTTCAATGCCACTGCTATGGCAGCTGAAAACTTTAACAGTGACTTTAGAAAACTGTCACTTAGAAATAGATGGTGAGACCAGAGGTTATGTTTCAGTTCTAGAATTACACGGAATGGTCTGACACTAAACTGTGGTTTTACTTTAATTTATAAAATGCTAACAATGGCCAGTCTGGCAGTCAGCTGCATTAGTATGCTGGTGCACTGACCATCCCGTCTCTATAAGTACTGTGATCTGAATTGCACAACCAACATGGCAAAGGTCCAGATTTCAGTTGCCACTCCCACTGGGAAAGAAAAAAACAAGCTTGTACRCAATTTATGTCTGCAGTTGGTTCACTGTATACACTGAAAAAAATCTCGTCAAGAGAATGGCATTCAGCCTTATTAGGGTCACACGTAATCCGTACCACCAGCATTCAAAAATGCTTAAAGGAAAAGAAAAAATGTATTTTTTCTAAAACTTACCATTGCAGCAAAATGGATGTAGAAATGTGGATACTTTTGCATGCAGCAATCCAAGTCTACTCTTTCCACTTGCTGTTACCTGGCATTTCCCACAAGAGGAAAATAACAGTAAAATGACAAATGCCCAGTAAACTTGCGTCTAAAGTAAGGGAATATTCTCATCTCTGACCTCAGAGTTTACATAAATTTCTACAGGCTTTGATGTAGCTCTCTGGAATTAGCACTTGGGAATGTGAAATGAAATTACTCAAAGCAGTGGGTATGGGAAGAATTTCAAGTCCCAGTTAGTCCTAATTAATGTTTTTATTTTTGTGGAAGTTCTGCTTGATAGCCTGGTAGCATTTACCTTCTTTGCTTATTTAGCTATGCCCTTTGAATCAGATTTTAATTTAGGATACAGTCAGATTGCAAGAGTCACAACTATGCTGTTTAATACTGTATTACTAGTAAAGATTTAACTTTTGTCTGCGCTCCTTCTGTTTATGTAAAACATGTAAAGATGTTCTCAAATATCCTTCAGAAGGCCCAAGGTCTTGAGGTGAATATCTGCAGGTAGTTCTGAGATAGAGAAATTCTGCCTGCATATATTTTTAGGTCATGAGAGGCTATTGGATTTTTAGTCTTTTACTTTCAAGAAATTGAGATATACAATTAGGTTCTGTGTGTGATAAGTGTTTTTATTAACGTCTAATGTTGATATAGTTCAATTATAAATAAAAAGTGTAGTGTGAACCAAAAATCTAGGAATGCGCATTGTCATTGTATTTTCATTTTTGAGTGTGTCTTGTGAATAAAGTGGGGGGTTGTTTGCAAGTTTTTTTCATCAGGCAAAAGGCATACATCACTGCACTGGTTTGTAGCTCAGTTCTTTGAGAGCTTGAAAAATGTTAAAACAAATCCTTTGCCATTGTCTCTTTATGGCCTACAGAGCAAATGTTGGGTTTTTCAGTGTCTTAGACCTCCCATTAGCTGGGCAGAATCTGGAATTCTTCTTGGTTATGATTCAGTGATCATACAGGCAAAGTGTAGGTTTAATTGAAAAGAGCATTTTATATATTTCTCAGCCCTGGTGCTGTTACTGATGAATTCTGAATATACGAAGCAGAAGAGGAAAGAGGCTTTTAAAAAAGAAGCCCAAATCCAGACTTTCTTGTAATCTTGTAGGTACTAGTGACTAATACCTCATGCAGACAAAAGCTAGTTAAAACTGACTTGAGATAAGCATTCTTCAGCAATGACTCATCTTCCCTAACAATAATGGAAATGTAGCCCCTGTTTATGAGATAGCTGAAGTGCAAATAGTAGTGTCCATGAAGCTGAGGTTAATTACAGGAAGGACTTTCATGATAATTGCTAATAAACAACACTTGTCCTCCTTTGAATCTGCATTATTCTCTGCAGAGGAAGTAGGCTTCTGCAATTTGAATAGAATTTTGAACATTTGCTCAGGAGGTGTAGGCAGTAAGAGGCAGGAGTGAATAATAAAAGTCAGCCATAAAAGGGTAGGAGGCTGACCACATCTGACATTTTCTCTCTTATAAAATGTAGAATTCCGAGCGGGTTAGTGAATTCCCACAGATCGTCACTGTCTCAGCATGTAATGCGGTATGACCAAAAGGAAACAAACCCCTGCATCCATTCTGAGCCTGAATCTGAAAACTGGGCAGTCTGGGAGTGATCGTGACTGCAAAGGGACAGTAAAATATTCTTTTAAAGGCTTCTAGTTCTCTGGGGTGTCTAGAAAGCTGATTTCTGCTTTAAAGGRTGTGTTCTGTGAGAGATTAAAATGGATTATAAATCCCCATAGAAGTGAAATCATAGCAATTAGGCTTGGAAACATACCATTAGTATTTTAAACCATTAGTATGTTACACTGTAAAGAAAGCAATTATGGAAGTAGTTTGAGAGTTTTTAAGTTTGTGTTACTAATTTTATCAAAGAGTTAAAACTGAAACTCCTCTCTCCTGTGTATCATCCTTAAATTCCTGCATATGTGCTGTGAACTCRGCTCCTTTCACAAGAAATGCCCACAAAGGTCTGTGTTGGGAAGGCGCAGAAGGTGACCAGGTCTTAGTCTGTGCTCTTTATAATGCCACATAAGTATCTTTATCTTATCTATRTTTGTTAAATCAATTAAAAGAACATATGGAAGTTAATCCATGGCTGACTTACTTCTGTAGTGTGACACAGTATGAACACATGSGATTTCTTGTCAGTGCAGAAAACACAAAGTAGCTTTTTGGTAAACGTCAGCAGGTCRTATTTGTGGTTGTGTAGAAAACAAGTCTCTGTTCTCTTTGATAAAATTATTCAACATTTATTTTAGGTGGTTAATKATTTAAATTCCTTTTTACCACAAATATTGCAACAGTAAAACAAGAATGGTACGCAGACTTTTTGAGTGATGCAGAGTTCATCTGGCTTAGTGACAGAGCTGTTGGAAGTTGTTTGAATGTTACAGTAATTGAAAAATGTAGATTTGGTCATCCYGAATTAATCTTCCATAATTCTTATTGCTTATCAGTCTGCGTGTGTTGCAATTAAAAAAATTGAAAATTCAGGTTGCTTTTGTTGAACCTGCACTTTTACCTCCAAGTAGTTGCCTTGGGCTGGAGATAGGGGACCYTCTTCTACTTAATCAAAATAAACATTTACCGGAGCAGCCACTAAACTCTGCAAGAGGTGGAGCTCTACACTGCATGCAGATAATTAGGGCATTCCCAGGAAGTGGGGGATTTAGGCATGTGTTCTCCGAGGAAGAAGGGAAAAACAAATGAAGAGAGATGACAATTTTCTTTTTGCCATCTTTGTGGATGTAGTTTATCATGTCCCTTGTTTTCCTTAGAAGTATCTGAAAATGAAATGTTGTGCTTGATCTTAAATATAYAATTTAATATCAAATATTTTCTTCTGTCATTGGGAAAATTTAGTTTGATCCAGTATTTCTGTGTGAGATCAGTGTATCTTCTAAGTTTTTTTTATGGTGTGATTTTTCATAGTGATGGTAAAGTAATAAATGAACTTTTATGGAAATATTAGGCAATGCAGGGCACCTCTTCAGTAGGCAACAAGATTGGYGTGTGCTCTGAAGTGCAGCACACTCCTAAAATCCATCTGCTGAAGTTTTGCTGCAAGCTACAGCTCTAGTTACATAAAGATCATAAATCAGGTGTGTTTATGAAGGGATGTGATAATTGGTGCGGAAAACCACGGTTATATATGCAACAAAGTATCCAGGACACAGCAGTCTTTAGGATCCTTTGTGTGGATGGGTGGACAGCTGATGGAGAAAAAGGAGCCTGACTTTACCTACAATAACTTCAAAAAATGACTGAATTTCGGGAAGTTGTCTTCTAGATTCCCACGGAGATGCTTTCCAGGGAGAGATATTGGATAAAAGCCAAAGAGGGAAAAGACTTCTGCCTTTGCCTCTGCCTGGCCCTCTCCTGGCAGTGCTTTGCTGGGGTGTATTGGACACCCCACATTACGGGGCTGCAGCTCCCAGCGTGTGCACGCAAGGCCATGCCCGTGCACACACAGAGGCAGGGAGAATCTCAATTTACTGTATTAGTGTAATTACCTCTATAATTGTAAATTACCCTCCAACAGGCTTCCAATGTTCAGATCGTAGATAAACCTTTTAAATTAGTGAAGGTACCGCTCATATGCTAAGGACTAATGTACTGTAGCCTTGATTGTTTTGTATTTTGTAATATTTAGTAGTTCAGGAGTGATCGCATAATTGGCCTGTAATATGCAACATTTTGGCTTCTAAGTCATCAAGAAGTTTAAATCAGCGTGTTCTGCCTAAATACATATCAAAAGTGATTTGCAAATTAGAGCTGTGCAATTGCCTAGAGATGCAGTCTTCTAAAAAGCAAAAAACTCCATGCCCAAAAGATCATGAAAAATGTGCAAATATTAATTTTTATTATAACCTCCTTAAAACGCTCTATTTCTAATATTTTCTCAGGTTTTTAAAATAAAAGCCGTCTTTTCATTAAATTTACTTTAAATGGATATTTTAATGATATTATTCGTGTTTCATAGAAATAAAATGAACGGCACACGATTCTGTAAGGGATGCAGTTGGAGGCTTCAGCACAAAGCTTGGAAAACCAGATGTTTGTGAAGCTGTTGCTCACAACTTACTGCATGTACGTGCAGAGCGTGTCAGAGCCCTGAGCAGGCAGTTCTAATGGACTTTCGGACAATAAATATTTTTATTTCTTTAAATAGGTATATAATCATCTTGTTAACATGGTTTTACTTAAGATAGATGGGGAGTGGGCAGAACAGAAGGGTAATTAAGAGTGACCTTGGAGAAAAAGCTTCAGTTTGCCTTTGCCCCAGTCACGCACTGCACTTGTCTCACACAGCCAGGCCACAACTCCAGGCGGCAGAGCACTGGTTTCATAAAAGTTATGTGCCTGAAACATTCACACTCTGTTTTTTTCCTAAATCACATTTCTCAGAGCATAAATCCCAGCAGAACCTGAATGTAAAATTTCTTGCTATATTTTATGGTGCAAACAGAGAATTGTCTGCTCCAATAATACAACCCCCCATTTTTTTTATCTCTTTTGAATGGAGTGAATTGTTTGGTACCTGAATAATGCAGCAGCAGGGCCAAACTTAACTCCTCTCTCACCASAAATCTTGTTGCTGGCAAGTTATCATATTGCATTTGACTGTCAGATAAATTGTTTTGGGAACTACTCTTTCCGTTTAGATTGATAACATACATTGTTATAGAAAGGAAAAGATTCTGTTAGACACACAGACTTGAGAAAACTCAGTTCCCACCAGCTCCATAGTAATTGGATTCCATTATCACTGATTTTAATTAGGCAGTATACCTGACCCACATCTCTTGGTTGCAAAACCTAGTAGAACTGTTTGGAAAATGAGTTAGAATTCAAAGTGAATTGGAGCCATTAACTTAAACATTAAGTTTAAAATTAAGCAGATGCATGAATTGGGTAAAATAAAAATACAGGAAAGTTCAAGGTCAAACATTTCAAAATAATTTGAAATAGTTTCCAAGGCATCAATTTTATGTGACAATTCTATCAGTAGTTTTATTAAAGTTGTTATATTAATGAAACATTGGATTCTGTGATATTTTATAATAATTATTGCAGAGATCAGAATTGTGAGGATAGCTTGCATCTTTCTTTCTCATATTGATTTGAATCTCTTTTTTGCSTTTCTGTGACTGAGTTCCTATATTTACAAAGAACTTTGGGTAGCAAAGAAGCACCCAGATGCTCACATCCAGGTTTTTTGCAGAAGATCTCATTAGACAAAGTTCTAGCTGGCCACGCATTTATTAGCRTAGTGTAAGTGCTTGATAATCCTGTTCCCCTATCCATATATCCTAAATGAATTTATTCATGTGTTTGTTTGTTTGTTTGTTTATTATAAAGATTCTGGAACTACTTGTAACCTAAGTCCAAAATCACATCTAGTTGTTTTCCTCAGTGATGATGGTCTGGGTCATGGCAGTACAGTCTAAAGATGCTGTTTCTACCACTTCCATTGTCCTGATGAAATCTAATTTTCTGTAGACGATAGCTAAAGCTGAACGATGGGAATCTTGGAACCCAGAGTTTGATTTTGTCATTCAGCTTTTCAGAACCCGGTTTTCATAACTGAATTATTATCTCTTCGTATGTGGCCATCACACTGTGCTTAAATATCCAGGCAGGCATGGAAACGTATTAAAAAAACCCCAAAACCATGTACTCAACAGTTRGAGGAAGGCACAGATGTCAACACATTTCTGTTTTTCCAAGCATTTATTAAATGAATCTTGTCTTTACTCTGATCCCTTCTGAATTSTCTATCACGCTGGTGTACTTTCACTTCTAAATGGCTTTCATTGCTCACAGCCGTCCTGTTTTCCTAGTTCTTTCTTCACTACTCACTTTTTATAACTTCTAATATATACCTTTTTTTTCTTTTATATAGGTGCCTGATTTCTTTCCTCTTTCTACTAATTATTGTTTTCATTATCATTAGGGAAGGTAGGAAGAGGGGGGAAAGTTTCACCGGGATGCTCACTTTTGCTTAGCAAATACATATTCCTCTATGTTTGTAGCCTCTCTCTGTGATCTTTCAGAAAAATTAGCATGTGTTTATTTCATTTATTTGTGTAAAGCTTCATAGAATTGAGAGRGAAAAAACCTTGCTCAAAGCAAAATAGATGAGATTGTGGTGTGCAGAAAGCGAATAAAATTTTTAAATGTTTTCTGCACCTACCTGAACACAATATGTTGTGTCCAGTAAAATAAAGCTTTACACAGTGCCATTAATGCAAGTTTTTTCTACTATTTCTTCTGCTGTAGCTACTGCTATTTCTTCTATTAAATCGTTGTCTCAACTTTTTTGAGACTATCCAGTGCAAATAATCTGTTGATAATTTTTACCTCTGTGTCTTGTGCATATGTATTAAAAATAGCTTGTTTGTTTGAATTAACTGATATTTAAATGAGCTATAAAAAGCAGTTCTAATGTCAGGAAAAGCTATTAACTATTAGTTGGGAGTCTTTCTAAATTCAAAGATGGGCAGGAGATCTGGATAAATTATCAGTGCTTTGGTTTCCCTTCCTGACATGTCATCTGTGTGGTCTTCAGGCCAAAGCATACTTGTTTGCTCAATCCGTGCCCGAAGTGGTGGGATGTTGCTTATTTACTGAAAGGCAAACAACAAAATAACATAAACGATCAAAAGATCAAAATAGATCTGTTTAGTTTCACATGCTTAAGGATAACAGAGTTTTAGGACAGCAGAATGGATGTGGAATGGGAATTTCCTAAGTTTCAGTCCTGAGCTTGTCGTTGCTTTGGCTGATGACCCAAATGACATTTGAAACCAAAGTAACCCGAGGTAGGAGGACGCTGGGCAGGGATTCCACGTTGGCCTGCAGCTTTACAAAGGGCTGCCTGCCAAATTACACTCTGGATTTTTTCCACGTATTTATGACAGACACTGATCAGATACAATTTTTCCCTGTTTTTCCACAAGATTTTGCAACCTTTGGTGTTGTTAAAAGRGGATTAATGAGAATTTTCTTCAGTAAGTCATGAGATAGTTTTATTTGCATTGTAAGATTTTAAAGAATTAATATATCTAAACCCAAGAAATRCAGTTTTCTTTTATAATCTGGGATGTTCATGGCAGACATTTCGTGATGCCTTGAAAACAATTGCCTTTGGTTGTTTAGAGGTTAGGGGTAATTTTTGAGGTCTCTGAGAGATGCAGGGGCACATCTAAACTTTCTCATGAGTGGCTGTACATTTTTTTGAGGACCAGTATTTGCTATTCTTTTCAGGGTTGTTTCCTTAGACTGACTCAATCTTCAGGTGCAAATTTTCTGTGCTTCTTTAAAACAAAATAAATGAAAAAGAAATAAAGAAAAAAAAGAAAAAGTTCCATCCGTATTTGGTTTTGTGGGCCTCTTTCTGAGCTGTTTAATGGACAACTGGTTTGTTTTATTTATCTGACAGGGTTTCTTCATATTGTTTCAGGTTATCAGCACTCTTGCAGATCATATTACAGCTTGTGCTCGGATTTGACCCTCGCTAGGGTTCACTTTAAATCAGATCCTTATCATTAATGCAGTGATAAATAGAGATGCTTTGGAAGCAGTATACAGATTATTTATTTAGTGCCTCTCTGTATCATGTTTTATACAAGCAGGGATCAATGTCAGACCTTTATGGATATAGCTTAGGTTGCATTCAGTAACTACAAACTAAAGCCCTTTAAATAATGTTRACTTAATAGCTGACATTTTTATGAAATAAGTCTGCAAGGGTGGAAATGTAATATTGCTCTACAGTGAGGAAGATTTTGATTTTCAGTTTCATCCCAAACCTAAAGGGATGTTTTTAGTTTAACAACTGCCTCTGAAGTCCCCATTAAAAAAAAATAAATAAAAAGGGAGACAAATGCTTTTAAGGAAAAAAAACCCCAAGTGCTCTCCCACAGGTGTGACCTGAGCTTGTTGCTTTTGTAGTGATACTTYTTGTGAGGCTTTAAATAATTTTTCCCCTTGTAAGTCTTGCTGGTCCTTTTATATCATGAGTGATTTTCTTTTTTGTTAGATAAATTTAGGCTGAATTAAAACATATTTTCCTACTTTCAGTCATAGTCATAACTTTATGTAAGAGTTGTTCTCAAGGGTCATTCTTACTCTGGAAAATGGCAGATTTGTAGTCTGTGTGTTTCCTATCTTTGTTGCATTTGCAGTGGTTTTAAAGTCTCCTAGAGCAGATAGCATGTAAACTTCAGAATGAAGAAAACAAATTTTTCTACTAGAATTTCTATGTAACAAGCAAATTGAACTCTTGGTAGATAAATTAAACAATTCACTTAAGCTTTTATATTGTTGCAGACCATTTTTACAGAAGGTTTTTTTAAGCAATTTAATAGGCACATAAATAGAGGAGAGGTGCCCAGCCAAAAGGTGCTTTAGTACAAATTTAAGTTTGAGCAAAAATCAGATACTTAGATTTGAAGACATATAATGGGTAGAATTGGATTTAGGTTTGGGTATAAATACCAAAAATTCAGGTGTTATTCTGATAAAATTTCAGCCCATACAGTAAAAAAAACTAAGTATTCAAGTGCATTCTTGAAGGTTTTCTTCCTACTTGGAAATAAAATCTGCATGGGTGGGCTATTGGATTCGGTTAGAAATTGCTCTTGAAAAAAATAAGAGCAAATATCAAAATCGTCCAGAACTGTGGTATGGTTTTGAGATTTGCAACTRTTGTATTTCATCCTCCACATGGTCTGTTACCGTAGAAATGTGCTCTATAAAGTATTAAGCATTTGAGGTCCAGCACATTCAGGGAAAGCAGCTACAGAGATTTTGTTACCTTTTCTCTTTCTTCCACTTGTAATTGTAGTCCAAGCTGGGAATTGTATGGCTAAAATGAAGAGAAAACCAAAACTGAAACAAAATTCAAGTCCTTCAGAGATTTCATCAATCTGTAATCTTCCATCTTACTAGCTTTATCTTGGAAAGGATAAAGTGATATTTTTCAAATGGATCCAAGGAAATGTAGGAATAYATTGCAATATAATCTTTGAAATTGCTGAAACACATTTCTTTGTAAATAAAAAAAACACAGCTGGAATTGTGCCGATCCATTCAAATACTCAGGATTTAGTTGATATACTGTATTCCTCCTGAATAAGAAAACTGGAGGTACGTGATTGATATGAGGTGTTTAAAGAAAATTTAAATAGAATACATTCCTCCTAAGCAAAGTGTTAATTCATTTAGCTGGAAGTCATCCAAAAGAAGCAGCTGTCATCTTGTTAAGTTTGTTCTGATACTGTAAACTGTATTGTTGCATGTTTGTGGATGATCTTAGTGGCTCACTTAGCTGGATTCAAAAAATATTACTGAAATTTCTGCTTTGTGCATTTCTTTGTGAATTGAAATTTCCCGATCTTGCAAACTGGGGAGCCTGYGGGAGTGGTTTGATGATTGAGCAGTGTTTTGGTGGCTTGTTGTTGGTTTGAGGTATTTTTTCATAACTTCAGTTTCCAGAGGTACTCCCTTGCTTCTTCCCAAATATATTGGCCCCTCTAATAAAAGGTATTAATTAATTCACCATGCATCATTTGGCTTACATCCTTCAATATTATGGTTGAAACAACACTGAAGCACTTATTTCTTGTCATCCATGCTTTTATATTGTGTCGTTTGTCTTCATAAGTATCCACATAAGCTAAGAATGACTCCAGTGATAGATAATCCAGATTTCAAATACTGCCTTGTATAAACGTCACTTCCAGGTCAGAATGAATAAAGCCTGTACCTGCCTATGTGGAGGCACACAGGCCTGTCTCTGCTGCTGCCTTCAGAACATGCTCCRTAACACCGTGTATGAAAGGGCTTTAGATGGATATTTAACTGTATTATCTGTACTTGTTGACGTGCTAATTGGCCTTAATGGATCCTGACAAACACCAAGTTAATGATAACTGAGTGCAACAGATGGATAATAATGGAGTCTATAAACTTAAACCCAGATTTTCTCAGTGAAGGCTGAATTTACTATCCAGTGGGCTGTTTCTGTTACAGCTCATTATTGGATGAAATGCTACTGTTTGCAAAACTGCACTGTTCACTTTTTCTACCATATTTTCCCCTTTTGGAGGTGAAAAGGATCATACGCCTTGAATAAAGCAAGATAGTTCAAAATGAAGGGGAAGGTTTAAGATCAGACAAGGATCCTGTGAACATTTTGGGTTTGAGCATATTTCTTGTGAACATTTGAGAAAGATGAGTTTGCACAAAGAGCTTATTATGGTGTGTTAATTCAATTCTTGCACAGCGAAATGAGAGAACACCCTTAAACTTCCTTGTTGCCAATCACCAGGAGTTGTGAAACTGCTGCAATATTAAGAAGTGGGAGATACAATCCCACCATGCAGCATAGGCCTGTCTTTAAGGTGAAAGATGTATTGATGTGCTTTAAATCCCACTTTAAAGAGGATGATGTATTTAAATCTGGATGCAAGGGGGAAGGGCAAGAACGTTCCTGAATGACAGTTACTCTTTTTCCTCAGTGTTATTAGTGATTACTTTTACTCAYACATCCTTGTGTGGCTTGGAACTGAAATACCCATAAATCCCAATTTAAAAGAAAATTTTTAAACAGCAAAATCCAGAAACAGAAACATTTTAATTCATGATGAACATGCTGTGTAGTAAGTTGCTTACAGTGCAGTGCTAAGTGCTGAAACACTTCACAAATTCAATTTACGATTGAATTTATGAGCTCTTATGATTTTGGGATTGAAATTAAGTGCCAAAAATTCGTGTTTAAATAGAATTAGGTATTTGACAGTGATTGACAAGAGCCAGGCTATTCCACATTATGTGTTGGCCCATAGCAWGTAGTCATAATGCCATCAAAACTGTTGCTGCACTCCATAGAGATCCAGTCTGCTCAAACCCAGCTGGTCAGACCATCTTGGTCTGGGGTTTCATCAGACTGTGTAAGACTTGAGCACTCAGTAGCTGCTCAAAGAATTTAACTTTGTTATGCAACTGTCTGTGTAAGGAGCCAGTAGCTTGCTAAAAAAATATGCCACCTTTTCAGATATTCTTGTTGGATTACATCTGGACACTTCATTCAGATTCAATGAGCAGTTAGGAGAAGAGGTTGGCACCATGAGCGCTGGAAGTAGTGAAGAAGTGGAGATTAACTGTGTACTGGGAGCTCTGCTCAAGGCAGAAACCAACTGACGTGGTCTGCAAGCCATGAGTGACTCCAGCTTGACTAAAGCTCTTGAATCTGTCCTCATTTCTGCCTGCGTCGGTGCTTACTTAAAATGTCAATATAAAGGTTGGTGCAGATTAAAGATAACAGAACATGGCATCTGTAGAGGGTGTCTGTTGACAAGTCTGCAGAAATTTTAGAGAGCTTATCCAGTGTGCTAAATTAAACCCAGTGTATTTCTGATCCATTATCTTCTGTCTGACCAGAGGCTTCAGAAGTAGGTGAATGAAATGCACAAGCCCTCTTACATCATGACAGTGCCATAATCTCCATATGGAAAAAAGGAAAATCTTTCCTAAACCCTAAAAGCCAGTTAGATTCTACCTTGATGATTATCTGATGACCCAGATCTTAAATTCTCAGCTTACACCACATGAATTCCAAGCAGGTCTTTCAGCTTTAGGTTACTCTTGGGCATACTTACAGCATTGTGTCTGGGGTTTTTCAGCGTCTCTGATACATTTTCTGTTTCCTAGTCTCTAATGTAATCTCTTCTGGAAATGGGATCTGCAAATTCAACTTCCCAAGGTGGCCAGAATTTGGTCCTATGTGTGACATTCCTGTACAATTCACGCATCCATGGTGTATTTGGCCAGGGGCAGCTGTGAGCACACTGATTTACAGTTTATCTCCTGCACTGTAAGAGTGGTTAAGGAATAAATTCGACCTTAGCAAATGCATTCCTAAGAGCAGTTACCTGATCACTAGCCCACAAAAAGGATCTTTAAGGTGATTGATTCTCAGAAGAACCTTGCCGAAGTTTAGAGATTTTTAATTCCGTGACCTTAAGAAATATGAGACTAAGGCTAAGTAAAAATGATGGTAAATAAAGACAAAAAGAAATTTAATTTTACAGATAAATTTTCTTTGAGTAGACACACAGAATTTTTATAAAACCATATATGGATTTCTAGGATGTCATAAAGCTAGCAATCCTTCTTTATGATAAGTTTAGAAAAAAACTTTGTAGGAATTTCTCTTCTTTTTTTTCTGTAGATGTGACACTTTTAGAAATATAAATTCTGAACATTTTTCTCTTTTTCTACACTTACTGTTAAAAGAAACCCCACAAAACCAATAAATTTTAGTGTGGGTTTTAGGTTTTTTGGTTTTTGTGGGTTTTTTTGTTTTTTTGGTTTTTTTTGCTAATAAGGATTCCATAAATATTTTTCTATCAGCTTTCTTTTAAAAAAGTATTAAAATTAAAACTTACACTGTAATGGGATTTTTCTGCCTGTTTCATGAAACCAGAGTTTTAAAAAATGCAGCTGATTTTATTGGGATGAAATGAAACCTTTCAGTCTTGTGGATGTATGCATGTGCATTCTCTGCTCCATCACTCACTGGATTTGCAGGGTAAACACATTCAAGTCTCTGTTCTGAATCGAGTAGGGTGATTATTCAGAGGTATTCCTCCAAATGTATGTGATTATCCCGGGTAGTCCTCACTGGTTTGGAAGCTGTTTGCATCTGCCCGGACTTCAGGGCATGCTGAGAGATCTTCCTTGATTAAAATTTTGTTTGGTCTGAGAGGGCAAGAATTTTCAGATTTTCCCTTGGGGAAAAAAATTTTTTTCTTAAGAAAGTTGTTGAAAAATTAGAGTTGAAATTAATAGCTCATTTTAAAGGATTAGTACTTTCTGTTCCCAAGTGGTTGTTTATGAAAGTATCCACAGTTCTGGTTCCACCAGGCGTTCATGTCTGTCATTGTGAAACAAGTTAGGTGTGTGGTGTTTGGGGAACTGTTTTAGCCTTCCTCTCAACATCTTATGAAACTAACCTGGAAACCAATTAATTGTCGAAATGTTCAATTTTACATTGATATCAGTTTTTTATTTGAAAAACTGTAATTCAGTGCATCTCTTCTAGATTTTATATTCACATTAAGGTGGTGACTTAGTATTAGATTTTTTTATCTCAAGGAACAGATCAAACAGGCACATAAATGTTATATTTCTCGGAAGAAAAATATTACATAGATTACTTTAACAGCTTTTTTTCTAATTCATTATCTCCTTTTAAACATTCCTCAGATGCAGCTGTACTATATATATGTACTCTATTTTACAAGGTAACATGCGTTTGTATTTTACATTTGTAATTCTATTCAACTGTAATTTTTCCTTCATATTATCTTCTTTCATATACTTTCAGTTTCTCTAAATGAGGCCACCTATGAAACTGCTGGCAGGTAGTGAGAAAATAAGTGTTTAATGAGTGAGGAAACTATTAGAGCAGTCAGGAAAGAGAAATTACAGCATATGTAATAGGACAATCATTACTTTTATAAAATTCAGTATTAAATTGTTAATGTCTCTTGACAGTTCTTTAGTAATTAAGATTTCATCTTGATTGTCTTTCTGTTAACATGAAATGATATGATAGTTAATATTGTTTAAATCACAATGTTAAGTGAATGAAAAATCATAGTGTAGAATCCTCTGGATAGTATTTGTTAGAGGCTTTAATGTTGTACTCAATTTAGAAAAATGTTTTTTCATTAAATTGTGAATGTAGGTTTATAACATTTAAATTGTCTCTTGGTAATATTTAWAAAATATATATATATGAACTCACATTCATACACTTTTCTAGCCTTTTAAAAATACATAAACTGTATAAATAAGGCTAATTATGAGGTATGACTAAAAGCTAGACTTTTAGATTAATTGATAATGCAATGAAACTCAGTACACGTTCAAAACATTTGTAACAAATGTAATTGCTAAAAACATATTTATGAGACAAGCAGACAGTTATTTTTTCATATAGTAGCTGAGGTAGCATTTCACATTAGATATAATCTAGGTAAGAAACATCAAGGCAATAATCAGGCTAAGCAGGTGCTTACTCAGAGGATAAAGGATGTCACGGAAATCAGCCTCCCACAGAGCTAGAAGAGAGGGTTTTACAACTATTGGGTCTTGTCATAGTGATGCATGACAGAAATACACAGCCCTCCTAGCTAGAAAATAAGCAGAAACTTTCACCACCCAGAGAACTATGAAGGGCACATTAACAGAAATAATAGTAAAATATGAAAAATGAGCAAAAATAAACAGAGAAAATTGATACAGTTCATTTAATAAAGAACCCAAGTAAGGTCTTTTGACAAGCACACTATGCTTAGATTTCAGCAATGACTATTGGGACCTACTCTGTGACTTTAGGAAAATCACTTAGAGCTGAAATCTGATACAAACTCCTGCTGTTGTCCAAAGACCTAAAATTAGTTTCTTGATTCCTGTGGTTCAGTCCCCCAAGCACAAAACAGAAGGAATAGCAGTTTTCTGTCTTGCAGGCTCATCACAAGGATGAACTCGTTCATTCTTTAGCTGGAACAACACTGCAATGACACAAGCACATCTGTTACAGTATGATTAAAAAAAAGATAACAAATCATTCAGCAAAGGGAGATGAAAAACTCTTCATCACAAACTGAAATTGTTCCCAAAAGAAAATTTTGATTAGCTGATTCCAATAAGTTTATTCCTAGGTTTATTTAGCAGTGTTGTGTCTGAGACAACTCACACATCACTAATGAGACTGTCAAATGCTGGTTTACRTTCTTCTCGAGCACTTTTCTAACATTACTGACATGATCTGGTCATGAATACAAGAATACACTAATTATTTTTAAAAAGCATACCCTAATTTTGATATTTTGCATTTCACTGCATAACTTTTTTCCGAATACTCTGGTACACAGCAGTGAACACATTCTCAGATACAAAATGGAAAGCAGTGAGTGCTTACAGTATGGAAGGTACGGATGTATAAAAATCAGTAGGGTTACTACCAGGAACATACTGACTTTCACTATCAACCATTTAAAATCAATTTGAAGGCATTTGGAAAGCATTTTAAAGAGCAACTAGACATCAATAAAATTTAATTAATTGGGTCTATGGATGCACATGTAAATTGAGTGCTAATTGTGCTAGCAATGCTTTTCCATTAAAAATTAAACTCACGATTAGTAACTAAGAAAAAAACAAGCCAATGTTCCATAAACAGATCTCATTTTCTTTAATTGTGCCCCTACTTTAGATAACAATCATAATTCTCCATTTGCTTTGTTAAATATGAGCATCTCCTCAGCATGGGAAAGACAGAACCGTTGCCAGCTGTTTTAAGGTATCAGAGAAGTATCATTCAAAACTTCTGACGCAATGTTTTTGTTTAATTGCCTTATACCTCCTTTGAACAAGCATGGAAAGTTCTCTTCTCTCAAAATCAGGCAGAATACTTAATGTATTAAGGACAAAAATAAGTTTGTCAAGCACATTTTTATAAAGAAATATTTAGTAGTAATGTGGGCTAATCTCTTTATGGGTCTGAGAATACAGAGATGAGAATTAATATGAGTGTCAGTTCAGTTCAGGGAGCAGGTATTCAAAGCATCAGCTCTGTTCCTGCTCTTCCACAAACTCTGCTGCTCTAACTATGCTTTCCGGAAAAATACGAATCCAGGGCAGGGGGCAGAAATATGTGCTCAAATATTGGTAGAAAATCAATAGATTTCAGGAGTGAAATACATCTAAAAAAGTTGGGCTGAGACTCCTACGGTGAGAGTTTTGAAAGCAGAGCCTCTCCTTGTACAAAGCTGAAGTATCTCCACAGTTTTGGATTCTGTTCCCAGGCAGGCATCTGGGAGTTAGGAACTGGAGATCCTAAATTTTATTAGCTAGATCCTCTGAATGATTTAAGCACTCATTCTCTGGTTCCTGCATGAACAAAATGACTGTGTCACTTCATTATCTCACTGTTGTAAAGATATAAACACTTTAAAAACTGCCAAGTACTCGGAGATGAGGTTATAAGTAGAGAGCAATGGTGGCATTGTGTTTGTGTATTATATGGAGGGCAGTGACGAAAAATATTAAAAAGATAGGAAAGCAAAAGGAATCTGAATCAATACACTCCAAGGATTCCGAATCCAAATCTTAACATTCACTTATTCGTACAACCTACTCTGCAGAGCTTCACCTCACCTGTGGAAAAGCTGTTTGTAGTTCACTTTGTCCCTCCAAATCAGCTTGTGACCACACATATTTCATATTTATTGTTAAGTTGTGCATTTTTTCTAGACCTGGGCATGTGGGTGGACTTTTAGATTATACTGTTCTAAAAGGATTTGAAGTCCAAACCATTTAAACCAGGCAAAGCAATGTCTCAGTAGAATCTAAGCAGATAACAGTAAGGAATCTGTCATGTTCTAGGTTTGCAGAGAATCAGTCAAAAATATTTAAGTAGCAGTAAAAAGGGACCTGAATAAAAGGCTTAGGAGTAGCAGGACAGTATTTTACAGATAACGCAAAATCAATCAAAATATGAAGAGAGTATTTTATAGCATTTACACCGGGCTTTGAAATTCTTCATTGTCTGTTGGACTTGGGAACTGCATCTCTCTGAGAAGCACCATCATTTCTCAGGAGCATCTTTGACAGTGTCGAGTGGCATAACAGGAAAAATAAATTTGGAGAAATATCACAGCCTTCCTTCTGTGGCCTTGCGCAGCTTCTCGCTATCCATAACATGCTCTGACAGCTGGGAAACAGGATATTCTGTACTTCCATGCTAGACTAGGCAAGGCCAGTTCAAATTCTTCATAGCCTCAGGGTGAAAAGTAAAAAAACTTTGATAAAAGTAAATTTTCAAAGGCCAAGAATTAATTTTCTCTCATTCTTGAAAAATCAGGAAAAAAATATATACTAGGGGAGATAAAGCCTCAATTGCCTGAATCTCACTGTCTTAAAAGACAAGTATGTGCTTAAATTACTGCTTAGCTCCTGTCACCTGATGTGAAACTTTTGCCACTTCTGTGAAATTTGGAATTTAGGGAGGTGAGTGCAAACACCCCACCAAATGAAATTTGTACTCCAGGGGTTTGTAGGTTTCTTCTTTCTCCACATAGCGTTTAGGGGCCCTTCCCTTCCACATCAGCCTTCCTCCCCCGGAACACCCCAAGCCCATTTGTTTGAAGTGCTCTGGGCTGCCTGTCCTTGGGTTGTGATTCAGGTATTAGAGGTGCTATTTAGTATCTGTAGTACTAGTTCCATACTTGGTTCAGTACTAAATCAGCATGAATTGGTTTGCTTTTCCCAGCTGGTATGTCCTATTCATCCCAACAATATCTTTAGACCAAAGTCAAGGAAATGAGTGCACAAATTTAGTGGAGTAAGTAGCCAAATCATGGGCATTTTCTTTTTCTCCATGCATTTTATTTGTAACAGCCATAACAATGTATTTCTCTGAAGCAGAGAGAACTATACATTTGTCAGTAGTTTTTATACTTTGAAACATGACCAAAGTCCTTAAAGGTACATTCTATATTTCACGTAGAAAAACACTCCAGGAAATTTGTGCATCTGACTGTGAGAAGCAGCTTGTGCCCTTTCACTGGGGTTTGGAGGACAGAACTTGCAGATTCCAGATGAGTTATTAGAAAACAGCAGAGAAGGACTACCAAGAATAAAGTGAGGCACTTGAAATCCTGGCAGCCAAGGCTGCACTGACCATTTGTCTGATCCCACAAATGTCTGCCCACCGAAAGATTTTCTGTGCACGGAGATGTTCAAGTGGGACTGGGCTCAGTCTTTGTCTTACCTGCTTGGGTAGAGGAAAGTAAGGGCACTTTGTAGTGTGCATCACCTTGTACCTGAGGCACAGAGCAGATCCTGCTTGTTTCCCACCAGTCTGTGACTGTGATTTAAAGCTGTGATCTGCCATGAAGTGGACAGAGAGGTTGGGAGTAGCTTGGTTTTAGTTTCCCTCTTGCACTCAGTTGCAAATCAGGGAAAGAGTCTTTTGGAAGGCAATCGTAGCTGACTTTGTTAGTGCGGGAGGGGAGTAATGAAGGTGTTTCAGACCAGGCTGAAGAATACTGGGACCCTCTAAAGAATCCTGCTTGTAACTGCCCCCTCCTCCCATGTCAGATAAAGTTTGCAAGCATGCTTTCAAGCAGCTTAAATCTCCTCCTAATCTTATAAAAGAAATTGAACTATTTGCTGTTACTTATATCTACAGTGGTTTCTATCTCTTCTGTTTGTCAGGTGACCCAGATCCTAAACCTCTTTGTAAACTTCAATTAAATGTTTAGCCACAGATGGGGGATGTGTTTCATACAAGCCTTGGTCAGTGTACTAACATGTTTTGAAGAACAGTAAATTGAGATGATAAAGAAAGTACCTGTAAATTTTCTGTTGAACCTCCATCTGATCTGATAAATTCCTGTTTTCACACACCAACTGTATTTTTATGAGAACAAATGGTTAAGCGCTCAAAACTGATGACACAAATTTAAATCTCCTTTTTGTTAAAGCCTTGTATTCATTAGCACTCAGTCAGAATGGATTAAGAGGTGGGAAATACAACTGTGCTAAACAGAAACAGAGAGATAAATACAGCTTTGGCTTCGAGGTTTGGAGTTTTGGCGATTTGGGTAGATTTTTTTCGTTGTTTTGTTGTTGGTTTTTTTTCCCCCGATCTGTTAGCTACCTCTGAGTTGCAATGCCATTCCTCTGGACCTGGCTGTCCTGACGTTTGTTCACACAGGGCAGATTTACAGCACAGGGAAAGGGCTGTGTTTGATCTGCCAGGGAACTGTGAACCCTGCTGCAGCTTCTTCGGGCCCAGCCACTGATGGCCAAAACCAGTTGTATTGATTCTTACACAGCCATGGGCAAGCAGCACTTTCCCTTTCCTGCTCATCTTGCCTGGCTTTTATTTTTTGAAAATTCTAATAACTGTGTACATCCAGGTTTGGCAGAATGTTGCAGGGGTGTTGAGACAGCAATTTTGTACAAGTTACTTATTCATGGTTATTTTTACTTTGTAGTAATTCTGAAGGCATTTATTAGACTAGTAGTGAGAAATAAATATTCCAATTGCATTTAGAAGAATGTGACTTTGAAAAAAATTTTTGGTAGAAATTAAAATTCCTTTTATAAAATTTTACACTTTGTAAAATGCAAAGTCCATATTGAGAAGTAAAAAAAAGTAGTTTTCCTATGGAAATAGTTGTTTTGTTTGGAATATGTATTATCCCACACATTTACATCATAGTAACAAATGAAAATCTGGGAAAAGAACTAGAGAATCTCAAGACAGTAATTTTTTGTTAGGAAAAGCTGTTTGCACAAACTAATTTCTTAACATTCTATTAATTTTATATACTTAAATATTAAAAAGGCAAAATCTAAATATTATATTTTGATAAATAATTCCTTAATTATTAAATTTTTCTTTTTTTCTTTTCGTTACTTTATTGAGTTTTAAATTTCACAACAAACCAAAGTTATGATGCATAAGGAATACAAAGGTGACAAATTACATGCAAATGGTGCTCTTGATCTAGATAAGTTGATGAGGTAGTTCAAACCAGAGCTAAGTAACTAAATTTTCAAACTGGATTAAATATAAGTTGTAATTTATTTATTGTCATACTGTAACATTTCAGAGACAGTAGAATTATGACAGGCTAAGATTACATAATGTCACGCATTTCAAGGCATGTCAAATGACATATTTAGCTATAATGTGCCAATAGTAGTATTTTATCATACACATTACTCCTACACAGATATATGTGAGAACAGTGATGATAGATCTATACAGTGAGAGTATGTGTTACTGCTCTCTGAAAGAGAATACCAGGCCTTGATTGATTATAAACCACGTAGTTTTGAAACTAATTTAATGGGAAATTAAAAAAAAAATATTTGGAATAAAATTTCTCATGGGAAATCAATACGTTTCAATAAGTGGTGCGTTTCATTGAAAACAGAAATTCCAAGGTTGGAAATGGCTGTTCTAGGAACTGTCATTAAGAGAGGAATTTCATTTTTATATCAGATTAAGAAATGCAAAGAAAGGCCAACCATGTGAGACAGTTGCCATAGTCTCTCTTCAAACCCAACTACTGTATTTGTTCAAGATGTCAAGCAAAATCTCACTTTGATAACAACTGAACATACAGTAAGCAGGTGCCAGCTGCTACTGTCTAAAAATGTGTGAAGGAAAGACCAGGGGAGAGTTCAAAGTGTTGAACAACTTTCCTAGATAGTCAAGTGGCCAGATCCAAAACTTTACTTATTCTCAGGATAATGTTCTATTATATGAGGCTGTTTCTAATTTATTTTTGCCTATATTAATATTTATACGTACTCTGTAATAGACAATATTAAAAGGCCCATTGTGAGAAATGCATTTTTTCCTCTTATCAGCTAATTCACAAGCTGACTGTGCTTCAACACTCCTGATCATTTCCTTGATAACTGCACTACATTGATGGTTGTTTGATGCTACTCTGTCAGTGGTATCCCATGCTTGTGATTCCTCTCATCTGAGTTGTTTCTTAGCTCTGTATGGTACTGTGAGTTGGGATAATGTTAAAACTTATAATAATTTCACACTTTCGTCTGACCTGAAACACGTTACCTACAATGGGAAATATCAGGGCTTTATGAAATCTTGTAAGAGAGAAATGAAAAGTAGGAAAGGTCTCTGATGTTTGTTTTTCTCATGCTGCTTTGCTTGTGTCAGGTTTCAGGCCTTGAATGCCTTTTGGTTTGTCCATGTACTTTTTGTTTGTTAAACTTCGTGTGCTTATCTAACTTCCTAATCTCCTGTGGGGATTTGATAACCTTAGTGGTTTTTTCATGCTGCTTCTAGTGCCATGATTAATGGGATAGACCACTAAACTGGCCACCTCCAAAATTATGGAATGTGTTAATCAGATGGGCAGATGACCTCAGGGAGTGCAATGACCCTTAGGATCAAAGGTCAGATTTTAACAATATGACAAATACAAGGATGTTATCATTTCAAACTTAAAAAGGGTAAATAGATAAAGGGTAACTTGAGAGTGACATACTTATTTCTTGCAGGTTTTATGTATACAAATCGACTTTTGCCATTAAATAGCAAGTAATGTATCTTCAATGGCTTTGCTATATGAGGTCAAAGTTACAAGGGGAAGATTGCTGGTGAGGTACACGACACAAAGGACACAAGATTTGGTTTCAGTTTTAGTATTTGGTGTAAAACAACCTGTTATTTCTAGGCCTTCATTTTCCTCTCTATAAATATTAGAGAATATGATCCTGGGTGAAGCTGTTCAAAATTGATGCGTTAATGGTAGTGCAGGAGGACAATGCTGTGTTGCTCTCAGTGCTGCTCTGGAGTAGCTGTTTCATATATTATCTATTTAACTGGGAGCGTGACACCATATGGTAGTTTAGTATGGAATTTTATTTTTCTCTCTTAGTTGTTAAAGTGATCTCTAAGGAGTTGCATCTGAGAAAGAAAAAGGCTTGGTCTCCAGTCTGCTATGGCTGAGACGAAACAGGACTTAAATTTGTGCTTCCATTACACTGACTGCCAGATAACACAGCAGATTTTGTCATAATTTAAGGCAGCTCTGAGTTACACTGGCTGAATAAGCTGGGAACGTGTCAGAGCACTGTATGATTTTTCCTGACCATGGCATGAATTCTGCTCAGTACTGTCTAACCCAACCTTCTACTAAGTCTTGGAAATAATTAGCACAGAAATGCATTATGTCAAGGAGAATCATCTGCTCTCTTTATGGTGGCTTTATAATCTCAGCTTTATAAAGTTGTTCGATGTAGGGCAGGAGTTTGGAGTTTAAGTGTGTTGAACCAGTGAAACATCAAGCAGACAGGGTAGTATCTTTCATAAAGCTTCTATTCAGCAGGATTTGTAGTGAACAATATAATCTAGACTATCTCGGTCCAGTTATTTAGAATTATTTCTTATCTGCAGCCCTGAGTATTTCACAAATGGCACAAAAAGCAATATGAAGCTGCCTCATCTCTAAATAGACCAAGTGTTGGAAGTGCTTTATAAACTTTCATATTGGTACTGTTGTCCTAGCTGTGATGGTCCAAGGACATCACTAAGTCAAGATTTTTGTGCTAGATCATAGTATCTTTTGTGATGATTAACATATCTCCTAGACTTCTTCTCAGCTTTCATATTCTTTCCAAGTTTGTTGTTCCTGTTTCAAACTTAAGAATTAGTCGAAAGCATCCCTGCTGATTCCCCCCACCAGTTATGTTTTAGCTGGTTCAATAAAAAAATTTCTTCTCCCCAGAAGCCCAGATTTGCCTTAGGAAATTCTGTCATGAATGCCCAGATGCTCTGCTACACGTTGGTTGTATTGACATTAAAGGAGACAAAGCACTGAGGAATAACTCATAAACCATCAATTCACCTTTATTACTTAGATAGAGCTCTAACTTGGTTGTGGCAGTGTGAGCGAGTAACGAATGTAGCCCAGCACAGGAACTAAAAGGGCTAAGTCAGACTGGAAAGGTAACTCTGTGATATTTGCAATTAATGTTCAGCTTTAAGAGCAACATGCCTACTAGAGAAATATTTTCGTAATAGGTCTTCAGGTTACTTTTGGTTCCTATTTAATAACGGAAATGAGCTCTACTGAACATGGTCAGTTGAGACTTGGAATGAAGTATTCTTTTCTGAGGCCATATGTATTTATGTTCTATGTTCACAAAAAAAAATGTTTTATAACAATAATAAAAAAGAAAAGAAACCATTTTGCATGAAAACATGTTTTAACTGTATTTGTAACACTCAGTAAATAAATTACAGGTTTTATATCATTCAGAAAGAGCTGCGAGTGATTTATTCAGTTATTAACTTCACACGCTTGGAAGAATGAATTAAATACCAGTCCTTGTTGAAGGCTTTTGGATTATTCTGCCAGAATATACCACTTAAAAGTTTTGGCAGCTCAGTGTGTGTTGCGTGATGAGCAGGAAGGTTTTGTTGGAAGCTGAAGCAGATGAGTCTGTATCTTGACAGTTTACAGCATCTTATAAATTCCATAAAATGAAAATGAATTATGTATTATTGGGTTTACATAAGGTCACCAGATGAACTCTGACCCTTCTCTTTTCTCATTTGGCTCAATTATTAGATGAAATGACAGATCTGATCTCTTTTCAAATTGTATTAGAAGGGGCCTTTTTATTTTGCCCTCTAGCAGCAATTCTCTGACAGAACTAGGCAAGTGCATTAATTATGATTGATTTAGTGGGTCTATAAGGTGATTATTTCTCAAATTCTACTTCTGTGAGAAAACCTTTTGACCTCTCTCAGGCCACACAGCAAATGAAATCCATAAGAAGATTTAAGAGGGGACTGACCAGCGCTGCAGTTTCTTTCTGCTGTTTGAACTCGAAACACTTTGGGACATCCAAGCAAATCCAAAGGATTGAATTACCAGGACATACTGTGGTTAAAATGTTTAACAATTTGATATCTCTGTTTAAAGTAAATGGCATGAAATTGATCACAAGGGGGGAAAAGTCCCCTTTTTTCGGGGGATGGAGTTGCAAAAAGGATTTTTTGCTTTGTAAATTAGATGCAATAAAATGACCAAAATGCCTAATCTCAAGACTGATGGGRTGTGTTACAATGCAGTGAGAATAGAATTTCACCCATGTTCTTCCGATAAAATAGCAAAATAACTTCAGAAATCTGTGTAAGAGTCTACTTTTTCTTCATATGTATATATATATGTTTATACACACATATATAAGCATAGTAAAGAATACAGTTTGAAACCAAATCTGAGTTCAAAAAGAGAAACTACACACTATACATTTATTCCTAAGTCACACTGATGTTTTGTTTATAGGCTAATAGAAATGAGAATCCTCTTTCCAGATAAACCACTCTGGCTCTGGCAAGCCTCATTCTCTGGAAGGCCTGCAGTAATACACCATACAAGTGCAATAATACTAGAGATGAGCTTTGTGTAACAATGCCTTTTACAACTCTGTTGTTATTAGCCCGTTAGAGGATATGTGCACTGGGATAAGTTTCTTGGGAGCAGAGCTGGCTGGTCCACAATACCAGCTCAGATCAGTATCCACTCTGCCTTGTCTGTTTTGCCCGATTAAATTTTTGCTGAATTGCAACTTCTGATAGCTCATCTCTAGAAATAGAGGTGTAGGGGAATAGAAATAAGGTTAAATAAACTTCTCATTACTAGCCCAGATTCCTCATTCTGTTATTGGAAGAGTGAATGCCTTGGAAATGTGAAGTAAATGTTTTTGTTTTTTGGGTTTTTTTTTTAAACTGATATTTATAAGATGGTAATCATGAATAGTAATCTAGTTAATGCTCAACAGCTGAATCAAGTCTGTCTTTTTTGAGCAGGTCTGTTGCAATATATTAATTAGGAGTAATTTAAATTTTTTAGGGGKTTTTTTCATATACTTTGTAGAGAGGGATACTATTGTTCAAGTAGATCTTTCAGGAACTCCTGAACAAAATTCTGAAAATCCAGCTAATACTCATGAGGTTTTAACACTAGATTTTAACTTTCTAAATGTAAAASTAAACAAACAAAAAAATAACCAAAATTGAGAACTGCAGACAATTTAGGAATTGCCCTAGGATGTAGGAGGATGTTCACATCTCTAATCCGCTTGAGGTGGGGTGATCTGAGATGAAAATCTCTGCATTGAATCAGGGAGAAAAAGAACATGACCTGGCTCTGGCGATGCAGGATGCATCCCTGCTGATTAGTACATGCGTTTGTGCACATACAATAAAAATGGGAACCAGGAAACAGTTGTTTTGCTATGGAGCTGTTCAAAGCAGCATGTGTGACACTTGGACACCAGTCACGAGCAGTGCTGGTCGTACTCYAGTCAGATCTGATAGCAGCACTATTTCAGGGAAACAAAAAGGTTGGGTAGTTTTCAGCTACCCTGGGCTATGTTACCCCAGGCTGTGGCCTTGCTTCTTCAGCAGCTGTTTTCCCTTAAAACTGCTGCTGCTCACCAGCACTTATTTTTCAAGTCTCTCTATCACTAGTAAACGGCACATGGTGCCTCACCAGATATTGTGGATATTTCACTTTACTAGCATAAATGAGAACACTGTCAACAACTTCATTAGCATCCTTTGCAGTGGGGACAAAATATTTGAATAACGAAGTGCCTGTTGAACATTTATTACTCAGTTTTCTGGGGAATTCCTTACTGTCTGAATTAATCTCTTCAGCCATTCAAATTCTGGTGCTGGAGCATGTGCAGAAGCAAGAAAAGCACAGCAGTTGTCTTCGTGTTATGTATCAGCTGTTCTTCCAGATCTCTGCAGGAGATCTTAGCACAAATCCTGTCACATTGAATGGTTTGGCTCGTTTATCACTGTGCTCTGCCAGTAACCCTGGTAAAGGCATAACACCTGCATTAGTCAATGCTGTGCCTCTGCTCCTTTTTAATGATACTACTTGTATTGAACTTGTTATGGGTATTACTACTCTTGCTCTCAGAGAATTGCTGGCATAGGTACTCCTGCTCTGATGTAGTATTTCTGAGGTTAAGATTATTTTTTCTTGTATTAAAAATTAGACAAAAGTCCTGACGTCCATTTTCTGACACTGGAAAAGTAAAGAATATCCAGTGAAAACAAGCTAACTGAAGTCATGCTAATGAAATAAATTATCTTAACAGGGGCTGATGTTCACAGTGGTGGCATAGAGCTGCCTTGTATGTCCTAGCATTGTGTAGGAAGATATTGCAGCATCCTAGACTTTAATAAAGAGGTTCATTCTCATAACTGATAATTCAGATATCTGGTGCAACCATTATAATCTTTCCAAAGACCACTTTTTACTGTAGCAAAATATAAATAAACCCTTTCCCCAGCTCCATTGCGCTTCTCTGGATATCTACACTGAGACGTAAAACAAAGGAGATGGAAAAATGGAGAAGTCTGCTCCCACTTTGAAGGCAATATATGCATACCCATTGTGAAAGTCAATGGTGTTTCCAGGCACAATACATTATTGTTTTATGTAGAATTCTTAGAGATTATTTATGCTGGGTTTACCACATTTGTGGCTTAGTAACTTTTTTCTTCGCTAGTTGGAAAGTTTTAGAAAGCACACAGACTTTACTCGTGTTTTCCCCATGGAGGTGATGGAAGCCTTTTTCCAGACATGTTTATATTGATAATGTAGTATGTTTGATTCCTCTCCTGGCAGGTTTTTGCTGCTATGTTTTCTATGTATTATAGATACTCCGTGTTATGACATTCTAAAAATATCTAGCTAGTAATAACAGACTTTGCATCTCAGGAGATCGTGGTAGCTGCATATACCCTGTCCTGCTTGTTACCAGCCATTTGTGTGAGGCTGCTCTGCCTCAGGGTAAAGTCTGCAGGGGTGCTTAAACTTTTAGATGTCCCATGATCACTTCCTACTTGTCAAAATTGTGCATGTTCAGTCTAGCAACAAAAGTTGCTTTTTTCCTGTAACTTTACACTTGTCCATTTTCTGTACATAAATAGACACTTAAGTTTGATGTATGAATAGAAGGATACTGATGTGTGCTTCATGCAGTATTAAGCTGTCCTGGTAGACAGTTTTGAGAATTGTTATATGGCTTCTGCATAGCTCAGTATTAATTTTGGTCTTACCATTCTGATAAATCAGCTTAGATTTCTTTTTAAGAAATAAATGTTAATAATTCCAGACTCTGATTATGTCAGACTAGGCCCCTAAAAGCCTTGGGTTTACAGTTTATATCTCCCTTGCAAACAGTAATGTTATTTATGATAATAAGTATTGTTTGTTTGTGAACAACTTGATCTCGAACCTGAGCTGAGACCATTGTTCTCAATACATCCAAGAGCTGCAGCAAATTGGAAATGATGTTCAAAGGTTACATTTTAATCTCTGAGTTCCTTGTGCCTTGTTTAGAGATAACGTTCTTCTCAGAAAGCTCTCCTCACTTGGCTTGAATCTGAAAGGAAAATGTATTACATTTTAATACTGACACAAATAAATGASTTGGTTTTAGATTCTGTCATCCACAAACTGCTATGTTTATAATACCATGAGTATATTAATGGACAGATTTAATGATATATATATTATTTCTGTCAGGATCCTCTAAATTACTTTTGCTACCACAAGACACAAAATGATGATGTATTTCAGTGAACAAAGGAAGGTAGGTTACATTTCTAGTGCCCATAAATTCTTTGTTTTAAAAACATCAAGGCCCTTGATACAGTACAGTGCTTTTCAAGTGATTTGCTAGTAAAAATTAACCAGTGGGATGGAAGAAGGTTTCCTGATGTACCTTCCTGTATCACATTTCCCCAGCCCGTTTTTTCCCATTCCAGAGGTGGCATTGACTGACCTCCTGCCTCATTCCAGTTTCTCAGTTTTAGTCGATGCTTGCACAGCATGAAAAACATGCTAAACTGTGGAATATCATTATATTTTGGGCCAGAATCATTTTACCATAATCTTGGAAAGCTTTTCATGCCACTTGACTTATTTCTTTTTAATCTACTTCCCATCTTAAAATGTCTTTTAAAGAAGTTTGTGCTTCACAGTTTAGTTGATTCTCATATTYGGCTCTGATAGTTGGCTACTATCCTCCTGCTACTGTTTGGGGGTTTGTTTCTCTTTGTAAGAGGTTTGAGGAATGGGGGATTGAGGGTAGAGGTAAGAAAGAGGTTAGGTTTTATATTTATTAAGCCGGTTCTCTAAGAGATTCGATCATTTCAGCTTTCACTGTTACTTTTCAGGTCTGTTGCCATCCAAAAACTGGGAGCATTGTTTGAAATTGGCAGTAATTTCAGAGGCTGTAAATCAGAAGGAGAAATATTTAATCTACTTTTAAGAGTTTCAACCTGCATACCTGTGTAAAAGGTATATAGCATTACCAAAACAAGTTTTCAGAAACCAGGAAGGAGCAGTCACTCTTGTGTAATTGTTACCAGTGGATGTTTGGTTTGGTTTAGCTTTTTAAGTCATACATTGGTGCGAAGACATTCAGGTTTTAACAATGAAGTACGTTTCAGTGATACTGTGCTGTATTTACTGTCAGAAATCTCAAAAGGTGATTTGGAAACAGGATGAGCCTTCATAAATTGTCAAGCAAAATATCATCTGTCTTTTGAGGGAATCCCACCGAAAGCAGATGCCCCGATCTTAAAAAAAAAAAGGTCATCCTACATATATATTCTTTTTCCATCAGAAAATCAGATCTCTGATCTCTGACGTCTTAAATTTGTCTTTACTCTAGTCTTTTAGCAAGGTTTCAGGGTATTTGATGTTCTTAAAAGGCCTTGTTTTCTTTTCTTAGACCTTGCTGCAAGTAAAAGAATCATGAAAATGTTCTCCTATGAATGCATTGCAAATAGTTTCCTCTTTCTATTTTGAGCTCTACATCAAGTAGAGTAATCTTACACTCTAGTTTGTCAGTACTTTTTAATTATTCTCATCAGCATTTTCTAATCCAGTTTGAGAGCCTGTTGGAGAAGAGAAGGATATCAGAGTACTTGCATTATTTATTTGGTAGCTGTTTTGAATGAACTTAAATGTTTGGTATAATTATTTACTTTCKATTGTGGTGTGAGTATGTATTGGTTGTATTTTTAGCATGATACRTTTTCAATTTACAGCAAACACAAGTAGAATTTAGCCTTCTGTTTGTGAATTGTTAATCTGAGTAAATAGAATTCCAAATAGTAAATAACAGTTAGTTGTGCAAGTGGAATAAATTTGTCAAAGTGTTTTAAAAATCTAAATAATCAGACAATGTGTAAAAGCAGCAAAAAAAATTACAGGTGGAGGGAAGGGTTGCCTGTACTAAATTATTTCCTGCAAGCTGTTTATTTATGGTTGCTATGACAGAACCCAGTATTTCAGACCAGATGCCATTTTTCAGAAAATGAGTCAGAGACGAGAAATATTGTTTGGATTTAAGTTGTACAATGGAGTGGCAATTACAATTGAACAGATGATTAAAAAGGAAAAAGAGATCTTTGAATTTAAACAAGATAATGCAACTCTAACTGAAAGGGTGTTGAACTGTTCCCACAGTGTTGCCTGACTCTGGAGAATAATTTGCCTCACAAGTTCAGTAATTTCACCTGGATCTTCTTTACTCTGTCCTACAACATTTTCCCTGTTTATAAGTGGTAGGGATTTAATGAACGAGTAGAAACACCACGGTAATATAATGCAAAAGGGGACTTGCTAAAAGAATCCTGGCAGGTTTATATTCAGTAAAGAAATACAAACCCAGAGAAAGATTCTGAGAAGGGGGAGAAGGGGAGTAGGAAAAGGTAAAAAAAAAAGCCACACCACAGATGCTCAAGTGTTCATTACCCAAATCTTTGCAGGAAGCAATTGAATAGAATTACCTACAAAGAGAATGTGGCATTTTAACATTATACAATCATGTTCCTCATGGCAGGTGACATCTATCTCCTTGACGGAGACTGTATCTCAAAAATACATTCACCGAGCTGTCTATAAATTCAAATAAACCCTGCAATTTAATTTTCAACATATCCATATGTTTGAGAATCAAGCTTTCAGCAGTTGAGTACAGTTTGTGTTGATACTACTGTACCCAGTGAATAAGGAGGAAACAATGCAGTGCCACTGCAGCTATAGCCAGGTTTAGCAGGGGTCTGCAGGGGAGAAAGGATTCGTCTCAGTGTTCTGGGTCTAATTCAAGATCCAGTCAATAGAATTTCCAAGAAGTTCATCCTTTCTTGTTTGGTCAAACGCAACCTTTTTCATGGTTTAGAGGAACTATGTCATTACTTAGTTAGAAACACAAAGAACCAAATGTGTCATTGTGAATCATGGAATTGCAACCAAGAATCTTTTAAGATAAAATAAAACCCTTAATTCTTTAAGAAAAATAATACAGTAGAATGCGCATTCATTTAACTTCTAAAGTATAGATTTTTAGAATATCTGATAAATTATATTGTTTGCAAGAAAGAGAGCACCTGAGGCAGCTGCCGTAACAAAAGGAAAAATGTAGATGTTACTTTTTGGTTTTCAAAAAGGCATTTCCAAAATAAGTCTCATTTCTTTGTGTGTGTCTGATTGTATTTTTGCTAATGAAAAATGTTGTCTTACAAGATGCAGAAACAGCTTGAAATAATGAACAAACAAGTAAGGATTGTAATTGAATATTCATTTTATCTTCTGGAGTGTGACAGATACTGTAGGTTGAGAAGYGTATTCTTACAGTGGTAGGTCTATTCACAGAGGCAGTAGGATCCATGTGTGTGTTGGGATCAGTCAGAAAATTACTGATAGCCTAAAGCGTTTGGAGATGCTTCTGACAGTAATCACCAGCAGATCTCCAGAATACTGATTGTGGTTTCAAGTGCTCAGTCACTTCATTTCAGGTTTTTGGCACAATCCGTGGCTCTGTAATGGTAATGTGAAATTTTGGGTAGAAGCACACCAAAACAAAAGCTATTAACTTGGCTAACTCTTAGATCTAGGTTGGGCCCGACACTGCAAACCTAAAAGGGGAAGGCAAAAACTCCCCCTGCACAACTTGTCCTACCAAGATCATAGTGTTGGGAGGAGGTGTGAGCTCAAGTCAGGTCACCCACTTGGGTGCTGCCCAGCACAGGCAACCTCTGGCAGAGCTTTGACCACGCTGTGTGAGTAGAAAAGCTGAAGGAACATCCTGCATTTGGCGAGGTGGCCTGGCCTCACTGGGTCTCAAACCTTACTCAGACAGTCTGGAAAAGTCAGGTTCTGTTAAAATCAGCAGTCAGGGGCCTAACCTAGGACATTAGGTTGCAAAAGTAGTTTGGGTGACGTGTTCGGCTTTTATAGAGCTGGCAAAGTCTTGTGTTTTGTCACTGGCATGTAAGGTTGCTGTCTTCATTTGCATTCTTCAGCCTTGTAAGGGCCAAAGTTAGGATGTGTCAGACTTCCAGAACAATGAACATTTGGATAAAATAGAGTGAATTTGGCTACTAAAATGAATAAAAGCCAGTACTGGTGTTCTCCAGGGTCAACTCCTTTCATCAGGCAGAACATGATGCTCTCCCATCAGACCATCCGTGATTTGGTATATGAGAGGTAAGAAGACACTAATTTTTCAAGTCTTGGATCATATAATACTATTTCTGTTCTTCAGAAACAAACTTTTTGAGCTTCACCCAAGTTGCCAAAAGTTACTTGTAGCTATAATGATCAGCATGTTCAATAAATTTTCCCTGCCATGTATATATCTAATCCCTTTTTAGTAGAGGACAAATTGGTGTTGAATATTTTGGTACATCTAAAGTTAAGAAATTAGACATATATAGATAGCTAATAAATCATGAAAATATGTATTTAGGTGACCAGATGTTAAGATACATRTTTTCATGTCATCCTTATCCTCTCATTGTGAGGCCTTCAGATTTGAACCCCGGCTACTGATATTTTTTAAGATAATAGAACTATGTTGACTTATCCTGCCAAACATATGGTCCTTGAATTAGTGGAAGTTTCTGCATAATGTTTCAGAAAACATTTCACTGATGTTAGATAGCAGCATTTTGTTGTGGAACAACTTCATGGGATACTTTATATTATTCACATCTAATGCAGAGCCTTCTTAAAAAAAAAAAATGAAAGAAATAAAAAGAGGTGCTAAATTATTTTAGAAGAAATTAATTAATTGCAACCCTTGAAAACATTCCTGTAGTTTGCAGCTACATTCTAATCAGCTACAGTTTGCTAATAGTTCAATTTCCATCACCCTGGATCATCCATATGTATAGGAATTTTCTGAATTCTTCTGTTCTTGCTTGTTTATTCTTTTAAAAAAATATTTTAACTAAAAAACATGGGAGCAAACATTTAAAAAAATGCAGTGGTGGAGCTTTGAAAATTTATTGCACAGCTGGGGGCACTTAAAGAACTTAATTAACAAGCTCCAGCCTTAACATTCTCTCTCTTTAAGGGGAAAAAAATCAGTTAAGGTTTGTCCAATTAAATTTTAGAAGAGTTTGTTGATAAAAAAAAAAAAAGCTGTGATTGTGAGCTTACAGTTTAAAAAGAGAAGCTCCAGAATAATGAAAACTTGCAAGCTGATTAATTCAGTGGAAAGCTGCTCTGTGCATAGTTTCCACAAACTCATAAGCACTTGGGCATTTTTAGCCCAAATTTAATTATAGCCTTTGATAATCAGGCTTCGCTCAAAAGAAATCCCCTTCTTCCCATAATACTTGATGATGTAATGCTCTATTATAACTCAGAACTCTTCCCCCAGCACCAAAAACAAGCCGTCTTCATGTCAATAGGACAAAAAAGGTGACCTCTCCTCTCGGAGTTTTACATTTCATGTTCTGCAAACTGATATAGATCATCCGAGGCTGCGTTGGTGTGGAGTTCTTTTTGTTGTGTTGTGGGTTTTTTGGTTTTGGGTTTTTTTAATTCTCTACTGACTGAAAACAGCTAATAAAGGCTCAGTTCAAAGCTGTCTATTTCTTAGTGGGGGGGAAAGATGTTATTCTGACATCATTGCTCTGAATGAGCAGCCTGTGGTTCATACAGTATACGCTCTCCTGGAATGACAAATTTTCTGCCTTTTTCTTGGGGGGAATGCTCAGGCAAAAGGAAAAAATGCATAAGAGAAGCAAAGAAAATTCATTTGTATAAGCTGGCCCCCCTACTGTGGAATTTTCAATTATATATATCTAATTATGGCTGTCAGTTGATGAATTGAGAAAAGACATTTTTTGTCCCCCCTCCTTTTTTTGTCTCTTCGTCATCTCTTCTGTTAGAATGATTATAGCACACTTACACAACTAATTGCCTTACTGCTTATTAGTGATACAATTATGCAGGCCAGACTCCTTGTGTGAACAACCATCTGCAGAGAAAAAAAAAGTGACACTATTCAAAACTATCCATAATTTAACCAATGTTATTCCAATGCACTGAGCTCAGACAATTGTTGGGCCTTCATATTTCATACCCACCCTGGAAAAAGAGGGTTGTGGGTTTTTTTCTTTTTTCCTCTCTTTCTCTCTTTTTCTCTGTGCACTGATTCACCTCTTTAGACCCACTGTGAATTGGAAAGAAAGAAAGAGAAAAAAAGTGCTTCATATGTCAACAAAAAGAAGGGAAGTGAAGCATGGCTAATGCCCATTCCTCCTGTGGGCAATTTTTCTTCAAATTTTAAACTAATAGGCATTTTTCTCTGCTTTAGAAACAGTTGAGAAAGTGCAGATGTCCTGACCACAGAAATCTGTGTATGTACATTTCTTGGCTTTTAAATGGTGTTAAAGCAACTGATGTACAACACAGAGCAGAGTAGAAAGTTTGCAGTGCATGTAATTGGTTCTTAGGAGAATGTGCAAGGAATGTCTGTGTCACAGCTTCCGGAGTGGTAGGTGTTGGAAACCAAATAGGTGAAGATGTAGGAGTCAAAACAGAGCTTTTTGTGTTGCTGATTAAGATAATGTGGAATATTTAAATGTCTAAAAGATACTGCTTTTCAGTTGTAGCTTAGAGATAATGTCAAAATGGCGTCCCCAGCACGAGGCAGAGAAGAGCTTTATTTCTGTCATTTACCTTAGTTTCTCTGTATGGTTGTATTTGTCAAGTCTCTGAAATGTCAGTCTGCCATTACTGTATTTTCAGAATAAGTAGGTAGAAAATAAGTTGTTGTGGAAACCAGAATTTCTTTTTTTTTGTTTCTTTAAGTCAGCATGAGACTACAGAAACATACATAGGAAGAAAGAGCAAAACTTTGGTGTCACTCCCTCTCAACATGTGTTGCAGAAGGCTTGTAATTCCTTTGGTTTACTAGAATGCATCTAACAGTAAAATATGGAAGAATGTAGACATTACCCATCTTGGAGATACTGTTAAAAATGCACGGTTCTTATATTTCCAGGCTTTAAAAAATATCAGCAACTATGTCAAGGAGAAGCCATGACATGTCTTGAAAAAAGGAATTGCCATTCTCTTCTCATTCTTCCCACTCTGTCTAGTGCTGTTTGACTGTTATCTGCACTGCAAATACAGACTGAAGTGCACGTGTTTCTGCTTTTGCTTGTACTTCTAGAACTTTTTGGCTCTATAGGTGAATGTTCTGATATAAACCTGGATTTGGAGCACTGGATCTTGAAGACTTAGGGTTTAGAACTTTAGTTGTTCATCCTGATTCATTCACAGTCCAGTGTCATTTATCTGTAACAATTTTAATGCAGTGAGTGCCCTGTTATTGTGAGCATGCTTATTAGAACAAGAATGAGCTCTATTTGTCTTCAAATAGGAATCCTGCTGGTTTGTTCATGGAGTCTCCGAGGGGTCTCCTTTAATCCCAGTGATTTAAATGCACATTCAAAATTGAGAACTCCAAATTCCTTAAAAATGGTGTACTTCTAATGTCCAATTTATATGAGGGGGGAGTTACAAATACAGCTTCTCATGATTCTAGTCCTGAACTTCTCAACCTTGAGACCTGTCAGCTATGACAGGAAGGAAGAGAAGCACTGCCTTGCAAATTCGTGTTTTACTTGTGCCTCAATGTCATGGAATGGACCGTTTCTACTTTCAATTTTTTTTTTTTTGTTCCCAGGAGGTGTATCTAAGCAGTTTAGTGGTGTGAGTCTGCAGTTTGTTTGGTGGTGGTGATATCTGCTGTGGGATTGATTTATCTTCAGTGTATCAATACAAACATTCCTAATAATGCCAATAAGAATCTTGCATTGGAGAAGTCGCAGGCTGAGTAACTCCATTTTGCTCATTCCTATCTGTTCTGGAAAGTAAAGCTTATTTTTCCGCATTCTGAAATCCCAGCCTAAATCAGAGGAATAACAGTGGAGGAAGTTTATTGTTCAGTACCCCTCAGAATACATGTATACCAAAACACCTTGTGTTTCTGACTGTAAAATGTACTATTAATACTTCAGGCAACCTGACCTTCTAAGCTTTACAGATTTCTTTCTTCACTTAAGTTTGGATGACAAAATATCTTTGAGCTGTCTCAGCTGTATAATAACTGGTGCACTGCAGTTTAGTTATGAGTTGTGCCTTGAGAGCAGAATAAGGCACCAAGTATTTTTGATACTCTGTAAAGAGAAAMACTGACAATCTAATTATGCAGATTGAAGAAAAAAAGGCTTCCGATCAGCATGGTATGACGAAACGTCTGGAAATAGTCTGGACAATCACATACCTGAACACTGGAGATCCCGAAACACAGATTAAGACTTTTTGATATTATAGCCTATTTCATAGTTCCTGGAACCTTTCCCATGATGTTACAGAGGCTGTGGCAATAAAAACTGCATTGAGCAACAAGAACAAAAACTCTGGTAGTATTTAGGATTGTATCTGCATGCATGCATGCAAGGCAGCTGAAGTATGCGGAGACAGCTTTAATGCGGGTGTATACCACACTGTGTGCCCTACTTAGCATGCTTCCGAGTTTTTTTGGATAATTTCTTGTGTGCTTGTCTAGACTGTCTTGAAGCAACCTAAGTGTAGTATAAGATGTAACAACATAAGCTTATTTATCTGCCAAAAGCACACTCTGCAAGTAGATTATTTTCTCTTTRCTTGTTTTATCTGTCCCCTTTACCCACTCCTAAAAAACATTCAAATCATGCACAGGCTTAAAAACCAGAAAATGGTTCCACAGAAGGGCTGGAGATGCGACAATGGCTGAAGGACTGTTATTTAAGCACTATTCTCTACCACTTTTAAACTCATTCAGTATCTGTGATATTAAAATATTTCTTGAATGTAATTCTTAGAGACTGTCAGGAAGAATAATCTGTAGGAACCTTTCCATTTGCAAAGAAATTAAACTAATAGCAAGGAAACAAAAGTCCAAGAGTGAGAGGAAAGAGGCATAGAGTTGCATAAATGCCAGGTACCATTTCAGGTAGCTCAAGGTTTTCCAGAGGAATCCTTTATGTATTTTAGGAACCATCTAGAAAAGTGGGTRGGGCACACTGATGACATGGGAAATCATCCTGGTTGGGGTTGTTCGGTTTGGTTTTTAATTTAGAATGTGAACTTCTAAAGTTTCTAAAATTTTGATGAATACCTCTGATCACTGAGCTGTTGAGTCAGATACATGTCGTACTTTCTGCCATTTTTTTCACGGTAAATGACAGCAGGTATTAGTTTTGTTTCTCATTGAAAAGCAGCATAATTCAAGGTCTTAATTTTTCATGAAACAGATGATCTGTTCTCCCCTGAGTCCTGCTGTTAAGGAGGTGTGCTTCTTTCATGGGATCCCTTATCATCCAAATGCCTCTTTTTGAGTCTCCAGTACTTTCTGGTTACCCAAATGGTTTTGACTTTTGAAGAAATCCAGTGCATATGCACAAAATTAATAAACTCCCTTAGCTGTTACTGCAACTCATATGATTTTAACATGTTTGAGAAGTTGTTGGGGTATTTCCTTTGTAATCCACTTCAAGGTACAGAAACTTTCACAGGAAACAATGTGTTGTAAGGGATGTTCATTCTCTTCAGCTAAGGAGTTGAAAACATATAGGAATAATCACAMGCTGGTATTTTGCTTTCCAATTTCTCCGCCTCTATAGATAATAAATTAATTATCCATAAACCRTATTTCACAGTCCTTCTAGCTTCTGGTGCAACACTGGGAACCAGCCTCACAAATGCACAGCCATTTGCTATCTGCTGTTTCAACTTTGCTCCGTGGATTTTRTGCTGTTCCTATGGCACTCCAGGCACACCAGGCAGTAACTCAGTTGCATCCACGTGAACCCTGGGTAGCTGTGCAGAGTTTTCTTCCCCACACTGCTTCCGTGTGCTCTTTGCGGGGATGGAAACTCAGACTGGGAACAGGGAACTCTGTTTTGTCACTTTAATATGAAAAGCTGCTGTCAGGGTTTGTGATCTGGTCTCACATAATGTATTAGAATAATTCAGAAGTAGAATAAAAATATGCTTGACATGGTACAAGAGAAGAAAAAAAGAATAGGTTTTGAGGTAAAATAAACTGCTGAGCCAAACAAAAAACTCCATCTGTTTTACTCAAAATCACTAAAATTGCATAAAATGTGAGAGGTGCAAGTTTTCTCTGGTAAGACGAGAATTTTAAGGTGTTTACTCATCTTTATGGAAATTATTCTAAAACAATGCTAAATATGGACTTATATTCTGGGGTGAAATTTTGTATTTCCCTGAATTACATCTTAAGAGCATTTTTTTGGGAACTTTTTCTTGAATTTTTTCCCTCTATCTGCTTGGAAGAGGATAAAACAAATACATGAAGCAAACTGATTAAACAATATTTTTTTACCAAAGATAAGAATTGCTCAAGAATATTTTCGATAAATAATGTTAAAGTGGCTTGAGGTAGATATAAAGTAGCTGACAATAGACTGAATGTTAGAATTTGGCCAGGAAAATTCCAGGCATGACTTGGAATTGAGGCTTTCACTTCAACAATCTTTTTATTTTGAGGGTTTTTTTTAAAAAAAGTTAAAAGGAAAGCTAAAAAATAGGTACCACTGCCAAGTATCTCACCCTCAGTGTTTAAGCAGGAGTCTGAGCCTTAGAGAAGAGGCTCAGAAATTTGATTGTTTTTAYCTGTTTCAATATCTGTCAACTCTTCTACTATAAGTTTAAAACAACTCTTACAGAAACTTCATTATGGTATTATGTACAAATATTCTTCTCGTTAAAGCAACTTAGTCTAAGACTAGAAGAAATCAAATGTCACAAATTTACACATACAAACCAGTGTCAGAGGATTTAAAAGAGGATGTATCAAGCCTGTAATTTTTTGTACTGCTGTAGGAATTCTGCRAAAGCCTCTGGAGCATGACATTCAAAACTAAATTACATTAAGATTATTATATTTGCCACAAGATTTGCAACAATTTAACCCTTTGAAATAATTGGTATAAGAGTACGAAAACAAACATATTCAGGACTATTTTGGGTGATACATAACCTAAATGAATTAAGGCATTTCTGATGTCCAGGTTTTTAA
Organism: Amblyornis subalaris; assembly: GCA_018881555.1. NCBI lineage: Eukaryota > Metazoa > Chordata > Aves > Passeriformes > Ptilonorhynchidae > Amblyornis > Amblyornis subalaris. Next base: position 4,846,774 of record JACAXG010000027.1, on the reverse strand, counting down.
GACCTTACAAAAGTGTAGCAATATCCATTGGTTGGATATTTATCTAAGCTGAAGTTAAATGAAGATTACCTCTAAAATATATATTTTTCTATCATAAAGGTTAACTACTGAAGCAATTTTGCTGTTGACACAGCAGATTTGTCATCACTTCTTCAAAGATGCCACAGTTACTTTTGATAAGTCAGATGTTGTGTTACTTTTTCTTGTTTTTTATTTTTATACTGACCAGATCTTATCTGGGCACTGACATGATTGTACTAACACAGGGTTCTTAAAAAAGACATGCACCATTACCAGTATTAAGGTAGGGGGAATAAAATTTTTAAAATCATGACAAGTGAAACAACTTGCTTTGGTTGAGAAATCACTTAGCCTGTCATTATTTTACACAACCAAAACCGGTGCCGGCCATAATCTGCTGCTTTTCAAGTAGGAAAAAATACATTACTTATGCAGAGAATGTTTCTAATGTAACAAAGAGAAGGAATAAAAATGCCTTACAACAGTTTTATTAAAAACAAATTCCCACAGTAAATACATATACACTCTAGTACCATGGTGAAACAGCCAAAGACATCACTRTTAAGTGCTATGGGAAGTACTTATAAATTACTTGAAATAAAAAACATTGTTGCCTGGACATCAGGGTTGAAATGCTGCAGTTTGTAATAAATTAACACAGAACTTCACTTCCCCTCCTCTAACAAAGCAGCCATTTGTCTGAATAACCCACATTCAGCTGTGAGTTATATTTTCACAACTGCAACTGCATTCATTTGCAAATCATTCTCCAGTTTTAATGCTGAAGTTTTAAATACCTTAAGAACTAATAAATAAAGCAAAGTAGAGCAAACAGTTGGCTCGTAGCCTAAAAACTGGCCTAATTTCTGGGGGGTTTTCTTTCTTCTTTTTCCTCTTTCACAGTAATTTTGTACATGTCTGACATTTCTTTAAGCTGTGTTTTGTTTTTAGTCTGAATGTTTTTTCACAATATTTAAATTTAGTGAGAACATTTCATATTAGCAGCAAAAATAAAGACTATAGTTATTCAGGTTTGAATATTAAAAAGCTTGTAAGGATTTTATTCCTTAACTAGTTTTGAATAATCTTTGAGTTACCTTGAGATTTTTCTGCTGTGAATCACTTTTATCTCTTGAAAAGAGTTCTCTGTTTGTATTGATTCTAAGCTTTGTGCAGAAGTTTTACTCTAGAGTATGTCTCTCATTTTCCCAGATTAATTTTAAATATAAATCAGAGAGCTATTCCACTATAAGGGAATCTGCTTTCAGTACCTATCAGGTAAAAATAAAATGCGATATTTTATGGATATTTAAATAAACTTTTCAAAGTAGTAAGACAGAAGCATTTATTTACAAAAGTTGAGTTCTGAGGTTATTTTCCTGGCATTATTGAAGGCTGGTTTCTATAGATAGAATCTTAGGCTTTGTTCCACTTACTCATTTTGTTTTGAATTCCTGTGGGCATGACTGAAAAGGTTGGTAGTCATTTTCAGGAAGTGAAATTTAGAGAACAAAGTTCCTTGCAGAGACTACTTGGGTTTAGAATTGATCAAGTTTTCATAAAAGAGGATTTGAAACACTTCTAAAATCTCTTTTCTCCCTTTGTRAGGGTAGCCCATCTGCATGGTGAAGTGTTGCTTAGTGTAAACAGTGTCCCATGAAAAGAAGTATACAACTTTAATGCAAAACCTTTATTTACAAAAATATCTTGTGTTCATATTAGGTAGCATTGTGCTCACTACTTCAGAACTAAGAGTATCAAGGTCAATTATTTGAAACTCTTTCTTTCAAGTGTAACTGCTTATTTTTAAAAGATTACAGCAGTTTTTGAAGAAAAAGCATTCTGGTCTGAGTTCCTTTCTACACATCGTGTCCCAAGCCCCCCATTCCCCCAGTTAAATGCATGTAAAGCAACTGTACACAAACCAAACGTCTGTGTGCTCAAACTTTGAAATCATCTCTCTGCAGATTTAASCAGATAAATTGCAGTGTCTTGCTTCACATAACATCTATGCTAATGTGAAAGTGAAGGAGGCAGTTCTACATTCCTCKTCCTTCCTATCCTTTGTTTAATTTAGAGACAAATATGTCTTCTTGCTGATCCAGTTTATAGCTATCCTATTTTTCCCATTAGCAATAGAAAATTATCTGTGTTCTGCTGAACCCAGTGAAGGAAAAAAATGAAAATACCTATCTGCCAAGATGGAAAGGGAAGAGACTGCCACTTTTGAGATTAGATTACACAGATTGCTTTAGCTGTGGCACAAAACTGTTCCTTGTGAAATACATCATGGAATTGAAGATGGATTGAGAAAGTGAATTCGTCTTTGAAAGTGGGTTTATAGATATAATGCTACAACTTCTCAGGCATTTCTGTAGCCACTCTTTTGAAGAAATTGTCTGCAACTCTTCAACTATTTATTTATTTATTTATTTATTACTAGGGGAAAGTAATCTGTTTAACCATCCATCCTATGGCATTGCCTCCAGTTATATTCAAGGCTGTCTTAAGCAGGCAGCATTTTTTTCCRCAAGAAAGTGAAGKGTATGCGGATACGCCCCCCCATCCACATTGCACAGATCTCTGCCTGCCATGTGCACTGAGTAGCATTTTAACCTGTGCAACAGTAATGTGTGATACAATTATTAGGCATATACTACAGAATCAAACCTTGGTTAYCTAATAAAACCAAGTAATTCCATCAATTCAAACAAATTTTTTGAAAATAAGTAAAGGCTTGTCTATGAAATTTGCCAGAAGTGTTCCTATTGCCTAGTGACAGTTCCTGAGAGGAGTAAAACCCTTGATGTGCACCTTTCATAAATTCTTAGCAATCAATAATGTAGAGTTATAAAATTGCAAGTGCAGTCTCCTTAAGCACATGAATGCTCATAACCACCAAAAATTGAGTTCACTTTATTTGAGAGAGATTTGTATGAGGATAAAAAAGATTGGGGTTAAGATTAAGAGGTAATGATGCGACAGGCTTTAGCTAAGACAAAATCACTTCTCTAGTTAGCAGAGTAATTTCAGCAATACATCTTCTGTAATTTTTTTTAATCACTTAGTGATTACTTGTGTGGTGCTATTTGATTCATTGGCCATCAGTACCTGATTAAGATTCTATGCTTAGGCCATCATTACTTTTCAACAGGCCACCCATATGGTGTTAGTGTTGAGCCAGTGCAAATCCCTCAGCTTAGCACTGTATATTCTGTTAAAGAAGACTACGWGAAATGCTGACATTAGCATATGTTCTCCTCTTATTCTGGTGACCTTTATCCATGGCATTACACTAACACTGGATCYTTGGAGTTGGTCCAGTAAGAAATTGGGTTGAAATGATAAAATTAGCCATCTGTCTATTAAAAACTTTACTGAGCCAGCAAGTTGGAACAAATGAGCACAATGATGCAATGAAATGTAACTATGGTATATTAGGTTTACTTTGGGTTTGATTTTCTGTGTGTTTTTTCTCTCAACTATAAATGGACTTTCTTTCCGTAAGTCTTTCACTGTGATTTCTTATGACAGTACATGCAYGTTTGATGTGTTTGTGTTTAAATTTATTAAGTATTAATTTTTCTTTCTGTATGTTATTCCCCCTTGATATTCTGAGAATCTCCCTCTGATCATTAATAACAAAAGTATTTTAAAACATGAAATTAATTMTATTAACTTGATATTGCTGATATTTTACTTAAGGATGGCTGAGTTGTTTTCCTTTCAGTCTGGTTTCCTTTTCAGTCTGGTTACTGTAATTTKGATTCTAGAAGTAGTGATGAAATATATACCTTAAAACATGGTTGGAATAGTGGTAATTAGTTGTMCAAGAGCTACAATTTCCAAGAGCTTGAACGCTTTCTTTCTCTGATTGCAAGGTCTCTGTTAAAAATAGGAGCTACAGTAGCTTGGGCTATAAAGGGCCTAGTGGAGCATTTTTGAAAAATAATTAATTTACTAATTAACAAAATGGTGTTTGTTTATTTACAGTACATAAAATGTTTCTATCAGGAAACAGCCTGCTAATACTCTGCCACTACCCTGCTGTGCTGACAGCAGAACATCTGCAGTTTAATTTAATACATTTACTAAATGAAGTGGGTAAATAAAGGGATGCTAAACAGCTACTTCCCAGCCTCTGATATTTTTGCTTTTCTCCGGAGGTCAGAAGCGCTGATGAATGATTCCTCAYGTTCCCCTTTGCTGCCATTCCAAGAGGCTCCCACGTACCAATGCTGTTCCAGAGTGCCGTGTTCCACTTGTGATKGATGAAATTACATTGGCCCGTAATACCTCACTTTATCTGCTCATCTATCTCTTTAAATGCTCTGTATGTTACTGTCAGGGATTATTTTACTCAGAATATTACTTTATGCCCTTCCAAATGTATTTTCTTGAGTCATTCTTGGTTCCTCATCCTGTTCCAGGCTTTATGTAGGTAGATGATAGAGCAAGAAAGTGATTTGAGTTAATGCCACACCCAAAGGTGGATATTTTATCAAATATAGTACTTGAAACAAAGGTGTCTTTAAAATGTTCATCTGTGCCTCATTATTTTCGACCCAAATCCACCTTTCCAGGTGAATATCAGAGAACAGCTGTAACAGAAACATCGAATTGAGTAGTAAGAAGTGCTTCAGCCACTGCTTCTTGCTAGAAAAACTCATGAATTTATGGCTTGAATCACAGATTTATAGAACATTATTCATGAGCTCTAGGACAAAGCATAAAAGAGAATGCAATCTTCCTCCTTTTCATTCAGGTATCTTAACCAAAATTCCAYTCCTATTATTAAGTGTTCAAGAATTTTTCACGGAACAGTTGAAATGTCTGTTTATCTAAGGCTGGGCTCTTTCTATTACACCTTATAATAAGCCTGTAATTCATTCTAAAGGTGATTGTTTGTAAACTTTGMCTATTTTCCATATGAAATTCAAGTCTATATCCACAAGTTTTACAGGGAAAACCCCARTACTTCCCTTAAAGCTGTTAATGGAGTGGTGGGTATCAGAATGATACTCATTTAGACGAGCTCCGGCTAACTGATTTGTTTAGCCACTGCATGGCTCTCCTATGTGGATTTCCAGGTTAGGATTTAGTTAAAAGAGTCCTTGCCTCGAGTTATGCTTTCATTGCAATGTGGCTGAATCATGGTATCCTGATGTTAATTCCATATTTTAATGGCAGCACACCTTAAATGGATGCTGAAGATACTGTTCTGTAGATACTAAGTGGATTAAGCCAATCATGTATGGGTTTACAATAATAGTGATTAAAAAAAAATCTATTGGAATACACAAAATCTGATTCTGAAAGTGAGTTGGTATGTTAACGCCTCCTWCCCCTGACTCTCATTAAACAAGGAATTTAGCAGACTTCTGAAAGAGGCCTCTGTTCTTGATAGATGGTGAGCAGGATGAAAGGAAGTGCTTTTTCATCAACTAATGCTAATCTATTTAAATTTTGTAAGTAGTATTGGAATAATTAAAGAGTATGTGTTATATCAAAAATACATTGGTTGTTACCAACAGCTCGTGATTAATCCTCGTGTGCCTCCAGAGGTGTGGGGGTTTCACTGTCAAGGCTGAGCTGAGAAGAGACACCATCAACACTTTCACTGTTGCTTCTTTGAGATTCCACTATAAGAACTCACCTTTACATTTAATATATAAAGATCTCATGAACAGTCATATTCTAGGAGCCCCAGTGAATCAGATCTCCCACAGGCATGGCCTTTCCTCTGCCTACCACCACCTACACTGCTGCCCCAGGCAGTTTTGTCCCTTGGGACAGGGCAGTGGTTCCATCAAGTTTGCTATTAGGGCAGTGTCCTATATTGACTCATTATATATGGAACTTCCCRAAATATGAACAGCATCATGAATCAAGTAGAGAGTGTTTAGTCAGGGTATCTATTCTGTTGTTGRAGCATCTGTTTGTCAGAGCAAAAATAAAAGTTATTTATTAGCAAAAACTGACCTTTACATATTCATACCAAGGAAACTATTTAATTCAGACTCTGTTGTGTGCACACACATACCTATATCAAAGATTCTCCAAAACATGCATATGCATTCTTTTTTTATTTTAAAGGAGTGCATAAAAGTTTTCTAACCATGCTTTGAACTTATTCATAAGATTTTATGTGTCTACCTGGAGCAGATTTGAAATTGCTTTTTATAAAATATGCTGCATTTATAAAATGCTTTTTTGGATGCCTTTTTATTTTTCAGGGTTTTTATCAGCCCCAACTCTAGATTTCATAGAGCCTGGGGAATTTACAAAGGAGCCAACTTGGAGTAAACTTAAGTCACAGATATTGTACATACAATAGTCTGTCTGCTGACGCCAAGCCTCACTTTCCTCCTCCACTAATAAAAGCCAGTAACAGTTGTCTGATCTTTTGCATCAAAGACAGTGTTTATGAAGTGGCCTGTATTGTTGTCTTAAAATATACATATAATTCCTGCATTAAAAGCTTGAGAAGAATTATGAATCAACATTTCATAGTAAATTGTACACAGATTTGAGGACTGAAATAATATGTTTCATTCATGAATACTTCAAACTAGGAGCACCCGTGAAACAGGCTTCCCTCTGACAAATGATATTCACTTGCCTGATTGACCTTGTGTGTGTGTGTGTGTCTCCAGCATTTAAAAAATTTAAATAATAATATTCCTTAGTTTTCCTGTTCGCCGATTTTGGAATAGTTGATTCAAATTTAAGTGGCAGCTCTTTGCATAAACAGCTTTCAGCTCAGAGTCCTCTGATTACCAGTAGAGAAATACAGAACAGACTGCAGGAGAGTTATTCCAGCAGTATTGCAAGGCTCGGAGGTCACTTGACTCCACCTTGAAATAGAGATCTTTTGGCCAGTGGGGAACGTTCAGCCTGGCTGGTAACTGATGTTATCATGAAGTTCTTCAGTGTGGACTGTGGTCTAGGCAAAGTGTCTCATGGTTGGAGTCAGCTCCTGGCTTAACTCGGAGTCCTCCTGTCCCTTATTTATATGGGCAATGTGCACCGTCCAAGCTTGCCATGGGAGGGAACTTTGGAAAGGGACTGTCAGGAAGCACCCAGGCAGCTTCAGCTGCGGGATGCTGAGGAGAAGGGAGCTAAGAGTGGTCAGCAGCAGTGGCGCTGTCTGTATCCATGTGTGTCTTGGGCATTCCCTGTGCTGGAGCAGCCCAGGGTCGGGATCAGCAGGGACACAGATGAAGCTCGGGCTGGGAAGTGGACTGTGTGTTTCAGGTGGTTTGCCTGTGGGTGTGTAACATATCGGCTCCTTTGGAGAGCTGCAGGTTTGAAGACGATTCTGTGGATGACAGAGAAAAAAAGGAATGTAGCTTATTTCGAATATTATTTTTGTTCTTCCCTGATGCATCCTTCAAACGCACAGTCCAATGGGCTTTACTCTCTGGATACCTTAAGTTACAGTAGGTATCTGGATGACTTCTTTTTGTATTTTTTTTTCCTGATAAATACCAATTCATTGAGAACTGTTATTCTTGGCACCTAAAATTAGCGATGAATTCAGGTGAAATTTGGTGAACATATTCAAGTGAAAAAAACATGTTGAAATATCAAAATGTTGAGTAAATTCTCTGGTATATTCAAAAACAACATTTGCCTGGGTGTATCAAAATACATGAGAACAGGTTGTAATTTATATTTTTTTCTATTGAAGTGGGTAGATTGTGTTACAGTACATACAGGAGCAATGTTTGTGAGGAACTGAAGTAAATGGCAAGGAAGTATTGCAGCTTTAGACATCCTGTTGGCCTCATCTAGAACAAAGTCTTTGAGCTTTCATTTCACACCTCTCCAGATTGTCCAAGATTCCTGAAATTTGAGTCTACCTCCCTCCCTCTCCTCATGTGTCTATCCCTATATTTCCAACCTGCASAAGCCTTTACTTTTTATAAGTAGTTAAAATGCTCTAAAGAAGACATTTAATTTTGTGCCAAAAAGACATTTTGGATTTGTTTTGATTTTTTTTAGTTTGTTGGAGAAGAAGCTTTTTTAAACTGGATGGTAAAAAAAATTGACACAAATTCTAAATGTTTTTTCCGGATTTTTTTTTTTTTTCCAAGAGTCAAGCAGGACAGCTGCAGCTAAAAAATCCAAAATTTATTTATTGGAAATTGTAGTTTGAATTAAAGCAGTTAAAATTAAATGTAGTTAAAATTAAATTAATAGAACTAATATTTTGGAAAGCTTGATCTTTATTTACTTTGATAATCACAATGTATAAATAAATTATTTTGAATAGGCTTCAATGTAGATCCATTTTGAAATTATATACTCATTTATAGTCACAAATATGGTAACTGCTGAACAAGTTTGGCAGTGATTTCAGAAAAACCTTCCAGAAACTTTAATATTGTTGCCAAAGTTCTGTAAGATCTCCAAGCACTTGCCTTAGCCAGAAGGGTAAATCAAGCAACACAGGGCAAATCAAATTAAGAGAAACTAATGTTCATGAGAAAAAGAAGTCTGTCTTTTGCACTTCTGCTGGTAAAATATTGAATTGGGAATATTTTATGAACAAGGGATAATGGGGAGCAGAGGGATAAATCTAGGAAATGTATGTTGCTCCCTGAAGTATAGCAAAATAGCTGTCCTTGAGTGTGTTTCCCAGCCAATTTCTAGGCTACAGAGTTTTTGGGCTATCAGCATTTACTGAAATGATCCAGTATGTAATTATCTGTTTCAGTGTATGAACTACCTTAGTTCTTTCATTTCCATCATGATACATGCAGTATTTTTCCTTAGAATGATTTTAAAAATATACCTACACGTAGAGAGGACAACTTTGATCGCTTACTGGTATATATTTAGTATAAAAATTCAAAAAGTACATAAATTTGCATTCATCTGGTATTCCTGTTTCATAGCTCATGTTATAGTTTACTTATGTCTTAGTCATTTGCATCAATTAAATTGAATTGGAATATTTTTCTCCTCCTACTTTAGCCCTTCATCTTCAGCTGTCAACATGCATATGCCAGTCAGCAGTGTAGCTGTCAAAGCTGACATCAACATCTGTACTTGTATTTTTCTGGTGTCTGTATCTGTCTTACTTCTGAGTATTTCTTAACGTTTGTCTTGCTGCTAATAAAAGAATTTGCAAAGAATTGAGTTTCTACKATCCCCATCTTTAGGGGTCAGTGGGAAATCGGATTTCACCGTGGAAGCCTGACTTCAGCAGACTTTCTGTATTCCCATAATTAAGGTCAGAATCTGGAGGGTTATAAGCTTTCAGCAGTTTTTTCCTTGCCCTCAAGAAATCCCACCTTCACTGCAGTTAATAAAAAAAATTTATTTCAATTTAACCAGTTATTCCATAATTTCATATTCTTCATAATTTAGCTAACACAAAAAAACTGTGATATTTCTTCTGAAAAGTAAAATTGGAGAGCATGAGGTTGGACAAATTTGTTTACAGAAATCTTCATAATAGTGCTGAAACTAAGTTGTGAGAGCATTATTGCACAAAATATATCCGAGTGATACTCTGTCACTGAAATGAAAACTTCCTGATTGGTTTGAATGAGTGCAGTTTTGTGTGTGTTCCAGATCGCTGAATAAAAAATGAAACATTTCAAACTTATAATTCTTCATGTACAGATTAGGAGAATGTACAAATTAGGAGAAAACACTGGAAGCAGCTCAGCAATAAAGCTTTTATAAATAAATAAAAAGCACCTAATTTTCAGAGCAAATGAGGRCTTACGATGAGTGATGTGCTCCTAATGAGTACTGAAAAGCTTCCAGTGTAAATAAACAGATGGTAAAAATACTTAAGTTACAAATTTTTCAAACCACAAATACCTAAATCACAGGTCTGTGCTACAGACTTCAAAGAAAAACTTTGCATCCAGCTTTTCCACGGTGTAAACATTTTCTTCCTCTTCAGAGGGAGATAATAAATTGGTACTTACTTCACACAGGAAGTTTGTGAAGCTTGTTGAATACCTCAAGTTTTGAAAGCTGATGGGTGCTCTGATATAGAAAGTATTAGTAATGCAAGAAGTTTGATGTGAGGATYTGCCAGAAGAAAGTAACTTCAAATTAAAAAACTGCAAAAGCAACTTGTGTCCACGTGAGCTCTGGCCTTGGGATTATCTTATTGGCCTCCAGAGACATATGGTTGCTGCAGAAATGTGTTGGGAGACAGATATTGGTGTGAAATGCATCTCACTGTATGTGTTAATCTCTGAGTTACTGCAAGATTTCATTCCAAGGTAGGTCACAGAAAAGTCACATACGCTTCAGAAAATAAAGGCAATATMTGGGAGACATGGATACATTTTGTTGAAGTTAGATCTATATCAATCCTCAATGCAAAGAGAAAATTGAAAGGATTTTTATTACGATTTAGGAATCACACAGAATTATCTCTAAGTGTCAGGGTAGTTCAGATGGTGCTCAACTCAATACCCCACTGAAGTCTTTCGGGGCAAGCTGCTAAACTCATGTCTGTCACACGACATGTCCATATGTTCGAGTGTGCCTATCACGTTTATGTAGCAATATCATTTGTTCTGAGATGTTATTTCTGGGGTTTCACATCTTTCRTGTTTTGATCAAGAAATAAATATGGGAAAATCAAATAGGATTTTGTTTCTATTTGCAGGACTGAGCCCTCAGTCTTAAGCCCTGGTGGATCAGCAAACACTGGTTTACTCCTTTTCCTAGTAGAAACTGGAGTCCCTCTCAATTAGGGGAAAGGAATGAGTTTTTAATTTGGGCTTAGCCAAAGGTGATTTCTCAAGAAATCTTTCTCACATGTTTTTTGCAAGATCTTGTGTTTGACATTTCCACTAGAAAAAAATGGGAGTAGGAAGCAGTTTCAGACAGTCAGTAGTTGTTTAGATTGCTGTTTTGACTCAGTTGTTGTACACACCAGATTAATGTTGTACCTAGTGCATTAGCCAAAATCAGAAATGAGTGATGAGCATCTAATGAAGTTGCTATTTGTCTTGATTTGTTGAGCTAMTCTTGATGATGCTTCATTTCAGAAGAGTCCAAATAACTCCCAGGGYGAAAAAGCAAATTCCTTTCATGGTGAGCAGGACATGAATATGATTTTTGTCTTCCCAGGAGGCTGGTGTGTGAGTATAAGAGACTTTTCCTACCTTCACGGAAATAGCAGAGTTTAGCTACTTTGAGTTTACATGATGGGTATCCTGACTGGGTCAGATCCTGTCTGCCTCTGAATCCTATCCCAGACTTTCAGATCTTCTCCTGGTGCTGATGAGTTCCTGCCAGTGCACTTCAGAAACATTTGTGCTTCACTTCTCTCATATCCGGACACTCCAAACAGTCTGTTGTAAGTGATTCTGCAGCATCTTTGGCTCCCAGCAGGAAACCTCTCTGAACTGCTCTTGGTAATAGCTTCAAATCTGCAGCCCCGACAGGTATTTTTAGGTCTATCTTGAAGAGACATCAGCTTCCATACACTTCAACTTCTTTGTCTGGAGTCACTGGAGCTCCAGATATGTCGCTGGAATGGGGTATAATTGCAGTCTCATGCCTTCTGCTTCCACCCACCAATCTCAACTGCCTTACAGGAGCCTCCTGCAGTGCTACAGGCAGCATTTAGAGCCTTTCTGAGCAAAGCAAACGTGAAGTGTGGGTAGTGCCTGAATTTAAAGACTACCTTGGAAGGAGAAGTGAAGATACACTGTGAAATCTCTTCTTTAGAACAATATGACTTATAACAGTGGAACACTTCAAGCTATGAATTTTATTGAAAGTGTGTGATTTACACTACTTATTATTCTGTAATGTTGAATTCTGAGTATTTTCTGTTATTGTGGCACGAGTGGTAAGATGTTATAAGGCTAATTAATAACATAATTGAGGTCTGAACTATAGTGTTATAACAGGGAGTAGGATTTGGTGAGAAGTAGGAAATAATCTGGTAAGCAGCACATAAACATTCAAAGAGATTTTACCAAAAAGGGCAAGAGAGAGGAGGAGCAGAGCCCCTTTCACTGCTCCATTTAGGTCAGGTTGTGTCCACACTGGAACACCAGAACATTGATTCCCAGAAATAATCCCTTTGAACTCAGTAGAGCTAGTAATTGAAGTTTTGTGTACAGGCTGCATGCAGCTTCACTGGACAGCTGCTGGTTAGCTCATGATGTTTCAGTTTTTTCTTTCCAACAACTTCTAGATGCTTTATAGATGAYTGCCAATAAAATGGGAAAGGAGGAGGAAGGAAGTGCTAATAAGGGGTTGGGAAATCTAGAAAGGAGACTGAGATAGGAAGGTTTTTTCTTATTTTTACTACTTTTGTGCAGCCCAAAGGATAAAATTAGCAAGACTGCAAACATTTTCAACTGATGCTGTATTCTCACATTTAAAATATAACTTTTAATCTTCTATAGCTGTTGAAAGACGTGGCTCTGGYTGGCTCCTTGCTTCTAATCAATGAATAAAGTACAAATACCACCAAGTCTGTCTTTCATCATGCGAGTGAGAAATCTGTATGGTCACTCTAACACGTCTTACCAGAGAGCAGCTGGGATATGCTCCGTGCTTTGGCAAACTGAAGTTTTTTAACTGCTGGAATAGAGMTGATTGAATTGTTGGCTTTTTGCARTACAAGTTTTTATGACTTCTTCTAATATAAAACAGAAGATAAAGGGGAAACAATACAAAATAATATCTCAATGGCAGATAATGTTAACCCGACAGTGTATTCTGTTGCATATTTTCAAGAAATATTTCAGACTAGTCGAAAAGCCTTTCCATCAATTTATATTATATTTAAAGAAAGCAATATTAAAGTCAGGCAAATATCAACTATAAGTGAATGCACTTAATATAGACAGCAAATGGACAATAATGTGGATAATTTTTTCTGAAGAATGTAATGTATAGAAATCAATCTGATAATTTATATCAACTCTGTGTCAATCAMATAAGCCTGATCACTTGTTGAAACCATATATTGAGAGAGAGAAAATGCACAAGCATGAAGACAAGCCACTAAACTAAAGTGGTAAAAGGGCGATATGTATTTCTCTAATATGGAAAATTTAATAAATTTATCTCTTTAGATATTTTTAGAACTGCAACCACAAAAAAAGGAAGCAAGCAACAGCAGTAGCAACTGCAACCATTTCTTACATATATTGGAAGTAGTCTGTTACAACTAAAGCTGGACTATTTTTCTCAGGAAGTATTTTGTAGAAACAAAAACATACGAAAACAATTGAAAGAAAATGTTTTCTCTGGTAAATGAGTTAATACTCATTGTTATAATAAGCTAAATAACACTGAGTTATTTAGCTTATTTATCTTATGGCACAAGTGCACGTAGAGAAATACAATTATGTCTATCAAAATTTTCTGCAGAAATAGTAGCACATGAGGAAAACCGGGAAAAAAATCAGTTTAGTGTCAAAGAATATTTTCAGCAATAGAAGTACCTAAACAGAGAAATTATTTTCTTATTTGAAGATAAGGTAACATCTACTTCCTACTGAGGTAAATTGCCTCTGTGCAGAAGCCCACTGTGCTCAATGTTAATCTCTCCATATATGTCTATGGGTTTTAATCAGGCCATAATTTTCAGTTTGTCTGTCAGCAACTGGTCCTTTGTAGCTCCTTCTGGGCTCACTTTCTAAAGGTTTTACAAATTTAAACTGGAAATAAAGCACTTGTTTAGATCCCCCATTAGTGGCAGTTCAGCTGAAAACACAGATTCAGCTTTAATTCTGAACTTCCCCGGCCATTGCAGGGCTCTTTGCTGGGTTAGAGGAGCCAAGACTCCCAGCTTTGATCTACTATGGTTTTAGCTGGACTAGTCCCAACTTCAGCCAGGACATAAATGTGAAGGAACCCTCTCAAGGGAGCTGCRTTTAAGGTTAACAAAAATGTCCCCATCACGTCAGTGAGAATATGTCTCGCTCTTCGTGGTTTGTCCCTTTAATATCTTCACTTTGTAAGGTCTCCCAGGCAGTGATTGCTTCTTTGTGTGGGTGTATGTGAGATTAGAGGGGGTAGTCACTACAGTAATGCAAATAATATTAACACAAGATTTAAAGTGGAAAACTACACTGTGATAGGGATTTGGAGAATTTAAAAACAACAATGCCAAAAGAATACCCTTAAATTACTCCTCTAATAATACATCACTGGTTACATGCAATATAGACTGTGTAAATGCGCATTCTGTTCTCCCTTGCATGAATTTAAATCTAATGCAAAATTGACAGATCCATTCATGCCTATGAAATTAAATCAAAAAAGGTTAGTATAAGCACTAGGTTTAATGATCACTGCACAATATAATTAAAAGATGATGTTGCTCGAATATCACATTTTCTGTATGTATGTTTATTTGGAGTTTTTAATTGAAAATAAACAAAATCTGAAGTGCAAGAAAAAAAAGTAGAAAAGATGTGTGAAATGTAATGATAATGGTTGACTTCTAAACAGCCAAGGAAATTATAGTCRTCTTATGAGTGGGACAGGAACAAACACCTCTTAATTGCACTTCATTATAACGTACCTTTCTCTTCTCAGTTGTATATATTAATTATAAAAATCATGTTTCAGAGACGAAAAGCTGTACAATAGGGTTTTTTTTCTTCTCCCTCCCTCCCTTGTGCTGTCTGCAGCAGGATGGAAGAACAATATCAACTGTCATCCGCAGGAAGAGCTTAAGAGCTTTCAAAGACAAATCATAAAAAGAATGAAAGGCTATTATAAAAAAAGGAGGAAAATGCTTTGATTTCACAGATTTGCTACTTATTAATGTTTAAGTTTCTCTCTTCTTCTTAAAAATATCTTCTCATATTGTTTTGTATGTGTTCTGTGCAGGTACATCACTTTTTGATGACTATATCACATGACATGGGGATTACGTAGATCATTATTAAAGGATGGAGGTTGAGGGGATAAGACGGGGAAAGACATTGTAGCAGCCCTCCAGGACTTGTATCAGTTCTTCCAATAAATTGTAGAAAACTTGGACATGAATTTCGTGACACAAAGGGACACTGTCTTTTGAGTTTGGGGTTGTTTTTCTTTCCCATTCCATTTCATTCATGTGTTCCATTGGATCAATACTCAGAGACCTTTGAAAGTAAGGACATAATTGCCTTAACAATTCTGTGTTCACCTGGGACCAAACTTTTCTGTGGCTGCAGATTGCTTTCTTGGTTTAGATTTTCAGCTGTCCTGTTTCCTATATGATTAGCCAAGATGTTTCCTTAAAACTTGCCTTCCTGTTTATAAGGCAGAATAGTCTCATTGGTTTTGTTGAATCTAGGGGCTGCCTTACTGAGGAAGATTTTGTCACTGCTGGATGGAGCCTTACAGTGTAACCAACCGTGGCATGGAACTTGGTGTGCAATAACTGGGCGATGAAGTAGTGAGCAATTATCTGGTTATACTGGCTTTTATTATCTATCCTCTTGAAGGTTTTCGCTTTTATTCCGTTCTTTTCCATTTCACCCTAAACTTTTCCTGAAACAGGGGTCTGTGATGTTGGGTGTCCCGCGTGCTTCCTAAGATGAATGTTTTGTTTCTCCTGAGCCTGATAGCATCTCCTGCAGCCTCGGGATCTTAGGGGTGCAGTGTCTCTGTCAGAGTTAGACACAGCCCGTGGCTCTTTGTTGCAAGCATAGCCTGTTAATAGCAGCTGAAGACCTACTGCTGTATGTACTGTGTGTATAACATATACATTCTTGCAGGGAAAAAAATAAATCAATGCACTGTGTTTCATTAGTAACTGTGACTGTCAGTGTTTCCTGAAAGGGTAGGTGCTCACAGAGGTACAGGTGCTTGGATTATGCTGAGTGGTTTTCTGTACATGCCTTCCAAGCTTTTAAACTGCATCTCCTTCAGAGAATATAGAAAGGGAAAAACGTTCCTATCCAAATGGTGAGTTTGTTACTTGGGTGCATTCCTGGAGGTGGATGCTGGCTTCTGTCAGTTGAAGTTTTCCTGCTAATGTATTCAGATTTCAGCTGATGGTTTTCCAGATGGATGAGGTTACTCCTCCCAAAGCTGCAATAGCCTTTATTATACTTGTTCTGATGAGAGGGAAACCCTCCAAGAGCAAGAACTTGAGGCTTATTAAAGTGGATCTAAAACAGATATGAAGGAGATAAGTACTATCTATAGGTATTATGCTCAGACTACGAATTTTTACTTTACTGATGAATTCCTTTTCCTTTTTCCTGCTCCCTGCAAAGAAACCCCAACCAGTTATTAGTGAAAATGATGATAACTATCAAAGGTAGGACTGCTTTTCCTCTTTCATGAATAGTTGCAGCTTCAATATTGTTTCAATGGATTGGTCAATTTCATAAACATTAAATAAGCAGTAGAAAAGAAAAATTATTTCTTTAGAGAATTGCTCTAAACTGCAAGCAGGAACTAGACTGGCCAACAGATCATCCAGAGAGAAGAGCAAATACATTCTGTCTTTTTCTTCTCTGTCTTGTGCAGTTCCATAAAGCAGCATATGCTCCTCTGAATGCATTTTCTTCATTCTTTCTCCTATAAAATTTGGTCTGTGTGATATGTCAGAATAATTCAGAGACACAACAGAATCAATGGAAACTCTGCACTCCTCTCTGTTTTAATGTCATTTGTGAAGTAGTTTAACCATTAACATGTATAAAGTCACCTAACTACATGAAGAATAATCACATGATACAGTTTTTTTCCTAAGGAAATATTAACTTTAAGCTGGGATAACCAAGTTCCCAGAATTCACATAAAAACATAATAAAGTTAATATTAAATAAAAGGCTTGTGCAAGCTTTTATTTTTACAATATGTGCTGATGTGTCCCTGATTTAATCATGTTTTGTTTATGATTAATGAATGATTCACCTTGAGGATCAAAGTTTGATTCATATCTCATTAAAAATTGGAAGAAATCATCTGTTTAGAAAATAAAAGAAAGCTGCTTTGTTTGTATTACAAATTTAGTCAAAATCACACTGAGCAATATGACAGGGAATTAAAGCTGAGAGCACATGGGAAAGCTTCAGTTATGAAACAAGTGTTAGCAAACCTCACACTGTTCAGGAAATCTTCGAGTGTAAATTATGATAAAGCATGAAAAATTATCTTTTTATCATTATCTACTATGTTTTATTATAAATCATGACTCATGCAGCTAAACTAAAAATTTCAACATGTGGAATATTTCAATTTACTTTCAATGTATTTGTAAGGAAAAATTAAACACATTCATAAAGAAAAACTGCTGGAAATGTGACCAAGTTGCTTTTGTTAAAAGAAGACGCGCAATTGTGCAAATTCAGAGTTTATATTTCACTAGGGGTATAGCCTTTTCTGTGACACTTCACCTACATAAAATATTATTAGGTAACAGATCTTCGGAAAGATCTGAAGTAAACAGCAGCAGTAATGAAAGTATCTGTGTTTGAATTCAGAGGACAAAATTATTTGTCTCTATGCTGTAAGTTTATCAATATTAATGTGTTGGGTTTTTTCTGATCACAGAGTAAGGATTATTTTGTAAAGATCCGTGCTGGATTGTGAGCAGGTAAATTTGCAGGAAGCATTATTTATAGCAAACCCCCTGATACAATGGGAAGGTTTTCATGTGCCAGTGACCTGAGATCTACAATGTTGTATCTTTTAATTTTTAGAGGAGAAACACAGTCTGAAGATTGTCTGGGGTGGATAGATAATGGCTAATTCGATAGCCTAGGCATTCACTGTGTGATAGCTGACAACCTTTTCTGACAAAATGGTTTTATTACAATGATAGACAGATGACCGTTCTGCTGTTATCACTGGATGACAGAAAAATTGTTTATGCCCTAGAATAGTGATATAACAGAATTATTGTCCAAGTATTAATGCAAAATTTGTGGCAAAATTCAACTCTCAACACATATTTATCTCTAGTTCTCCAATGAAGAGTGAGGGAGCAGGTTTTACATGTTAGTTCTGGCCTGTACTACGTTTAACTTTCTTAGAATAATTCTTCAGTGGTAATGATGCATGAGCTACACAATGACCAGTTGAGAGACACAGSGCAAAACCAGGCTGTGTGAGTGGCACTTTATGCAACAGTTCAAAATGTGTTTCTCCAGAGAAAAGTGTTGCTGTTTTCCTGGTGGAAGAAGACTTTCTGTCTCTTGTTTTCTTCATTTACTAGTAGAAAAGTGGGAAATTAGTTACTTATTTTAGGTAAAGTCTTGAAAGCAGAGGATTATATAATTCAAGTTGATTCTAATGGCATTAACATATTACAGTAACATAAGAATGACAGAATTTTATAGTTAATTTGCTTTTCTTTGACATTTTCTTGATTATTTGATGTGTAACTTGGCATTATACTCTCCAAATTAAAGAAGTTTGAGAACTTTTGAAAAAATGTCCATTTTCTGGTTCAGTGAGTTCGGTGCTGCTCATGTAAACTCCACATGCTTTACTTGGATTTTACATTTCATAACTCTTTGTGGCATGTTTCATTCAGGCTGGTTCACCTTGATATTGACATGACAGAGTTCAGTGACATCTGTATGGTTTGTTTCCCCCCTCAAAAATAATATAGCTCTGAGAATTGAGTGATCTTTGTCCTGTGGTTTGCTTAATATTGTGGGTTTATGTTTTTCTTATTTGTTTAGAACTATTTGTACTTGGATTATTAATCTATAACTAAATGTTACCCTCTGTGTTCATCCTGCTGACGATATCTGGAATCAGACCAAAGCTCTTTTTCTTAAAATTGTTCAAAACATGTTTATTGTCACTTTCTTCTTCACTTATGMTCTCTTTGTAATCCTGTCAGAAGGGGGAAATATTAACACAGAGCAGTATCAGTACCTATGGTAGTTTCATCTTTTTACAGCCAGAAGCCTTGGATATCCTACCTAAACAAATTCCTTAATGGGAATTCTGTCTCTTTCAGTAGCAACATACCAAGCCGAGAATCTGGACTGTCACTTGAACAATTACAGTTTGATATGAGGTATAGCCACTCACTATCTGAACTCACTGTGTAAATACCACCAAGCATTCCTAAGGAAATGTCCTGTATCACAAGGAACTGTGAGGAAGTGAACCCAAAGGCACTGTGASGTCCCCAGATCCCCCAGAGGGGCACTTCAGCATGGGCACACAGCCTGGAGCGCTTTGCCTTCCAGTGACCTGGCCATGCCAGTGGCTTGGCTGCAGCAGGGAAAATCCTTCTTCCAGTGAAAGCTTCCCTCAGAGTCATTGCTAGAGTCTAAGTTGTGCACAGGCAGGATCTGAGGTTGGATTCGCTCAAGCTGGGCAAAAGATTTCAATCTTAGGAGTTGTTTGAAAGCTTGTACTGCCTTAACCTGAAAGGAAACGAACCAAGTGTGAGGCCAATAAGAAAACATTTGTTTGGGTTGAAAATTCAGATTTAGATGCTGGCTGCTGTTCTGAAAGGTTGAACAAATGAAAGTAAAAAGATTTCTTACTTAGGATCGGTAGATTGAGTTCCTTGTCAGCCTCATGGCGTGAGGGCTGCATAGCTTTTCTGCTGGTACTGTCATTGCAACCTGTGCTGTGGTTAAAAGCAGYCCTAAATGAGACAGTTATAGGATGGATTTTTGTGTAGAGGTAGAGACCTATATGATAAAAAATATTATATTCTTAATGACCATGTAACAGTTTGATGTTAGTCACATAGTGTGTTTCCCTTTTCTTTTTCACTATGATAGTGTGTGACAGATGGTATAAAACAGAGCACCTCGGCTTCCTAAAATATTAATTCGGCTTTGAACATCTGGAAGCACAGAATGCTGCAAAAATAGAGGCTGTGTGCAGAGTTTTCAAACAACTGGGGGGCACACACACTCTTGTAAGTCTGCTTTATTGGCTGCAAGTGTGCCATGCTATTGGTGAGCTTTTTAACTCAGGCAAAATTTCACCTGCCACGAAACGGAGTTTTTCTGAGTCATCTCTATTACCTGATCTTTAAAGGCATTACATTGACTTGAAGGGAAGTGAGGAATTTCTGATGCTGCAACTCACATATCCTCTTAGAAATTAAATATAAATAAGCATTAATCTATGCCAATGTAAATGTTGGGAGTTCTTTATGGCTGAAGATTCTGCATATTCTTTTTCCCAACGGTTGTCATTGTGAAAGAGTATGGACCAATTCCGTTTAGATAAATCTTTCTGTCCATGTATTTATCTTTGAGCGTGCAAGTAATCAACTTTAAAAAGAGGTTCCTATTCACATCCTATCGCAAATTTGAGGGAAATTGAAGAAAATTTACTTGCTCACATTAAAGTTAATGAAGTTGGAGACTTTCATCATAGACTCTAAGTTACCAAGAAAATAACCTGAAGTGTAAAGGGAGTTGGATGACKGTATCAAAACCTTCCTAATCATAACTGGCACCTTTCAAAGAGTGGATTTCTGCCAGATGGCATGTACAGCACCACCCATGTGCAAAAAACAAGGTATAAAAATGCCAGAGTTTCTCTTCCTCTCCTCTTTCATACTTGCATAATGTATAAGCAAGGTTTGGTTGTGAAACCCATTGAAGACAGATCAGTTCAGCAGTTTTTAAGAACCCTGTATTTGATGTCTGGCAAAATGTATATTTACACAAATATTCACTGGTGTGTACACACCAGGTCAAATCCCTTAGTCTTACAAAACATGATATGAATARTAATTTTTATTTCAGCAACAGACTAAGAAATTACTCCCAAAATCTCATGAGATGGGGGAACAACTCTGTGAAAAGAGAACAAGTTTTAGTTAGTACTTTTTCTTGCAAAATTTTCAATGAACTTTTGAAAATTGCATCAGAGAGTTAAACAGAAACTATTTCATTAATAATAGCTGCTTTGCATCAACTTATGACAGATCTATAAACTAATGACATGCATAAATATGTGAGAGATAGTCACAAAAATATTTTGATTATATATTTAAGCTGCCTCGGCCAAGTAAATTTCCGTCTGCTTACAATTCTAGTAACTATTAGGTTCTGTTTTTAAAGCTGATGCAGCATAATTGTACTAAAAGAAATACACCAGATTTGAGCTGCATAAACATCATTCAGAATATGGCTCGTTACGTAATAATATAATAAAAAGCAAGAAGATTAATCAATATGCATCAAAAATATTTCAAAAGCCCCTATTTTTGCAATCAGAAATAGGTGCCTTATCTTGCACTGAAAATAGGACTGCACAAACCTTTTTAGTTCATTTAGTTTCCCTGAAACAGTTAATTTCTAATGATTTTATTAGCAATGCAACAAGCTAATAAAAATGGAAGCTTGTACTGCTTCATAGCTGAGGCCTTCCTGACATGCTCAGAGCCCTTTAGTTCTGCGGTTGTTTCTGTGTAAGAATCAATACCACAGGCAGCAATTATGTGGTGTTGTTTTTTGGCTAAAATTCCCACACATCTGGGATAAACAGATATTCTATTCGAACTTCCTCTGTTAACTCCACCAGTTTCCATGGAATGACTCTCTATATGCTTGTTAAGTAAATGATTGTTATAAGACTATGGAGACATGGTCGATCAAATTAACCCCTTTTGTCCAGCCTCCAAAATGGTTCCCTTCATTTGCCTAAATTCAGCTGCTTTAGGGAATTTTTTCAAGCTTGAAGGACTCTCTGGATTCATCACATTAGCAAACTGTAACCTGAGAAGAGGGTCTTTGCAGCAGCAGGACTTCTTTGGCCCCCAATTGTTTTGCTAATCAAGATTATTGCCACTATTGAGATGTGGAAAGATAGCCTAGCTGACAAAATTTGTCAGCTTCCCATGAAATAGTTCTGTCAGTTTAGTCAGGGTGCCGGCTAATATTAACATATAAATGAAGTCTCTCCCCCTCACCCCTTAATAGATGCAGAGAAAATATAAACACACACACAAAAAACCCCTCTGTGCTTAAATCAAACAAGCTTCTTTTCTCAGCTCTAGCCCATGTCCCTGGAAATCCTGTGAGTAGTGGAGCTAAAGGGAGGGGGGAGGGAAGCAGAATTTGCACAAAACTACTTTTAAGCCATAAAGCAGCAAAGCCCCACTCCCTGCTGATAGCAACAGGAGATTGATTACGCCTGCAAAAGTACAAATGGCTGCCTGAATGCAAGTGGCAGACCTCCAAAGCAGTGTGCTCTATGTGCTGGTTTTACATTTTATAGCAGAGGACTTGGATACAAAGTGGAAAAGTGGAACAGGGGSTATGAAAGAGTTATCTTTGCCCAGAGGTCAAAGCTATGAGAGCCGTCCCCGCGAGTCCCAGCCCGGGGAGGTGGCGGGGGAGTCCGGCCCCGGCGCTGCCATCGGCCCCTCGGCACCCCAAACTCAATCCCTCAGCACCTGTTTTCTGCCTTTCACTCTGTTTGCTCATAATCAGAATACATATTGCATTTTCCAGCTGACCTACGAGGTGATATAATCTAATGCTCTTTCACCCACTTACACAAATTTTGCATCACTTTGTCAAAGGCAAACGCCTTGCATCATTCTGGCGGCACCTCTTTCAAACCCCAGCTGTACCAGATCATAAAAACGTAATTCAAACTTATGCTCATTTTAATTGTAAATGGATCTGATGAAAGTTCTCTTAATCTTTTAGCCTGATTTAAATATAAATAAATTAATATCTCGTGATATTTGTAATCTGCAAGTCAGCAATATTGGCCTTTTGGTACTAAATTAGCTCTTGAATGGCAACTGTGCAGCAGCTTTGTGTAGTTAGTGTACGCATCGGAGATGACTCTTCTAGCAAGTTCAATAGGCTTTGCAAAGCATAGCTTTAAATAGAAGAAATCCTTCAATCATGATTTGTTCTTGCTTTATAAGAAACAATCAGATTATTCCTTTGTGCTGAACTGTGACAATACTCTAAAGCATGAATGAAAACTAGAATATATGTTCCCCCAGTGGATTACATCAGCCTTCGTGATCACCGGGCTAACATGAAAAATAGATTTAATGTGTAAAATATCTGTCATTGAAGAGAATATTAGGAAAATTACTTGGGAGCAGTTTGTGAGAACTTCAAAGGTAATAAGTGAATGACAAAGCACAGTGTTTGTTAAGAAGTTTGAGGCAGATCATTCCTAAAGCGTTCCATGTGAGTAGCTAAGCTCCCTACATCATGGTTTCAGAAGCTGTCCTACAGAGTTGATTTCAACTTCTCCAAAGTAAAATATTGTGTAAAATATTGCATTAGTTGCCCAGAATGTGGAGCTAAAGAAGCGTAAACAGTTACACTGGTACCCATTGCCCCAAGTTCCTACCTTTGTGCTCCTACCTTTGATCTGAACCTTATGAACTGGAAAAAATAACTGGGAACCACAATATTAAGCATTATTGGCAACAGGAAAGAATTAATAATACTCAAAATAAGTGATCTTCTGGTTAAAGTCATAGTCTGCTTAAAAGTTCTGATCTCAGAATCTTTGTGAATTTTCTGGATTTCCCTTCTAGCTCAGTAAAGTTTGACTACATTGAATCCTCCTCCCTCCTGTGTCCTGACCCCTCTCCTGAGGGGTATCTTACTACCCAACACGCAGCRTGTTGATGTTTTTATACAAATGATGAGCAGTCTTTGCCCCAGGGAGTTTACAATCTGGAATAGCTTTTAGCTATCTGTTACAATTTCAGTTCATCAAAAATATATATTTTATGTATATATACATATATATTTTAAACTTTTAGTTCATCCAGCTCTAGACACTTTCACAGTCTGGCTTCTGTGACAAGCGTCAAGTCTAAAACCTCATAGATACCTTTAAATAGTTAAAGGAGTAATATTGGCAGAAAGAAGTCAGTCTTCTGCTGAACAGCTGTCTTTCAGGCCACTGCCATCCAGAACTCATGTGAAGTTTCCAGGAGTCAGCAAAACACACTTGACCGTGTGCTTTGAAACCTCGGTTTACTCCGCATGACTTTTTCTCGCGTTTGCTTCTGGTCACACTCGCCGGGTGTAGAGTTCCTCCGAGAAAAAGAAGTCCTGCCCAAAGGCCAGGGCGTGGAGCTTTCCTCCACGGCAGCAATGGCCCAGCTTGCAAACGTGCCTTGGAAGGGGAGCGGGGTGGTGCTTATAATGGAGCCCTTCATACCTCGAGAGAACAGCTGCCTCACACTCCAGCGCACACAAACAAAACACCTGCTTCGACCAGAAAAACCAGTCGGCAGCGAGACTGGCTCTGTGGTGGATGTTGTTTAGACTTTCTCTTTTATGTTTTTTGAAGCGTTATAAAATATTTTTCAGCATTTTRATCATTTTGTAAAATTGTCTGATATCGTTTATAGAAACTTTTTTTTTTCCTTCTCTTTTTGAGGAATTTTAAAAACCACCACTAATATTTTGCTTTTCAGCATTAGTAAAGATAAACCTCCTTAAGGTTGGTTTGGGCAAGTGTCCTGCAAGTTTGGCTAGCCAGCTTTTAGACTTGCTTCAAACTGTACCACATTAACTTGAATACAAGCAGCTCCTCATTCTTACCTCTCTTTTTTCAAGATATTGGACAGTTACTGAATTCAGCCTAATTTGGTACTTTTATCTTGCATGTTGTAGATGTATGCGTGTATTTTTTTGACAGAGTAACAGAGTTTCTTGTATGCTACTGAAGCAGTTTTTAGTGTAACTTCAAGGGTGTATCAAGGATCTTTGTAAGGCAAATGACATTTTGACACTTTAATTTTAAGCTATAGCTTTCAGTATATCAGACTGGGAGACAGAAATTGCTTTTCAGGAATGGCAGAAAGATAAGTAAGTCCACTGAAAATTAGTATATAATACTGATTAAAAGATGGTGAACTTATGTCTCAAGATCATCAATGAAATACTGTAACTGCTCACTTTTGAGTTCTGTTGCACACAGATTCAACCTCGTTTTCTGACAGATTTCCCTCAGTTTCAGCTGAAATGCCCATCAGTGYAGGGAAGCTCTCCATAATGGCTGTTGTCATATGGCAGCTGTTATCATTTGGACTTTGTTATACAAATTTATCATCTCCATCAGTTTATAATAAGCCTGACTGATACCATAAAACCCTATAATGCCAGCAACAATAATTGTCATTCTACTTGGATGTTGTAGAAGAGAGATTAAGGACTTAATGTTTAAATTTTAAATGAAATATTCTCTCACCATTATGGGTGGTCTCCTTCCCAAACGTTGGTAGGACAGTGTAGTAACACTACCCAATGCTATTGCCCGAACTAAACATTAAAAAAAAAAAGTCCTCAGCTCTGTGAACCTTTAAATGTTCCAAGTTGAATATGCACATAGTGTATGCATTAATCAAAATAAATTTCAACTTCCCTTTTTTATTTTTAGTCTTGCCCTAAATTTTATTGGAGTGACTAACTCTCAGTAATAAGCATAACTATTTTATTTAACCAAGGGAAATGAGTGGGAACAAGTTCCGACTGACAATGGCTCTCTGCTGGAACCCAGAGAAGCAAATGCAAGCAATGCAGTAAGGAAGATCAAACTTGTTACACTGCTGATATTCTAAGAGTTTGAACTCAGACTCCCTGCTGACCTCAATTTTACAATGATAATCATTTCCTAAAATGTCTTCATTTTGTAAATGAAGCTGTACCTCCCTCTGAAGCAGGGGTTTGCAAAGATTAAATCATTTACATTTCAAAGTGTTCATTTTTTTGCCAGTGTGAGAAATACTCAAGCAGGAAAATGAGTGCTCCTTTTAATTTTTGAAAGCTGGGAGAGCATTCATAGTGAAAATAATCACAGCCTATTACAGCAGCCTTGCTTGCCTATTCCCACTTCAAAAGGATGAGCCTATCTTTTCCCCGCCCAGCAGTGAATGACCACTTAAATGAGTGATGGCTTATTAATACTATGACTCAGCCACTTCTCGATAAGKAGAACAATAAGGGGTCAAAGCTTGAGCATCCCTTACAGGAATTAATGAGAACATGTTGCTGGTAATTTGGTCTTTTGGAGATTACATTTAAATTAAAAGGTTCTTGTGTCAGGCTTAATGGTGAGACCAATGTCGTCCCTATTTGAAATCCAGAGACTGCATTTTTGTCCTTCCTACCTGTATAATTTCATTGACTTTTTTAAGGTTGCCTTGGGGGTTGGACACCATTTAAGAAAATAAATCAGAGAAACTGGCAAAACAAAACTATAAGGAAGTTCTCAAAAAGTAACCCCAAGAAATTGCACACATTTATTTGGGCATAGTGTTGTTTTCAGAGTCAGGATGTATAATTAGAAAAAAAATGAAATGCACATATTTGAGATATGTTGCATTGACATTTCTGCAAAAGACCTGGAACCGACTCATTTCCAAAGAATGTTTACTCTGAAGTTGTGTGAAAACCAATTTACCAGGCAGAGGTGTCAGTGTTTGTGCAAATGCAGGGGCCTTTTCTTTGGTTCCTCATCCTTCTTTCCATAAAAGACTTAGCACCTGGGATGTCTGGGTTTATTCTTAACTTTTATTTTTACATTTTATTATCGATATTGAAATTGTTGTTGACACTTTGCAACAAAAGCATGAAACACAATGGCAGGATCAATGTTCTTTAAAGGAGTTAAATTACTTATCTTGTTGTGTATGTTATTAACTACAGCAGCAAAATCCCACCTACACCTTTTCTACTATCTTTTTCTTGTAATTATGAAAATACTGCATTTAACATCTTTTCTGACCTGAAACTAATGCAAAGATGTTCCAGGTAGGGTTACAAATATAAATCAGTGTTCGTTGTGCTAATTAGTGCATTGTGTGCTAACTAATGCAAATTGCATTTTCAAGGCACTTTGAAAAGGTGAGAATCAACTATTTATAAATATTTCAGACACAATTCTAAGGGAAGGTATAGGTAGTACAATTCAGCTGTTTTCATATTGCGCAGTGGTATTAAAAATGTATAAAAATATGACGTTATTATAAAAATAGGTAAATTATAAGCATAAGAATTTTTATGGTACCGATGGGATTTTTTCTGATGTATCTAGAAGTCATATAATAATTTTCCTTTTTTTTTATTTTTATCTTCTATCAAGACAATCCTACTAAACTTCTTGGAGAACTCCTACAAATCTTAACTGTGTACTCAGGACAAACTGATACCACACTATAAGAAAACCAAATATGGTTGTTCCAAGATTAGTTGAAAAATGAATGGGAGAATATTCATCTACAATACAAATCCACAGATAAGATTCTCAGTCCTGTGCAAAAAATATTTAGATTTGCACTGGAAATTAGAACAGGTTCCAGTGCAAGTGTACAAAATGTTGAATAATGTCCCCATGAACCCTCCATATTAGGCATYAGTTCAACTAATGTGTGATTCTGGGGGAAATAAAATGTCATTTTTAGCAATAGCATCATCAGATTAGGAATTCAGAAGGTGGAGAGAGGCTGAATCAGTGTGGTAATACCATGATGACAAGTGACACTCCTTCCCTTGTCTGTTAAGATGGCTAAAATGTATTAAAAAGCATACTACAAATGATCTCTGCTGCAGCTTGTTCCTCCATTTGTCATTAAACAGAGTTTCTGGGTACCTGAGATTGTTTCTGTTTCACCAGACTGACAAGATCCCTTGATTTTATGATCAGCCTTTGCTGACATCTGTGGGATATTCAAAATGCACAAGTTGAGTGCTCACAAAAACTATACAACTCGCTTTTCATAGGACTTCTAAGCCTTCTAGGAYCTTAAGGAATTAGAAGCCTTCCAGATCCTTTATCGTGATCCTTGCTGGGGCCCCAGTGATAGTTTTTGTCCTTTATTAACCAGTTAACCACTGATTGCTCTGTGCCTTCTCATGATGCAATACGCTTGTGCATATTGCTCTTGCCAGAGGCAAGGAAACTCATACCGTTTGGAAATATAAAATATGACTGCTCCTTAATCGGGAGAATATTTCATGACTTGGAGTCTTAAACAGCCTTTCTTTGCTATGCAGTAACTTTTAAAAAGAATGTGATCCAGAGCAACTAGGAAGAGTTGTAAAAAGAGGGGATGAGCGAGGAGCCCACTTTAGTTGGTGCCAAGGAGAGGGGCTGGCAGCCCCCAGCACTGGGCACTGGGAAGCTGGAGCTGCCTGGAACTGCTGCCAGCCAGAGCCTCCCTGGRGGGTGGCTGGCTTGATGCAGGGGACTCTTGCTTTGTGACTAGTGACTGACTTATTGTTCCTGAGAAAAGTGGCAACAAGCCAAGTAAAAGCCCTTTTTGTCCTTTACTCCCAACAGGGAACTTGGTAGTGGTTTGTCATGTGCCTGGGCATAATCCAGGCAAAGTCCCCATATGCAATTAAAATAGATTTTGCTACTGTAAGTGTTTCTTAGGAATTGGTACTCCAAGTTACGGGTACTGCTCATTCTTTTATTTAATGTTTTTGTCTGATTTCAATGTTTAATTTTCTTGGGGATTGTTTTCGTCTTTTAATCAATATTCATTTTTCAATATCAGCTTTCCTTTAAATAATTCTGGTAGTGTATATATTACATAAAAGAGATATAATTTATAAACAGTAATGTCTATGAGTAGCCATCTCCCCTTAATGTAAATTCCAATATATGTCACGATCAGAAATCCCCAAAATATAGGTTTACCATTTAATAAAAGTATTAGTAGCACATACTTACATCTCATAAATAAGCTATATCCCTTTTGAACCATCATCACAGCAGTCTCTCATCACTGGTTTTTATGCCCTTGTAGGCTTAGTTAGACTTTTATTTGTAATTTTTAAAATTATTATTATTATTATTCACTTTTAAGGTACTTGAACGTAATAGACCTAATGGTACTAGAAAATCAATCTTAGTTGTTTTTTGTAGCTGTTGTGCAGTTTTGTGCCATTTTCCACAGTTGAGTATTGTGGACTAAAGCTAACTTAGATGATCATGATAGATACATGGCAGGCAGAGTCTCACAATTATTCACACTGAGTGGTAGTTCTCCAGTAGATTATTTCTATTAAATTCAGTGGAACATTACGGGAAACAAGGGGCTGTGCAATGCACTTAGTTTGCTTTAGCTACCTTTTCTCATGACAAATCTATGTTTTGTAGTGCAATATTAACAATCATTTGAGAAAAAACGTCTTTTGTCAGGAAATATCATCTCATTAAAAACAGGAACGTTCATACAACACTCTTAGGTTCCTTAAAAATGGAACTTTTCTGGAAAAAAAGACAGTTGCATCCAGGTTACAGTGATTGGTCTAAGAGGTCTGCCTTGCACCAGAATAAGAAATGTGATTATCCCCTCCTGTGTGAAAGCAACTTTTGAGTCTCAGCTCCAATAAATATTTCCACAGCATTGTAGAAATATTTCTGCAATAATTCTATGTTATCTCTGCATAATTGTAGAAATTCTACATTAAAAACTTAACAGGAGAAGTTGAGAAAACTGATATAGAAGGTGTCTGGGAGGTGGTTGGAATATTCACTCAGAATCTGCAAGTGTGGAGGATGCTGCCACGTCTGTATGAATGATTAGGCCATATTAGACGTCTGTTTTTTCATTAAGACTTCAAACCATTCCCTTTATTTCTTGTGCAGATATAAGAGCAGAACTGGTTGGATGCGAGATAGGGGATAAGAAGGATGTGGCACTCAATTCTGCCTTTTAAAAAGTATCCTAATTGTAAGTRTCTTCAATATTTGTTTATTTCTTGTAATTTTAATAGATCAAGTAGCCTTATCTTGCTGTGTAATACCATTACTATGCACCTGGTGCAAGGTATTGCAGGAATTGTTGCTGTTTCGGTGGGGATGACACTCTGGATCTTTTCCGAATTGCTTAACAGAACATTTTCATTAATGAAACAGTACTGGCCATCACAAAGTCAACTTTATCCATGTTTTCATTATTGTAGCTCTCAAAATGCTTCATGCTTATTCAGGATTGGTTCTTTCCTAATGATATTGGAAGTAGCATAGTTCCCAAAAACACGTCTTAGCATTTCTCTTTGAAGTAACTGAAACACTGAAATACTTTCTGTTGATTTAGATTTTGTATCTCGTCCTGGTTCCTCAGATCAAATATTTAACAGGGAAATGTCTGGGAGTGGTTTATTAATGAAATGTACATAGTCTGGAATGCACTGTTGCCAGATTCAGTGGGAATCCCAGTCTGACCTGGGGCTCTGTAAGAAGAGTTGCCCCATTAAGCACTCTGAGAGCAAGGCCGAGCACAAAGCGGAATAATGTAGGCCCACTTGCCTCTGTAAAATTTCTGCATAACTGATTATGTTTCCCTTGATGCAAAGAGAAGTGCAGCATACTCTCAATTGCCATCTGATAGTGAACCATCTCCTGGAACACACAGCCAGTTTGATTGTGTGACACTTGGTCCAGGTGGAATTTCTCCAACTTGCTGGAGTTAAATTGTTGCCAGGATTGTGTCCTGTATATAAATAAAGGAAAGAGATATCCTGCTGGAGACTCGATTCTCAAAAAAAAAAAGAAATTTAAACAAAT
This sequence comes from Amblyornis subalaris, assembly GCA_018881555.1. Classification (NCBI taxonomy): domain Eukaryota; kingdom Metazoa; phylum Chordata; class Aves; order Passeriformes; family Ptilonorhynchidae; genus Amblyornis; species Amblyornis subalaris. Next base: position 4,816,291 of record JACAXG010000027.1, on the reverse strand, counting down.
GGCATTTCTGAGAAATTGAGTAAAATGTTTCAAGATAAAAGAATGTTTGAGAAATTGAGTAAAATGTTTCAAGATAAAAGAATGTTAAATATAGCTGGAAATAAGAAAGCCATATGTTGAAAGCATATCAGCTTTGAAACCATGCATTTAACCCTGGGACTCAACAAGATTTCACATTTTAAATAAAAAAATTTAACTTCCTGGAAAGATAAAGTTCATTCGTCTTAAGGGTAGCCTAGAAAAAAATAGGGAAATGTGATCCATGGAGAAGCCCTCCTCTAAGATAAGTATCTTTGACATTTGGAAAAAAAAAAGAATATAATGTGTAAAAATAAGATGGGTCGTATCCATTCCTAAAGAACTCTGTTGTTACATTTGTACATCAAAGTAGGAGTAAAGTTATTTTCTGAGTGGTTTTTTTGGCTAACAAGTACATTATCTTAGAAAACCATTGCCAGAAACATAAAATCTTTGTTCAATGGGAAAGATATGTACCATTTTAGCACTCCTATTTGAAACATTATGCAGAACACAGGCTGTTCTAAGTTCAATGCAAGTGTTACACAAATACACTATTAGAAATTTGGTCCACTAGAAGAAATTTATCTGGTTGCTTCTAAATTATATTGATAAATGTTAACTTTTGTGCTTAGCACAATATATACATGTTTGTGCAACCATCATCTCTGTTCAATTGAATTGATTTTATTTCTTGCACAAACTGAGTTTTCATCCCGGAAAATGTTTTCCAGTAACACAAGGGCAGATCAGGAAATGTGTAAAATGGATCAGTGCCCAAAAGACTAAGTTATACATCTATTCTTGGAAAAACACGAGGACATGTTGTCTTAAAAAGAAAGGCATAAATTACAGAACATAAGTTCATTTGAACTTGCATATCAAGCTACACCATCTATACAAATCCTCAGTTTGTCACTAACTGTAACGTGGAGAGTCTGTTTTGAAGGTAGCTACCTAAATATGCATACAGTGATGCCAGTGAGTGCCATTGGGATAGAGTTGTCAGCTTTCCTAGGGATTTAGCTGATTTTCGTGGAGGGCTCAATGAATAGTCTCAGTGCGTCAGCACAAGAGGGTGTTCCACCTTCACTGGAGCTTGCTTTCTTTCAAGAGGCATTCAAGCCCTTGCCATTTTGCACTGCATTTGGAAATGCTCTCCAGGCTGAAATCTCGCAGGTGTCATTGGCTATGTCCAAACTTCAGAGCAGGTGCCCCCATGAGCCCTGGTCCATGGGCCCTCCAGGCTGTGAGAGCACCACAGCGCTGCCTGCTCCAAGGCCTCGGTCATCTTCGAGAGGGAACTCCAGATGTGTGTGTAGCCTGCTTAGACCCTGAGCAATGCATTTGGTTCCCAACCTTTCAGCTGTACCCAGACCTGCTGGGCTTACATTCCTTGTTCAAAGAACCCCACAGCCGAGCTGTTGGCATGCTGGCAGCGCCTGCACACAAACCAGTCTGGTGTCCTTTTAGATCTCAGGTTTACCTTTTCCCTTTTGTGCTGGATTCTCCACAAACCCCAGTAAAACTGCTGTCACAGTGGAGAAACAGCTCAGTGTGACAGCCTCTGAGAAACAAGGACAACTTAAGGAATTGAGGGTACAACAATCTCCAGTCAAACCTGCCCGGCTATTTAGTGTCATAGATGCATTTTGCAACAGTGTCATGTTCGTTATACACCTTAAGAGAGCCAAACACACATTTGATTGTCTCATTAAGATGAAAAATATATTCAATAATATCCAAAGCATTGGTTTCAAACTGTTGGAGAATCACTAGTTGAATAAATGCAATGTGTTTACACGATGAATGCTTTCTCCAGAGGTTACCCTACCTTCTGATGATTGAGTCTAAACCTCTTTAACTACTTTGACAAGATTGTTGCCTGAAGTAACATTTTTAATTAGCATTCTTGTTTGTTTACGTCTAGGGATTGAGGGGGAAAATAACTAAAAGCTTTGGAACAGCTATTGAGTCTGCACTTGCTCTAAGCTGGAAGAAAATAATTTTTACTATATGTTTAAAATTATATAACACGTTTCAGATGTTGGTTCAAATTACTGTTAAAATGACATTCAAATCTGGGAGTGTTTCTCGCTGGTTTTATCCTTTTAAAAATTTCCACTGTGCTTTTTTTATCTTTAATTAAATTTCAATTCGTTTTATAATAGTAATTAAAGTACTTACAGCAAGAAATTCTATCCATTTGCAAAACTGCAATAAATTGTAACATTTTAACAAACAAACATTTTAGAAGGTCTTTGCAAAGTCTTTATCCTGTATTTGTAAGGCATTGAAGGGTAGATCATCAGCTGGTATAAGTCACTGTCATTCAYTGGAGTCAGAATAGTAATTTTAATTTACAACAGTTTAGAATTTGGCCAATAATCTAATTAATATAATCAAAACCATGTACAGACACCAGAATAAACAATACCAAACAGTAAGGCAAGTAACCTATCTTACAATGAAAATAAAATGAATGTCCCAGACTTCTTAAATCACTGTTTCATTACATAGCTTTGCTCTCTATCATCTTTGATCTCTTTCATTTCATTAGAGCAAACTTCTTGTTAGAGGCATGACTGTCTTCCTATGAAATTGATCTCACATTCAACACTGATATCTAGTGACTTTTTCCAGTTTCATCTTTAGTCTTTTTGTACAGCACTTAAAAAAAAAAATAAATGCAAATTATTACATCATAAGTGGAGGAACATATGGCACATCCAAAAGTGAGTACACAATAAATATGTTTCTAATAAATACTTTGGTGCTGAGTAAATTACAGAAGAGAGCAGACAATAAACCACCATTCTGCTATTAATGCCTTTTCTTAGCATGGTAGCAGTTATTAAATTAGTTTAATCATAGCCAAGCAGTTGAGGTGCAGTAGCACTGCCTATTACACCAGCCATTATCATCTCACTGTTACCTTGGGCTTTCCTCATCTGTTTGTATTCACTGTATCACTCAGATGCATGGCTTGCAAGCTTTCTTATGCTATATAAAAAATGGGTGTATTTACATGTCGCAACTGGGCCTTGATATACGATTATGGCCTCCAAGTTTTTTCAAGAATAAATACTGATTACAATAATTTCAGGGCAATGGAAAAAAAAAGTCATGTAGCCTTAGGATAGAACATTCTGTAAAAATTTTACCTTGTTTGGCTTGCATTGATTCGTGGCTGCATAGAGAAACAGAACAGAGCTTAGAAGAGCATGCCCACTATATACCAATTTTAGCAATTGCTGTACCCAAAGTAAATTCTACAATGTTAGGGCATTTTTTCATAAAGCGATGMCAGTTTATCTGTGGTGTTTATGAATTCTGAGTATTGGGATAAATTAGGACATTTTCAGTGGTCTCCCTTATCTGTAATAAAAGTAATGGAAGACCTGCATTTTGACAAACTCTGTATTTTGGAGCAGATTCTTGTATCTGGAGGCTGGACAAATGAGGCTTCTGCAAATACACTGTCCCATTACAGCTTTCTAATTAAAGATCAGCTGCAGGAAACAGTAAATTTAAAATAGTGATCACAATATTAAAACTTCCCTGGGTAAAAGGAGAGCATGGGAGATAAGGATGCAAACATCCTAAGAGAAGAAATAGCAGTAAATGCTCTATGGTGACTCTAAAGCATTGTGCAAGTATTCACAGTGGGCTATAGATGAGAATATGAAAAAGATGAGTGTTCTAACATCAAGGGGTATGAATGACAAACAGATGCTAAACAGACAAATGAGCTATGGCTGAAGGAGGCCAGTGCTGTTGTATGCTGAGGGAGGAGAGAGAAGAGGAAGAGGTGGATAAAAAAAATATAGCCCCAGAGAAAGCTGAAAACCATGCTGAGAAGTAGTCTGGAGAAGATCACAGGAAACAGCTTATGGAATTAAAAACATTTGGGAAATTACAGCACTTAGGAGGAATTAAATATAAGAAAGCAATGGTCATCTATGAAAATAGAAACTTCAAAAAGGAAGGGACTGCAGCACAGAACCTGGAGGAGAAGAGCTAGAAAATCAGCAGATATGATCTCAGCATGAGTAAAGAGAGACATGCTAAGGACCCCTCGCAGCACATCAGTCTCTAGGAAGACCTTTCATGAACAGTTAACAAGAGACTTTGGCAAGAGAGAGCAAGGAAACGTCTGAGAGACAGGAATATCTGACTAAAGTGATGGTCTTACATCAGTCCCATCGTGATTGGGTAGAATGTGTATCAGATATAAATAGCATCTTAATTTATTTCAAGTGGATGTAATTTGCTTTTCACTGATACTTCTTATTGTTAATTTGTTAAAGATGCTGAGATTATACAGATAAATATAAGCATAATTTACAAAGTAATGTAACTTCACATTGAAAGAGAAGTACTAAAATTTTGCAAATGTATTTTTTATTTTCCTGATGAATTAACCATATTGAAAGTATTATTTTCAGACTCAATTATTCATGTAAGCCAGTGGAAATATTTTTCCTGTATTCAGATTTAAGAAATGGACCCAAGCATAGATAAGAAAATGAGTTCATAATGAGAACAGATGCTACAGAGACAAAAGAGATCTTTAAAAATCATGTATGGCTTAATCCCATAGCCATTTTCTGTGCATTTGGATTCTAGCTTTAAGAAGTATTTAACAATTGTTCTGCTCAGCAGTGCAACATGTGTCTGATGGAGAAGCTGCAGAGTTAATGCTCACCTCCCTGCTTGTGTCAGTCACGTCTTTGTGTGTTTGCCAAACCATTCCTGCACCAAAGATGACAYGAAGTTTCATGGGAGCCCAAGTTTCATTTTGTTTCCTTTGTGCCAAACTTTCTAAGGTGCAGACTGTGGGAATTGAGTACTAGAATCTCATTGAATTGGACAGGAATTAAGCACCTTGGTACCTTTGTAGATCTTAGTYTAGCCTAGGGCTTCATGAACAGAGCCTAGGTCAGCTATTGCTTAATACAATGCCTTCTACCACCGTGGATATGGTACCCAATTTTCAGTGTTTATTCATCTGAACAAAGCCTGCTTGCTAATTCATTAAAAACTCTGTGAGACAATCCCAAAGCTCATTAGGCTGATGTAGAGTAACCTCAGTAGAAGACAATTTTCCTTTCAAAATTATCCGGAAGGTAGAAAAAGTAAGTTAAAATTACTTTAGGAGTGGGTTCCAGCTCACTCGTGTACTGGTCAAAAGAGGAGAGGCCACTGGAGAAAAGAAGGAGTGACCAGCTGTGCTTGGAGAATGTGAGTTCATTCAAACCATGGGGGTGTAGGGGAAAGAAGGTTTTAATTATGGGTTCTGTGAATGGCGATCCAAGTGTGCCCAAGAGCAGAACTTCAAATTCCTAGTGAAAAACTGTTGTTGAGTATGTGTGTGTGTTCAGTCTTCTTCATGCCTCTGAGGCTGGGTGTCAGAGCTGCTGACCCTTCGGTTTTGTACATTCTTGCGTGAGACTACGGATCTGTCTTGCCATAACAGCTTGTTTTAAAGTTATAAAATAATCAAATGCTTCTGTAATCATAGTAATGGTGCTATTTTTCAGTAGTATTGCAGAACGGCTGGGCAAGATGGGCATCACTGTGAAATACATTAACGAATTCAAGAAATGTTACAAACAACAGAGTAACGAGAAAAATTGGGGGAAAAATAGAAAATCACGAGCTATTTGAGTCTCATAAGTCTCCATTTTAGAAAATGAGGGTGTAGCAAGTTCATCAGGGAGACTCTTACAGGAATCGATTTGAAGTTGACCTAGAGATACTGCTGCAACAGAGTTTGGAAATGTCTATTGAGTGCAGTTGATAGTGGAAATAGTAGGATCAGAATACGAAAGAGAGAAGAAACCAGACTAAGAGGTTGCTCTAAATTCCATATGGCAGCAACAAGTGCGAGGCAAGCTGAGATTACCTCACACAACAGAAGTCTCAAGTGTTGAATGCCAAGTTAGAGCCCCAAAATAACACTTTTTCCTCATTCGCTTTAGCAGAAATTTAGTAACCGTGCAGCTGGAGAGACAAGAGGAAACGAAACATTTCTCAGAAAACTTAAAGATAAGATACACGCGTGTTAATCAGCCGGTGTTTATACTATCCTCCTTTGTTCTTCCCTGTCCACTTTCCCGAATTAGAAGGGTACCCTCAGCGTTCTGGCAGCAGGAGTGTTCAAAAGAGAAGTGTAACTGCTTTTCTTAGAAGTTCAGCCAACTTTAGTGCAGCCAAAGCCCTCAATAAGGAGCATCTACCTATCCTAAGGAAGCTGAAGGTTGTTTTACTCCTAGAACACATTGTTCCACCTTCAGGATTTTTCTTAAACCATTACTACTTACAACTTTGCTTCTGGGTAATAAAATCTCATTAGAATCCTTTTGCCTTGATAATTCAGAAACCTGAAATGAAAATGACTTGGGCTCTGGGATTTCTACTAGTTGTGCTGAGCTTGTGGCTCTTTTCTCATGTTTAAAGATGTCCTCAAGCCAGCAATACTTAACTAAAATATTCTACATGTTCCAGTTTTGGGAGACCCAGAAGTCATCTTGACCTAGAGCTCTACATCTGTGAACAATCTTATCTCTAGTTAACCTGCAAAACCATCAGATATTTCTAGGCAGAGAATGCAAGTCTCCATGGGCCAGCGAGGTGACAAACAGTATAATATGTGAATTGCATCAGCATAATACAATCCCATTGTGTTCCTGGGTAGCCTTTTTAATTCTGAGTGCCTTAAGATGCACTCCAAATTTTTATGTAACCTGCAGCTTAATTCTGTATTGATAATATTGAAAGTGGTTTTTTTACAAATTTTACAGCAAGATTCTCATGTTCTATACACTTAAATGCAAAATAGGTAAAGAATGAGGATTTCTAAGCCTTTCAGATGCAGCTTGTTTTGGTAACTGCATCTAGTCATGCTTTTCTTGTTATGGATTTAATATTGTTTAAATACTCCATGATGATGGGTTCTGTGCATGTGATGCAGTACTGTTTCTAAAAGTAGTTGTCATTGTGATCCATTAAAGTCTAGCTAGTGCAATATCTATCCCGTAAAATCTGGGATTCATGAGACTACAAAATAATTATTAAGATAATAATGTGAAAAATAGGCCCACCCAAGTTCTATAACATTAGCTTTGATAGATTTTGTTCCATAAAATTAGTTTTTGAAGTAGAAATTTACTAGGTTGAGCATGTAAGTATCTGCTCTGCAAAAGTAAATTTTCTCAAATTAAAAATATTTTTCTTACAGAATTGGCTACAAGTGCCTGTTCTTATCTCTTATGGTTTCCAGTACTATGTAAATTCATAGCTCAGAGGAATGGTGTAATTCCACATAATGAGTTGCATGATCTACTGAGCCGGTTTTAATGTATCTTAGTTTGAGAGAGGATTTTATTACTTTTCCCAAATATTATTTTGTTGTTTCAACATTATCATAAAACCTCATTCAGATAACACTAAATRTCTTCTTCAAAGCTTCCACAGGCACCAGAACTGAGGGGATGCGGACACAATGCGATCCTTAACTCACCCCTATTGTGCAGGAACAGAACAGGAGCCTCAAAGCTGCTGGAGGTCTTACATATCTCATATGTGCTGGAACAATGAAACAAATTATGAACAGGGCTTAAGGCTCAACTCTGAATTCTTGCCTTTGTGAGTTTGTGTCTCATGCATGGAGAGCATTGATTTTGTAAGGTGCTCTGAGATGTGGCCTGTCTGTGTGTGAATAGAACCAGATGGATTATTTTCTGAAGTTTGACATTCAGACAGGGATCTCTCTGTCTTTGGTCTGGCACTTTTATTAAGTCTGCACATTCAGGTTTTATATATTAATTCATTCATTTCAATAATAATATATTTATACCGATAAAAGCATAGTTGCTAATCTCCCACACTTCAGTGCTGTTCTGTTCTGCTTTAAAATGTGCTGGGGTAGAAAATGCAATTACGGTAATGAGCAGAATCCAACCCCACTCAATTTTAGACTGTACTGAAGAAATTATTCATATCAAAGATGCGTATTCAGAGTTTTTTCACAGAGAACTTCTGAAGTGGTAGCTAGTTTTACAAAATGTTTCAACTATATTGAGTTGGCCGGCAAAAGAAATCCTTGGCTGATATAATGACAAAAGATGTGTGAGTGTTCACAGCCGCAGAGTCCCACCAGTGAGACACAGCCAGGTTACATGAGATGCCATTGAGTTGAATCTGCTTTTGGATAACTTCCATGGGTTTACTCCAAGAGGAAAATACTATTCAGTGTAACAAGCTAAGCCTTTAGCAGTTCAGAAAACAAATGCTGTATTAAGTTTAATTACTTCAGCCACCTACTGATGATCTGAAAAATCTTTTAACAAACCAAGTGTTCCCAGCTTGGCTGTTGCCTTGGCCACATGATCTTTCACTGTACAGCTGCATGGAAGTGCAGAAATCAGAGTTTAGATTATGCTTTTGGCAGGTAATGAAACAGACAAGTAATTTCTCTTTACCTTCCCACCTTAAATTTTGATTTGGTGACATTATCAGATTTATAAACATGAGCTGCACCTGCCTCTGCCAATACAGAGAAGTGAACAGAGGGGGAAGATGTCATTACAAATAAAAGAGGTCAATAATTATGGACCAAATCCTACTTTGACTAAAGTGACACAAATGGCATGGCTTTCAAAAAAATTAATAGTTGCAAATTACTGACAGTAAGCCCTAATAAAATGTTATTTCTATTCATAAGATTGTTCACAGTTCATATTTGTATGATACAAAGCAAACTTGAAAAATCCTTAGCATGTAATTATATTTTAGAGGAATGGTGTTTTTTCAGACTGCTGTGAGGAAAACACGGTATATGTTCATGGTGTATGTGAGAGATTAACCACTGGCATTCAATTAGGTGTTTATGTCACACAGGAACATGCATCCTGGCATAAGCATCAGCAACTGGACACTGTTCTTACAAAACTCAGTATTAAGTCTTATCCCTGGTTCACAGTTCTGCAGCTTTGAAACGCAAGTTTCTCAGACGGTAAAAAAATAAGTGTGGATACCTTGGCCCCTCCTCTTTCTAAAGTAGAAAGTTTGAACATTAAGAGTTTTTTTGATCCTTGTAATGTAGTAAGTGTGAATCTTAAAGACACCATAACAGTTTTTGTAAGAAGTAGKAGCGGGACACCTGTTTATGGCTTCACTGTCTTCTTTCAATGTGCTTTATGCACACGTGTGGAACCCACTGAGCGACTTGCTGAATGCAAGGTTTGTACAGTGGGATGTTATTAACTGGACAACTGAATTATTTTCCATTTTTAGAATTGCTACTGCATTTCAGAAAAGCAGAAGGAAGTTCTTTTAGTTTTGTTTTGGTTACAGCTATGTGACAACATTTTCTCAACTTCTTAACAGAGCTCAGCTTTCTTTTTTTTCTTACAAGTGAAAAAAAATCACTGGCCTGTTCACAGAAAAAAAAATGTCTTTGGTCTCAAGGCTTATGTATTCACTAGGGAGGTTGGACTGTGCTCCAGCAAACAGAATTAATCAGCAAGTCATTGCCTTCCAGAAGTAATGTGTAACACCTTGTTTTGTTCCTTGGTTCAAAAGGCACTGTCACTGTTGTACACCAGTGGGTTTTTTTTAAAGGCTATAATTCATATGCAAACTAAGCGGGGATTCATGATTTCATAATAAAATGTTGAAACGCTTTGATCATGAGCTGGAAGGAGGTGTGAAACAGTGCTTCAGAAACAGACAGATATTTGTGTAATCAGCCTTTATGTATTGCCAGTTCAGAATAATAACATATAAAAAGCCCCAACTTACCTCATCTGCCTGGTACAGCCAAGGCATAAATAAAAGAGAACAATGGAATTACTATTACTCACTCACTGAGCCCCAGCTACATCACTGTATTCTTTATAATTGCTGGCAAGAAGATTAATGTTTTGTTAAATATCAGAGTAAGGTCACAAGGGGGCTTGCAGGGCTGTCTAAACATCTAGGTTTTAAACTCCTTCCTTCCTTCTTTCCTTCCTTCCTTCCTCTTTTCCATTTCCTATATTTTCTTAATTTTAATTTCACAGAGAGGAACTTTCAACGTTTCCTTTAATTATTGTGACTTTTACATTTTTRCATTTGAAAACTTTTGACAACACAAAAAATAAATAAGGCCAGCAATTGTCATGTGGCTGATAAAGCTTAATCACCATATTGATAGAAAGATGGTAGGGGGGGTTGTGTGTTAGAAATAGACCTGAGTTCCATTGTGCCTGTCATGTCTCTATTTCTTCATGTCTGTTATTTCTGCATCTGAATTGGGATTCTTTTCTCCTTATATTAATGCCAATTATCCCAAGTAACAATCTATTTGGCTTAAAAACGGTCTTTGTAAATGTCTGTTAACTTATAGCTCACAAGCACCAGGGCAAGAGCAGTCCAGCTGAAAACCTCAAGTTTTGCAGACTGAAGAGATTTACACCTTACGTATCTTTGGCATATATGTACCACCAGGCTGAGGGTACTAGCTCCAATTTCAGATCTTTTGCAGCAGACATGTACTGACATTTTTTCTTTGCACAGATAAAACCTCACGGTTATCAGTCTCCCCTGCCATCCTACAGAAATAGTCAAAGAAATATTCCATCATAAATTAACTGATTTTTTTTAGAGAAAGTAGAACATCTGATCCATATGGTAGAACAGCTTTACTTGGAAATGAATGCTAACATAAGAGATTTCTGGTAAATATAAACACAGTTGTTTCTGGTGAAGGAGCGAAGAAATTATATAGTCATCTTAATCTCTTGTTTAGACTATTGTCAGTCATTTGCAAAATGCAAATATCTTCCTCATTTGGCTCAGATTATCCTCCAAATTACACAGGAGCAGTCTGGGCAGCAGCAACCAGTCTCATACAAAAATGGTAAATGTGTTTTTCAGGCGAGCCCCAGATCCATCCAGAGCCTCTGTACTTTGTAGAAGGACTCTCTGAAACAGGTGCTTTAGGCCCTGGAAGTGCTCAGTGTGGGGCCAGCATGAGGACCTGAGTGACACAGGACCACGATGTGACCTGGGACCATGACGTGCCCTCTCTCTCCCTCCCGTCACTCTGCCACTTCTGAGGGYTCTGAGTGGGGCATTAATGGGACCAATAAAGCAGAGGAAGGTTTGTACTAAAGAATTCTTACTTCTTGGTGTCATTTGCACATTAACACTGAGAGGGGCTCCTTGACAAAATTATGTCATTTTTGTCTTTTAGTGGAACAGGTCTTTTCTCAAAGAAGGGTAATTTTATGTGGCATTACTGACTTTTATGAACGTTATCTTCAGTTATCTAACAGTAAACAAAAATAAGGATTTCGAGGATCAATATATGGACAACAGTGGTGAAAGTCATACATTTAAATTCTACCACTTTGCATAAAAATAGCAGAATAAGCAGTCAACAACACCTGAACTGCTCTGACTGGATCCAGAAAAAAAGGTTTAGCAATCTGAGCTAAAGGCAATAACAGATTCAAGAGCCCCTGTTCTTGGTCCAGGTTAATCTATGACTCTTGGAAAAGTATTTTATTCTGTCTTATTCAATTTTCCTGTCAGAAATGAAAAATAATGAAAAATCGGTTCCTATTTTCTTAGAGGTCATGAAAATACTATGCCATTAATTATATACCAATAGGTGTTAAAGTGATGTTATAAGAATCCTATTCTCTACCTTCTTAAATGTGGAACTGTGAAAATTCACCATAGAAAAAAAAATTTGAGACCTAGATTGACTAATACTGAAAATACCCTTCAGTTTCATAATTTTTGTTATCACCATTAGGTATACCAAGAGGTATTACCACACCATTGAAAAATTACTGCAGTTTTTCCCTTTTGTTACAATCCACTAGAATTCTAAGGACCAGGAAAGGAGCCTAGAAGTAATGTGAGGGAATGGAATTTCTTAAAAATATAAAAAAAAAAAGACAAAGACCACTTGTGGTTCGTTTAACTTGTATGGATTCTTTACGAACCATCACAATATTGTGAACTAATTGCTCCATAATTTCAATTTGTAGCTCTCCCCTGGAGACATGAATGCTATTCCCATTTATATCAGCCAAAGGTCTGGTGCAGTTTCTTTTTATTAGCAACAAGTGCGGGGAAAAGTATGAACTGGAGGACTTGGCAGCCTTGCACCTATTTTTGCAATAGAAAAATTACTAAATATCAATCAATAAATGTTAAACTTAAATCTGTCCCCTCTGACGTTGCAGCCTCAGCAGGGCTTGCAAAGAGCCCGAGTGTCTAATGAGAAGATATTTTGAGTTTTAGCACCGAGCGTGGTTGATACCTGGTTCTCTTCAGAGAACAGCTACAGCTTTGCACACTCTGATGTTGCAATTCCATATTAGTCCCCCTGCTCTTGATATGGTTTATCTAGAAAGAGGAGCTGAAGCCCAAGTCTTTGGAGGGAAAACAAATGAAGTAGGAAAGTAGTTTTAAGGAACAGATTCAGTTCTTTAGTTCTTTCTAAGTGCTGGAAATTGAGACAATTCCAGTCTACTTTCAAAATGTCCAACTCAGTACCAGAAATCTTCTCAAATATGGGGTTTTCTTACATCTTCCTCTGTCAGCGATACAGTGAAGTTTACTCACAAACTTTTGTCAGTCCAGGCCACGTAAGTCTTAAAACTGCCCTTTATTACTTGCATATGCTTAACCATGGAGCTTGTCTGTCAAAAGTCCTTTATCTTTCCTCACATCACATTTCCTTCCTTGTGCATGTTGCTTTGCTGATGTTTCTGTAAGAATCAGGTCACTGAAATTGTTAATGAGACTTAAACTAAGACACAGAACCTAGGTTTTGCCAAAATTCAGGGTGGTTTTTGAACTAAGCCAAACCTGTGGACAATCAGCTGAGACCTACAATCCTGAGTTATTGCAGTTCTTTTAGTCCTGGCTCTTGTCCAGCTAACTCTTTAACCCAACCACTAGAAAATATGCTTTGCTTCTTACCTATCTTCAGTGGCTCTTTAACGTAGTGTGGATAAATTTCTTCTCCAGTTCCTCTGGAGTGGCAGGAGGCAAAGCACTCTGCCATTGTGATGTCACTGTACTGAGGGTCYCTGAGGGGCAGCTTCAGTCCTTAACACAGCAGATTGGAATCGAATACTGAGAAACCCTGAGGACCAAGTTTTAGCTTGAGGGATTTTATGCAGTCAAGATCAGAAAAGAAGCTAGTGACGAAGTCAAAGATGGAGRTAATTTTTCCAGACTCTTGTTTCTCAGCTCTAAACCTGATGCATTAGCAACAAAATACATTTTCATTAACAACAAAGTACGTGTTTTCATTGTACATGTAAAAAATGAAATTATTGTTACTTAGTTGTGAGAGTTTTACTATTAGTTGAATTCAAAATATTTATATATGGTCAATATATTAAAGTATTAAGCAGTGAAATTAAACAAAACATAGTAGAACATCTTTAACGTAGACAATCCTTTATAATTTATAGACACAGTAGGCACAGCATTTGTATATGTAGAAATATGTATGGTGTGAATGGAAGAAAAGTAAGGTGGAAGAAACAACCCTAGAAGTTATTTATTAAAGACATATGACACATTAAAACTTAAAAGACTGTTCAGGTTAAGGACCTATAAAAGGTAGTAACATGTACAAAAAACAAGAATGCGAAATTAATTAGTCTTGCTTTAAAGGAGAATTTTCCAAAGGCTGGAGTTCTTGTGACTTATGTTGGGAAGCTGTGGGAAAGGGTAGTTCTACTTACTTGTTGATCCATTCAGCTGAACTTAGTGTACTTGTTTGTAACCTTGTGAATTCAGACAGATGTGATGTCACCTCTCGCTGCTCTCATCCAGCCTCTCTCTGCTGCAGTTGAGTTAAACCACTGGAGCAGTCAGGAGCACAGAAGAGTTCCGTGATTGAAAATAGGTGGATTTTTCAGTTGAACCTTCCTGCAATTTGGAACTGAAAACAAAAGTGAATACACATCTTTGCTCCTGGGAGAACAAGAATGGGAATTATTCTCTAACTGCGCCTGTTCTATGCAGTTCAAGTCGGTGATCATATTTTAATAAGTACCATCTCTCCATTATTTCTAATACTTCAAAGTACAAAAGTTTTTACTATGTCAAGTTTTTTTCTCAGGTGACTTGTGAACAAATAAGTTGATAAATGTCTAGAAAGGGGGGAGACACTATAAATATCAAGGGTAATAATGAGAAAACTCAGAAATACAGTGTGCCAGTGATAGGCTTCAGACTAGAATCTATGAGCAGAAAACTTTTTTTAATCAGAAGACAACATTCTGGGATTCTGTTTTGCCCATCACTTTATGATAGCTGCTGTAGCGTATTAGGAAATAGCAAAGAAAACAAGAAAGACATTGACAAGCCTGGGGTGGGTTCAGCAAAGGGCCACCATGAGTGGCTCAGGTGTTGGGTCTTGGCCAGCTTGGAGAAGCAAAGGCTTTGGTGGGACCTCTCAGCAGCCCCCAGTGTCTGCCAGGGGGCTTAGTGAACAGGGAACAGATCACAATTCTAGAGCTAAAAGTAAGCTGAATTTTCCTTTCAAAAATATGTTAAAATATGATAATTCAGTTTTCATTATACTCTAAACCAGTCAGGGAATCCAATTCCTTCTTCCAAAATGCAATGTCAGGGCATGAATTGGCAAGTAGGGACCTTTGATTAGAGATAATATCTGTGAAAATAATAAAAAAAGCCAACCTTGAAGCTTATGTGCCTAGACATTGACAGCTCTTATTTACTGATTAATCTAAATGTAAAAGACAAGTTGCAAAAACCTATTAGTAAGCTCCCTGGGAGTGTTTTCTTATATTCTTTTGCATGATTATATTGATCTTTATATTGATTATATTGCTTATATTGGTCTTTACATGGCTGATTTGCCTCCAGAGACACCTGTGTATCACTGAGATTCACCTGCAGGGCTGGCTTTGGCTATAAAGTGTGGTCAACATCATCGTTCTTGATGAAGTACATGGCATACCAAAGATAAAGGGTTTAAAGCAGCTGTATTACTTAAATACTCTGTGTATCAAAATTAATCTATCAGTAAAAGATCACATGAGATTTCAGTCAACATCATGAAAGGTGTTAGGTGRCTACTTTGCAGAATTTGGGCACACATACACCTTTGAAATTCCATGGTACTCACTGGAAGGTATGATTAGTTTTAGGACATAGAAGATGCTACTGGCAAAGCCTACAGTGATGTAAATCAGACATTTAGATGGCAAGTATATTCTCTTAATTATTAACAAATTTACTATAAAATTTTTTATTTCTTGTTAAACCTTAGATTGAAAGAGAAAACCTGAAATGGAAAGACATATCATCTCTTCCACAAAGATGGATGTGACCTGGGTTTTGCTAAGTGACAGTTGTCTTTAGAGTCTGATGCTGTGAAAAGTAGGGATAAACCTTAGTTTTAGTTGCAAGACAGGTTAGACAGCTTTTATATCTCTGAGCAGCATTCAGAGGGACACTGTGACAGGCCCTAAAATACCATAGACCTCCAACAGTCTTGTTTCCAATGGTCATCACATTACTTCTTTCATAAGGTCAAACTTTACAACCCAGTCACTACCTCTAGAGTTATTATATCTATTTCATCTTTCCTGTACGTGGATATGAGAACTACTCTTGCAGAATTATAGTCTGGAACAACAGACCATGCAAAATTTAATTTTTTAAATGCCACAGAAATATACTAAGACATGTAGGCAGAAATCCATGAGAACTGCAAATATTTTTTTTAAATAACAAAAATAAATAAAAAACAATCTAGCTGCTGAGAAGATAATTATTACTAAGGATTAAAGAAAAAGAAACAGTATTGTTAACTACTGCAGGATAAATAGTCTCTTAGCATTCTGAACATTTAATTTTTTCCTGTCATTTCATGTACAGAAAATTCAAAATAAAAAGAAGTAGCAAAATTATATTGTAATGAGAAGCTCAGGAATAAATGTTAATGGGTTACACGGCACATAGCCTTTTGAGTCTTGCTGTACTCCAGATTCACTTACATTGTTCTGTACTTGAGCAGGGGAAAATATTTTTGTCCTTTTTTCATCACAATTAAAAATAAGGAATTCAGGGGAGCTGCCTGCCCACACGTGATGAAAGGCTGCAGTCTCTGTGACTCACCACGATAAAAAAGTATGGCAAAGCCAAAATGAAAAGGATCAAGCAGGTTATATTCCTTCGGGGTGGTCTGAGACCTTCACTCGTATAAAAACCTGTTGAAATTGTGTAAGACAAATAGCAGGTGGAGGAAATTAGGGTGAGGGTAGGAAACCTGGTGGGGTTAAAAAGGTGGTTCTGCAGGCAATCCTCAACATTTCACAGTATGTCTCATGCGAATTATTCCCTCAGGATTGCCAGCTCTTTATGGAGGTCCATGTTTTCCTGAACCCCACGGTGTGGTAGGGGAGCAGTGCCGTGTCTGTGACAGCCCCTGCTCCCCACACTGCCGGGCTCCGGGGCTCCAGCAGGACGTGCTGCCCAAGGATGGGCTGTATGTTACGGGGTGTGCACACTGGAGGGTGCTCGTATTTAGAGAAGAGTGAACTCTTTGTGGTGGGGTCCTCTCACAGGCAGGGAGCGAAATGGAAGAGCTGAGCTTCTGGCATGTGGATGCTGTCAGAGAGCAGGCTGTGGCTCTGTGGCACTGCTCTGACCGTGCTTATCACCCGAGCCACGTGAACTTCGAGTAATTTTTTATGCTTATTCAAAAATTTGGGGTCAGATTATGATTYGCATTGCTTCTATTACACATGCTTAATGTACCTATATGCAAGCCTGTACTTAAATGATTTTGCTATTAGTGTATTTCTCCTTGTTTATATTTGTATTTATTTGTGTTTTCCTCAGGCTATTTTGAATGTCATTGGGAGTTAAAGATGATGTATGGCACATTCCAAAGAATTATAATAAAAGACAATATAATATATTTCTTCCATGCCTGAGTATATTAATTCTTGCTTATATAAGAAAATGCACAAAACAAATTGTAAACAAGGAATCAGTTGGAGTCAGATTATGCATGAATAATGATATGCAGCCTCATCTCAGATATAAACAACAACAACAAAAATCAGGTTTAACTGCTAATGGGGTTAGGAAACATTTTTCATTTTCAAAGGAAATTAGTCAATGTAATAAAAACATGCTTTTTAAAATAAATGGATTAATTTACCTTTTGTTTCAAGATAAATAAATAATCATAAATACTGTACTTAGCATTAAAAGTGGTATAATTCTCTCACACGTACTTGTCTTGATGATGGAGTTTGACCTTGGCTTTATGACACTCACGTCTGCTTTCTTTAAAAACTTTTCCTGGGTTTTATGGCTGCTTCTTTACTTGCAATCCTGCAGTTTGCTGGTCACTGCATCTGATTCAAAGCATATCAATGGGAAAATTCTTACCRGCTTCGCTGGACTCTTGTATCAGGCTCTGTAGATTTGATTTGATCCTTTTGCCTGTAAAGTTCATTGCGAAACTTCTAGAGACTTCAGCGTCTCTTCTGGCCACCATTTTTGTGTATCATTATGATCCTACAGTCATAGCTCATTTTTTTCATTGATTTTTCCAAGTGTGTTGCAACTGAAAGTTTTTTCCACATGATGATAATTTTTCAAAAAATGCAATTTCAAAAAGGTTGTAGAGTTGTTTTCTTTGTTTTATGCACCAATAACATATAATTTCTTTCCTGACTGCATGTTTTAAACCTTAATACCAGAGGATAAGAAAATAAATAGCATTGTATTTACATTTCAGATTCAGTTTAAGTGTGTGAGTATAGAAAGAGAAATTTTTCTTTTTGGTTACATGAATAAAGCTCCATAAGTGTTTGCAGGATTGAGGTTTTAATTTGTAACCCTGATCTGGCTGCACGAACAATTCTAATAAAGTTTAATGAACATTATTAAAAGTTTATATGCAGGCAAATAGGGTTGCACATTTGGAGTAGTCATTACTACCCTCCGAAAGAGAAGTGGCTTGAGGTCGCTCCAATTTTCCATTCACAGAAATAGGGGCGTCAGGACAGTAGGGAGGAAAAGAGAATCCCCTCATCTTCCAAACGAAACACGAGAGTGTAGCGGGGGTTCTGACGGGAGCCAGGAGTGCTTCTTTTGCAAAGTAGAGAAAGAACACACTTCCGTGGAGTATTAGTTCAAGTTTAGAGCTGAAGCATGATGTGTGTGCTGCAGTGTTSCAGTTCAATGGCTTCAGAGTGCAGATAGAGAGCTCTGGCCAGCTGTCCCTGGAGAGCCAGCCCYGTCACACTGGTGTGCAGTAGGGAGGAACACAACATGCAGCTTCCCTGGTGTGCACCAAGCCKTGGCATGGAGCTGCTTCTCAATCACTGACTAATTTTGCTGTCTCAATTGAGAAAATATTGCAAATACTAGTAAAAGACTTTCACTGAAGCCAACTTACCAGTACAAAAACTGCTTTGCTGCCCTCCTTCATTACTTTGGCTTATCTTTCTCATGCATAACCTGGAACAAAATCCTACTGTAAGGTTTGCTCCGCAGAAGTTAGCCCAACTCAGGTGGTTATTCCCGTTAACTGGGTTCTTCACCTGTGGCTTAAGACTGAATGTCTGAGACGAGAGGGTCTGACCCGGAAGAGATAATCATGTCAATAAATTGATTTTTTGAAAAACCTCATTGCTTCTGAGGAGGTTAGTCCTGCAAATGAAGTTACTTATGTACTTAACTCTTTGCCGGATCAGGTATTGTAAACTCTCTGGGGGAGGACCCACTTTTTTTTTATTTGTCTGTAAAGTGCCACGTATACCTATGGCACTGTATAAATAAATAATAATAATAGAAACAATAAAAACCATCTAGGGATTAAGCAGTCCTTTTAAAGAGGCCAACTGTTCTTCACATAAATCTTGGATCTAATTTGAGCTCTAATAAGCTCCATTTCCTGCTTTTCCAATATTTTTAAGCCGCGTTGCAATAGCTATCTTTTTTTTTTTTAACAGGTGTTTTAAGAGGGCCCTAAGGCAAGTRTCTAATCAACCTAATGGAATTTTCCATGCGGTCGAGCGTTTTACTCAGCTCAAAACATTGTCTTTGATTAGACTTACCACCTTCCCTTTTGCCCTTTTACATTGTTTTGGCAGGCTCTGCAGGTGGAAAGGCTCCATCTCCACTGCAGCTCCATCGTGTGTAAAACAGGCTCGCTGTGTGTGCCTGCTTGGGTGCCTTTCAGCTGAAGGAGAAAGCGTCGGAGCCAGCTCTGCAGTCCCAGCCCCAGCTCTGGACGTGCCCGTGCCACGTCGAGGCTGTAGGACGGCCTTTTGTACAAGGTACTCCGCTTTTAATGAGCCAACTTGTATCCTGCGAGTGACCCCATCCTACTGCCTGCAATCCAGGCTAACTATCCTACACTATTTGCCTGGAGCCTGGGATAGGCTTTGTAGCCTTGCTGAACCCTGGCTGCCCAGCTTGTGCTGAGTCTGAACTGGATTAATTAAAGCTGGCTCACGTACGCCTGTGAGAACCACAGTCCTCGTAGATGGCAGTGGAGATTTTTCTGTAGATTATGGCCAGCTCAGGTTCTTTAAACAAACTCTTTTAGCCTTCCAACCTTTTTGTTTCTTGGCTTTCTAGAACAAAAATTGCTTTGAACCATATGAGGGTATAACTTCTTATATTATGCTTAATATTTTCCCACCTCATGAGGTGTTGTGTGGATTTTTAAAGTAATATTTATACAGCATTTTGAAGATAAAAAGCATTGCATAAGTGATAATTATTATCCACATTTATTTTCATGCCTCAGTTGAAACATCTTTTTCTCTTTGTCTAAGATACTTAATTTTTCTTTTGCCTTTTTTTTTTTCTTTTTTTTTTAATTACTGTGTTATTTAACTTTGAGATTTTGGGGTATAATTTTGGAGGAGAAAACTGCTGTACAGATTATATTGTACTGTGTCAGATAGTTCTTCTCTTTTTTTGTTTTTCATCCCATGATGAACTGATGCTTTCACCAATCCAATCTGCAACCAGAGGTTTATTCATGCCAGAACAGAAGAATAGTTTGATTGTTCAGGAAATCAGCCAAGACTCAGAAGGCCTAGATTTTCTCCATTCTGATGCAGGTTTCTTGTTTGACATTGGAAAAATCACTTAATTTCTTCATGTCTCAGCTGGCCATCTGCAAAGCAGAAATGGTGCTTCCCTACTGTGTACTTGGGTTGTAATATTACTTTTCTATATGAGGCAGTGTTCATAAGGGTGATGGGAGAACCAATATACTTCAAAAGGCATTTTTAATCTCCTGTGTGCAGATCACTCATAGGATCCAGTGACTTCCAAAYGGATATGGGGCCTATATTTCAGATATACATATTAATTTAACTCTGAATTAATTATTTGTTAATTTTTGTTACTAATATTGTATTTATATTGACATTGTATTTATTGTTGATATATTTATTAATTAAAGAAGACGGTTTCTCTCTTCTTTTGAAAGAATCAGTAAAAAATCTTTTCAAGATAATTAATAGGCATATCTCTAATGTCCCTGGCAGAATCTGCTTTCAAAAAAGAAAATATATGCAGTACTTAGGGTCTGGCCCCYAGAAAAGCTATGAAGAAGTTGTTTCTGTAAATTTTGCTTTGGATAGGTATTTCTGTGATTTTGTGCCAGAGACAAGCAGTCATTTCATGCTGCTACTCAAAGACCATTTGTTCTTGCCATGATATGCAAAGGCATATTTTCATCTCTCCTCCTATCTTCTTCTGTTTATGAGATGTAATATTGATTGTTACTGATGGACTGTATATTGGTAATTAGATATGGAAACATAAATGATCATCCTCCTTTCTAGGAAGAAGCTGTTATATTCAAGTTATTCCCTACTATAAGTAGTAGGGGGAAAATATAAAAGTATTGTACAACATATGACCAGACAAAAGCTTCTAAACATAAACACTCATGCTTTCACTAGTTTCTTGATCAGCATGCAGTGCTGGAAAGATGGGTAAGATGGAGATAAAAATTTATCATATTTTAACTGAATTCTGTTATGCTTTTCAAATGGTTCCTCTATCCCAGTGGGAATGAACCATGGCAAGATAATGTTACTTAATAGTTTTATTTCTAAAATGCACCTTCCTTTCTCTGTGCATGCAAGTGCTTTACAGCTTCAATAAAAACCATTGTGAAACAGACACTAAAACATTATCCTAAATATCATTTCACTTTCTGCCTTAAATGTAGCCATTAAAGTAGTAAAATGAGGTCTACTACACAAGTAAAAATGAAAAACAGAAAAGTTTGCGTGTGGGGATAACAGATCATTCTAATTATGTTGAAGTTTCTATCGGTTGCAGTTTCACTATCTTGAAATTGTGCTGGATAGACTCAGATCCAAATTTCCCTCCTGAAAAGAGGTTGGTTGCTTGAGAAGTCAGACATATTCTGAATGTATTCCTTTGGAAGAATATAGTTGTAACCCGTGAAAGCCTATGAACTCTTTATACTTTGGCAGCTGTTAATGTTCAAAAAARTTCAGTTGATTCTTACTGGAACCTAATCCCAAAATATCATGGTATTCCTGTCTGATCTGATGGTCTCCCCTTGTACATCCAATGCTGAAAGTGGAATGTGTGCTTCAAWGGCCAAAACTGCACTGCATGATCCTCTGCATTTGGCCAAACTAGGGAACCTGCCTGTAGCCCAGAACTTCTTAGGGGAAATGCACCTCAAGAATTAACAAYTCATTCATGACTGCTCTGAAATACAATTTTTGCACTACATCCATAAAATTTGTGTGCTCAACTTTCTCTTACAAAARAAGGTATTGACAAACAAATTCTCTCTCACCAGGAGAAAGATACTCATAAAGAAGGTTTGGAAATTTTGTCCTGCAATCACTATTGTCTCACAGAGAAGAAATAGATTATATTAAAATGACCAGCTCTAGGGCAGTAGATCTGCATGTCAGTAGTCTTCTCTTAGCTGATGGTAGCACTGACTCCATACAGAAGCCTGTTTTCTGCAAATTATGTACCTATTTGTGATACAAACACCTGAGTATTTTATTGTATTTTGATATAATCTGGCTGGTGACAGATGTACTTTTTAACCTGCACGTTGCTATCGTTAAGCTACCTAAAGGCTTGCTTTTCAACTGAAGCTTCTATAGAGCTGCTAAAGGTGAAACTGCCTCAAAAATTAATTTATTTGCCTTTCACACAATGTTGTGATGCAKGAATCATAAGAGTACTGTGAATTCTCGAGTGAGAAAAAGTAGCCAGCTCCCATCTAACATTCTTTTGCCTAAAACTTGAAGCTAAAAATAGYAATGGAATCTCACTGAGAAGTGAATAGTCAAACCTGAGGTGTTGAATAGAGACCTCATTAATTTAATTTTGATTATTTCTTTGGAGGTTATTAAACTTTCAGAAAATACAACCGGAAAAAAACAGGGCAGTAAAATCTCAGTGTTACAGAACCCAACATGTACTTACTGACCATRGAAGTAGATGTTATCATGCCAGGTAGATCTTGCAGTGAGAGGATTCTGTGTAACTCTGCACAGTTAGGAACCAAGATGCTGTCAGGAAGCTGTTTCCTACAGGTTAATTGTTATTTGGTTCCATTTCAGTACACTGATAAGTATTTTGATCAATTTGCCATCCGTAAGTCCAGAACAGGCATGTGGGACCCCTGGTAAATCCCATTTTAGGCTATCAACCTGAAGTAAAGAATCCACTGAAGAATCAGGCACAGGAGCCCCAGGAGTTGCCTGTAGTCACTGCCTGGAGTGGTACCTCACTTAAATGCTTTCCTAGTGTGAAAAATCTTCACACACAACCCTAAATTTGTTTTCTCGCCTTCACTGATGGAAGCCTTCAATTATCTTTGGTCTATTTGTGACCTTGGCATCACTTGTGCTCATGATCTTTTTCTGCACATATCATCCTTTTCATTATGGAAATACACTCAGCTCAAAGAATTCAAGTCAAGTGTTCCCCAGCGTTAAAGGTATTTGAAAGCCAAACCCAGCTCTCATCTAAATTTTGCAGTCCTTAAAGAGAATAAAAGCAAAATGCATGGGTGTGATCTTGGCTCAGTAATATAATTAGCAAACTTCTGGTTCAGTTCAGCAGAGCAGATTTGTGTCCCAAACATCAATAGCTCCAGCCACCAGCAGGGTTTGAAATAAGAAGGTGGATGCGAATCCTGYTTTATTAATTTCTGCTGAAAAGTGAATTTAACTTTGTACAGTGTTTTCTGCTTATATTTTATTTTGTTACTGTCCCAACTAAATTTAGCTTTCCTAAAACAATCTGAGAATTTAAATTAGTTTCCTGTCCATGCACATTTGTAATTTTTTTGTACTACTCATTTCTTTTTTTGATAGCACATTGTTTTATTCTTTCAGTCTTTAAAAAAAAAAGAGAGAGAGAAAAGAAAAAYCTGCCACAAAAGTGAAATTTTTTTTATTGCATTTCATTTTAAGTCGTCTTTTTAAAGATCTGTCATTTATACAATGACAAGAAAACTTTCTAAATTGGAACTAATTTATGAATTCCTTCTTTTTGGCATAATGTCACTTTGCAAGTTAAAATGATAATGACTGGAAAGATCAAATATGTTTATCTAAAAAAAGAAGAGGGGTTTTAAGAGTTTGCGCTCATTAGAAATCTTTGCAAACTCTGTACACAGCAGGCATTATAGATTTTTTGAGTACAAAAATCCTTTAGGTTAAGAAAAAGCTGTAGCTGAGAATGGTAAAGGTTGAAGACAGTTCAGAATCCCTTTGTCTATCAACTATAGATGGGTGAAATATTTGGTTTTCACTTATGTGATTTTTGAATGAAATTTGATTTTGTCACCAAACCAATCCTTCGTACTCCGTATATGTGATTGGATTCTTCCTACTCAACCTTCCATTCAGGAGCAGTCCTTCAATTGCACAAATATTCACAAATCATTCTTTTACCTGGCCCTCTGCATRACAAGAGATTACAGCACAGAGAGGCACAACTGAGTCTGTAAGCAGTAAAATTATATGTTGTTTTTGTAATAACTTCACCTTTGTAACAGTGATTTAGGAATATGCTTATCCAAATGGATTACAGTGGAACTTCAGTACACTGGAGAACTTTCTGACCCCTCTCCTTTCATTACGAGGATTTTGATGCGAAGGAAACAACTAAGCTGTAGCAAATGAAGTAGAATTAATACCATTATGCTCACAATATGCCCACTGCCTGGGGGGAATGCTGTCGACTGATCTAATAATACCAGAATCGCATCCTCACACCATTGTAAAATGAATCCATATGTTTCTTATCAAGGCCACTGGTGGCACAAGTCCTTGATCCAGGCAAGTAATAGTCTTTAAAGCTGTACAGAAGAAAAGTTTCATTTGGTGCTGTTCCTGTGCCCTGTATTGTTGCTTCCTCTTACACTTCTGAATTTCTTGTTCCTACCAGTAATGCTGGCATGTTGCCATCTGTTCTCTCTTCCAACATGTCAGTTTGTGTCTTTATCCTAYGTTTTAATCTCTCGTGATGTGCTCTACACCAATGAAGTGTTTAAAGTAGTGGGAAGAAGGTATTAGTCTATGATATAAAAGGAAGAAATCTGTTTCCCCCACTCATTGTCTTTCAGTGGAGGTGTGAGGATTTTTAAAGTACGTAAAAATAATTATGAAAGAATTTTGAAAACACTATATAAAATGCCATGAGATTTTCTAATGTTTTGCGTMGGCATACTGGATTCAGTGCAGATTTCAGATTGCAAGTAAATAAGGAAACAATTTCTGCCTTATATTACCAAAAATAGATGGGCTTGTAGTTTCACCTTAATCTCATTTTAGCTGTAGCTTTCACACTAAAAAGATCCTTCTAACAGCTGATGCAAAAGCATACACAGATTAGAAACAAAAATAGAAATATGAATGAGATAAAAATTATTCAGACTACACTGTTTCATCGTTAAATCACTCTGAGGATTGTTTTCTCCTTTGAGATTTTGAAGTAAGCTCCTAGCCAGGGTTTTCCTTTGACACCACTTGTCACTGAAGAAGGCCTCACAGCTGAGTGGTGATCTCTGAACACCTGTTTTATTCTCAGAAGCTTGCACTGTCATGCCCCGATGGTGCTGCTTTTTTTTTACTAAACACAACTTTTGAGGATCAGTTGTTTTGGACATGCTGACAAAAAAAAAATTAGTGAATTAGTATGTTATTCATGATATAACCAAGAGACAAATATGCAGGATTTGTCTTTTTATCTGTAGAATAATTGGTTGGATTTTTTTCATCCTTTGTATGCAAAACTTCTAAGGCAGCTCCAGAGCGATATGGGACAAAAGCCCTCCTGTGTGTGCAGTATTCACACTGATACTCCTGAACATAGAATTCAGGACCATTCTCCATTTTATACTCAGTGTCTTGAGGATGAAAGCATAAATAAGAAGACTACAATTAGTTAACGTGCCCATGAGCTGTTATACAAAGCTTCAAATCTCGAGTGAAATATGAAAAGTGAACACAAGAGCAGGTGCTGCAGCTGGCTGGCATAAAAAAAAAAAAAAAGAGGTTTCATTGCTGTCATATATTTGAAGCACAAGAAGATGGGAGTGTCTATGATCAACATCATATTAAAAGCCTTTTCAAAGGAAATAAGTGATCCCAAACTATTTGGATGCTATCCAGATTTCTTTGGAAGAACTCTAATATGAGAATAATTGAAAGCAAATCTCCAGATAAAGATTTAATGTTTATCTTTATCCTGAGATCAGAAATTCATCCTACCACTTTACAGTGCTCAAAAGGCATGTGGATGTGGCACTTGGGAATATAGTTCAGTGTTGAACACGGTTTTACAGTTTGAACATGGGTTGAACATGGTTTTACAGTTGAACATGGGTTTACAGTTGGACTCAATGATCCTACAGGTCTTTTACAGCTTGAATGATTCTATGTTTAGCTGTCACAGTTATAGGATCACGTTCTTGACTTATGTTCTTTATTTCAAAGATAATTTGACAAACATTGAAATGCACTGAGCTGCATTCTGCTAAGGATCCATAGTGTTTGTGCAGCACATCAGAAAGCTTTTCATGAAGCAGAGAGACTGTAAAAGATGAATATAAAAAATAATCCTGAACTAGATTGTGTCAGTCCATCATCTGTAGATATGGGTAAAGATGTTCTTGAAATTATATATTTAAAATGTTTTTAGTTACTTGCAGATAGTCGTGGGGCAGCATTTAACTTGTTAATGAAATCCAACAAAAACACAATTTACACCAGCTCTACCAGAGATAAATTTTTATTAACCTTTTCTACTTTTTAAAATTTATTAAGCTAGTTAACAATATGACATATAGGAGGGTGAAAATTCAGTTCCTGGTCCACTTTGTGAAATGAATCCTGTTCCCCTTCCTTTCTGCTTCTCTCCACATAGAGAGAGCTTTATCTAAGCGCATTATTTAAGAGACAGTACAAGGACTGTGCTATTGTTACAAGAATTACATTTGTAGAGACATGACAGGGTGTAAGGCGAATTAGTTCTTGSTTGTTTCTCCTTCCATGCTTGTATTTTGTTTTTAAGCCGAGCTAGAGAAGAAACACCACACAGGCTTTCAGGAATGAGGAACAAAACTGATAGACATCTGAAGTCTTGAACAATTAGTTCTTGCTACAAAAATTATCTTCATATATTATATCTCCTTCATAGAAAGTCCAGTATCTGACTACAAGTGGTGACAGAAAGAGGTTTTGCCCGAAGCCACTTGGGTATTGCTTGGTGCAAATGTTGAGTCGCTACGGTGGTATCAGGATGGAATCGCATGGATATGTCTGAGAAAATGGGTTTGCCCAACTACTTTCTTTAGATACATGAATATATTTTTCAGTGAAAGTTTTAGAATTCTGCAACGTTACCACCCATTCTTTTATGCTGGAGGAAGTGTGTCTGTCAGGAAAGTGTTAAAACCATTAATTTTGGAATGTTCTGCCTCCAACTTGCAAAATTGTGATATTGCCGTATTATAGTATTACAATACTGACCGCTCAACTGGTTTTCCCTCTTTCTCTCTAGAGCTGTCTGTTTATCTTGACAAATCTCTGAGCATGGTCTCCAAAGGAGGAGGCTCTGGATGTTATTTTAGTATGAATTCTTCAGATTCAGCGTGAGTACAATTTCTTTCTGCAGTACCAGTGTATATGTGCCAACAATGGTTTGAATGGATATCCAAAGAAAACTCTGCCAAGGTCATTGTTGTTGGATGCAGTTGTAATAATTCCAGTGGAACTTCTGGTGGAATCACCCAGCTGATTAAAGATTAAAGCCAGTCAAGCTGCCAAACCCTAATACTTAACAGCAGAAATTTTTAAGATTATTTGGCTACTATTCCTTTTTGCTTTTAAAGAAATGTGGCTTAGCAAAAATTCTGTCATAGGCTGGAAGGTTTGTGCAGACGGAAGGTAGTTAGCAAATGGAATTATGTGCAGAAAGGCTTTAATCCCTGCAGCCCTTATATAAGAACATCTGCTTGAATTACAGGCCATACATAAATTGTGTGTGCTTGTTTTTGTCACAGATCCTTCCCCTCTACCCTCTGCTCCCCACATCTTATATGATACACTGCAAAAAAACCCACCCAAAACAAAAGCTAATTAGTACTTCCAGCCCCCCCATTAGTGAAACTTGATATGTTTACTAAAAAAATAATTGCGACATTCCATTCATAAATCTTTAGCAATGTCAGCATTATACTGATGGAATTATGATGTCCCAGTACAAATTGTCTGACCTGCTTTATGTTCCCCAGCACATAATTAAGGTGGCGGTGTGTTAAAGGAAGTAATTTTGTTCAAAGCTTTGGCACCAGCAGTGCAATGTCTTTTGCTCGTATTGCTAACAGTTACCAGTCAATGCGGGAGCTGCACCAAGTCTGACTCTGAGATTAGACATATCCTTGGAGCTCTGAGCACAAGGCTTTGAGCAGCACATGCAAAATCTAAAATAATGTTTGGTGTAGTGACTTTGTCAGGATTTGGGTTTTACTCTCTTGAGGATTTGAATGAGCAAATAAGTTAATGAATGATGACAAGAAAAGCTTAAAAACAACAAGCATTAAATTTTGTTCGCAGGTAGTTTGAAACATAACTTGTTTCCTTTCTTTGTAAACTTTGAACTTTTGTGTTCTCTTCTTTGAAGATAGAAACTTTAGGAGAGTATCTAACAGGCCTTTGAAACTTGTTAGCAAATTGAATTTTATTGTCAGAGTGCAAATTCTGAATATTGATTTTAGAGGACCATAGCAGTGTAAATTTCTGGAGAAAATGCCAGTGGCGATATCGGACCCTGATCCCACAAAGAGCCAAGACTGTGTGCCTCACTGGAGTTCTGGAGTAATCACAYTGACACTGACAATCACAATGTTTCTTTACAATTCAGTCATACAATGTCTTTCTCTCCATTTGCACTCACTGATGAGGTCTCCAAGGCTGTTGACTGTAACTTGGGTCTGAGCTTTTGCAGAATCAGATTTTAAAAGCTTTCTCATGTATTCTTCAGTGACTTCCAGGTACAACTCGTATGTACAAAATTTCCTTGCAGGATAGATCGTGGGATTTGGTTGAGCATAAAAAGGTCAATAAAATGCGTAGTTACTAACAAGGTGAATGTGATTAAATGTATTTTCTTTATTCCTGTGAAGCACTCGGGGTTGGGCAGATAACAGGGAAATTGCTACTGCTCCTTTAGTCTAGGATTTGAAATACCCAGTGCTCTGAACACTGTGAAATTGCCTACTGACTTCAGTAGGCTTTAGCACACACCTGTAATGATGACTTCTTCTTTGTTATTATTTATTTTATTCGCTAGAAAAACAACTTTTGGTTTAAAATTTTCATAGTTTTACATAGGTTATGTCCCTAAAGAGCTATGAATACCATTTCTGTTTACAAGTCAAAATACATGCACTTTAATTTCTACTACAGTTAGTACACGGTATAATGTTTACACTTGGCAAAAGGAAGAAATAGTCAGCTCTGTGTTTAGAAGCAGGTGTTCATGTTTGAGCTTGGCCAAAACTTTCCCCTTAAAGTCAGAAGAACATTTGACCCAGGATTAGTTTTAATTTGTCTTTCCAGCTAGTCACATGGCCTAAATGTATGCACTCACATGTCATCATTTATATTGAGTCTGCCATTTTTTTACCTAGCATTCTAAGATTTCAGTAAAGCTTGGAAGATATATTTTGATATCATTGGCTCTTCAATACATTCAAAACTGAATAATAACTCAAAATACACATTTTAAAGCAATTTGCCTGCTGTGAGATGGTACAACACTGGCCTTTCTGCTCTGTTCTCTGAAAGAAAATACGGACTAAAAGGTCATAGAAATTCCTTGAAACTTGTATTGTCCATTTCAGTGGATCTGAATGATCCAGGCATTTCATTTTAGCATGCTTTTCTACTGTCCATTTGAATCTACAGCTAAGGCTCATAAAAATTACACATCTAAACATATAGAAATGAATTACTGAAAATTCTGGATTTTAGTCATCTTATAGTAATGTCAACCTGTTTTTTTATGTCTGTTGTTTCTGTGGTCTAGGAAATATGTCATTGGACAAATTGTCTTGTGAGGCCAAAATTAGCTGCTACTCTTTCCTTTAAAATATTAGCTGCTTAATAATTTCCATGCAAATACAGTAGCAATTAATAATTGCATTGCGATGGCTTGGCTGTTTACAGCCTGTAAATTGAAGCATTAGGTGTATGTAAATATCTTGACTACAGTGGGAAATGGAAAGACGCTGCTTAGTAATAAAAGCTGTCTTATTCAATTAGCAGAATGTTACATATCCTGTTTCCTTCTAAACACCATAGGGTCTCCTAAACATTCACAGGATTGGTGTTGACTAAGCAGTCTGTTGCATTGCAGATTACAGGAAGCCTTGTACTTAAAATTACCCTTTGAAATAAAACAGAACAAAAATTTTACCAAGTATCCGTAGGGCTGTGGTTAAGCTGTTTGTAAAGCACAGCTAAGGAGTGGGGAGAAATCAGGGTAACATTTATTGCTGAGAAAAGTTTCAGAGTGGCGAAACTATTTGAAAATAGTCTGAGTAGAAACAAAACTGACAAAAGCTTTTCAACACAATGTTGAAATGCTCCATTTTGACAATGTCAAAATGAACTGGTTTGATATTTCAAAATGTTTTGGAGTTGTGCATCGTAGTGGAAGCCGAGGAAATAAAAGGCTAAGTTGACCCAACTACTTGAGGACTGTATCCTCTTACCAAATAAACGCCTTGAGATGCCTTGGCTCGAGCACATCTCAGTCTCTCTGCCTTCCAAGGGTGCCCTCACCCTTCCACAAGATGATGTGTGCTCTGATTCTTATCTTGACAATGTTTCACTTTGCATGGTCAACTTGTATATCATTGGGCAGAGAGGGACTCATGCTCATGTTGCAGTAGTTCAGACATGTGCTGGAAAAGCCTGAATTTCTGCCCATGCACTGAATTCACGGAGGCTAAACTAAGGCCTCTGATGTCTCTAGGATSTGTTACCCCACAGCATCACCTATTAGGGGGCGAAATATCCTTAGTCCTCTCTTTTGTATGGAATATTTGAATGTTATTTGCTGAAGAGAATGGAAGCAATCATAAGCTATATTTGGAATATCATTGRGTATAATCCTCAGGTATCTAATTATTTCTTTACTTTTCTTAGTTTCTCCAAATTAAACTTTCTTTATATGAAGATTTCTTTCACAACTTATTTCACTTCTGTTTTTTGAGCTAGTCGTCTGATAAGAAAAAATAATCAGTATTTTCACATTCCTCCTCCAGATGGTCAAATCTTCAAAAATCACAATGTAACAAGATTCCATAGTTGGACTGATGGAAATTGCTGGAATGTGTCAGGGATCAGAATTTACCTTAACATCTCTTAGGTTGCTGTCTCAGCAAGCCAGCATAGCTCCATTCTCGTCAGTAAGGTGTGCTGTTTTATACTGAGCAGGGGGTTGACTCACTATATTTTGACTTCTATGACGTAAATTAAGATTAGGTGTGCTAGTGGGTTTGGGTTTTCCCCCACTAATTTTAGAAGGTCCTTACAAGGACTTATGCATCTGCTTATTTAAGGAAGACATAACTACTTTCACTGGCTCAAACGACATATTCATGAACATAAGGTAGTTAAGGCTGAAAG
The DNA here is from genome assembly GCA_018881555.1 of Amblyornis subalaris. Lineage (NCBI taxonomy): Eukaryota > Metazoa > Chordata > Aves > Passeriformes > Ptilonorhynchidae > Amblyornis > Amblyornis subalaris. Next base: position 4,785,023 of record JACAXG010000027.1, on the reverse strand, counting down.
TTTCTGGAAGACTGAGATCTAGATTGTAAGTTTGGTACATTTTGAAAAATAGTAATAATATCTGTGTTATGTATATTTGTGTGTAAGTTGTGTGCGGTTTTGTGCATGTACAAGTATTATTGTTGAAAAGCGTGTTTTCTTTCCACCTCTCAATTGAAGAAAACAAAAAAAACCAAGCAAACTTAAAGAAATTATAATAGTCTCCATTCAAACAGTGATATAATCATGTCACTAGTTCCTGTGGGCATGAGAAAACAGCCGTAAGAATCTCATTTAACCTTTTTTAGGGGTATTGTCTTCTACATCTGCATAACTGAAGTCAAAATTGTTGCAGATCAATATTATATGGACTTCATAAAAACTGACAAATTTATGTATGTAGCAGATCATTTCACAATATTGTCAGTCTGCCATGTCCTCCCATTCTCTTTTAAAAAATTCCCCCATTGCAAAGCACATTATCACTTTTATGAAAACAAAAAAAGTGCGTATTTATTTTCAAAAATGTCTTCAAGAGTTTCATAAGGTTACTTCATAAAATGTTAGACTGTGCCCTTTGTCTTTTCTTCTCATCATTTCCATCTGCTGAAGAAATATGTGTGAAATACCACTAAATCTGAGTAACCATGGTGCACCAGGCTGTGAATAGCAGGCCACACCACTTACATAGTGCTAAGAGTCCAAAATCCTATTTTCAACCCCATTGATGGTAGCACTGTGCTCATGCCTGATTAAAGTTTAAATATGTATCATGGTTCAAATTAAGATAAAAACAGGCTTTTCTGAATCAGGACCTCTTAACTGCTCTTCCAAAGTCCAATAAATTCAGAATACTTTGGATTGCTTTCAATGTACTTAAAGGTCAAACCTCTGGATGTCTGTTTAGGGAAAACTGGTTTTTATTAGCCAAAAGTATATAATTTGAATTTTTTGTACTGAGATAGTCCTGTTAACTTATGTCCCATTAGGAGGTTGCACAATTAAAACACGGGCTCTGACCTCTTTCTGTAATGCAAACGGGGAGTCAGGTTTGCCTTTGCAGCCCAGGAAGCCACCATATCCTGGGCTGCATCCAAAGCARGATGGGCAGCAGGTCGAGGGAGGGAATTCGCCTGCTCTGCTCTGCTCTGCTCTGCTCTGCTCTGCTCTGCTCTGCTCTGCTCTGCTCTGGTGAGACCCCACTTGCAATGCTGCATCAGCGCTGGGGTCCCAGCATAAGAAGGATGTGGACCTGTTGGAGCCRGTCCAGACAAGAGACATAAAGATGATCAGAGGGCTGGASCACCTCTGCTATGAAGACAGGCTGAGAGAATTGGGATTGTTTAACCTGGAGAAGACAAGGCTTCAGGTAGACTTTCGAGCCCCTTTCAGTACCTAAAGGGTTTACATGAGAGCTGGAGAGGTGTTTTTCACAAGGGCTTGCAGTGATAGAAACAAGGGAGAATGGAAAGAAACTGAAAGAGAGTAGGTTTAGATTAGATATCAGGAAGAAGTTCTTTACTGGGAGGGTGTCACAGGTTGCCCAGAGAAGCTGTGGCTTGCCCCATCCCTGGAAATGCTCAAGRCCAGGCTGGAAGGAGCTTTGAGCAACCTGGTCTRGTGGAAGGYGTCCCTGCCCATGGGACTAGGTGATCTTTAAGTCCCTTCCGACCCAAACCAATCTATAACTCCATGATTCTGCAGTAACTGCAATGATTGTCAATGGAGTTGAGTTAAGCCCTTCTCAAATATGCCTTTTGAGCCTAGATGGTCTTGTAATTTGGGTCCCATGGTCTATAAATAAGTGAATAAGTTTGTTTTCAGTAAGATATGTTTTATATGTTTATAGTTTTCATATGGTTTTTCAGTACGATATGTTAGTCACCAAAAGATATTCAAGGCTTATATTATGTATCATACATTTTTCTTAAGCTGCAGTAGATTCTGGGCAACATATACAAAAAAAAAATTATGAGTGATTAGTCTAATAAAAGCAAATGGGGAGCTCCAACTGATCCCAGTTTGAAGTCCTTTGCTTGTATATTTATGATATCCGAGTGGTTTAATAGAAATTGAAAGATTTACACAGTAAATTATTTCACAGCTTTTTCCTGTTTGACTCAGCATATTTAAGCATGAGAAATTAATGTAAGTTCTTAGCAAGTTTGCTTGCATATTTTTTTGTAAATAAAATGAAATGCCTTTTTAAGAAATGAAGTCAAGCCTTTGCTTTTAGAACAAACCTTTGTTCAACTAAGGTTTGTATTAATTGTAAATATTATGCATAAATGTATAAGCCAATTATGAGATTTTTATGAGAAGATATCATATGATTCCTAGGCAAGATATTAATTTAAATTTCTCTTTCTTTTCACTAATGACTTTATTGTTGCTTTTTAGTGGGTTTTGTGACAAGTTTTTTTTATAAACTTCAACAATACCATGTGACTGAAATAAGCAGTACTGTTGAAATTTAGATACATCTAGAGGATCATGGAATTACTTTCACAGTATTTCTTCTACTTCCATTTGAAGTCAGAAGTCAGTGTATAAGACYTTATTTTAGTAAGATGTGGTGGGGATGATGTAAGACGATATTCAGCTTTTGGTTTGCAATGGCTCATGTATGGACATTACTTGARGACCTCTGTGAAATTTGGGAGCATTTTATCTCTCTTTCCATGGATCTGGGTGCACTGGCTGCTGCTGGCTGCTGCAGTGATTGTGCAAAATCTGTCCACGGTGGCTCTTGCCAGTCTTTGAGCCAGCCCTCAGCTGCAGTAGTGAGCACAGACCTAGCGTGAGTTGGGAGAACTTGGACTGGGCTGTGACTCGGATCTGCTTGGTTTTAACGCCGGATCAGCCAGTGTGCCCATGGCAGGACGCTTTGGTAACTGTGAGCTTCCCCTTGGGAGACTGCAGCGGCACTTTCCTGCCTCTCAGCAGAGTTATGGAGACAAAAATCACTTCAGGGTGGTAAGATGTTTAATTTCTACTCTATTGGAGAACTCAAAAACACATAACTCAGCCTCTCCTTACCTATTGTGGGCAATGATAAGTTGGTGCTTAAACTTCTCCCCTTTTCTCTGTGTTCAAACTTGGGAAAATTCGGTAACAGTTTTGTATTCTGCCTGCTAACCTTAGGCCATTGAAGCAACAGGAGGCCAAGAACAAAAATATGTCACAAATCCATGTGGTTTTAAAGCAACGGCAYAGGCAAACAGGCAAGATATTAGTTTTGTGTAGGCAATTAATGTTTAATTTTAAGCCATTCCAGAGCAATATCTTCTACTGGGTTTTTTTTCTGGATGTAGAAAGAATCATATTTTTGTTTAACATCATAAAATATAAAGCAGCTTTTGAATCAGTTTGGACAAAAATCAGCAAGCTGACTCAGTGCTTCTGGTCATTTTCYTCTGATTCCATATTCCAGAAAAACCCAGCAGATACAAACCATGTATTTATGGGGAAATATTATATGCAGTTCTTTGGTCTGCAATTTTGAGGAATGCAGACCAGCTAATTAGCATGGGTGTCTCTCTGACAGAAAAATCTCTAAAGCTCGTTATAGCTCAGTGTGTACCTTTGAAAAGGCAGGTGCTGCATTAGCATCTTTCAGATGCACTTTCCACACAGGAGAGTTCTGAAATGCGTAAGGCATGAGAGACTTGCACTGTCGCTGCCTGCCTTCACTCTCAGGCTTTGCCAGTGTGGCATTTTCCACGACCACTGACTCTCTACAGTTCTGGGATAAACTTTAGCCCATTCGCCCCAGCCCCTAACCAGGTGCAGAATTTATATACAACCTCCCGGCCTTGGGGCAGGAATGCTCCCCGGTGAGCTCCCCTGACACTATAGTACATCCTGCCCTGAGTTTTAACATCACTAGAGACATTTTTTCCCCCAAAGGAAATAATGACTTGCAGTAACACAGCTTGTTGTGAGATCTTGTTGGAAATCCAAACATGTGGCAATTTACGAGTGTCAGCAGAAATTTTTAGACTTGTGTGGCAATACGTGCTGTGCGTTAGATGTTGGAATCTGACCCCTCGGCTTTGCCACAGTGGTGTCCCAGGAAAGCCATGGAGAGTCGCCTCTACTCTCCTTTCTGTTTACTTTCTTTCCCTAATATACTGCAATATAGTTTACCTATATAGCAACTTGTACKTTTTCTGCCTGTAGATTGTTTTTCACAATCTGAAATCCTGCCTAAGACCTTTTTATTTTATCTGATCAATCAATTTTGATCTTTTTCTTTCTTTGTACAATTCATGATTTCTTTATGGAATTCTTGACTAACTGAAATAGGGTTGTAAAGTAAGTGGCAGAAAATTGTGAGGGCGATAAATTTCTTTTTTCTTTCTCACTCCAATCTTGTAACAATTAGTATTTTCTAATAAGAATAGATTTATTTTTTTTCCTACAAAAGATAAAACTCAATTTCTAAAATCCAATTTTAATACCTGTGTTTTACCTAACTAGATCTGAAAGCAATATAGATCTCAAGCTGTTTCGTGACAAAACAGTCTTTGCATTCAGCCTCGAGCTAGTGAAACAGGGTTTCTGGTTATTCCTATTAAGAACAGCGTAAATAAACCTGAGCACACTGCTGTGTAATGTTCAAGTAGAAAATAGTCTTATTACAGACTGGCTTGTCTGAAACTTGGGTTTGGCATGTTTAACATGTTTTACATCATCAGTTTTTGTTACAGCTGTTGGCACTAGCCTGCAACATGATTGAGAGGTTTTGATGACCTCAGCTTCTGCAGTTTATTAAGTCATCCAAACAAATAAAGAGGTTCTGTCAAGTAGCTTGCTCACAACATCTGCCTTACCTGTATATAYTTATGGTCTAGTATAATTGCAATTTGAATTTTAAGTGTCTATCAGTGAGGGAAAGAGGGAGAAGAGAAAGCTCCTATTCTGTGACTGAAAGGAAAGGGAAAAAGGCAGATCCCTTGGCCACCATCTCCATTGAATACATGACGAAGAGCTAAGAAAATGACCTTTTAATGGCCTCAGGATTTGGTCTTATTAATAAAATAGGCTTGTTTTCATTCTGAAGATCAGTAGCAGTGTATTATTATAATTACAGGTATGCTGAAATTTCATGGAGAAGCATAAACACGTGTATTGCATCACCTGCAAGAAACAGTGAGAGTAATGCATTCATCTGAAGGAAGCAGATTGGTTTTATGGAAGTACTTTTCCCTGGGCCAGTGGCATATCCAGTGACTCCTAATTCTCTGTTAGTATCCAGATGGTTCTGCATTGCAGAAGAGAACAATGCCACTCTAAAACCAGTTGATTATTTCTTCAGAATTGGAGATTTTCAGAGAGCTTTTTCATCAGTTCTGGGCTGAGATAGGACTGAGAGTTAGGACATGCGATAAATGACAAAACTTGAAAACTCAAAGGCTTTATTTTTAACAAATCAAAGGAAACTCTTTGACTTTCATATGGAAATCCTTGTAGTGTGGTGGTAAAACTGATGGTTTGAGCCAGGTTGAAATTAGAGTGAAAACATCTTTCCTGTTGGTATTTCAAAACATCTGTCAGGCAGGTAGGCTTTGACACAGTGGGAAAAAGAGAATACCAAAGCAACATTAAGCAACTCTGGTGATCCCCAAAACCCTGTTAAAGCAGAAGTCAGGAAGATTTAGGACTGTGGAAAGTCTGTACCAGTTTCCATTCGCCCACACGTGTTGCCTGGAAGTGTCTGTGGCTGCACAGCCCCAGGATGATCCCTGGGACTGGCTTTGGGGCCTGGCTCTGCACTCTGAAGTCAGACAATGCTGAGGATTAGATTCAGTGGGCAGGAACGTGTTTGAAGATTAAATGCTCCCATTTTCTTTTTCCTTTGGAATCTATAACCTAGCAGGTGATGCCTTGTGGGTGTTAGTAACAGCTGATTCTTACATTTTCAGAGGAAAATTACCTGAAGTCAACAGCAAGGACTTCATAAAGCCTATAGAGACTTAGGGAGTGGAGACAAAAGCATTCTAGAACTTAAATGTGGCCTCTAACTCTGTATAATCACTCTGTGCAGTGCCCCTGCCTAAAGTACATCATGTCGTCTCTTCTTGGAGAAGGTCCAGCTCACCTGGATTATCTGATGTTGGCCCTAGGAGGGTATGGCAAATGTGTCTTCCTGGCAAGTAAAGGTATGACTAGATACCAGAAATACGACATGCAGCTAAAGCTAACTACRTTTTTAGATAACATCTTGTAATCCCTGTGCCATGCCTCCGAGCTCATCCAGGGACTTTGCATTTTTTTGCATGTAAATCCAACCAGCTGATCTTGAATGGGCGGTCAGTGACTTCGGGTTTCAGTGCCAGCACTCTAAACACACTGCAGACTTCAGTGAGACTTGATTAGATCACATTCTAGAGATCACATATGGAAATGCAGCTTGCTGTTTTCTTACACAGCAAAAGGCAGGGTCAGAGTACTCTGAGTCATCACACAAAAAGGTCCCTTTAYTCTTAAATTAGGAATCTGCTATGTAGAAGTTAGGACTATCCTATCACCATCAAGCAAATGCTGGCACAGGACACTAAAATGACAGTCTGCTTGGCTGGCTCTTAATCTGGGGGAGTTTGCAGTGATGCCAGCAACTCAGAAGTGCATCAGTTGTTTTAAAGTACTGAAAAGCAATGTGTAAACTGGGAGCAAATACATGAGTAAGCAGAGGATGAAGTTGTCATAAGCTGTCCTTCTGTGGAAGCAGGAAAATGTATGCTGTAAAATGTGGCTATTACCAGAACTCTCTTTTGTTTGCTGCTTCAGTGAGTACTCAGCTTTCAGAAATCCAAAGCTGATCATTTTCAAATTCACCCTTACAATATGTCTGTTTAAGCTGCCTCAAAACAACCCCTATGGAAAATAATAAAAAAACCCCAGTCACACTGTCCTTCAAGTCAATATTTTCCTTGTGGTTTTAATTCAGGTCCTGGCCAGAAGCTAATGGGATTTATTTTCCTTTGACTTCCACAATYTTTGAATACAGTCTTTAACATGCACAAATTCCTGAAAAGCTGGGGAGCATGTTTATTCCCAAAGTRAAGCAGTCTTACAGACATTTCACTTTTTCTTCTAAGGCTGCCCTTTTCTCTTTGGAATAAAGGTGTGGGCAATAGGCCACGATTCACTGTCTGGGACCATCTGCCAACGCAAACAGAAAAAAATTAATTATGAATGGTGTCTTCCCATGCTAAATCATTTATTGTAAAGGAGTTTTTCAGCTTGTTTGTAATGGCTGTAGCCTAAGGGTGCACACTGTATAAATTGCCTGATTACAGGATACAGAACACTTCTAAATAGGCCTCAGATGATTAGGAGAGGGGAAAGAAATTAAAAAGGCCATTTCCCTTTAGGTATGCAAATGGATTGCAGAACAATAGACAAAGATATGAAAGACCATGATAAAACATACCCTCTTTTCTTTTACCTTAAATTATGTACTAGGCAAGTAGCAAGCTTCATTACATGTGTCAGCTGAGATGTGAATTGTTTCATAATTGAAACAATGCTGTTGCCAGATAGTGCATGTTAGATTTCAAGACAACGTACCAGTTTTTGTGTCCTCAAGCAATTCGGGGTTAGCTTCCTAAATCCGTCTTAGCAATGGTTACATTCTGACCTTGGTTTAGTATAACTGCCTACTTTAGCCTCTTTGAGCTACCTCTTCAAATAGTAAGGACTAAATTTGCTTTTCTCACACTAGATCCTCCTCTCAAGTCCTAGTGACGCGTCTGCCTCTCCTGAACAGCTGGTGCTGGTGTTTCACTGCCTGTTTGAAGGTAGCTGGGTGTGTTTAAACAGTTTAGTGAACAGCAGGAACGGTCTCCCTGTCTGTCACACCCTCAGACATATCTGCATTCCCTCTTTCCCATACCCTTACACACGAACATGCCTGCATGGGTCAGGCATCTGCCATTCCCTGTGAGCTTGAAAATTTGGGGAGATACAAATTCAAGTTTCCTGGTACTAAAGCCACTTGAATGTCTTAATAGTCAATAGCAGCTCCTAGGGAACTGAAAGGTGAGAGGTGATAGATAATATTGCCTTTAAGTATTGCTCTTCGATGACACATAGGGCTCCTCGGAGTCTAAGTGACTGCAGGAGTTGGTTAGAAGTGGGTGCTTAACAGCTACAACCCTTTGAAAAATTACACCCCCACCCCTCCACACTGCTCTGCCTTCAGTGTGCAGCAGACAGGACACTGAGAATCACCAGATGAGGTTTAAAGATCATAGGTTTTTAAATCATAGATTTTTAAAACTATGAAACTTTTGTAATCTTATTAATCTGCTATGTTAAGCACTTGGGTTTAAGAGTCTCTTTACAAGTATGATGTGTCCCACGTAGCAGGGATTAGGACCCCAAGGCCAGTCTGTGCTGAATTTTTTGGATAGTCAAAGCTAGAATTCTCCCATAATTATAAACGGCGTGGACCTGAATATAATATTTGAAGCTTGTTCTAAAGCAATCAGATTTGAAGACTGCTTACTATTTAATCTGCCTATATTTTGCTGTATTTCTTACAACAGCACAGGAACATCAAGTTTGGCCAGAGGAACCTTATGAGCTGAACTGTGTGTTACAGTCATGAGGAGCTCAGCTACATGTGAGAACAAGGGATGTTTTGGTGTGTCTCTCAAAAAAAAGTCAAAATAAGGATTCAGCAGTTAATCAGGTATAGATATTTTTAGATAAATATTTTGTTTTCCATAAGACATGTAAGCAAACAAGGAAGTGAAAAAATTCTCCACGTAGGTGCACTGTGCCTGTGTGGTCCAGTGTGCCCTACTTTCTCAATCCAGCCTTTCTCCAAAGAAACATATTTGCAGGTGCCCCTTACATGTAGATCCCAATCCTCTGATCCAAGTGTTAAGTCCAGGACTGTCCTTCCTCCTATTTGGAATCTCTTGATCATTACAATTGCCTCCTCTGCTTAGGCCAGGCCACCAGGTCAGCCTTCAGCTCCTTGCAGTGGGCAGTTCTCTCAGGCAGATGCAAGGCAGAAAGGAGTGGGCAGGGGAGGGGTAAGGAGAATTTTATGATGCAGTCATCTGGGGCTTGCAAGAGCTGTAAAGTGGGATTTAGAGTGATATCACTGTTCTTTCATTTATTTCACCAAGTAACAAGGGAAACAGCACTCTGAATGTAGTACTAATGAATAAATAATGCACTCATTTGAAAGCTGGAGTTGAGATTGAGAAATATATCCAGTATGTTTTAGTGGGCCTGAAATTCCATTAATGTGCCAGCTCAGAGGGAGGACTCCTGCAGGGAGATGCACATGATGCCAGCATGGCCCTGCCACCTGCCCCAGCCAACAGGGAGGCAAGCCCAGCTGTGCCTCCCACATTTCTGCTAGCAGTGCTTGTGCTCCCCAGACATTGCTGAACTTTTTTCACCTAAGGCATATGAAGAAAAGAGAATATTAGGTTAATTTGTTTGAATCTGTGATTCCTTTTATTTAACATCCACACATCACTTGCTTGGTTGTATTCTGTGAGATCCTTGGCCTGCTGGAACAAAGCACAGTGGGGGATCACCAGTTCCTCTAGGGAAGCTCTGACCACTTTCAGTGMTGTGTTTGATGAACTTTGCATAGRTAGCTGTGGTCCATTTGTTTGTCAACCTACAGTACTGTCACTGCAGTAATATGTAAAGTTTCTGGATTGGATGAAACACTACCTGATCCTCGAAACATCAAAGATGATCAAGGAGCAAAGCACTTAGACGTTATCTGTCCTAATAATTTCTCGTTACTTCACTCTGTCCATGTTCCTTTGCAGTTCTTTCCAAGCAATCATCCTGGGATTGTGTAGGCTTGCTTACAACTATCCCTTGCTTGCCCAGTGTTTCTCTCTTGGTTGAATTACAGCACGAACAAGCTATAATTTATTGCCCTGTGCAGCTCCAAATACACTGGTGCAGATTATTTTTCCTAACAATTTGAAAACAGGCTGGAATTCTGTGATGTGCATCTTTTCTGTCTTTATGCCTTGCTAATAGGATCTGTAAAGGTCTAGAAGCTGTGATGAGTATTTCTGTTGTTTTGGAGGAGGAGTGCCTTTCACAAATAGGAGTTTGTGGAATTTCCCCTCCCCACTTCTGTGGATTGTAAATTACTGATGAGTTGTAGGACTGCAAAATGCAGGGCTACAATGAGTAACTGAGATCAGGTCACAATGGGATGAAATCTGTGAAAGATTATTGATTTCTTTTAGAAATGAGGAAATTTGTAAGCCGTGGCATGCACTTTAATATTGGTCCTGTCTGGCAGATCACCTGTTGGGATCAGTGGTTCTCTATGGATACAATCATTWCAGGATCCCTATCATCATTCAGACATGAAAAATTATTTTAAAATTTATATGTAATAGACTTAATTTTTATAAAATTAATATTTGCAGTTAGCATCAACAAATACATTTCATTCCATTTGATGTTTGTGTTTTTCCTTGTTCCTAACTATTAGATAGATGAAAAGCTTTGAATCCAGCTTGAAATATGGTATTATATATCCTACATTAGGTATCTTTGAAATAGCATGTGTGGGTGTTTATGACAGTTTTGAAGATTGATGATTGACAGTCACTCCCATAAAAAGTAGTAATATGAAGAATCACTTGTTTCAAGAATGCTGAGAACATTCCTTACTTTGATTTTTGTTCCTTCTTTTCTGAAACCTGAAAAATAGTTTTATTTTTTAAGAATAGGAAAATATGAACAAAAAGACTCCATTAGGCTAATCTACAGATTTTTTTTTTTTTTATTTTACAGCCTGATCTAAAAAATAAGCTCATGTTCTGCCTCCTAATGTCATACAGAGTCCTTTTTCAGGTCTTCTTTATTGTAAACTCAATACTACACCATCCTTACTACTCCACAAAACCTCAGAAAGGCAAAGCAACTAAAAAATCAATGTAAGGAAAAGGTGATTTTGTAAAGCAATCCCTTCCACAGTGAGTGTGAAAATCACCAGAAAACATCATCCTTGGAAATGAAAAGGAGCTTTGGCTTCTAACCACACTTCACCATTCTTGGGATAAAAGTCACACAGAGTTTTGGACTCTGAGGAGTCCACACCTCTGGAGCAGCTGCCTGGACAGCCACCTCCTGTGGCAGTGCAGCAGCTCCTGGGGCAAAGCTCAGCCCTGCAGGATCCTTCTCTCCCCTTTCAGGGGTGATACAACTCCCTGACTCGACTCTGCTCGTTGTGTGTGAGGATATATATTGTGGTCATATTGCTTAAGGTTGTCTAGAATCTTAAAATGTTTTTTCATTTCTTTAATTTTCAGGTTTGTGGCAGTAATTCCACTTCTCTCCCCACCAACAAGTTTGTTGGTTTGGGAGTTTCAGGTTTGTGGGCAGGAGGGGAGTGTATTAAGGATCAAAGCAAAAACTGATGATGATGATGGGTGCATTAAAATACCTTTGTTATCCATTGCAGGATTTTTATAGGTGAAATGAGTTTTTATCATAACATTTAAATTTCAGTCTCRCTAATGTTTAGACTAAGCCTTTTTGTTTACTCCTCAAGTTTCCGGTGGATTCAGATGGCTTTGATACAAAACAGTCATAAATTTCATCTTGTCTGTTCCAGGTCACTCTTCTCTATAGACAGTTTTTATTAACTAGTCATATAGCCTGGTTTTATATAACTAAAACATTGCCATATAGCTTATTAAAAATGCGAAATGAAGTGCTCTAATTTATACAAATAAGTTCCTTTCTTGTGGGCTTTTCTGTGAGGATGTAGATCTTGTCTACCAGTGTTCCACTTAAATTGCATCGTATGACTTTGATGGTACTCACACGAGGAGTATCGGATTGTGATACTCCAGGCATTTTGGAGAGGGGACAATTAATTTTCATTTTGTGAATATGGAGGGGAAAGACACCTATCTGCAGACTGTTCCTGTTCAGAATGCTGACAAATGAGGTATTTATCTGGTGCAAATAAGTATAGTTCCCACATGCTTCCTTACAACAGCTTAGCCTTTAACATACCAGATTTAAAAAAGGAAACAAGTCARATTCCAGGGCTTCAAAACTATTCTTTTCATGAGTGAATCACATGTGTTTAGCAAGTAGAGAAGATCTACTTACCTTTTTGAAGATATGTAAGTATACTTACATAAAGAGATAGAAGACTGCATCTACTTTATAGGAGGGTGTGAAGGGTTGACTTGGAGGCAAACTCCGGATTCCCAATGAGATAATGCCACTGTATTAGGCTTGTAATAGAAATGTAGGTAAACTTCTAGCTCTGCCTCTGCCCTGCTTAAACTGAAGTTCCTATTCAACCTCTAAGAGCCTGACTACAACCTTCACCTTCCTCAGAAAGTGCTTAGGTACCTGATGAAAAACAGGGATCTCTCGAGTCACAAAAAAAATTGTTGGCATAAAAATAGCAAAGATATTTTCTGTTGTCTTACAGAACAGATCACTTCTCAAATTGTGCATTCATGCAAGGAAGTAAGATCCCCATTGTGTATCTGTGTTTCTTAACCTAGTGTTTTCGTGTTTAAAACCGTGGGAATGATAGCCACAAATAATATATTATTTTTAAGGCTTTCTAACTCCTGTTTCTTAATTGACTTGGACATAAGTAGTTGCTAATTAATGGGAAATTCTGTGTAGGGCTCCTTATGTTACACATTATAACCAGGCTCTGCAGAGATGAAATGTTTCTGCTCATTTTGTGATGAAGTAATAGTGCATCTTGCAGTCTGAATCCCTTTATGCTTACTATATACAGTAAAAAACACTATATATTTCTAGGTTACTAGTACCTTAACTCACATTTTGTGAACAGGAGCAAAATACTACAATTTTCTCTAGCTCCTGGGTGATACCRCTGTGTGTTTTAATAGGAAAAATGTGGTAATGTGTTGAAAGATTGATAAATAACTTGTGAAAAAACTTAGTTACTGGCATACGCTGAATGGCCTGTTGTCCTCCCATCATAGTAAGATTTCATCATGGTATGAATCACTCAGCAGTCCTGGAACAACATATCTCAAGTAGCATACATCTTTACATTTCAGAAGAGTGACAAACATGGTATTTTACAGTGCTGTGCATGACTGATGATGCAGGAATAAGTAGGAGTAGGAAGTACACCGGAGTTATAAAGGTGTTTTAAATGAAACCTAAAAAGCAATTAGCTAGCCAATTTTATTTTCTGATTGTTTTGTGCCTGAGAGAGTGGGAGCAAAAAGCAGGCATCATTTCAATCCTCATGACTGTATTTTTCTGGCATGCATTTACAGAAGGACACAATCTATTTTTGTTTCTGTGTTTGAAAACTAGGGACTTAGGCTTACCTGGGTCATCTGCACACATTTTTATAAACCAATGCCACTGTAAGGTTTCCTCTTGGAAAGACTGTTCACTGGTAAAGCTCAAGCTCTGCAACTGTTTTCCCATCAGGTTCTGCGATGTGTTTGTGAATTTAGTGACATAAGATATACAAAAGTTGCTGGGGAAAAGATAGCCTTAGATGCGGCTCCACTATCTCTCATGTAGCACACCTGATCTAAGACACTGCTGCCAMCCTCACATCTGCCACCAGCATTTCACAAAAGCTTTTGAACGCAGATCAGTTTACAACCAGCTTTATAGTATGACTTCATAAACAGTTCCCGTGGTACAACTCAGAAAGAAATAAATAGCAGCAGGAGATGGGAACAGTGTCCMAGCGCTGGAGACTTCCTTTTGGGAAATTGAGCAGAGGTGTGCTCACACCCATCCTGTTGGTTACTTCCACTGACAGCAGAAACTAACAGCTGGAGCTGTTTCTGCAGTGTCAGACGTTGGGTTGATGCATAACAGCACCTACCTATAGGCTAAACATGGTTTATCTTCCACACATTGATCTTTAGTTGATCTGCTGTACTTTCTTTCTAAGTGTCCATGCATACCAATCCAAGTATGTTATGAACAGTGATGTGTTTGGTAATAGGCCTAAAAATATAACTCTACATTCAAATAGGTGTTCAGGTATTAATAAGGAGGGAGAGAATCATTGACACCAGGAAATTTTTCCAGACACATTGTTTTAATACTGATTGTTTCACGTGTTCATGTGAAATGTCTCAGTCCAGTTCTGAGACATCTTTAAATGCTTCCAGCATAATTTCTCAGACCGTGTTGCTGGACAAGGTAGACTTAGCATGCTTTGAAACAGGAATTTTACTAAAGTAACCATTAGGACTTAACATGCACTCTGACTAAAACTGGCTTAGAATCTGATCAGAAATGAAGTCTGTTGATGATGCAGTTCTAGAATCTATATTCTGTAGTGGTGGAGTCAGCTGGAAAGGTTCCCTGACTTCTGGATCACAGACCCCACCTTTACTGTGCTACTATAGATTTTTTTGAGGCCACTTCTGTAGATTTCAGCACAGACAAGAGGATTAACTGCAGCTSAGGAACAGAAATGAACAGTCAGAGTTTAAAGTAAATATAAGAATTTCTATGCCTTACTGTCAGAGAAAAATGTCAGGTAATTACACCTTGAGCAACACCAAGATTGCATTTCAGTGATTATTAAGACAACAGATATCTTTAAATTTGTTTCTCAGCTGTCTCTTACCTGTAAAAGAGTGAGTTTATTGTCTGATTCTCTAATGACTTTAAACAGGCTGTATGCTGTTTTACAGATCAGCTATAACTGCAGGAAAACCAGGACCAGAACCACTGTCCGAGTGAGTGCTTTCGGAGTTTGGGTGTGGACAAGAGATCTTAAAAATATTTATGTGTGAGATCCAAGGAAGAGGCAGAGTGGGAAGGCCTGCAGGGGCATTTTGGAGCTTTATGGCATGCTTGGTGTTGTGCATGGGCAGGTTTTGGGGTCTGGGCTTCAGCAAAATAATTTATTGAGACTGGGGGACCTAGGTACAATGTGCCTGTAGCACATAAGCTGTTCTTTTAGTGGTTAAAGCCTTTTGTTTTGGGGTGAAGTGTTGGGCTTGGGGGTATTTTTTTTCTAACAAGCATTCAGTGCAAGTGTGTACCTCACACATCAAGAGTCTCTGACCTAAAATACCTTATGACTGTGCAATGATTTTTTTCTCAAAAAAATAAGGAAGACCCAAATTCTTGAGTCTCCCAGACGTCAGAAAGCACAATTGGTATCCACTACTGGCTTTTATGATCCCTCTTTTTAAATAAATTGATCTAACAAAATATTTTTCCTTCCTTCTAGCTCGAATGTTCTGGCATCAGCATGGGTAAGTAACACTAACCAGCTATAGCAAAAGATTTCTTAGGAACTGCCCTTTTCTCATTCATATTTATGTACATATGCACTGTTGTACCTTGGCTTTCAAGCATCATGTGTTTGTTTAAAAGAAAAGGACACACACCTTGAAAATCAGTTGTCAAACAAAGTGCTTGAATTCCAGCTGAGCAGGATTCCCAAAAGAGCAATCCTTGCCAGTTTGTATTGTGGAAAAGCCTTATTCTGACACACTGTTCTGTGTAGCCTTGTCCACACACTAAAGCAGCCTGAATTAATTCTCATGTTAGAGTCAATCAGCTTGAGAGTTCTCCTGAAGGCAGGTGTTTCAAAGTGCATGCAGTTTTAATGAAAAGCGAAGATAGCTATTTTCAAGCATGTAGGCCTAGAAAGAGAATTTCCCAGAGGCTGCTGTACATATACCAACCCATTAACAGTTTAAAAAGTAAAATTCTCTCCAGTGTCAAGTATGTCTGGTAAATCAGCTTTACAAAGGCAAGAAGCTTGTCTCTGATCAGCTCTCTGTTCCCCTTTGTCTGAAGCTGTCATGCATCCCCAACACTAAAATATTGCACTTTGTGGGTTTGCTGTGATGCTGTTTGTCATTTTGGTGTTATCTCGTTACTCCTCGTTGTCAGTGAATGTTGTTTCTTATTGTGATGGATTTGGTCTTCTTCATTAAGAAATTAAGAATGGACTTGAGTGGGATTAGGCTGCTAACTATAAAACAAGGAATCTTAGAAACTTGGTGTGCATGGTGCACTAATACTGAGTATGAGTATTTGCATTGTCCTTGTTTAGCTAAGAGAGTAATGAGGGAATGTTTAAGGGAGGTAAGATTCTATGGGGACAGACTGTCCTTAGACTTTGTTTATATTTATTTAGTTAATAAACTCACAGAATAAAACAGTTTCAGTCTACATAAACTGTTTTCAAAAATTACTTTAAGAATAACCATGTAAGGTGAGTTTGGGTGTAGATGGGGACAAATCAGTACCTCAGGCATGCCATGTATATCCTAAGATTAATAGGAAAATCTTTCGGTGTGGTCCGATTGCATCATCGATGCACCCTGCCTATTGAGGCAACTTGCTTTTGCAGCTGTTTGATATAAATTCCTCGCATATGTCTTAGTCCAGTTGGTTTATTTTTATAAACAATAAATAGCCCAACATTCCTGCAGTGTTCCCCTTCCCTCGGACAATCCCATGGAGCCGTTTGCCACGAGGACGGTGGCTGGGATTAGTGGCGTTTGCACAGATGGCGGCCATCGCTCGGGAAATCTCATAAATAGTGGAACACGTGGACTTTTTCCTCCCCCTTCAACATGATCACAATAGATTATGAGGGCCTACAAATCACTACCAGATGATATTAAGTTGCTTTGATAACACTCTGGGTCCCTTCCGGTGTGATATTTTTCTTCATTAGAAAGGATAGCTCAAGCACACCAAATCCTCTTACTCTTTTCTCAAAATTTATAGATCTCAGTCTCTAAACTAATTGTTAGTTGCACAGCATGCCTTAAGCTGTGCCCAGACAGAGCAATTACATCCCCCGGCCCTGATTAAAGGCACAGAGGAAACAGAAGTGCAAAGAAAATGAAACACTCTTGGCTGTTTGGGCAGGATGTCATTGCTGTTGTTTGCCTTTTTTGACATTTGTTGATAAAAGTGAGAAAGGAGGTCAGTTATCCATCACTGACCCTTGTTCAATGCCAAAGATGTGACAGGCTTGTCTCAGGCTACTGACTCCGTTTATGAAATTATAAACAAAAAGGGGTTTCTAGGCCAATGTGCTTCTTTTCTATTAGCAGCTCAAGAATTTCCTCATTTTTTCCCTGCTAAATTATATTGCTTTCTGTGTCTTTTAAACTCATTTGCTTCTGTGTGTCTGCCTAAAACCACAAAAAATATTTGTTTGTGAATGAGCAGAGCTGTACTATCATAAAAGCTTAGCAAGTTACCTAGAACAAGGAAAACTCATATTCAAATATTTGTGCATATTCAAGCATTTCTTACAGAATGTTTCTCACCTGTAAACTGCAGCTTTCTAAAAGATGTGTTTTCCTTTTGTGATGTAACCTTATGGCTGGCTAATTGTACGCTTTAACAGTCAAAATCAAGTTTTTCAAAGGAAAATGGGAAAGCACTATTTGCTTTCACCCAATATCTTTCTGATGTCAGCACGTTCAAGTTGGTAAGTGTGAAGCAGAAGCAGAAGTATTTGTTTTTAAAGTGCTGAAGTGGCTTCAAAGTCAATCATACACAAGCACCTAAAAATCAGATGGCAGGGAGCAGCAACTTTCTTGTATTAAATCTAAGCTTGTGTTTTCAGTGACGTCTGTGCCAATGTTTCGAGTCTGCTGGGAGTTATCTATTTCATAGAGCAGTTTGTGGAAAAGGCACTGTATTGTATTTTAAATATTTTAGCCAGGACTGCCAGACGCTTCACATTTTGAAGCCTTTGTTTAACCAGTTTCTCTAATTGCTTTACATGAAACACTAACACTGCTTCACACTAAACAGATGGGTTGTACAAAGGATCAAACCATAATCTCATGGTGTCTATAAGGAGTCAGAAACAAACAGATTAAATATTTTTGAAAGTAAAAATAGGGGKTTTTTTCCTAATTTTTTCACTTCATATTCTGTTTTCTCCCTTTTTAAGACACAGAGAGATTTTCTATTAAATGACCACACCCAGTCCCAACATGTAAATATCTGATAAAGTCAGATGTACATGATGGTCCATAAGTAATTGTGGCAGTTGTTGCTGTCCTTTGTGTCATGTGCACTATGACTGAACGGAAGAGAAGCTTGCAGCAGTCACTGTCTCTTAAAATGACCAAACATCAAAGAAGTTCAGTGAACTTGAAATTATATCAGGAAGTAGATCAGACAAAACCTTACTTGTGTGCATCTGTAGTTTCCCCAGTTTTGTGCTTCTAAGTGGATTTGGTTTCAGACATTCTGCCTGTGGAAACTGTACACTTGCAAAACTACAGGGCACTCCCCCAAGAGCCTTGGTCCCATGGACAGTTTTATTATTACTGTTGATGGCTGACTGATCTGGTATTAGTACAATAATATAGTAAATAAACAGTCTGTAATAAATTAGAGCTTTGCACTTTGAAGTCTTTGTTTAACCAGTTTTTTAATTGCTTTATGTGATACACTGACACAGACAGCTTCATGGTACAAGGATTGGTTGCACCATGGATCAAATCTATAATCTCATGCTGGTTGTAAAACATAAATACATAATTAACTAAAAATCAACGAAACTAACAAACTATTTAAACAAAGTGCTTATGGCCTAAGATCCCCACAAAACTGCTGAAACTAATGATTGAACATTGACAGCATGGGAGTCAGTGTGTTAAGACCCTACAGAGGAAAGCAAGCATGAAGCCTTGGATTACGTTCCCACAAGAAGCAGTGATGAGCAAAAACCTATTTTCAGGTGGAGTGAGTTTCTATCCATCTCAGATAATCAGAATTATAAAGACTGATTTAAGATGATATTTGCTAAATGCAAATTGCCTCATGCTTGAAGTGATCCTTAAGCTTGGTCCCTTGCAGAAAAGATATGTCCCCGTCCCACTGCCTTTTTACCAGTCTTCACTAACCAGTATTGCTGGAGAAGCCCTGCAAAAAAAATTCCAGTAGCCTTATTTCTAACCTTAGCTGGCAGATACAGCTGTTGGGAGATGTGCTTCAGGTGAAAAGGTGATTCCTCTTTTCTTGGCAAAAGCCCTCCTAGAKTTCCCCTGTATTCCTTTCTATAGCATGGTTATATATGCATTGATCTGTGCAGTTCAGAAATCAAAGAGTCAACTAAGGGGATTTTTGGGTGGTAGAGGGAGTGAAAAACTCCGGTGTTTCTGTTCCTTTGTTGTTTAAGAACCTTGCAAGAAAAGGGAAATCCACTCTGACATTCTATTTTCAAGATATCTTTAAATTATTTTCTGGAACATTTCCTGAAATAAACAGAATGCACAAGGTCTGACAGCTCTCCACATGTGCTTTTGGTGCAATGGGTGAATGTAACTACTATTCCTGTAAGACAAGGCAGAAGTGAGACATTACATGCCATGTGGGAGAGGCTGTTAACAAATTGGTGGAAATGGTTACGGTTTTCAACTTGTCAAGCATCATTTTCTTAGCTTGATGACACCTTGTAAGACCAATAAATAATTTATGGGGTATCTAAATGTTTCAAATAGGAGTTTAAGGACTGGAGGAAAGAGGTCTAGGGTCTCATAGTTAATCCTATTCGAGCAGCTTCTTATTAAAACAGCCCTCCACAAATTGATTACAGCTGCAATCCCTTTTAAGAAGGATTATTTAAAAATCCCAATTATAAAGACTATTTGTAAAGAGTAAAATACTTAGTGTCAGTTTTGCGTGGAGACTGTGGCTTGACTCAGTTGGCAGAAGTGGGTTATCCTTTTCCTGCCTTTCTTTTCAGGAGAATCTGCTCGTAGTGGGCATTTCAAACAGTGGCTTTAACACAGTTCCTGCAGAGGAGGTTAGTTCCTTTTCTTGCCACCGTGCTCCCTGGCTGCCTCTGCTGGCCCACCTCTGCTGGCTCTAGCTTGGCCTTTGCCTCCTTTTGGCTCTTCTGTTCAACTTCATCTGACACAAAGAATGTCCATTTAAAGTATTTAAAGTCCAGCCTAATTGAGGACTTGGTCCTGGGATCTTTTAATAGTGTTTCCCCAAAAGATCCTTCTTAGAATTCATATATTCAACCTACAGTAAATGTGAGTGAATCTGATGGAAGCAAGGGGCTAATACTGCAGTGTTTTGTCTCATTTTATGTACCTAAGACCACCTCTAAAAAGCTTCTATGCACCATTCTGATGACATAAGCACTAATGAACTCACTGATGAAGACGTTTTTACAAATGTTTTGCAGCTCTGAAACCATGCAAAGGAACCAGGACAGGTCAGTGCGTTTGACTCTGTGGTCATCCAGAAACATTTCTTAAAATCTGACTATGCCATTTTATTTTAAAATATTCCAGTGGGTTCAGAGGGATTCATATAATCCACTGTGACTACTCTAAGGCTAGTTTCTTACAGCTAACCTATATAATACATCATGTTTGCATTTTCAAATAGGATGTCCTCAGTTGTACTCACTCAAGTAATGCTCCTTCAGAAACTTCAGTCACCAGAGACTGTTGCTTGAACTGCTGTGACAAAGCTTATTTTCTTATGGCAGTAATGTTTGAAATAGTGTATATTAAACAAATATTTAATAACAGTCTTAGAAAGAGAGTTGTAAATTTGTAAACATGAGTACTTAATCAAGAAACTGAACTCTCAGAGATTTAGTCAGGGACAGAAACATACCCTATAGCCATTTATCTAATCAAAATTAACCAAGTACTTAAAGAGTGAATGCTTGTAATGAGCTGCTTGAGAATAAGCTGGCAACCACGAATAATTCTCTGAATACAAATACTCTTTCAAGGAAAAGCTGAACTGCTTCTGAGCAGCTAGTGAATAGAGAAACAAAAAACAGGTGGCACCAAATAAACAGTATGTTTCACCTAATTTTGCTGACCACGACAMGAGTGATAAAGACAAGCAATACTTTCTTTCATAGACAAAGAGAAAGGATAGCTGAGTAAGAAAGATGCTAGATTGGGCAACTTCTATTCAGGTCTCCATTTAATTACACACTCCCCATTTTGTTCCAGTCTCACTGCTCTACTCTCATGTTTTATTCTGAGATCTTAGGGTTGCGTTTTTCAAGGCTGAAATCAACTCCTGTTAATTTTAGCAGGAGTTAAATGCAAGCCTTAGCATTTCTGGGTGTGCTTATTTGTACACATCTGTTAATGTAGGTAGTAGCAGTTCCCTATTCCAGACAGGCATTGGCAGGGTACACGTATTGATGGTAGGGGGAAGCATGTGAGTAAAATATTCAAGATCTGCTATCATGGGGCATCTCTCCTGCTAGGTGGGTACGATTAGCACTGTGTCAGGTTGGTCATGCTTGTGCTTATGCCCTCATTTATGTTTAATGACTGTACGAATACAGCAACATCTTTTTCATTGAACTACAGAAAGGTCTAACTGTTGGAAGTCTTCTGAAGTGT
The DNA here is from genome assembly GCA_018881555.1 of Amblyornis subalaris. Classification (NCBI taxonomy): domain Eukaryota; kingdom Metazoa; phylum Chordata; class Aves; order Passeriformes; family Ptilonorhynchidae; genus Amblyornis; species Amblyornis subalaris. Next base: position 4,763,664 of record JACAXG010000027.1, on the reverse strand, counting down.
GTATTTTACTGTGCTATCATTTTCCAAGTAGAGTCAGGGGAAGAAACATATCAAAAACGTTATTCGTATTTATAATTTTTTTCTTTCTGAGGTTTTGCCTGTTATTTTATGAGAAGACAGACTGCTAATAAAGCTTTTAGTCCAGCATCTCACTAGCATGTGGGCTGCTCTGTGGGCTTCTTTCTGCATAGACATACGTATCTGCACACGTGTATGTATCTATTACACAGGAATATCTAGTCATCATTCCTTTTACAGTAGTTCCAACTTTCTGCTACATGTGCTGAGCTGTAAAGTATTAAGCCTTGTAATCCCTCAACCCCTTAGATGTGGTTTGCTGGGGGGGGAAGGCTGTAAATCCGTGGTGGCAAACAAGAAAAGCCTGAAGCTGTGAGCAAACAGGAAACAAATGATCTCAATCCCAGAATGTAAACTGTCATTGACAGAGATGCATGAAAGAATCATAACAGGGAAACCTGCTGCAATTTTTCATCCAGTTACCAGCTGAATCACTGCCATTACACTGAAGAAGAAAGCTGCCAGCCCACCACTGACATGGCAGAGTTCTTTACATGTTGTGTGCACAAAGCAACCATATAGCCTGACTGGCATTTACTCCTTTTCATGCTTGCAGACTGATAATTATTGTGCACTGCCTCAAGCTTGCAATTAGAGGCCACCAAGAAACAAAAAATAGCTGAATTTCAAGATTAAGCCTTTTCCATGACGAGTCATATTTTCCCAGCAGGGAATATGTTGTTGCCAGTAAAAACAGAAATCACCTATGCTGTGCTGGCACCAGATTAGCTGCAGGAACAAATGGAGACTTTGCTTATAATAAAAAGTAATAATAACTGTCATTGTTACTGGTGACACAATCAGAGTTGATGCTGGCTCCTGTGTCACAATGCAGCTTTTAAGGGGGATGAGACAAAACACTGAGCTCCCAAGTACTTGTAATTATATATTCTGTAGCAATTTTGCAGTATGGATATTCACTCAGTGTTTTAAGCATATTCTCATTCTGCTTTCCCAGACTTCTATCTCCCAAAGCCTTGCAGTTTAAGTTCATAGGAGATACTTCACTTTCTTTATTGAGTAAAAAACATGCCCTGCTAAGCCCGTGCCCTGTTTGGCTCACTTTCAGTGGTAGGCAGGGTATAGCAAGTTTGTGAAGCATTAGAGAAACACTTAGGACAAAGTGGAATACATAAAGAAGACGTTGTCAATGAGGAATGTTAAGGAGAAGGTTTTGAGTTTCTTTTTTACTTTCTCGTTTTATGACTTTTTCTGTGTTGTATAGTGATGACTAAGATAAGTTGCTTTGGAAAAATCAGAGCTGCTATGCAATAATAATCAAATCAGTCTATATATGGACGTGTTTAGTGGTATGTTTATTGTAAAAATAYGTTGTTTTCACTTAATGGGGGATTTGAAAGAGGGAAGTAGAAGGAGAAGGAATGGCCTGAGTTGAAACTTCTTGGCACACCGTTACGAATCATTTAGGAAAGTTCTATCAACCCTGAGAGTTCCTCTTCAGCCATTTGAACAAGGGCAAGAAAAGTCCCACAAAAACAGGAGAAAAAACAAGGTTGATGGTACATTTCAAAGGATAATCTGTTGAGAAATGGGATTTTATGGTTCAGGAGAATTTGACTGAGGCAGAGCTGCTGTCTGGGAAGAATCAGAAGCAGCAGCCCTGCTCACACTGCCAGAAATGGCACACACATAAATACCATTATAAATAATACTCGATATCTAGAGTACTTTTTGTCTCGTAGGAGACCCTTTGTTTATAAATTGGTGTCTGAACCTCCTTCTCCTGACTGCCTTGAACAATGCCAACCTCAACACTCTTTCCATGCTGCCAAACTCCTCTGGGAGAGGGTTCATCTGCTCTGTTTGCTGAGAATTCCTCACACATAGCATGCTGAAGATTCTACCCTTGTCCCTCAGGATGGCAGGATATCTAATCGCCCCTAAGGTCACTCCATGCTCAGTGAAAACTTTTGCTGCTCCCAGTCTTCAATCCAGTGTATTATTACYTATTTTAAAGTCATTGAAGTTACCTTTGCAGTCATGATTTTGAGCCATGTTCAATTCATTGTAATGCCCTGACATCATTTGCCACAAAATCCCAACGTGCACTTAATAAATCTAAATGTATTCTATAACAAAAAAAAACCACGTGAAATATTGATGACGGACACACAAGGCAGGATTGATTCCTCACATAGCTGCCTGTACACACAAAGATGGTCAATAATATGTACTTATACAAACATACATGTTATTCATAAATAATCCTAGACTGGAGGCATGAATATAATAGCCCAGAGTAAGTTTTTTGGGTAGATCTTCTCTTTGACTCTCAAAATATTCAGCAAACTTTTCCCATGGCTTCTTCCTATCTCTTGCAGGTCACTTTTTGCTCATCTCCTGTTCTCACGAAGATAGTGCATAGCAGAGTCAGCTATTACAAGACTCATCAGCTTCCTGTCTCGACATCAGGCTTTTCCTTCTCCCTTTAGTCTTAAAAATGCACATTTCACTGTCATCCTGAAACTGCTTAGGGTATGGTCACAGTTATAGCATCATAGCACTCAGCAGCAGATGGGAAACTGCCTCCCAGAGCAAGGGAAAATCAGCATATTTTCTATATGGAAGAGACTTTGGAACAAAATTTCCCATGTGAGCGAGCTGTCCAGGAGGTCTTGCTATTCTGAGTCTTCCAAAATCAGATGATGGTCTCTCTTCAAAGTTCCTTCAGTGTACCCTGAACAAAAAATAAAAAACCCCACCTTTTTCTGAAACAAGTGACAGGTTCACACAAAAAGCACACATTTCAGGCTCAGGAGAAGTGGGAAGGATGGTAGCACAGAGCTTTGCTTTGAGGTGCTTGAAGGGAAGTGGTACAGATGACAACAACATCTTTCAGAGTATAATACTCTTAATGTATTTATTTAATTAAGAATAGCGATTTATAGGATAGCAAATGGATTCAATTCTTCCTTCCCCCACTCCACGAGCAGTGACTCATGCATTGTTCGTCATTAATGTTAAATTTAGTGAATAAATGATATTTTAAGGTTGGGTTCCTAAAGGAATACTTTTGTAACTCTATATCTGTGTAAATAAAAATATACATGTGTATATATTTACACACATGAAGACCTAATTTGCATTTCAATTTGTACTAAGACAGGTCCCACTGGAACTGTAAAGTGAAGTTGGTTTGGGCCTGAGTGCTTACTGGAAAAAAACTCACATTTTTTGTGAGAGCCTAGTCTTATTCATGGGATTTTACATATGATTAAAATTTCACCCATGCCATAACAAAAAATGGCTTTGATATGAGAAAGAATCAAGCCTATACAGTTACAATGTATTTACCAATATCATCAGACTTACCTTTGGCATAATAATATTTCAGTTCTACTGAATTACTGTATCTCTACACTGAATTTTTTAAACTGGAGGAAATTGCAAGGTTCTTCTCCATGGCACCGACTTTATTGTTCTGCAGGATGTCTTCTTTTCTCACAAAAACAATAACTTAGTGTAAGTAGTACTTTTTAGGTTTACTAATCAGACAGACTAATTGTATCTTTTAATCTGGGTCAATCTGCTCTTGCTTATTATAATTCGGCTCCAAATCCCCCCCGAAAAGAGGAACATTTGCAAATAATTTAGTGTCAGAGGCACTCTTATATAAACACTACAAGAACTGCTGAAAGGCCCAACAAAAACTCTCTATAATTTTGAATCCAAGTGTTTAATATATTTTGTAAAAGGAGTATACTGCTTTTCTTAAACCTTGCGGTGAACTTGAATGTGTGTGTGTCTGTGTCTTCAGGTGAACACATAAAAGGACTGGATAAACAGTTAGGGAATGGGGGCTTTCCTTTATTTACAAAGCTGAGACTGTCTAGACAGGGCACTTTTCCTGATTCAATCTACCAACTAAACTTAGAAAGACCATACTAATATTCGATTTTAGCTTCATCACCATGTCTGTACAATTCCTGCTTAGATTGCTAACCAGGGTGATTATTGCTTACTGAAACTGTTAATGTTTTGGTTGGATGTTTGTCTTCTCAAAAATGGACTGAAAGATTTTTCCCCGTAGGCTCCTGAATTTTCATTGCATGTTAACTGTTTAGGTTATTTTCCAACTCCACCACCATCCAGCAGTGAGAGAAAACAGCTGCCACAGGAAAAAAAATTCAAATTTCTCGTGGAGACTTTGAAATTGACCTGATACCTGGAGTATTTTTTATCTCATAGGAGGCCCTTTGTTTATGAATTGGTGTCTGAAAGGCTATGCCTCATGACAGTACCTGGCAGCTGCCCTCAGGAAGCAGTTACTTTGTAGTATCAACATAGGAAAGCTTCAAAATAAGTTTGCAAAAATATCTGTTCTTCTCACCAGTCTGGAAGTGCAATCATAGCTGCATGAAGTAATATTTTTCTTCAGGTTGAAGGATGGTTTTGCTATCCACCCACATAGAGAAGTGCTTTAGTAACACAGATTAAACTGTTTGTTATCAAGAAGGCAAAGGATAGTCCAAAATTATGCCACAGTTTCACATATGTCCTCCTGATAAGGACAGGTCTCGAGAAAATATGCTTTGCCATAAATTATTCCTTCCTGGGGTAAAAGAATATTGAAAGGGGGTTTTTGACAAGTACAATATATAAGATTAGTTCATTTGAGTAGAGAGTACTTAAAAATGCAGCTGCGTGCAGATTTCTTGAGAAACTACAACTGACAATTGAAGAGGAAACCTAAAACAAGATTACAAAAATTAATCAGTTGGCACAGAACGGCTGACATTAATGTGTGTACTTCTTTGTTTTGAAACTAGACTGTGGAGGAGTTTTCTTATACGGAAAATTTCATCTACTTGTACTTGTCTCCTCACACAGTCAAATATTTTGTGAGACAGATCAAAAACCCTCTTTGACAAGCTCATTCCCACGCTTCTCCTTTTTAACCTGTTGTTCTTTTTTTTTTTATTGGGTTTCTCCTCTTTTCCTGGAGACTTGTTCGGATAAAGAACAGTTTGCTTGAAATCTATTTCAGTAGCTCTACGTCTCTTGGGCAATCAGTATTTAAATGAAATATGGAAATGGCATTAAAAAAATATTAAGGGATGGAATAAAGCAAGTTCCACTGACTTGTCAGAGGAGTTTGGGACCGTGGAAAGAGTATTGAGGTTGGCATTGGGCAAGGCAGTCAGGAAAGGAGGTTCTTTGATGAACTATTGTTGTATAAACTCTGAGCTGTTCCCTGAAATGCTATCAGAGATTTCTCTCATACTCCATACTCATGCTCTTCTTCTTTTTTTTTTTTTTCACTTTACAAAGAATGCAATATTTCTTGGGAAAACCTTTGGTAACAGTACAAAAAATGTAATGTGACTGGATGTGTGTAATTTTCCTTCCACAAGAAATAAGGAAAAATGTTATAACTGAACATAAAGTTTGAATGAGTAGGCTTTCCCAATTAAGCATTATTTCACTACCTGTGTGTATAGACCCAAATGATGTGYGGTTATGTCTAGAGTGAGACTTTTTTCCTTGAAAGCAATATTCTTCATCATGTCTTAATGTCATAAAYCAGTTTTGCTGTAAAAATATTCTTCATTCTTGTAATGAGCCACTAATTGAACATGCTTATAAACCAAGTCCTCAAATAATGTCACAGCCATGATGCTCTGTGGAAAACCCCTGTGATCCCATGTGAGAAGGTAGAGCACTTGTAACATGAGAGTGAGAATAAAACTGTACTATTTAATTGTTCACAATAAAGCCAATAGCAAATTAGGTACTAAATTCAGTAGCGATTGTTAAGGCCTGTTTATCCCAGGAGTATTATCCATGCTAAGAGTTGTTTCAGAAGGGAAGAAAAGATATCAAGTTCCCCTATCAATACAGACAAATTCAGAAATATTAAGTGTAAATAAAAAGAAATGCATGCCAAAGTAAAGGAACACAATTTAGACTCCAAGCATTTGAGGATTGCTATGCTTATTTGCCTTTCTTTTGCTGCTTTCCTCCTTGCAATTTGTGCATCTCCTCAGGACATTGGATATCCCAGACATTGCTTTCATGTCACATGTCTGTGTCCTGTGTTGGGGAATCTGGGGACTCCAAGTGTGAAACGGTATGAGTATGATTCAGGACAGCTTGGACAGAAGATTTTTTAACTATGAGCACCGTGAGAGGACATGAGGACATCACCTCCCTCTCTGTTCCCCTCTTCTCTGCCAAGAGACTGCCCAGACTCAACCTGTACAGTGTTTGAGAACAAAGGAGAGAGAGGTGTGAAAATAATCATTTCAATGTTAATGAGGCCGTGAGGGATGGGCTCCTTAAGTGGCTTGACAGCTGCAATACTAAGGAATCAAACAATAAATAACATGACAATGTGGAGAGACAGCTCGTGGTGAAGCCTTTAGAAGTAGGATGTGCAGTATTATCCTGGCTCAGAAGTTGAAAGTTGGAGACAATCACAGACTGTCAGCTTTTAGTTGAAGGGGATGTTCTTCTAGTAAAGATCAGTGCTTAGCCAGATCTCTCAATCAGAAAAATTTTATAATTTTATCACCACATCAAGTAAATCTTGTCTTTTGCACATGCACACTCCTGTGATTTTGCTTTTAACTCTTATAATAATAGCTTGTTACAGTTCCAATGTGATAATTTTCATCTGCTAACCACTTTCCTGAATTGGGAATGTTTGCTCTCTTTCAAGTTTAGCCTTTTCCACACCACTTCCATTCATGTTCTTCAAAGCTTCACATCTCAGAGGATATCTGTTCTTTCTTCTACTGAACTATTCCCTTGTATTCTGAACTTAGACAACATTTGAAAATATTTTTACATTCCAGTTTTTCACTGCTGTATAAACAAATACCCAAATTAAACAGCCACCAGATATTATCATCATATATTTTACAAATACTTCTTCGTTCCCACAAAAGTTCATACACAGATAGTGTAGAGACTCTAGGCTATATGGAGGCCTGTGCAAGGGCCTGACATGCTGTCTGCTGTATGAAGTGTTGTGATAATTGACAATAGTTAAATAGAAAGAGTGCAGGAGTTGCAAGACTGCATTAATTAATATGCACTGTGTGCAGCACCCATCACTCAGGGTTGAATATTTATGAAATTTTCTTTTTTTTTTTTTTTTCTATCCACTTTTGCATTTACAGATTTTCTTTTAACCAGTGATCTCAAGGAACTTCTTTGGAAGCCTTTGCTCGTGCTGATTAGTTTCTTACCTTACCAGTGGTACAGTTGAGCTGGCAGGTGAGGCATCACTGGGTGTGAGTACTGGTGCCCACTGAGCAGCACAGGGTTACACTCAAATMACCCACAGAGTAAGTGCCATCAGTATGGCTTCACTGATCCAGAAAYAGACTCCAAACAATTGATGGACTCATTCATCACAAGGGATGTCTTCCAAAAAATGTTGGAGTTTGTAAAATAACGTTAGTTTCTTCTCTCCTGTTTCATTTTCCTGTCCCAGACCTCAAATTCACTGAGAGGGTTGCAAGCATTGGAACAGTTTGCCCAGGAAAGTGGTGGAATCACCATCCCTGGAGGTATTTAAAAGACATGTAAAAGTGGCACACTTAGAGACATGGTTTAGTGGTGGACTTGGCAGTCCTGGGGTGTAATGGTTGGACTTGATAATCTTAGAGGTCTTGTCCAAGCTAAACAATTCTGGGATTCTAACTCAGCTATTGTCACTTCTCTTACACTGACACAAAAACTGTGCACCCCTATTTGTTGTGAGCATATTGACAAACAGTGTTATTTTACAGGAGAGTTTTAATTGTCCTGCTTAGTTGCTGATGGTGTTTAAATGAATTAGAAAAAACTGGGTTCATGAGTTTGGTTTGATATATTTCATAAAGCCAAGTATGTTGCATCTTTAATTTATGCATCTGTACCATGTAGATGGCCATTTTGTAAAGAAGTAAATATGTATGGGACATGTATAAACTCTTCTTTTGGATGAGTCTTATCAGTAAAGTCGTGGCCCCATTTTGAAAATAAACACCTGGATTATCATGAGTACTTATTATAAACTGTGGTGATTTGAGACAGAAAACTATTTATATCATAACAAGAGGCTGCTGTGGTTTTTAAACAAAGCTCCCATTGATTTCTGTGGAGTTCCAAGTTTAAAAATGTCATTTTCTCTCCTATCACAGTTATTTATTTTCTTTAGGAKTTCAGAAGGATGAAACCAAGTGATTCAAAGTCAAATCAGATAAATATTCACAGAAAATGTGCCTAAATATTAAATTATTTCTTTAAAAACTTATCTTGTATATTTGAGTTTCAAAATGCCAATTATGATATAAAATTATAATCCTGTTACAGATTTTGAAAGTACCTATGGTTAGCTAGATAACAATACTTGGTATTACCTGCATTAAAAGATTGGATACTTAATAAGAATCTGAGTGTCAGTATTTTGGGCAGGAAAACCCTGCTAACATCTTGCTAGCAATAATATTGTGTAGTAAGACCAGATGGATCAGCTTTGATTAGGATCATGTTTTTACCCAAAAGAATCTCATTCCAGTTCTATTCAAACTACATCTCTATAATCCATAGAGGTGTTATTGTGTTCTGCTGTGTTGTACTCTTGAATTTGCTTCTTTACTATACATATGTAATCAATCTACTGCATCTTCTGAGTAACTCCTGAAATTATTTTGGCTCTTGTGATGTCCTGGCATCTCTCTAACCCGAACCTCTGTCCTTTGGCCTGTAAGATGCTGCAGCTGGGACTATCAGCAGGCAGGAGGTTTGGAGACTGTGCTGTGGCTGTTTCTCCATGGTGGAGAGCAGCCTTTGTGGGGATAGTCTTACCTGCTTTGAACTGCAGAGGGTGAGTTCCTCTCTTCCCTTTGCGTGATTCAAATTATTTTTACTGAAGCAGAGTACCCTTGAATGCTACAAGTTTCTTTTGAGTTGATAACTTTCATGACTCCCAAGTACTTGTGAAGCATGTCCAAGTTAAATCAAATGTGTTGCTAAACTATCCCAGTCCTGGATACTTTGTGCAATGTATTCCTTTACACAAAAAATTCTAGAACTTTTTGAAACATCCCCTCTGGAGAAGCCTATTCAAAAGGATCGGTTTCTTCCATTCAGACCATCATAGTGAGTGTACCAAAAATTATATGAGGCTTATAACTGATGGGAGTCAATGGGATTCAAGGGAATGTACACATTGAATTGCAWTTCTTCCCAAGAGTGTCATCTTAGGACAATGACACAAATCTCTTAGCTAGCACACCCATTTTCAGATTTGCCCCAAATATCTCCTCTTGAACTGAGTGTTAAATTATTTGTTTGACAAATATATCCATTATAGACACAGCATCTGCTGCAACTATGAGAGGAAGGGTGTCCAAGGAGTTTGTGAGCTTGGCTTTAGAAAGAACAAATTTGAAATTTAAAAAAAAAGAAAGGTAATTAAATTTTTTATAGGTATGTTTTGAATTGATTCTGTAATTCCTTTGAGGSTAGGCATGAATGAATATAAAGTTCAGACAGAAGACACACTCTTCTTCACTGATCCAATTTCAAACTCTCTGCCTAACTGGCCTTTTATTCCCAGGCACAGATAATGAAAAGGGAGCATAATGTAGATGGGAATGGCTGAAGTGAACTACGCATCATAGTGATGAGGTATGTCTTTTCCTCCAAAGCCTTTTTTCTCTAAGGGGCAAAATAATCTGGTGATTACATAATAATGTCATCTTTGACATGATCACATTGTGATCATGTTCATCTTTCCTTTTTCTTTTGCTTTTTTTTTTTCCTACTTTTTACCTATGTCTGCAGCACTGTGGACCTGTGGTTTTCATCCCAGAGTATTACTCTCATTTGCTTTCAACATAAGGAAATCTGGGTTTCTTTAAAGAGAAGTCTATGCTGATAGAATCTCAGGATGGTATAAATCTGTCAGTTGTATCAGCTCTTCTTTCTATAGTGCAGTTTGCATGAAGCAAATGCAGAAATAGTACATTTTACCTCAAAGCCTGAAAAAAAATATTTCTAGGATCTTTGACTTCTGTAGTTCTCCCACCTAATATCTCCTTCAGAGTTTTGATTATTGCACTGTGATAGGCTGCTTAGAAAAACCTAAGACAGATAAGATAGATCTAATTTCTAACCCTGACATCTCTGCCACCCATTCATTACTCTCTTTTACATTTCTTACTATGCCCTGTGAAAGCAAATGTGTCACTTACATCTGCAATTTCTATCAGAGGGGGAAAAATAGTTGTATAGTAACATCAGAGCTTTTAAAAAGTGGAGTAAATTGTGTACAGTTCAGAATCTCCTCACTTCAGGTGAATAATCAGCCTGGCAGGAGAGGATTGTTCTACCCATTTKTCAGTGAGTGCAGGCAAGTGGTGTCTGTTCCTTGTGCTGTTGTCTGTTTTAAACTCATAACCACTGTGTGAAAAGGCATCCTTTGCCTCTTCACCCAGCTTAGGGAATGTTTGAAATCAAGCAACGTTTCTTTTATAATGTAAAAACTGTGTGTCCCTGCATTTTTGCACCACTCCTGTTTCCCACAGTGACTCTCAGTGGGTAACTTACAAATGTACAAGAATGTTCAGAACACATTTTGAAGAAAGAAGAGAATGAGGGGGGGGAAGAGAGAGAGAGAGAGAAAAGAAAAGAGAAAGAGCAACTCATCTAAAGTTACACCATCATCTTTAACAGCTGTGCACATATTAAAGGAAGTAATGGGGGAGTGAAGGTACTGCATATTTCAAAGCTGAACTGTTGCAGTAACAATAAGAAAGGGGGGATGTTGTACAGAGTTAGCCAAGTGTTTGAAGTACATTACCGTAAGCCAAACCAATGAAGTGGACAAGATTTCCAGCATGCTGCAGTGGTGCCTCTGCGTACTTAATAACAGATGTTTGGTCTCTCTAGGCAGATAATTGTCCTGCTGTAAGGTTGGCTTGACCTGTGTGAGCAATACTGTGTACAGCACTGAAGCAGTAACAAATGATCATAGCTTTTCTTGTTTTACTGGTAGAATGCTCAGCCACGCTTCCTTTTAAGCACATAATTACTCCAAAGCAACTGGAGCCCATACATCCTCCTTGCCTAATGGCTCTGAAGCCATTTTGCTATAATTTATGGGGACAGGGTTCAAAGTTTTAATAATATTTGGATAATATCATTGCCAAAATGTCTTTGGGCTGTGATGAATAGAATGAGAGTGGGCACATTTTGATTCTGTGCATGACAGTGCGAGTGTTAACAGCACCATACTTTGCTCAACCTTTATGGAAACATTCACGAGCCAATTTGCTCATGAATTGTAGATATGATCATGAAGAATTATAAACAGCAGTGGAAAACATACAGGGTTGCTTGTTCATAAGGCACTGTCCTGTTAGTGGCTCTTCTTTATGCAGATAAATGAATTACAGAGAATACAAAAATGGTTTAAATAAACCCTTAGCAGATAATGTATTAGCACATCAACATAAAATACGCATGCACTGTGGCATGCTTTTGGATATTTATGTTTATACTCTCTGCTCAAGTGGCTCACTGATTTTTTGGCTTCCTATCATTCACCTAATAATTTCAGCATCCTAACTGCACCTCTGGGTATGTTTATCTGACAATCCAAGCTGTTCTTTGCTTTATGTGGCTTGCTGAAATTGGCTTMCCAATTTGCTCTGCAAGTCGCTTCAGTGCATGATAGGTTAATGATGTTAATCAAAGCTAAATCAGAGGAGACATGATCCYCTCCTTGGAGTCACAGACCAGCCCAGCCCAGAAGGTGCAAACAAGCCTATTGGGTAGGTGGCACGAGGACACAAGAATAACACCAAGATAATGTGTCCCTAAAGCTAATGTACACCTAGAGCTTCATTCAAAGCCTACTGAAGTCTGTAGGAGTCTCTACTGATTTCAGTAAGATTTAGACCAGATGCATAAAATTCTTCACCCTTTGGCTAAGAATACTTTTTTCCCAGTTTGTTTGATAGAATATGAAACTTACAGTGAACAAACTGGGCTAAATTCTGCAGGTATTTCTTCACTGAGAGGTTACGGATTTGTTAGGCAAAGAGCACAAGTACTTTTCATCACACAAATGACACAAAAATTCTGACTTCTCCACGCATGACAACTCCTCTCAATGATAAATGAAAAAAAAAAAAAGAAACAAATATGAACAAGACTTGCTTTAAATGTTCCCAACAGTGATGGTAGCTAGAAACAATTTAATAAATAGTCTCTGTTTAATTCCATTCAATGATATTCAAGCGATGCTTCATTTAATCAAAGGGGCGTTTGATTACAGAAATAATCAGCTGACACAGTCCCAATTCACTCTGGCCACTAAGTATGCATGTAGATGGCTGGATGTGAYATATGTGAGAGTTGGCAATTATTTCTGAAAAACTGTTAGGATGGCCTTAATTACAATGGTCTGATTTTGTATTTGATAGCCTTACTTGAAAATTTTAATGCTTATTATGAAATTTTAATGTTAATTTCTTGAAGATTCTTTTAAATATAAGCCTTAATTTGCTTGTGTAAATAGGGGTTTTTTCCTCAATGGGTTGAACAGTGTTCTCCAACTCAAATTATTTCTTCTGATTATACTGAGGTCTAAAGACACCATGAACTTACGTGTCTGCTAAAAAAAGAGAATTAATATATGTGGGATTTAATTAATTTTCTGTTTTCCACAGAATATCATGTCATATAAAGATGGGATTGGTAACTCATATGTTTATCTTAAAATAATACCTGGGCTATTTTAATTCTGTATTAAGAGGTTGACTAAGTCTTTAAAAACAGGTGTATTTCAATATTGGCTTATCAGTAGAAGATGAAATATATACTTTATTCTTCCTCCTCCTTATTCTTTTTCTCCTTCAACTACAAAGCGAGTCTGGAAACCTTCAGCCTCAGAAGTTAAAAATACAGCATCTCTGTATTTCTCTTAATTGTTTTCTGGAAAATCTGTGATCTCTAAGGATGAATTGAGAGACAGGAATGATAAAGGCAGAAATAGTTTTACATTTTGAACAATTCCAACAAGGGGCTGAATATTCAACAACTGATAGGCCAAATAACAAGTTGTTAACTTCACAATGCACAGTCACGGAGTACATACGTGTCACTTTGAGCAAAGATTGAAAAGACGTTAGAATTAGAGATTTAACAGCCAGTTTTGATTAAATCAAAACAATCAGAGTAGTTACATTTGCAACAGAATTAGGTTTAAAAAATCCAGACTCAGAATACCTTGCCAGACCTCACATTTCAATCTTATTCAAGGATAAATTTTTCAGGTGATACCTCTGAAAAATATATATTGCAGAATACCTGAGGACTCTTCTGGCAAACAACAATGTATGTTTGACTTTTTTGCCTCCTATCTATGATTTAGAACAGTCAACAGAGTCASAGAAATGCTACTGCTTGCTTTGTTGTAGAGAGAATTCCATCATATTTAAGTCAGGTAATAGGAAATCCTGATTTTTTAGGTTTTGTTTGATGGTTATGCTCGATGGATTAAAAAAGGAACATGGATAAAGCCATATTATCTGCTTCTATAAACTGAAAATATTTAAGTTGAAATCGGTAGAAACTAGCTGCAGATCTGTCGCTTTTTCTCCTTTCATTAGTTCACATACCGTTTGTCAGTACTTGCTTTGACCAAAAATGTCCACTCCTCACACGCACCACAAACCACAGTGATCTGTCCCAGGACAGAGTATGGCAAAAGAGGATAGGGCAGTGTAGGAGCCTGAAGTCCTCGAAAATTGAATTCTGCCACAGGAAGAGGATGGGTTTATGCCCAAATAACTATGTCATTTCTATCTATGGTTGGACAGTGATACTTCCAATTTATTTGCATCCCTGGACCAATTGCATTTTTGCTCCTTGGAGAACTGCTGATCTTTGTTTCCAAATCCCGTCTTGTGAATGTCCCAGAGATGCCCTTTGATATCCCCACGTCAAGCGAAATGAACTCCTACATAGATATGACACCAACCCTTTATTCTTCAGTGTTGTTCTAGCCAGGAAAGGTGCACTCCACACGCCACAGAGGGATCGCTTAGTAAATACATCAAATAAAAAGCCTGGGAGAAGTCACCAGAGTGCAGATGTGTCCATAAGGCTTCACGAAAGGTGTAACCACTAATTTAACTCAGCGGCTCACATAAGATCATGAGACCAAAGTGCCAGCCCACCTTCCTAGAAGACAAGTGCATGCTGCTATCCCCAGATCCAACAGAGCTTAGGGAAAGCTAATGAAGAATCCTYGGCAAACCCTCAGGAGCTCTGTGGATCATGGTATATGACATTTTAGATTCACCTACAAAGTCTATTCAAAACCTCTGTGCCCAAGAAAGTTTGGTTTGAAATCTTATGAGAATGGTCATTCTTATTAAATGTCTGAAACCTGCCATTTTTTATTTGGTAATAAATGCATCTAAATACAGCCATAGGAATGACTCTCAGTGATTTCCCTCATGGAAAAGATCCCAGCAGCCCATGTGTTAGACTGAAAGTTCTACATAGTCAAACTTCTCTCCATGCTTATTTATGAAATGGCAATCTAATTTGCCTGGCATAAGCATGCTGAAGATTACCCCAAAACAGAGCTAAAAATTCAATATGATTTTTTTTTTTCTTTTGTTCTCATTTATCTTTTTTCATCTTCCCATTAGACTATACTTCTACCCCTAAAAATTGGTGCTGTGAGTTCATGGCAAAAGGAGAATTTCAGAGATCTCCATTGTTTAGTCCTAAAAGATGTTGAACATTTGGGAAGACTACAAAGTCTTTTCATTTAYCCTTAGTTAAAATTAGGCTGTTGTGCCTACTTCTAAATGGCACACCTCTCCAGGTATATTTCTAATTCCTGCTTATCACCTCGTTGTGCAGAAGAATTTGCGGTGACCTGCTTCCTCTAATTGGATGGGAGCTCTATTCGATCGCCCTGTCCTTTAATTTAGCTCTCCCACCTAGAACAATGGGTGATTAACACAAGGCAAAACAAGAGCATAAAGGAAAAAGGCAGCACAAGCCGCCTTGGTGCAGCTGCTCGACTGCAATGTTTGCCTGCTGTGTAGCAGCATGTTACGGTCACTGCCAAGCCTTGATCTTCTCCCTCTGTGTCAGTACTCCAAGGATCCATCCTTTAAGCAGCACAGATCACACAATTATACATTGTTGGAGAACTTCAGTGTCACTTCTAAGCAATACAGATTCTGCAACTTGAAACAAAAGTGAATTAAACAGAAATACACRAACGATGTTCTAAATATTGGTTTGGGTTTAGTTTTTTACTCAGATTGCTGCTTCTGTTGCCGCCAATGCTCTTTTTTCACYGAAGTTATTGAAATGCTTGTCTGCCTATTTGTCAGACATTTCAGTTTTAAGATTTTGGRGTTTTTTGTTTTCATCTTGGTCCTTATGCCGGCATGATATCTCATCAAACTGTACCTTYCTCAGATCAGAATATGTTTGAAATCTCACTTTCAGAGACTTGCACATTGATTCTGGAGATGATCCTATAATTGTCTGCATATAATTCCTAGAAAGTTGTTTTCATACAGTTCATTTTGGTACTGACCCAAAGGTATATAATAGCAATGAAATGAAACTTAATTATTTAAATTACTTTGAATCAGACTAAGTGCATATAAAGTGCATATAAAGTATTAGCATTGATAGTGACCTTTCTAAAACCAAATGGAAAAAAAAAATTTCAGAGGGATGAAGCCACTAAGCTGTACAGAGTTTACTTTTAAAAGCTTGTAAAATATATTCTAGAGCAAGAACATTTAAGTTGTTGCAAACCACAAAAGACTGCAAGCAGCTGCCCAGTTGCCTGTGCAGACGTCTACATGGACAACAAGGTACAGCCTGTCCCACAAACTTTACAATCCCAATCATGCAAAGATTTAACYACTAACTCTATTGCACTTCTGAATAACAAAGATATTAAATCTATCGGGAAGGACAGTCTGCTGCTTTTAAAGCATGCTGAATAAATATCATAATTTTACTTTCCAGTCTCTGGGAGAGCACATAGCACTGCTTACTCGGGCCCAAACCAAAGGCCACTAAGGGCAGAATATGTCTTTTCCTTGCTTTAGTAATCTTTGCATCAAACCGTTGATTTTTCCTTCTAAACCTCATAGGCGTGTACTCAATTTCATATACACTTAATATGACTCCTTAAAAAAAAGCAACAAAACTCTTTCATCTCTACAGACAAATCACCAGGTTTCTAAAAGGACAGGGTTACTTGATAGTCCCTGCTTAAAATGGGACTCTGCATACCTGCTATGATTCAGTGTTTAGAAAACAAACAGATAGGGTTAGATCCAAACAAAGGATTCATTTTAATAGTAAACATATTTAAGAGGGTGCCTGCCTAAATGTGAATTGTTTAGGGGATGGATTACCATTTTGCATACATTTTAGAGCTCTGAGAGAAGCCATTAAGGGATTAACACCTCCGATTTATGAAAATGCAAGGATGATAAAGAAACAATAGGGGTGACAACATTGTGTAAACGACATTGATTCATTTCAGAACAGGGCTGTTAACTGCTGGAAATGAAGAAATAAATGGAACAATGGATAGATGCTTTTACCAGCTTGTCATTAATTAGCAGTGAGCACAATTCTTTTATTGTCCTTTTTGAAAAATACAAAATTGGTAGGAAAATACAAGCACTGAGCAAATAGATTACTCTGTGTCACTAGGCTGACATCTGCATTTTCTTTCTTCTCTAATATATTTTGTTTTTCAAATGATATCGAACTTTTAGCCTGGCAGCAAGCCCAAATTTTGCTTCCTTTGAAATTCCTAAAAGGATGTGTTTTCATCCTTGAAACCTTCCTGCTTTATAAAAGCGTAACAAAAGCCACGATTTGAGAAAGGGTTAATAAATGTTAGTGAATCCCCTGTAACACAGCTTGGAAGCACAAACAACAGTTCAATGCACTATTCTGCTGACCTATTGCATCCGATCAACTGCGGTTTTATTTCTAGCAATGCCAGCAGGTGGGAACTGACAACATGTTTCTTTGGAATCGTAAAGAAAGATCGTCTCAGATGGAGAATTAGATGGAAGTAAGCGAGGTTGTTTGGCACAGATCTAAGCAGGGACAATGCTTGATTATGGCTATCACTCTCCAGCTGCTGTCAGAATGTTAAGTTTGCTTTCTTGAGGCCTGACATCTAACACATTTCTTTTTCTAATTAGTATCTGGTACTGTAAGATGCTGATATTTTACTGCATGTCAGATGTGCAGGGCTGAAATACATCACTGAACTCGGGCAGGTGTGGGTGATAGGAATTAGTTTTTTACCTCTCATGGTGAATTCAAGGCATCTCTCCACATTAAAAAAGCTGTGTGGATGGGGAAGTTAGTGTGGATAAACCTTCAGTGCTGTTGCCCAAGAAGGGGTGCAGTGAMGCTGACAAATCAAACATCAGCACAGCAAAGCACCCTGAGCCCTGCCTTCATTTTCATCAGCATATCCAGGCAAATATTCACGAATTTTTCCTCAGCCTGACAGCAGAGCAAGGTGGTTCCCAGCTGCAGATGGAAGGGTACAGGGTATTTACACCAAGCTAAGGAGCAGCAGCCCTACCCACCACACTGAGATAAATTAATTAAGCTCGGCACTGTTAGAGATTTGCCGTTTTGCCACCAGGGTGATGGCACTGTGGGTAAGGAGGAGTCAGGGCTTTCACCTGCAGCACGTCTCGCACACAGCTTGGCAGGAGCAGGGCAGGGGCTGACGTGTGGATGCAGGTGTGACTGCAAAAAATGAGATCGTAGGTGCAAATCCAGCCAATGCTCAGCAGAATTCTGCTCCCACCTTTTCACTGCAAAACTCTGTGACAATTTGCTGGATGTCTGAGTGCCTCCGTGCGTGTGCATGGGTGGGTGGGTGTGGGTGTGGGTGTGTGTGTGGGTGTGTGTGTGTGTGTTTGGGGTTTTTCTTGGGGGGGAGGATGTTAAGTATTATTTTTCAGGCTGACAACACAAGCACTAGCTCATTAACCACTTCAGCATCCTGAGGTAAGGCTGGAAATGGTTTCTCACCAAAGGTGAAGGCAGTAGTTTTTTACCTTAAGTGCTCATAACAGGTTTCATCAGAAGCTGATTTTTTGTAGGAGAGGGCTCTTCAGCCAGCAACAAGTAGGTCTGAATCTTTATTTTTTGTTGCAAAACAAAAAAAAAAAATTGTTATTCAGAAGAGGAGGGCTAATTTTTCTTACTAAGGCTATGCCATTTATTAGATGTTGCATGGGCAAGTCATAAAAATATTTGGGAAAAAGAATCAATTTAATTTTTATCTCTTGTTCCAAAGTTTCTTGCAACTCTGTGCTTTTAAGATTGAGTCTATCCAAATTTCAATAATTTTCTCCCAGACAGAACAGAGATAATTATTTTGTAAAACTATCAACCTTAGCAATATAGGTCCAGGTGTTCCAAAGGTGTTTACAGTAATTTGGGGTACTCRCTGTATTGCAAGTCAAACTGTTGATTACCCATCCTCATGCAGACAGTCAGGCTGCACCTTGCTCCAAGTTTTCAGCAGTGCTTGATGTCTGAAGTGTTGCTTATGGTTTGCAAAGCAAATAAAAGTGTTTAATGCAACTTTCGCAAATGAAATTCTGTATCCCAAATAGTTTCTTTGAAGACAGTCTTGCAAAAATACAAGTCTTTTGCTCTTTGAGAAGAACAACCTGAACCGTTTTCAACATCAAAGTTAAATGAGCCCTTTATTTGTTGCACTTATAATTTACATATCTACAATTATTTTATTATATATGTCTAACTTCCTTTCTTTGTTTGTCAGGAAAGGCCTCCCTTTTATAAATGCATTCAACTCCTTCTGCTTCTAGCTAATCTATGTCTCCAACAAGGTTTGATTTCTGGTATCAGGTTGACAAAGAAATGGGACATAAGGCTATAAAGCTGTAAAAAGAGGTGTTTAGCAAGGTTTCCTCCTACCTATAGCAGAGATTCTTCATCATCTGTGAAAGTCATTGAGGCTCTGTGAGGGTTCCTAGAATTATCTGTACAGAAGAAAACAATTGTAAAGGTCTTATTGTGGTGGAGCACTGAAGCACATGATTTACTCTCAGGCTGCAAGCAGTCCCATTGATTTTAGAAACCAGTGACATGCAGAAGGTTAAACATGTGCTTTGCTGGGCTGGGGCCAAACCTGGTATCGTTCTTCTGAATAGTTTAGAAAAACTTCTCCTGTTATTACAAAAAAAAAAAAAATAAAACCAACAAAACAACAGCAACAAACTGTTACAAAGATATGTTGTATTTTGAGTCAGGACATAAAAGAACCAGCTCTGGCTCAAAAATAAGCAAGTTATTTTTGCAAACGCAGTGGGATTTTTGGCTCTGTTGYTGCTGTAAGCACAGCAGGACCCCTGTGCACCATCCCTTGCACGGCCAGACAAGTACTATGCTTATATTAACTTTCCTTCATAGGCTGCCTGTTCAGGGGAATTTACCCTTCAAAGAACAGTTATAGCAAAATCTCCAAGCACATGGAGCTTCACTGTCAAATACGGGGTGGAGATTTTAAAGACATCACAACTGACTTTGGATTCTGAGCAGGTGCAACTGAACATCTTCCACAAGATTCATGTTGAACTCAGGTTTGAGGAATATGTTAGTTCTGAGCCGTTTATTCTCTGCTGCGTTCTCAGAGGCAAATTGTTCCATGCCAGAGGAATGATATGCCATATATTTAATGTGTGGAACTCTGAAGTTTTCTACAGAATAAAAATTTGGTTCTAGGTGAGTTAAAAAACTTATGCTTTGACTGGGAAGAAAACCACCAAACTTCTAAAAGTGTGAACTTTAATCCGTAAAACAGAAAATTAAGTAAGGTAATGAGCTGTCTTTGTTTATCCCTTTAGTTTCTGCTTCAGTGTGATTTTTTACCTTGAATATAACTCAAGAACACTAATAGTCTTTATAGTTAATTCACCATCTTTAATTYCTTTCTTATTGATTTTGATGAGATTTCAGTCTGCCATACTGACTCACTCCTAATTTCTATGAGGATCTGAAAGGAAAGGTGTAATATATAAAGATCAAATGACATTCCCATTCTGCTGTGCACTCAGTTCTATGTCAGCAATGCTTGAGCAGTACAAGATTGTTGTTCTGAGAAACCAAATAGTGCAACTTCCCTAATTCCCTCATGTTCTACTCCCTTTACTGAGAAATTAATGTCACGTAACTACTTAAATACAGTAACCATGGTAGGTTTGGCCAGGATTTTGGACCATTTGCTTCTTCTCTTCTGTAGCAAGGACAAAGCTCCGGTTTAGTGTGATACTGGGGAGGTACTTCAGGCTGTGAAAAATGTTTGAGAGGGCTATCCCAAAATAAAGGCAGCTGGTTGATGGAGTGATGCACTCACTCCCTCATCTCTTATTCTTACTGTACAGTGCA
The DNA here is from genome assembly GCA_018881555.1 of Amblyornis subalaris. Classification (NCBI taxonomy): domain Eukaryota; kingdom Metazoa; phylum Chordata; class Aves; order Passeriformes; family Ptilonorhynchidae; genus Amblyornis; species Amblyornis subalaris. Next base: position 4,743,114 of record JACAXG010000027.1, on the reverse strand, counting down.
AGCAGATTAAAATAATTTGTAAATGAAGTTACCAAGGAATAGCTCTTTTGAAGCAAGTGCTTTCAGGTGTACTGTCCATGCTGGCACATATGGGCTGAGAAGACCTGCTCGTTTCYGGTGAGAATCACACGTGTCTGAGCTTGTGAAGGGCTTGTTTCTGTAACATGAAAGTTCTGGGTGAATGCCAGAACACTGCCAGTTTTGGAAATGCCTCTCCTACCTGCTTTGATTTTCTCATTGCATAACAGAAGTTCCAATGTCATATCCAGCTAATACAGGGATGGAGAAAAACATAAAGGGAGTGAAACATTCAAAGGACCCTCTTGAATTTTTCATTATGGAAAAAGGAAAAAAAAAAATCTGTGCCTGACATTACCCAATCTATGAAATAAAGGAAAAGAGTTCTGAAAGTTTTGGACATATTTACATTCACACACTTAGAGTTTTATTCATGTCCTCATAAATAAGTTATCTTTAACTGCAACCAAAAAAGGATCTTGTACAGTTTAGTACCCCTTTATGGTTGACATTGATTTAAAACASTCCATAAGGGGCACAGTACTGCAGGATCAATTAAAAGTAAATGCAGTCATGAAAGTTACATGAAGAACTGTCTGCCAGAGCCTTGCAGACATGGTTCTTCATAGAGCAACTTGCCACCTTAGCCAGGCAGAAAAAACAGATGTAGTTAAAGATGGAGATAATTTCATATTAATCAGTGGCCTTGTGACAGGAAAGCAAAAGTCCCTGATCAAATCAAGTCTTCACAGATCTTATGCAGTTTTAAGAGGATTTTAACTTAGGCTGTTGAAACATTCAGTCAAGCCTCTGCAAGCTGACTGTCAGGTCTCACCGAGGCAGGTTCCTAAAACGTTATTGTTAATCACTACATTTGTGCAAAGAAAATCAACAGAAACAAAACAAAATCCAAACTCACGTGTTCAGCTCTATTAGTTCCAACTTCATTTGCTTATGACCATAAATTTTAATAGAGATACGAGTATAAATTAAACCATGGGAAGCATTGTGTAATCTTCTGTGGGGAAAAGCACTCATGATGAGTTTTCTCTTGCCTCTACATGAAAAGCCAGTGATTCCAGCTTTGGTGAGCTCAGGAACTGCACTAATTTGTCATTCCAGCATAATGCTCAAAAGGCAACAAGTAGGAAACAGGGACTGTTTCCATTCTAGCCCAGCTGACCAGGAGGACACTGTCCCACACTATGGGCCGGGGTGCATTCTTTACCACAGTGTTTTTGTACCAAAATACAAACAAAATACCAAAAATGTAGCAATAAGAAACCATTACAAGCTCTTGGAGCAGCAGTAGCCTGTCTTTGTCCTGTTGTCCAAAGGGCTGCCTGTGTGAAAAAAGGATATCGTTTGCTATCATGATTATTGGTGGAAAGAGAGTGGAAGGAAACATTCAGCAATGGTAGAGTTTAGACCATTGGGCTCCTGTGGCCCCTGTAATCCTAATTTTTGTGTATATATCAACATTTGAATGAAAAGAAAATCTATATTAGACAGTGCAAGAGTTTGCCATCAGGTTTTGAAAGATGAGCTTTTAGAATTTATGTACTTTTCCTCACATCACATTTTTTTTCTAATCTAAGGATTTATCTGTGCAAAAAGTGGAGACCAATTCACATCATTCCTGTGCAGGTGCTGCTTTGTCCAAACCTTTAAATCAGCATCTATGTTTTAGAGACATGAAAATAATTTTTTACTTAACCTCACAGATAACATTTTATTCATTAATAAAATCTTTCTTTTAGTGCCTCCAATGGTAGATRAAACGGTGGATTTCTGAAGAATTGGTGCTGGTTTACACGAATATCATTCCTTGCCTATTCACTCAGCTCTGAACTGCCAATGTTTCTATTGACATTTCATCACAACTATTTCATGCATTTCTTGAGAACATAAAAGAATCATCTGTGAACTGTCAGTTTGTTGGCAAGCTGTTTATTGATACTGCAAGACCGAAGTGTTTTGTAGCTGAACTCATTGCGGGGATCTCTAGGGAGTGGCTGGTTACTAAACCCCTRGTGAAAGTTGTTGTGGTGTGGTACAATATGTGCCAAGAAAATCTTGTGTACTTGTTAACCTGTGCACTAACACATAACCAAAAAATGCATACTGGAAATGTTTCCATTCTTCTTGAGAGGGACTGGATTTCAACACATGGTGTCAATAACGAGAAGATGGACTGTGCAAGAGCACCTTCAGTGTGTAGTGCTGTCACGTTCTCTTGAGCTGGTTGATATTTATGGATAATATATTCCTATGGAAAACACATTCAGATAGTTTATATTTTGTTGGTCTTTTTCAGCTTGCCGAAACAGTTACAGCTGTGTGAGTCTATCAATTTGACACTGTTTTCTCCAATGAAAGTGCAAGTTTGGGACATCTTTTGGCAAGATTGGTGCTTATGTCCAGACAGGCACTGGCCAAACAGACCTGCCTGTAAATAACAAGTTGAAGTACACTGTGTTCAGTCACCAAGTAGTGGAGTTATTCCTCTTATAATTATGTGGTTATGGTGTCAAAATTTTCAAATTATTTTAGATCTTTAAAAAAAAAAMCACAAAAAAATTTAATGTTTCATACCAACCTGATTTGGTGGAAATGCTTCATTGACCTCACATGTGAAGCTTGATTCAATATGAGGAAGACACCCCAGCTGGGTACTCTGGTAGTGTAAGAGCAGCAGCAATCAGTCTGACATCCTCTACCAGCTCCAGTCATGTTCAGTCATCAGTGCTCTAAGGAAAGCAAAGCAAAACACAGAAGCCAAATTATACATCAAAAGGGAAACTGTATTTTCTCCCGCACTGCAGGCAACCAGCAGACCACCTCAGAACGGGATTCATATGCTGTGTCAGAGAGAAACAGTCAACAAACAGGCCTTTCAGTCCACACCACCCCGGATCTGCAACAACAAGCTCTGTAGCCAAGAACTCATATTACAATTTATTTTTAATGCCAGGTTTATCCTGATTTCAGGCATAGAGTCCTTTCCAGAAGTGATACTAAACTTGTAGATAGTCCTTGCATTTTTTAACCAAGTGGTATATATATATACAGAAATAATTGCTTCTCCCTTTGAGATTTTGTACATTATTTGAGTGATGCAATATAAAGCCAAAATAGAAGGTGAGCTGAAGACTTTAAAGTGTTTTTTGGGTTTGGGGGAGGTTTTTCTTTTTCTTTAATTGGGAAGAAGGAAAAGGCTGATGGCTTGGGAACTTACAATAGGATTTTGATTCTGGGGAAGAGCAGTCCCGAAAGAGCTCTCATATAGGCAAGCTTAAACCACATCAGGAGTGATGAAGTGCTCTAGACAATTTTTTCCCCCATCTTGATCAAGTAACACATCATCATTGTGTGTATGTTCATGTGGGGGGTGAGGGGAAGGAAAGTTCTTTACTTAGTACTAATATATTTGCAGCTTGTGGTGTCCTAATTCCACCTGCCCAAATGACAGCTTAAAAAATGGAAATATTTTCTATTAAATATACTTCTACTAAGATAGAATGAAAATATGGTATAATTTAAAAAAGAATTAATTTAACAGAGAAATAAAAAGAGTTTCTGGGTAAATGAGGATTTACAAAGAGTTACTATAAGTGTGGGATTCTACTACTAAGGAGCAGTTATGAAGCGATGCTCTGGCACTCCTAATTAGTCTTGTGCTTACTGATGTTTGGAGATCCAGCATGAGTTTTGTGATCAGCTAAAGGACTGGTGCAGCGTAGATAAAATAACATATTTCATAGTCTGCTTTTCAGTAGATAGGAATTTGTGAACAGATACTTAAATTGTCTATGATTTCATTATTGCTCTCAAAAAACAATGGTGATGTAGTGATAATATTGCTGTTCATGTCCATGTAGAACAAATTGGTAGGAAAAAAGAAGTGATTTGTGGTGCTGGAGGTTTTATATTCTCTACTGAGTAGCCCTCTATGAATGATGATTCTGACGGGGTAATTAGGTAATTCATAGCACAGTACAGATTTAGACTTGCTTGTAGTGTGAATTTAGCTGGATTATTGTACCTTTACTTGAGTACAGTTTTACTTTTCAGTCTAATTTTGTTTCTTTGCCTTCAGCTTTGCATACTTAATTAAAAAGTCTGGTGAATATGAGAGAATCAGCAAGTCCAACTGTCAGTTGAAATGAGCTGTCAAATTAATGCCATATGACAACAACAGTGTTGTAAATTTGACCTGATTTGCCTCTGAAGGAGTTTATGCCAAAAATGCTTATTCTAATACAGGCACATACCGACCATTTTTATCAAGCCCACAAGCAATTTATCCTCAAGTCTTAGTGTAGAAAAACTATTTGGAATGAATAGGACGTTTTGCTCAATAAAGGAGTCTAGTTTTGGCTGCCAAACCAGCCAGTTCCAGAACCAAGTTTTTACACTCAGTATAATATATTATCATATTCCTCTACTACTGATATCAGTAATGTTAAGGATAGCACCTCATTTCCTTCTCTATTATTTGGAGTAGGGAATATTTGTAATGGCTTTACACAAGTAGAAGCTTGAGGTCATGGATCAACTAGCACATTGCAGTGAAAGTGTGTCAACTCGTGGGCCAAAATTCTCATTTAAGAGCTAAAGGGCTCTAATTTTTTTTTCAAGTGACATTTCCATGTTTTTCTCAGAATACTTTACTCCTAGGAAGGGAAAACATTTTTTAATTAAGCAGAATGAATATCATCATAGAATTGCTACTTTTTTTTCATGGAAGCTAAAAAACTACACAGTATAATTTAAAATAACATATGATCATAATGAAAAAGTCATTGTCTGTCCCTAACGCCAGACTTGCTTGACAAGAAAGAGGGAGGAATTTGGCGTATTGAAAGAATCTGTTTATTGAAAAATACTAAATTATAGGAGAAGTTTCATTTTCGTACATTATATGATTTTATAATCCTACCAAAGCAGAGAAAAAAATGTGTTTATACCTTTTTTGAGTCTTCATGGTGAAAGAAAGAAGCAAGAAGGGTTTGGCAGATATTCTAGATTGTTTGCTTTAAAGTTGGGTTTTCAGCTTGGTTTTAACTGGGAATTATAATGAATAAGAAACAGTTGTTTCTCTGTGTCTTTTCCTGGAGGATCCCTTTGTCTCAAGAGGACTAGAAAGGAATCTTTCACAAAGATTTTCTCTCAGTTGTGGTATTGCTGATGTCAAGCATGCAAAAATCATGAGTCAGCACTCCAAAAGTCACGAGACTGCATTTAAAAAAAAGTGATCTTTTAAAATACCTTCGTGGCTCTCTTGTTTAAGCCTTTATGGTAAATTTACGGCACATTTTTATACTTTTTCTGCAAATTGAACTCTTACTTTTCAAAACAAAAGAAGAAAAGAGAAGAAACCGCTGAGTTTTCTGAGTAGTTTGTAGGACTCCCAGAAATGGGTTTCTGAAGAATATCTGAAGCATTACAAACATTGCAATATAATTGCAGGTGCTGGAAACAAGGCATTTATTTGTGAGGACTTTGATTTAAATTGAATTCAATAAAAACAAATGGAAAAAAGAAAAATTGATTGAAAGAAAAGCAGAGAAACCTTCCTCTGTGTTTCAGAAGCTCAGACGGCTGTACTACCTTTTGTTCTGCACTTCCAAGTCAAATTCGGGAGAATAGGCCTTGTGTCTTTAAGGTTAAATAGAAGACATATAAACATCTGACTACCAGACAGAAGATACAGTCAGATAATGACAAATAACACTTTGATTCTGGCAAAACAGGAATAGGTAAACTAATGCAGAGGCTGCTGTTACAAGGATATAAGACCTTTACCACAGTTTAAAAGACAAAGGCTGTTTGAATGTAACAACATAGTTTCTGGCCAGAAAAAGCTACAATTATTTTTAAAAATGTCACCTCATTCACATTCAGTGATCAGAGAAAATGGAAACATTTTAAGGAGTAATTGTAAACATCTGCTAAAGAAAAAATGAAAACATGACTAAGACAGAAATGAGCTGCCAACATAAAGTATTGTGTGAACAAATCCACCGGAAAAACACCAGGTCCGTGGATGGATTCTATCTGGAATGCGAAAAAAAGATGATGACCATAAAAAAGACTAGAATCCACCTAAAGACATTTTACTCTAAGTCAGTCTGGCCCTCTACGCAAATATCAAGGAATGTGGCTACACTTCCATTTCTGCAGCAGCTTTGGCCCCTGCTGCTTCTCCTGCCCTGTTCCAAGAGCTGCGTTTGCACAGGCACAGGGAATTGGACTCAAACTGATCTAACAATTTTTTTCTTTCTTTTTCAGCTGGATCAGTTAAGAAAAAGTCAATGGTGGTGCAGATGGTGATGACAGCTCATACAGAAATGCTGCTAGATTTCTAACCATTGCCTCGAAATACTGATTTCAAACTGCARTGCTATAACGACAACATAAATGAAGGTAAATCAGATCCTTCTGGTTTTTAGAAAGCGCTCTCCAAGGCATCTATAGATCTGCATCTCAGCACAGCATTTAAACGTGCTGAGCAACTTGCAGGATCCAGGGCCGCTTTGTAAGATCTGTTGACTCCAGTATGGAGTAACAGAATGACTGAGTTAACACAGAGAGAAAGTAAAGGTGTGAATCACCCAATTTTCCAGGGATAACTGTGCCAGTTAAAGCAGTTCTCATGAACAGCTCATGTCTGTCATCGGAGAGACACAATGCACTTTGTCGTCTGACACAAGTGACCATGGGTACATTTTCTAAAACACAGCAAGTAGCCTGCATTGGCTCAAGTCATCTTTCCTTAATGCCAAACATTCCATCTAAAAGCAGCTGTTCCGATTGAAAATGTTTTATCACCATCCTTTAGGTGAAGCTTGTAACTCCTCCAGTTCTACTGGCTGACCAGTTCATTTGAACTACTCCTAACCCATCCCTTTCTGCAACTGAGGGAAATCAGACAGATCACACGTGGCTGTGGGCAGMCAGGCTGGGCTGTCAAATGTTGCTGAGCACAGGTGCCTCACATTGCCTTCCCATGCTGCAGCTTTCCTTGCCCAGTCTCTACTTAGTCCTTTTTCTTTCTGCTCCTCGTTTTGGTTTGTGAGTTTTCATCTCATTTTTTTTAAACTGGATTGGCCTGAGGTTTGAATTAACCACATTGCCACAGGAATGCCTGCCCCTTTTCAGCACAGGGGACAACACTGGGCAAACAAACGCCTGCTGGCAAGCTGGTGTGATTTTTTTTTTGCCCAGTAACAATGCCAGCTGGAGTAAAAGGTAAACCACCAATTTAAAAAAAACAGGCCTACAATCTTCAGAGTTGACCAGAATTAAGAATATGAATAAGGACTTTTGCGAAATGGAAGTTTTGGAAGAATYCAGACTTTGCTGATTAGCTCTCTAAAAAAACCTTTGAAATTATAAGAACATTAAGGTAGCTTGATGTCTGTGACTTGTTCTAGTTCATACTCAGGCTAAATTACAGGAGATTGGAACTCTGAGGAAAGACTTTTTGTGCAGGGTGTGTGATATTTAATGTTATGTCTATCATGTGCTCTTAAATCACAAAATATGTAAGTGGTGTTTGTGGAGGTAGATCTTTCCTGCTCAGTATCTAGAAATGATAGCTCAATACAAGTTACCTGCATTTGGGTGTCAATTGAGCCTGTGCTCTCTAGATAGAGCATAAAGACCAGTTTCCTTAAACTCTTGAGAAATCAAAGCCAAATGTTTATGAAAAGTGTCTTTCTAAGGGATTTTCTTGGAATATGGCACAKGTTTTCATATCTATGATAAGTCTTTTTGAAGAAAATGTATGAAATATTTATTGTGTACTTTCAAACTGCATTTKTTTGGTAGTTTGGTAATGGAGAACTGGATGCTGGTTTAGCCTGTGGCCAGGAAGACAGTAACAGTAATTATATAATAAATCAGTAAAGAACAAGCTTTTGATATCTTCACAATTAACTGCAAGCAAGATAGAATTTTCTGAGAAAGTTGTTCCATTCTTTTTTTATCTAGGTTGAAGAACCCAAAATGAATCCTCTTTCCCAGCTCTGGAATYACCACTATTGATAGCAGTTGATTCTGCATAAAGATTACAGGTAAAATTAACATTTTTGCTTATCTTTAAGGAAATTGGAACTTCCAGAGGTGGTGTGAGCCTAGAAAATCTTTTTAAGTTGGGRTTATCATACTTAGTGCTTGTAGACAATAGGAAAAGAAATGGTGTTCAAACCYATCATTATAATTAAGTACCAGCCCYCCAGGGTCATGGTGTGCTGCCTTCATCAAAGCCATAGGTCACAAGCCATGGGTTCCATGATGCTTTCAGTCTGGCTTTAGGCTCTTTTACTGGATCAAACTGGTTTGATGAAATTATATAAAGTATTGAAGTGGTCTAAAGTCACCCTGTTAATTCAAAATTTGTTTTAAAGAATTTTGACTTTTTACTGGAAGGCTTTATGTGAGGCTAGAAGCCAACTTTCCAACATCTAATTGTAATCCTTTTTAAATATTACTCATCATTTTAATCACAGAAGGAAAACCATAAAGTTGTCAAAAACACATGTACGGTATGCTTTTGCTGTTTTCATTGTCATTATAAGCCTATGACTAAGAATTAGTGATCATACCTACTGAGGAATTATTGGTCATCACAGGCCTGTTGCTAACAGTCACAGAACCACAGCTGCCTCAAGATGTCTTTGTTTTTCTACTGAGTGARTTACACCAGTCTAAAACTTGGTCCACAGCCCTGTCTCCTCCTGATATATTTGATCATAATACATGAACTACCAGAAACTAGAAAAAAAAAAAAAAGCATAAATATGAAGGTGAAAATTCTCCCATGGTCTTTGTATTTTGAGTAYAACATCTCAAACATGACTACAGGCTTTTTTCCTCCTTACAAATATTTGCATTGCAGAAGCTGATTTAAAGAAAAAGAACTAGTTAAATACAAGTTGAATTTGTTGGTGCTATTATGTGTTTCTCCATTGTCTCTCCACTTTGAGCTCTGCTCTTATCAGATGGAAACCAGAAGAATGTTGCTTTTAATTGCTGATTGTAAATGTGACAACCTGTACTTTCAGCAGCGATGTTTGTTAGCTTTAGGGAACAGAGATACAGAGATGTTAGAGGACAAAATAAGGTACCTGTATTCCTGCATGGACTGCAGTGGGAGTCCCAGACACTGCCTCAGGGTACAACCTTTTAATTTTTTAATCATTAAATTTATCTGTGCTTTATGAGCCAACCACTTTTGTAAAACCAAAATTAATCTGGAATAACTGTGTGCATCAGCAGTGTTGTTCAGATATACACTAGCCCAATTAATGTGGAATTGTGCGTGCTGGACAGAGTTGCTCCCAGGGCATTGCCACCTCTTAGACACAGTTTAGGAATCCAGCTCAGGGCAGRTTATATACTGACTTTGTATGCAGACACTTTGCTGAAAATATACAAAATTAATGAGATGGAAAATATTTTCTTCGGGGCCATGATGCACTTTTTTCCAGTAGAAGGGAAATTAAAGCTGGAATGTGATTGAAGAGTCAGAAGGACATTGGTCTTTGTTACCGGCTCAAAAAGCTTGGAAGTAGGAAAAGTGACACCATTATACAACATTTTATTTTCAGTACTGCAACACAGTTCATATCTGAGGATACAGACTTTGATTTTTCTTTAACTGTCTTGGTACATCTGCATTGGACTGCAAAACAGGTTAACTCAAAGAAGTGCCATTTATGTGCCTTCTAGCTCCACAGTAATCACCACAGCATCTCCTTTATCTTCACAATCTTTTGCCAGTTTCAGTGTGCAGTTTCAGTTCACGTGAGGAGAAGGGATTGAGCACGATTTTCAAGTCTGAGCTCTTTACAGAGTGCTAAAATCCTGCATATGGATATGTCTCCACAACAGTGAATCTGAAAGTCTGTCAGWCAGCACAAGGCTGTTCTTGGAACCTCAGCATCTTCCCAAGGCTTCGCTGGATGCATGTGGGGCAGCTCCCAAGCTTTCTGTTATTCCCATTGCTATTCAGCCTTAGCGTACGCATGACACTGTTATCAATGGCATGAACACACCACTCTGCTTTTGCTTTAGAAAAAATAGATAAAGAAAAATGACATTTCACAGACAAAGCTGACATCCAGCTGCATAAAGACTCAAAAAGTGTCCTTAGGTTTGCTTAGGAACAGCTAACAGCTAATAGGAAGGACTAAGACTAGAGTTTGACTTTATCCTGACACTGCAGTTGTTTGTTTTGGGGGTTGGTTTTARTTTGTTTTGAGTTAGTTGTTGTTGGTTTGTTTTGGTTTGGTTTTTTTTTAACAGTTAACTTTAAGGGGAAATAATTATAAAAGGTCTACATGTTTACTTTTAAACACAGCATTTTTTCCACTCTGCCCCAAGTCTGACATTTTAATGACCTGCTTTGCCTTGGTTTTTACTGGCAGCGTATATTGAAGGAGTATTTTATGTACAGTTTTAACATTTGAACAATGCAGCTCCGTGTTCTGTTACTCTTTTATGTTGTGGATAATGTCTTTTAAGTTTTTATTTCTTTTAAGTGCTTACTAATTTGAGGGCATTTTTGCAAATACCTTTAGAAACTTTTAGATTAATTATCAGTAAGGGTTATTAATTTAAGAAGAGCAAACAAAGTAAAGGCTGCGTATATTTTCACTCAAATTACTATCCTAAATGACTCCATGGGGGGTTTCTTATAGGGGTCACTGAAAGGCAGAAAGGAATGTTTTTACTTCTTTGCTTTGTCACAAAAATTAGGTTACAAGGGCTATAAATGCAGGTAATACTTTTTATTACTAGATTTTCCTCTGTAATGAATATAACATTTCTTCTTTTCATATAACCATACCCACTGAATGTCTTAGTACTTAGCATGTTTACTCTTACCTTTAACAAGGTCTAAAGTAATTCCCCTCTAAAASGCTTGCAAGCAAATTTGAAGGCAAGAAAGAAACCCTGTATGGCAGGATCCCTGCTGGAAGTGGGAGACTGGAGGGGGACACTGTCTTGCCCTCTGCCAAYGACCACATGGATAACGCCAATCCTTGAGCAGCTGAGGCAGCGAGAAGTAAAAACTAAAACCGGAAAAGTCAAAAGTCTAACCAGAAAGACCAGAATATTTTTTGCAATGCAAAACACAAAATCGGTCATGCATTTTCCTGCTATAAAACAAATTGCTCTGTGCCAGTCTGCCAGAATCCAGATTTACATGGTTCTCTGCTTCCAAACGAGACTTGGGCTCGCTATTGCTCCGAGCTTTGGGCCGCAGAGCTAAGCCAGGGTGGGCATCTCCCCTCGGCAGGGCTGTGCCACGTCCCCAGGCAGTGGCCCGGTGTGGCTGTGCTGGCAGGGCTCTCCCATCAGGGGAATCCACCTCCTCCCCAGCTGGGCCCTTCAGGAGGGCATTAATATTCCCTGAAAGGCGGCCACTCATCTGCAGCTCTGTAAGGCYGACCCACTTTGATCTCAGCCTTGGAAACAGAGTGATGGGGGATAAGAGTTCAAAGTATAAGACGAAACTCAATATGCAAAGAATGTACCACGTCTTAATAAGTAATGAGAATTCCCTCCATTTCTTGCTATTGTAAGGAAAAATAGTTTAATATCTTTATGGGATTAGAACTCCACAGTACTTTGCTAATGAGTGGCCAGAGCTATTAAGATTTTCCCRATGTCTCCAGATAGGCTGGCAAACAAACATCAGTAAACAGTGGCAAATCTAAGGCTGGCTGGTAAGAGTTTGATCTGGTGAGTATTTTATTAATGTGGCTAACATGTTGAGTCATTTTGTTTGTAGACCCGGTAGAGCAAATATATAACAGAATTTCAATCTTTTCCTTACAAGAGACTTGAGAATTAAGGAAGTTACCAGTAATGAATGGCGGCTTTTTAACAAAATTTATCACAAATGACCCTGGATCGTGAAGTGTTCACTATTCAGGCAGCTGTGGATAGACAGGAGATTCAGAAAATTACCAGTGAAGGCAAAACTCCTTGTTTTTTACCGGTTTGCTCAGAACTGGAGAGATATCATTCACATGAACACTTAGCCTGCATAGCAATGGCAAATACCAGCAAATTTAGCTTTCATAAGTGTATTTGAGAAAGATTAGCACACACCATTCAGTTCAAGTTTTAGTTTTTAGGTTAGCTGCCTTTCATATTAATCAGCTTTGTTTTTTTCAGAGCTGCCTTTTCTGTGTAAGAGCAGTGAGTGAATGCCATGTTTAATAACCCCTTACATCCACTAATTCCTTTTTCAGCAAGTGTGCTTTCCAGAAAAAAATAGAAATAATTGAAATAATTGAAAGAAGAAATGTAGAAATTACTGTTGTTTGTCCTTACAGTGTGAGAGACGCTCATGTTTTGAGGAATCACATAGTCCTTTAATGTTCCTCAAAGGCCTTTCTATTTATTTTTCCAAGTCCTAAAAGTATAGTAGGATTCAAGACCAGCACAAGATACTTTTTCACTTGATCAGCTGAGATGCTAATGGTCACAATGCAGTACAGCATACAAAGGGCAGTGAGATATTTCACATGCAAACTCTGATTTCTTGAGTGTGATGGCAGGAGTTACTAGCAAGGATTTTCATCAGGTCCATGTTGAAACCTTGTTTCCTTACTCACCTCTCACGACTGATGAACAACCATGCCATATCTCTAGCATCAATCTCACTGACTAGAAACAGGTTACTAAATTCTCTTACGCACAGACAGGGATTTCATTTTCCTTTCGGAAAATGTTTGAGAAGTATCAGAGTCTTGTACAATAGAGGCCAAGCACGAAAAGCTTGTCAGTCAAGAGAACGTCACCCCATAAACGTCCCGAACAGCTCTTTCCTCTTTTCTGGTTCGAAAGGAGAGTAGCTTTAATTAATTTATTGCTTGGCATCTGTTTAACAGGCATATGTGTGATGGGTTTCTGAACACACCTGGTCTAGTTTTTAATGTAACCTCCAAAAAGATTTTGATCTTATTTTTAGCTTTAACCTTATAAAAATGTAACAGCACAAAGAATTCTTACAGTGACTAAACTCTTTTTTTTTTTTTTTTTTTTAATTTAAATCCCACTTTCAAAGGAATTTAGCTATGACCTGGATTTTAATTTTCTTGGGGATTTTACTAATACTTGAGGGGGGAAATCTGGTACATTTTCAGCATATTAAATACCTGTTTGTGTCAAAGTAGTCATTAGATTTCTAATTGATTTGATTACAGTACAGTGATACAGCAAAGGGTATATCTGGGTATTTATCATCTTTACTTATGCTATCATTAGAATATGATTTCTGCATTTTCATTAGTGGGGCACACTACCTAAATATTGCTCAATTTCAAAACCACTTAATTATSCTGTCATTGGTGCAACATTATTCAATTCTACATTAAAATTGTTTTCCTGGAGACCTAGGCTAGATTCAAATAAACTGTTCATTTTTGGCAACCAGGAAGAAATGGAGTCCTTGTAAAAATCAGACTTTGGAGTGAGGAAGTTGGCGATTTTTTTCATTAGTTTCATAGGGCTCATTGTTCCTATTCTGGAAACTTTATAGCTGCAATCACCTACGGCTAGAGTCTGATTTTTACTGAGGTGCTATAATAATTATACTAAGTACTTTCTGTTTGTCACTGACAAACAGCAATCCTTGAATGTCACTTAAGGAAAATAGAAACTTTTATATTGTGGCTTAGTTTCCAAAACTTCATGGTTTGATTTCTCAGAAATAAGTGCAAGCTTTTCATTAAATAAAACCAAATCAAACAAAAAAACCTACTCTGTGTTTTGCATATAACCAGGAGATCTCACAAACTCTTGGGCACACTCACAGAGATGCGATAAAATATTTTGCTAAGAAACTTAAGTATGACTTACTGAGAACTGAAGGTTGACAAGTTTAAATACTGTAATAGCAAAACAAACAAACAAAAACCTTTCAGTTCACTTGTGGATTAGTAGTTAATACTCTGAAATCCACAAGCTACGGCTATCTGTGCTGTTATAATCCAAAAGAAGAACTCTACTTTTTCTGTTTTTTCAAAGGAAGATCTTAATCACCTCTTTGTAAGCCACCAAACCCCTTATTAAAAGTCTGGGCCCAATCCTCCCTTGAAAGACTGGCCCCCGCAAACTATGGGCTTTGATCCTAAATTGAGAACAACAGCTACTGAAGGTAACAGTATGTGATTAAGGACTGCAAAATTTGGACCACTGACATTAGTGAGACTGACTGCTCATGTGAGTAAGAACAATTTCATTAGATTAAGGACAATTGTTATGTTTGGTAGATTTATTCTTATTAGCTCTTCCTCAGTATTCATTCAGCTTAAATAAGTTGGGCAATATTAATGTGTTGTCAATATCAACATTAATCAGTGGAAACTAGACTGAAAATTACTGCAGTGACTTTTTTCTTTTTTAATTATTAAAACTTCTGTTTATAACATAAATACTATGTAATGTATAAACTATTAATGGTACAGTTGCTAGTCTTGCTCTTTGGCATCATATTTTAAATACATTACTGACAATCTGAATAATTAAACATAGGTTTCTGTTAACATTAACTTGGTCTCACACACAGAAATTGTTTTCCTGCTGTTCTAAATGTGTCTCAGTAAGAGCATCCAGCAAGGGGACCTGGAAAGCTGGGACCAGCCAACTGCTGGGGCCTGGCATGTGTTGCTCCAATCAAGAGGGAAGGAGAYAATGGAACATTCTCTTGAGTTCTCATGTACAATCAAGGGCAAAATTAACATGACATTAACAGCTGGACTGTTCAGTTAAGTTCTACAACCAGGCCAGAGTAAGAGCCACTCTCCTAAGAGAATTAGGGCTGTCTCMATCCTCAGGAACTGGGGAGGTCCCGCAGCAGGCCGTAGGTTCTCTCTGTAAGAATGTAGGTAGAAGTGCTACCCTGAAAGCTTTGGGATGGTAAATTGTCTGTGTTGGGGAGAGTGTCTGAACTGGATTGGTAACTGTAACTTCAGTTTACCTGCAGAACAAGGCATAGTGACAGCTGTGACACTGAGGAACTAGAAATATCATTTGAGCATTAAAAAAAAAAAAAAAAGTCAACAGACATTTAACTTGCTTTATCTGAACTTTGTAAAAACCTTGCCGTGGTACATCTCTGATTTCAGATTTTTGTGTTTGTCGCAAATAGGAAATGTTGAAAGAACCTGGAGCTTAACAGCTTAGCTCTTTCCTTTGAAAGGAAATAGAATTAGAACCTGCATGTGCTTGGCTTATACTTCATAATACATTTTATTATTACAATTATAAATTAGGCCCCTGGGCACAAAAATACAGCATAACTAAAACCATAACTAACCAAGGTAAATTGATGCCTGCCCTAATATATTTTACCATCACAGAATACCAGAGACTGCCTCTCACTCTGGGCCCTCCACTCTTAAGTGGGTCTGTTGGCACGGTATTACACTGCTGTAACTGGTCTGGGGCTTGAATCTGAGCCACACTTAGGTTTCCATCCATTCATCAGGACTGGAGAGTCTTGCAGCCTTTTGGCCGACTTTCACCTTCTGCAGGTGGTGGAAGGGCAGCTGCAGATGTGTTTGTTCTCATTAGCTGTGCAATAAGCCCTGAGCTTTTCAGTGCTAGACGTGGAAGAGCCATTATCTCCTCTCTGTGTGTGTGTGTGTGTGTGTGTGTGTGTGTGTGTGTGTGTGTTTGCGTTTGCGTTTGCACATCCTTCCACGCTGGTATTTGGCAGTGCTGTGATTCAGTGGTGCAGGAGCCAGTCCTTTGCTTACCATTTGCCATAGGATCAGCAGTCAGAAAGCCTCTGATAGTGATACAGTCCTGTTTCCTTGATATTATGCAGTTATACAAATTTTTCAAAATGGGGGTAGTAATACTACCCCACCAACCTGTGCTTGATGACTACAATCAGCAAGGTTTCTGAGGAGAGACAGTTATTTGAATCAAATTGGTTGTCTTCTTTGTAACTTCAGCTTATCTTGTGAAAATACTGTCAGAATAATATATGCTTCCTTTATAACCGAGAAGTTCTACTCTTGATCGATAGGACTTACTTTTCATTTGTCAGCTTAATGAATTATTAGTCTTCCAGGGTTTTTTAGTACATTTCAGACTCTTTTTATGCAGCAGACAGCTGTGACAAGCTGAGATGGAAAACTAGCCTAAGCCCTGGTGCTAAATAGGGACTGGTACTCTTAGATCTCACTGGGTGCTCCTTATATCTCTAACTAAGGTGGAAGCACTTGGATTAATGCCAACAGCAGCCGGCAGAAGTGATGCTGGGAGAGTGCCCTAGTGCTTGGGCACTCTGAGACAGTGGTTATACCTGGGAACTCGCTGTAGTGCAGCCCTGACAGGAGGGTCCAGGGCTGGGAAATATGTCCTTTGCTAGAGGAAAGGTTTTGGCAGTGTGGCAGAGAACCCTGGGGACTGCTGTCCTCAGGAGTTTCAGCTGACGGGCTTTCAAAGCCACAGGACATGACCTATCGCCCTGCATGTCAGGGTTGCTGCTGCAAACCAAACCATGCAGTTCTGGAGCTCCACAGGAACTGTAGTTCCTGGGGGCTGGGATTTGACTTTCCGGGTTGGGCTGCTATTCCAATTGTGTGCAGCAAGCTGTATACAACTGGAAAATAAAATAATCAGAAAATGTGACTTTTTCTGTTCAGTTTTTCTGCCTGCCAATGACAACATTAAGTGCTTTTGCATTGTTGCCACAGGATTTTATCAAGAATGTAATTTTTTTGCACCCACCTTTACTTTGGGTGCAAATGAGGAAAATGAAGATTTCACGTTGAGTAAGTTGGTTTTGTTCCATAAACATTAACTATGCATGTTGAAGCTGTCCTAGGGCAACCCTGATGTGCACACAGTAGTGTTTTCATCTTTTCTATAAATATTTGTAGTTGATCATGCATTACAATACAGCATTCCTCTCTTTTGACTTTGCCCTTTTTTTTTTTTTAACTTGTTCAACTTATTTGCGCAGAAGGGGAAGAACTTTTTATGGACAAGATAAACTGCAGACTCAACTCTGTGTGTAGATATGCGTGTAAATCCGCTGAAAAGCTGTTTATGGATTTTGGTGAGAAGGCACTGTCTCCAATTTTATGGAGCTTATGAAATCTTTGGGGTTTTGTTTATCTACATACAAAGTTCTGTGGGAAAAAAATGTAATAATGACAAGGAAATATCAGAAGTAAAAAATTATCTTCAGTTCTATTATTGCCTTCTAAATGTTGTGTTCATCTTCTTTCATTCCCTCAGTGAACACTTCCTCCCATTTTTGTGTGCTACCATATTTCAAAACTTTTTTACCAATAAAGGAAAGTCTTCTGATGTCATTCATGATATAAATATTTTGATATTCCAGAATGCCAGGAGCCTTGTGTTTTTCTGAGTGCCCTTGACTTTTGAATAGCCAGAAAAATTCTGTGAATCACAGAAAAAGCTCATCCAGTCATAGTGAAACAAAAACTTACAGGACTGAGGATTAATATTTTCAAATTCCTTCTAGTATGTGACTTTATGGTATAATTTTATTTCTGTTTTTGTTCAAATACTGGCTAAGCCAGCAGTCAGAGCACCCTAAACCGGGAAGTTCCAAATCTGGGCAAGCATTTTGGCAACATGCTTTAACTGGCTTCTAAGTACAATCCTCCTACTTGTTTACTAGGAAAACAACAGAAGTTCTTCAGTGAAAACAAACCAAAATCGTAACTGTTTTTAATTAGTGGCAGGTCTACTTAAAAGCTTAAAATGATTTGACATTTGCATAGGTGCCTTGCCTGATCCTAACTTCGCGACAGGCTTTGCAAAATAACTCAAATGTGACACACAAAATAGAATAAATTTTCCCTTGGTTCTACCCTCTGTAAGGTTATGACAATTTTGTATCTGGATTCAGATCTCTAATATTTTTAATTGTGCTGAGTGCTAGAATGCTAAGCTCTGCATTTTTAATAGACACTATTTCATTTATTATGTGAAAAGTCTGTACATTTCAGACAATTGTTTTAGACATAAGCATAGGAAAGCTTTAGCTATGTATGGAGAATGTACTGCTGTAGTTTTCCTTTTTTAAAGGAATAATTGAACATTACTGGTCTAGTATCACTGTCTTTTCATTTGTCTTTCATCACTATGCCTTTCAATACCATTCATCTATGGACTAATGCAATGCCTGCTGAAGTCAATAGAAGTCATTCAGTTGACATCAATGAACAATGCATCAGGCCCTTTAAAAAGAAGAAACTAGAGTTTACAAGGGTTAAACAGAGCAGTGAGGAAAAACACTCTGAGGCAGGAATTGTGACTTCTCCTGTGTCCATACAGCACCTGGCACTTCCCTGACGTTCAGAACAGCAACAAAATGAACCAATTCTCAGTCTCCACTGGTAGCTCTGATAAGGGAAGGCAGTTTTGCCAGGCGACATCTGAATTGTTTTTCTGTGCAAAGCCTTAGCAGGTATCAATAATTGTAATACACAGTAAAAATCAGTTCAGATAGGTGTCATTGACGCAGATGTTGAAAATCTTTTTGTTTAATTGCTTCTGCCCAGTCTTTCCAAAGAACTCACTTTGCTATCAGTCTTTCTTTGTTCTGATTAAGTTGTAATCACTCAAAAGCAGATTCAGAAGCTCCCCCTCCTTCCTTCAAAGAGACGATGTTTGCTTTATACCCAAATGTGACATTGCACACTGGTGCAATCGAAGAGGCTGCAATGATCAATGGAGGGCCCAATCAAAGCCTAACAGATAGGCAGCCACTCGTCGCTGTTTGATATAAAAGGTGTTTTATTTCTCATCACTTTTTTGTCACTGAAAGAATGCTTCCTACGTGCAGATTAATTAAAGCGTAAACATTAAATATTGATTGATGCATTATCAGCATGGAGCAGTTGCCTCCACTCAGATTGATTCCTGCAGTGATTTATTGTCATATTTGTGGAGTCATTTCACTCGATAACAAAGAGAAATAGCCTGCTCTCTCTACCTTTCAGGCTTGCTTTCTGGCACTTGCACTGCACCTCCTCATCCTCAGTGACTCCCATTTTTCGTCTTCTAGAACTAACACAGCGACACCATATTTTCAGGAGAAAAGCCTAGGTCTTTTTATTTCGGCATTTGCATAGTGAATTACAATTCAGTGGGAAGCTTGCAGACCTGTGCTCTCAAATGGAACATCTCTGGTTAACACTTCCACCCCGTGCCCCATAGAGCTGCTTTCCATGACCCTGCTTAGGCACAACTTTACAAGGACAGTTTCAATTCATTTGAGTTAACTCACTGCCAACTTGACAGAAAGGTGAACTTTCAAGACAGTAACATTGTTCAGGTCAGTTCTGTGGCTAAATTATCCAATTAGTGACTCTGAGTAGGAGCATGGCCACACAGTAGAATATCAGTTTAAAAGAATTTCAGGTTTTCACTCTCATTTTTGGACAAGTACATAAAAAAGGTCTCTGTTCAAGTCTTATGGAGTATTCAAAATAAAGCAGAGTTTTGTGGGATGTTATTGAGCATCTGGATTAGAAAATCTTTTTTGAAAAGTAGCCTTCACTTTCTGTAATTTTTAGAAGTGCATTGAAATGAGATAGTAATCCAAACCCCTTCCCCTTCTTCCTGAAGGCCTTTAATGTTCTTATTCTGTGTTCACCTGCATCAGGGATGGCTGTTGCACAGCACCAGACGTTGTGATATCWGCTGCACAGCCATGTGTGCCAAAGGAAGCCCTAGCCCTGGTGTCAGGTATTTGTTCCAGCCTGCTGCAGTCCCTCCTCCTCCTCCGTGTTTGCACCAGGCTGATGGTCACCCAGCGTGTTTGCAGCCAGGAGCTGCCTGTGCTGGCTGGAGGTACCCTCAGCGACCCAATCAGCTGCCAGAGAAAACTATTTGTGAAATTGCTTTGTTCTGCAGTAACGAAGCTTAATCTCTTACATACATGGCTTTCATTTAGCATTCAGAGAATTGGGCTGCTCAAAGTCCGCAGAAATCAAATGTGTGAGCAAGACCACAAAAATATGTAATAGGCAACTGGTGATTTTGATTCAGTCAAGCAGCAAAACATTAACCTTTGGTCACAGTAGCAAGGAATGCTAAACTTGTGAATTTACTGCAGCAGATAATTTCACTCCCATACCTGCAGGAGGTCATAGGAGTGGTTTCCTACATAAGCAGAAGCTGTGCCAAACTGGCTCTCTAAGAATGGAGTGCTATGATTTCTCTAAAGGGCTGTTGCAAAAATGGTGTGAGGCTTCATTAAGATAGGTATGCACTTGCACTGCTGCCATGCCTGACCATCCCTGTCACTCCCAAGCACTTGTCCAACAGCACTTTATTTAGAATGTTTTAATATTTTACAGATGTAACCAAGCCTGGGAGAAAATGCTGCTGTTCTAGGTCCTTCCTCCCCATGCATTTCCTACCAAATGCTCTTCCTGTCCTCCTTCTGTTCTGTCGTTCTCCATTCCAAACCAAAGTTCTTGCTATTTGCATCAGCTTGCTGATATCGGGGTGGTCACACCAGAATTTGGCACTCCTAAAATTAAAAACCAAACAAACCAGCCTCAAGATATTGCCACAGTGTGCTCGTCTGGGTCCCTTCAAAACAGTGCTCTTGCAAATCTCTTTTCCCCTGATCTTCGTTTGCTGTTGCCCTTCCTACCTGCTGTCACCTGGTGTTAGGCTGTCACCCTGAGTGAGGTGGTCAGCTCTGCCAGCGAGGACCTTGCCTTCCTGTTTGTCCCTGCCCAGCTGTGCAGACCAGCACAGCTGCACAGCCACCACTGCTGCGAAGGCAGTGCCATGAGCCTCKTGCTTGCAAGACTGCTCTAAACAGAATCTACTGCCCCCGTAATTTTGTAGAGTACATTTACACTATAACGCTTTTTATTCAAAGATTCTAGTGCATTTTGTGTAGAAATATTCTTAAAGATCTCTGGTTTTAGATGAAAACATACATTATCTATGAAAATAAACTTTCTTTTAATACTTTTCATACGACAGATAAAGAATTTCTAGAAAATAAGATTCAGTTGGAATTGCATTATTATCATTTAGACAGGGCCACACAAAAACTAGTGAAGAGACATCTGAGTTGCAAAGGATCTGTTTTGCAGATCAAACGTGGACCTGAGAAGCGTTCACAAAACTGTTCCCTTTGGGGCCATCGGACCATCTTTGGAAACAATTGGAAAGCTTGCTTTGGCTTCAGTGGGCCCAGGCTTTCCTGGATGTCTTACAGAGGTGCTTACACTCAACGTGGACTTAATTGTAGCTTACCTGTAACCGGGAATGGTTCCCAGAAGGAAGCAGTGCCAAGGAAGACACCAGCTTAGGAAGAACGGAGGGCTGTGACTGTCGTGGTTTGTCCTGGTGTAAGTTACCCCAAAGGACTGGGTAGCTGCAGGCACCTTCCCAGTTGTTTGTCTGGGTCTGTGTTCTCTTTGAGCAAGGCATCTCCCCGGGCTTGGTGTCAGTGTAGGAAACTACTACAGCCAGAGTTACACGAGCTGTGCTTCTGCTCAGAAGCAGCATCCTGAGCCAGTGCACTGCAAATCTGTGTTTCTCTCAGCCGCCACAAGCGCTCCTGTCCAGCTCCGGTGGGCAACTACATAGTGTGAACAGATATGAGGAATATGTGGGGAAAACAGGGAACAGAGAATGGAAAACAGATCTTTTTGATAAGTTGTAAAATAATTTTGTAAAAGCGGTGTATGATTTAATACTGCCTCAAATACCACCCTCCAGGGAAGGATTCTGAAAGGAATGAGGTATCTGCGAAGTGAGCTTTTCCCTCAGTGTGCCTCATTGCACCTCACTCTTTTAAAGCTGTGGTATAAAAGCCATACAGTAGTTAATAATGAAAATTTTAAATTATTCAATTTGGTTTGATGTTTTAAATTAGATGAAAATTTGCTTTTTTCATTATATTCTTTCCCAGAATCATAGGATAGTTCAGGTCAGAAAGATACATGTCTTAGAGTACTTCGCTTGAATTCTGATTAACATTTCCTTTCACCATGGACAATTAAATCTGTCATAAAGGGATACAAAAAGATGTTTGTTAAGTATTTAGGAAGGTCAGTACTGACCTAGATGCTAGAATTTTAGATATGTTCATATGCACAGGGGTTGTAAACCTTTTCTAAGGACTCAAACTCAAAAGTACCCCCTGCAAAATAAGAAAAAAAAAAAAGAAAAAAGAAAAGAAAGTTGTGATGATAAACATAAGCTGTAGAAGGCTGCAACCCTTCCCATTTTACTGGAGAGACTGTCTGCTCTGCAGAAGGAGTTGGATATTAATTTAAAACAGTCTCCTAATTTTCCGTGTGAAGTTACAGTTGTATGACCATTTTAACCAAGTAGACTCTACTATAAATTTAGATTAGCATATTGATGCAAATTACCCGACTGCTTTCTTGTGTCTCAGTAAGACCTGCCAGATGAATACTGTTGCCCTAAATTGTGATATTTCCCCTACAAAAATGAGTTTACTATTTTTGAGGCAACAATTACAGGTTGCATTAGAATGGTGTGTTATTTCCTGAAATTGTATGTAATTTATTTTTAAGAGTTTGAAACATAGTTTTGAAGTTAAATGTGTCTCATCTTTGYAACTGCTCAAATCATGTTATTTTACATTTCCTGAAATACCTTTGAAGCTAAATGCAAATAAGAGGAAAATAAATTACAACTTGTGGAGTGACCAGTGTCTGATTATATGCAGTATAATTAACTCCATCCTCCACATAATGTTTGTCTTAATACTTACCCCATGTACTTCAGAATCATTGAAGTGATTGGTGATTCTTTGCTTGGGGGAAGCAGTTAGGTTTGTTCATAAGGTGAATCTTTTTATTCACTTTCCAGATCATGAGGATTTAACATTTTAAAAATACTAATTCAAAATTTATTTAATGTTGATAATAAGCAACTATAACTCCCACTGCTCAAAATAGTCTTTTATGATCATCTTCTCTAATTCTTATTTACCTTCAGTACTTTGCTTTTGGAAAAATTGATGTGATTCAGTATTTTAATTTGAATATTATTATATTTAGAACCATGAAATAAGGTGCATTTATCCTTTCTTTGCCCGTTCTGTAGTCTACGAACAGAGATGATATTTCAAATTAACAGATTTCTATTAGGAGAGACCATTTCAGTCAAAAAATAAGGTTTTTCATTCTTAGACTATAACTTGTATTATGACAGAAATTAACATTTTTGTGACCTGTAATTAACTGTGTCTCCTCGTGCTATAAATAAGATTTGGCAGATACAGCTGGAGTTAACTGTATCTTGAGGTCTAAGTTTTTTATTTATAGCTTTGTGTATTTGCTAATGACACTGTGGAGTTCGGGGATGCAGACAATAAAGAGTACAAATAAAATCTGTGCCTGATGTCTGCAGCCCCATTCCATTTCATTCCTGCAGCAGCATCAGAGTTYCCTCAAATGTTTCCTGGGCTCAGAAATCTCCGGGGTTGGTGTTCAAGTCTTGGGCGCTGCTAACAATTTCAATCTGCACCATTAAAGCTGCATTTTCCAACCGTCCCCTGGTAATTGTTGCAAGGACTTAGACAAGTAAGACTATCCAAAGGCATCGCTAAGGTCAAACCGTGGTAGAAAGTGCTCTGATTTTATCCTGGAGATTGATGCTTGTATCACCTTTTTTTCGATTCAGCAGCCGGGGTTATAAAATGTACTTGCAATCCCTGATAACATGTTAGATCAGACAACAAGTGGAGTAACACACTATTTTATACACTCTGTGTAGTTTTACCTAATGCAACAATAAATCAGTGAAGGCAGAGGTCTTTTGTAAATTTTAATGAAAATTCAACTGCTGAAAATATAGTTACTTCTGGCTGAAGTTCCAGAAATATGAATTCGCTTCCGTTCTTTAAATCTGTAAAAATTGTTTTAACTACAAACTTTCTGGTGAGACAGTAAAGAAAAAAGCAATAAAAGAAGAGACAGCACATCCAATGTATTATAATTAGTTTGTCATTGGCTGTAAGCAAACTGAGGGGAGGGGGCCAGACATTAAAATGTCCTTTGAGATAGCTGTAAAGAATTCCCTTTCTGAGCAAAACCTAAAAAAAAATCTCTGTACATGGATGAGACAAAAGTTGGTTGAATGGGCCCATTGTGCCAATTGATGGTAAGAAAATCATGACAAAATTTAAAAATATTTACCAGCTAATCAACAAACCACATTTTTATGCAAGTCCAGAAGGTTTAGTAGAGAGCTTTTTCTTCCACAGATTATTACAGCGACTGAAAAATATGCTTTTGTTTTGCTGAAAAATTGCAGTTGTATATAGTAAACCTAATTGAAATTTGTTAAATGAGTGTCACAAGAGGGAAATGGAGGTGTAGAAATAAAGAACACTGAAGAACAAAAATATGCCACTAAACTTCTACAGCATCTTTCTTTCTCATTAGTTTAAAGCAATATTTCTGTAAAATTAGCATTATTCTTGCCTAAAACCTGTCAACCTGCAGAAACAGACCCAAAGTCTGTACCAAGTGACCACGGTCATTAGAACATTGAAGATTTGAACAGCATTAAGGAGAATTTGCACTTGTTCAGAAGTCACACAAAAAAGGGAATTTATTCAGTTCTTCACTTCCCCAAGGTGGATTTTTCCTTGATTCCATTTTTTACAAATTATGTCATACATATATGGGATTTTAAATTTTTTTTTAAATATAAACTAAGGTATGGTATTCATTATTGCTTGTAGTTTTCTTATTTTTCTTTTGTATTTCAGATTTTTCTTTTAAATTTCATCCATTTTTAAGTACCTTGTCTGGTTAATGGAAAGTTGGTGGAACTTTGATACTTTCGTGATTGATTCAGAGCAGAACTAATAAGATCAAAATAGATATTAAAATAACTGGCTTTAACACATAACATTTTAAATTAAACATCTTTTAAAGACTTTCAAAGTTATACTTTTTCCCTTATTACTAGTGTTTCCACACAGAAACTGTGAATTATGCATATTGAGTTGTTTCTTGTAGCCTTCTTGCAAACTTGAAATGATTGTCAGAATTGCATAGGAAAATACTTAAAAATTGATTGTTTGCTCTCATTTTTATGATTCTCCCTGTACAGTTTTGTTGGCTTTAAGGAGTTTTTTCCAAATTGGTTTTACCCTGGAATCAGCTCAGCTCAGTTCAACCCCCTCACACACTGCTTTACCCACAAAACATCACTGGCTTCCACCACCCCCAAAGGTACAAAAGGTGAGCTGCAGGTTCTTACCTTCCATTGCTTCTGGTGGTTCTATACCTGCATATACAAAGAATATTTTTGTCTCAAGTTAGTATATATTATAAATAGCTGAAACGTATTTTGTAATTTTTTTCTGTTACATAAACTGCATATTATGAGCTAATTTCTGATCTCTACTTGGAGAATACTTTTAATTTACTGTCTAGTTATCAAAGCCCACCATGTAAACTCTTATTAAAATAATAATAATAATGACAGCAAGAGCGGTGGCCGGGAGATTTATATTTAGTCAGTGAATAGGAGCTTCCAGAAAGCCTGTAACAGTTTTGAAAAACATTCTGTCCAGAGTGACAGAAATTAAAATTATTTAGAAGCTACCAGCCAAGGAATGATGCTGTGTATCCTTTAGAAATTCCCTGGGCTTCCACAAACTGCTTGGGAGAAGTTAGCATCGGTTTTGAGCAAGTGTATTCCCCCACGCGTGGTGATGTATTTCTGCCAACTTACTATCAAGCAGAACAAGCTTTCCAGTGGTTCTGCATCTGTTCCTGCTCAGCCAAGGTGCCTCTGGGAATATATTTCCCCTTGCAGCAGCAGGTGGCGTTGAACAGCTCACGTTATTCTCGCTCTCATAATCATTTTGTCTTACATGTAGTAAAAACTTCTCTCCCAAAAGAGATAACCCGCAAGAGAAATTCGACCAGGTTTTATAGATGTAGCAGACTTCCTACATGAATATAGGAGGGGTCAAGTTCTTCCAACTTTACTCACACTGAGAAATAAGACCATAAATAATGTATTTAAGCAACAGCAAAAACAGGTGTGATAGAGTAATGTCTTAATCACATTTTATTTTCCTATCTACAAAAATCTCTTGAAACGCCACAGAGTTCATGTTGTCATAAGGTCACGTTATCATGTGCCAGCTCATTCACTCGGCAGCAGATACACAAACCTGAGCCGGTCTGGGGGCATCCTTTGCACACTCTACCCCCACAGGAAAAGAAATGGTTCTTCTCCCAAAGGCATTGTCAGTGTGTGCTCACAGAACGCAAAGCAGCATTGCAGATTTACCCTATGGTAAATGAGAACAGAATGAGAATTACCATCTTCTGAACTTCTCTGAAACTGCATCTAAAAATCGAGGAGCATTGCAGAAGTTCAAAACACACCTCCAAGTTTTTTTTTAAAATATAACGTGCACATAAAACAGACAAAAAATATTTTACCTGCACAAATGTAAAATTTAAGAACAGAAATCTTTTACAAGCAAATAACTGTACATCAGTTTATATAGTCTTTGCACTAATTATGACTATTTAAGAAATCCATCCATCTTTCTTTCATCAACAGTCAGAGTTTTCCATTTGCATATCTAATAATTTATGGCATGTCCTGACCCCAAGCAGTAATTGAACCAATAGATCTTCAGCCTAGATTTACTCGTCTGGCTGCCACAGTAATGTAACTCTGCAGGAGTTTTGGATTACTCCAAATGCCATCTCCTCTTCTGAGAGGTTGACAGTCACAGGCAAAATTTGACCTCCCAAATGTCAAGGCAAAAGCTCCATTGCCTAATTTAGACTAACTAACTCTCCTTTTGGAATACTTAGATAAAAACAAGAGGGCACAATGATTACTCCCAACATTACCCCAGGAAGATGGTCTTTAATGTAAGACTCTGTGATGATAAATGAATTCTCCTGGGAGTTTAAAACTATGTTAAAGCCTAAATCTTAGAGTGAAAGGGGAAAACCTATGCACCAGAGCTTGTTAACTAGTAATGTAAAAATTAAGGGGGGAAAAAGAAAAAGAGAGAGAAACTGTTACATTAGAGAGGAATCTCATGATCAGAGCCAGACTGATGAGACTTGAGCTGAGAGATTTGGAAGAGGGAGATGGGGTGCTTTTCTGCCTCAAGCAAGCCATGGCACAGGGTGAAAGCACCCAGCCAAGAGCCTGTGTTTCATCTTCTCAAAATGTGGTTTAGAAGCCAATTTCAAGGCAGCATTATATGCTTCAGTAAAGTGTTCTCAAAAGCTTTGAACAAGAAAAATGCCAGCAAACACACAGCTCTGCACTGTTGCAGTCTCTTTGCTGAATACTAACTATAGAGAAAATGCAGCCATGGAAGTTGTGGTTTTACAGCAGGTATTACTTGGGAAACTCCCTCTGCTATTCTGACACTTGCGGCTGCAGGTGAAGGAGCAGGTGCAGAGCCTGGTCACGCTGCTGCTGCTTCCAAACCGTGTGTCAGATATTATGGAAAGGCGCCGGGTTTGAAATTTTGTAACCCTCATCTGTTGGCTATTTTGTTTTTCTGGAAAGGAGCTCAATTGAATAAGGCCTGGCAGACACACAGAGCTGTGCTGTTGCTACTGACACAAGTCCCAAAACAACACATACAGGCTGTGAGAAAATGCTACTGTCTCACAACTGTGGAGCTAGAAAGAAAAAAAAAAAAGAGCAGCAAAGGTACAAACAAGGAAAATCTGACCCAGTCCCCAATTAATGGCATAAACAGCATTTATCTATCGATGATTAAGTGCTGCCCTTGTTCCTTGGTAGAGAAGCTCAATGATGATAGACATCTTGGAAAACAGGTAGATAGACAGAAAGATAGATATCCTCAGCTACTTCAGCCATCCATAATATGCCACGTGCTGCCACCACTGCTTTAGCCTGACCAATGGCTTCAGTAACATGTTCCATCTTGTGTGATCAATATTAGCACTTCAGTTACTCTGCAGAGTTACAGCTGCCTCCCAGCACAGGACGAACCTCATCCTGCCCTGTTTTATGGAAAAACAGTCATATGGAGGAAGAAAAGCCATTAGCTATTTAAATACTTTTATTTAATTGCTTTCATTGACTTGGTTTTTTGCTCTGATACGTTTTGTACCTGTTCTGCTAATACTTCAGAGCAAAAAGAAAAAACTGAGGTATCAGAAAATGACTGAACATTGAAGAGTTTAACATGAAATCTGGGTTTGGTGCCCAGCCTCCTGTCCAAGCAATTATCATGTGCCTCAGTTCTTCAGGTTTAAAATGGGATTAATGACACCATTCAATCACCTGTTGTCAGGCTAAGGATATTCATGTGATTAGCAGATCTACGCAAAAATAAGATCCAGAGACAGAATTGTTGCTGTTTCCTCTGAGCTTAGGAGCTGACTGAGATGCTGAAGGAAGASATGATACAGAGGTGGAGGATCAAAAGGTCCATGTGCAGTATGGCAATAACAGCACTGGAACAAAGGTTTTCTCGATTTTACCTCACAAAATCTTTCATTGACTGGTAAACAAGGACTGAGCAGAATAAAATGTTCGTTCTCCCACCCAGCTGCTGCTGAAAGAGTGTCCCTGGTAAGTGTCTGGGAAAATAGCAATTACCAGTGAGAGACAGAAACTGGGACATCTCCCTTGGCACCTCGAGGACATACAGAATGGTGGGAAGTTTCCTGTGTTGTCTGTGTGATCCCTGAAAGTCCTCCTTACCTCACTGCACTGGGCAATAGAGGCTAAATCCTGTTTTATTAAAGTGAAATGCAGCTCTGTTGAAATGAKCCGCAAAAATGAGAGGAGAGACAAAATATCCCTTCCCTATAAATTGTTGATCTCCCACATTTCTGGCTTCTCTGTTAACATTGGCCAGCCACCATTTCTGTCCTCTTCTCCTTTTTTTTGCCTTTCCTGACAGGTTCCTTCAGCAATGCTTCTTTTCCAGGTGGGAGATGAAAGAAAGCTACAGGTAGAGAGTCAACCACCTAAGCGTCATAAGGCTAAATATTTGTTCACTTGCTTAAGATGCAGTAAATCCTGGAGTGCTCTCTGTTTACCCAAGAGGATTTCAGCACGGAGGCTTGCTCCAGAAAGGTATTTGTTTAGAAAAGAGAAAAATCCTGCAGATCAGTGTAATCTCTGTTACTCTAAGAATTACTGAGTGTAATGTGGTGTGGGTGGTTGGGGTTTTCCTCCTTAACGAAGCAGCAGCTCACGGGAAAGACTAAGTGCTATAAAAGCTGCATCCTAGTAGAGTCAGAACCTCTATATCAAATGGTAGAAACTCTGAATGTTGAGGCTTTTCAATTGATATTTTAAGTTTCTGCTGAGCAAAATTTTCATTTAAGTCAAGAAAGTGGGTTTGATCCTTCAGGTTCTTCCCTTATAAATTTCCAGACTGGGACAGCAGTCATATGACAGGGTCAAAATCCCATGGTGTTCTTCAGGACAGGTGCCTCTTACAGAGATGGTGCAAGAGTGCTGAGAACTTAGTTGCTCATGAGCAGCTCTGAATTTTGCTCTGTAGAGGGAGCATCTTGAAGAATCTTCTCCGCATCTTGAAGAATCATGGTGAGGACAGCTCAGTACCACAGATAAAGCTACTTCAAGAGATGGTACAAAAAACCTGCTTTTAGAAGGAGGATAAAATGTAAGAAAGCTCAAGAAAATAATAGGCTTGTTTCAGGTTGAAAGTTAGTTATCCTTTTTTCGTCCTTTTTCTCCAGGTTAAAGTCACCACATGAAAACCTTGTGTATTTGGTGGACAGTTGCTCTCCAAAGCTGACTGACAGAGGAAAGGAAAACAATACAAGTGCAGCATCGTGGCAGCAGCAGAAACCAACTCAATGGAGATGGCAGATGGACAGAACACAAGTAGTTATGGTTAATATTTAGTCATTCTTGATAAGGCCAGTCCTAGCATGGGGAGAAGATGGAGAATACCCAGAGGCCTCTGCTGAGCAAAGAGTGACTGCCTGAGACAAGCTCAAAAGCAGGGCAAGCATCTCAACTTCATCTGTTCTTCTAAGGATCAGACACTACTCCTCTTACAGGCAATGTTGTGAGGAAAGGAAATTCCAAAAGGATGCACAAGTTGGAATAGATCTTTCCTGTTCCTGAGGAAAACAAAAATCAAGACCTGTGCCTTATGAAATAAGAATGCTCACATGTGGTTTGCAATTAGAGAGTATTTTATATTTTTGTCTTAATTTTGTTTATTAGAGATTTAAAAGTCATTTGAGCAATTGTACCCATGAGACTGTGATTTGCTATAAGATTTAAAGTATAGCTTTGGATAATTTCAAATATTTCAAATTATTTTCTGTCTTTTTTTGATTGAATTTGCTACACTGAAATGGAATCAAATCATTGATTTATCAGAAGTGTTTTATTCTTTGTTCTAGATCTCTGCAGATCTAAGTTATAAACCAGGAAAGCAGTACAAAGTTGCATTTGTAAATATTTTAGAGAAGACTGCTTTCTGGGGAACTTTATGCTATTTTCTCTGGTGCTATTGAGTGCTTTACAGAAGCTCATTTGGGAAATGTATTCTTTGATTTTGGTAATCAATTGATCAACATTTGAAGCTTTGCTCAGACACACAGCTATTGTGAAGAGCAGTTCTTTTAAATATCCATTTGATTGTGTTTGTGATACTTGCTTTATTCAACTCTGCTCCAGGCAAATTAAAATGTACTGCTATATAATAAGTATGGGAAGGTTAGCATTCACAGTTTAGGGATAAAACATTTTGACAGTTCTATTCTACATTTGCATTTAAAAATCGTAATGCTTTTGATTAGACCCTATGTTTATCGTAGGATCTCTTGTAGGCATTGCTACTGTGAGATTGTTACGTTTCAGGGTTTGTTCTGGACTCTGTGTCTGTGGGGAAGCACAAAAGCCTGCTGGCTCCACAGACATGTTATTTTCTGGTCCATGGTATGTCTCATTTTCTTTAATTTCTGGTGGGGCTCCACCTGTACTGCTACTGCTGAGTCAGTTGTGTTTGTTTCTGAGATTTTCTTGGTGTGCAGAGTTAGGCAGGGACTTGTGCATGKTTCTCTCTTACATGCTGGCTATGTTTTTCCACTGTTCTCTAAATTCTGTGGGTTTGGTGCCCTGTAGAAWCCCCACGGGGACAGAGGCAGGCATTGTCTGGGCAGGGACAGGGATGCTGCCACCACAGCCATTCTCTTTGTCCCCGGTGAACAGGTGATGCTCAAGCACCGCGTGTGCACAGACAATGGGCAGCATTCTGGGCTGGGAAACGATCACTGACACACGCTGATGCCTGAAGGACTGGGCACTAAAACCATCAGCGTTAATTGCTCCCTTTTTATTTTATCCCTCATCTTTCTGCGTTAGAAGGGATTCAAGTAACCTGATCCAACATCTGCAACCCTGCTATCACCAGGAAGACATTCATTCAGATAATAAGGCTGTCTCAAGACACACTGTCTCAAGAGACCCGTGTGTAAATTAGATCGAGTGATAAAAAAACCCCAAAAACTAACAAACATTGGCTAGATGCTTCAGACTCTTCAGAAGAGCAGAAATAAGGAAAAAAACACTGTAGGTTTTACAGGCAAATGTATTTGAGCTGAAGTCAGGTCATCTCCCAGATCTTTTAGCCAGTTTCTAGAGACTTTGTGTGATTATTATTATTAGGTTTCCCTTGGGAAGGATATGGACTTCAGTGATACCAGAAATCTTGTGCAGTGAATTCTCCAGGAACTCCATCCCACATTAGGCCCCATTACTCTGTCTTCAAAGCCCTGAAAATTCAAACACCCTCAAACTGCTGTGAACTGTCCTTTTCCATACCTTCCTTCATATTTGGGAGCTATTTCTTCTGACTCAGCAATAAATAGCATAGAAGGGATGGACTCTGGGAATTCAGAGATCTGATGTGTACAAAGTCATGTTTTCTGATTGTGAAGAGGACCACTAGTAAATCCTCTCTGTACACCAGATTGGGTTCTTGCACTGAAAAACATCAAAATCTGAATTATACAGGGGCTATGCAGCACTATGGGTAAGTACTTTGGCCTTTCATGTCTTATTATGTTGTTAATTAGTTAATGTTTGTAAAGCACTTTGAAGATGAAAAGCCCTATATAAGTTCTAAGTGTTATTATCTCTGGAGACCTAGGTTCAATTCAAAGGTGCTTAATTACATATGCCATAAATTAGACTTAATGGGTTGTAGAATCATCATTTTGTGCAATGCATGCAGGTTTCTCAGCCAGATCTGGGTGTTATGGTCTGCTGCAGTTCTTCTTTAGGTATTCAGAGTTGTTAAGAAAATTACACAAAAATAGAGCAGATAATTTCTAATAATAATTGGATTGCATTTCAGTACTATTCAGGACTTGGTGGAGCAAATTGCTGGGAGCTTTGCTCAGCTGTATCTAGGGATTTTCCTGTAGCCAACTTCAAATTGCTGAAGGTAACAGTTTTGGGGTTATTTTAATTATGGTATAGACATAATTCTAATTCATACTTCTGTATTTTGGCTTAGCAGAAGGGTGCTGAGAGGTATTGGTATGATTACTGTCCTTCCAGTAATACCCTGAAATGTCCCGTTAGGGCACTGCTTCGTGTTGGGTTATGTTCACAAGCATAAGAAAAGAATTTCCCATCTCTAGAGATACCATCGTGTAATTTACAACAAGCCACTGCGAGCGGGCAGCCTGCAAAAAGGGGAAGCCACAGCTATAGGAAAATGCGGTTTCATTGGCTTTGCAGAGCTGAGAGTTTCCATGTTTTGTAAATTACATCTTTTGTGGCCAGAAAGCTGCAGGCTTTGCTGTGCTCCAGTCCCAGCACCAGGGCAGATGTCCACGGTGAGCACAGGTGCCTTCTCCTGGCTGTAGCCCAACCAGCAGAGTTCAGAGACACAGAAAACCAGCAGGGTCGTCCACCTGACCTAAAGTGGCTCCCGTGTGTTCCTGCAGCAGGACATACCCCTTTTACCTTGGGCCTTCCACAGGCATACAGAGAGAAGCAGGATTTATCCTGCGTATAAATATGTTAGGAGTGATTGTGTTCATTAGTACAGCCCAAGTAGATTGGAAAAGCTAATTAATAGCAATTTACTATGAGTGCCGCTAACAGACTTRCTTGAAAGTATTTATCCCGAAGTGAGAGTCATTTGATTTGGTTAATGTTTATTGTAAGCATATGCAGACTATCTGCCCGGGGAAAATGTATTTTTGAGTGCTCCAGACAAGTGAAACTGGTGAGCCCGCAGTCCAGAGAAAGCATCTGTAACCGCAGCCAAAAGGGGAACAAGATTTCTGACATTCTTTCAGAACATGTGTTTGAAGCATGGGTTCCCATCACTTTCAGAGTCACTTGCAGGCCTTTTTCTTTATATAGATTCAGACAAGTCAATGTGGGCCTAGATTCAGTGTGATAAATGTCTTTGTGATTTCTCCCTCGTCCATCTCCCACTATTATTTTAACACTTATTTCAAACAGGAGTATGTTCTCAAGAAACTTTAAACCGGACAAAGCACAGTTTCTGACAGTGTTTATCACTCACTTTTCCATATTCCTAAGAAATGGAGCTAGTCTTACACCATAATTACTGACATGCATCTCCTTCAAAAATTAGATATAGCTTTGCTGAATACTTTTCATATATTCTAATAAATAGGAACTTCACATGAATGCTGATTTGAGCTCCAGGCTGTGGTTAAACGTTTTAATAGTGCAGCAAACTTATCAACAAAACTTTCCTTCCTCACACTCCCCCCTTCCCTTTTTACAATGAACAGATTTTTATCCGACTGGCTCATGACTTGGGGATTTTTACAAGCAGGTTTAGGAACTTGTCAAATATTTGGAAATTTGAGTCTGAAAACAAAACAAAAAAACCCACCCCACAACTTTAGAGCCCAGTATTTTATATAGCCTGTTTGAACTGGGCAAAATTTTGACTTGCTGAAGTACCTACAGGACTCTATTCTCTGACCTAATTATCACTACTTAACTAGAAGTCACCAGTCTGATTCCTTTTTTCAATACTCCAAGACACCATATATACCGGCGTAACTCACTGAGGTACCGAATCAATGGAGCTGCAAGACACTCTTCCTGTTCGAGCTCCCGTAGCCTTTTGTCAAAAAGCGAAAATAATATTCATATTGCTTTTATTTAATCTTGGCATTTCAAGCCTGTCTCCTTTCCTTTTCTGTTTCCAAGATGTTGGTGACTGACATACTCTGGCAGTGATATCACTGTTGCTCAAACCCCGAGCAAGTGACACAGCTGAGAGCTGGAGCAGCTGCACTTAAGTGCCTCTTCCAGAGACACGAGGCAGCAGGAACAACTGAGCAGAGAGCACCTGGATACAGCCAGGCCACCAGCTCTGACCAAGAGACCTAATGGCTGGGGAGGCTGCTCCTCGAGAGAACAGCTCATGGGCTACCAGAAGCAGCGAATGTGCATGGAGAAACCACTTGGTGAGCTAATATCCAGTACAGAGCTCTGGTCACTTGGTGGTTGTGTCTGGTTAGTTTTACAAAAAAGAGGTGCTGTCCTTGTAGCTTGTGACTTCCTCAGTCATTTTCCTGTGTTAAGTCCCTAATTTAAAAAAGAATCTCTCCTGATCTCTCTCCTCTGAAAGTGGTGACTGTGGAAACATTGCCCCTGAAGGAGGTCTGGAAGACTTCTGGATCATTACTGCTTCTGTCTTCCTCTCTCTGTGAGCAATGTTATCGTAGGTCAGCTGCAGAGCGGAAAGCGTGGCAGGAGATTGTGGGGCAAGCCCAGATTTCATATTGGTGTGTCCTTATACCAGAGTGGATGAAGATCACCCATCCTCCTAACAGAACATATGCAGATATGTGTTGAGTTGTCACACACTTGTTGGTGCCTGTTACTTCAGTGGAACTGTGGATTTTGTGTCAGCAGACTTGAAAAGTTTACTACTGGTCTGCTGCATGATGCTTGAATTCCTTTCTCTCTACGGTCAAGATGTGTTACAGAAAGGAAGAAAATCACATGCAAAATGAAAAAAACCCGAAAGTGTCCAGTCTGAAAGCATTAAGAATTAAGTTCACAGATATTTAATTCCAGGAGTAGTATTATTACATCAAATATTTTAGTCTCTTGCGCAGGCCTACATATTACTTCAGCAAGAAACTCTGTACTCTGTGGGTGAAAAGTATGCCTTCAGTTAACTCTCAGTTCGGTAAAACTTTTCTATTCTGAATGACACTTAAGCTTCAGTTTAGACATGTCTGCAAGGCCATTGTAGTCGATGTCTGAGGTTAACGAGGTTAACAACAGGCTGAAGTGTTGTCCTGAACCACAGTTGGATTTGACAACGTGTAACAAAGTACACGTGCACACCAACACTTCTATTTTAAAGTTTCCTCAGGAAATAGGCAATGAAATTATCTAATAAGTATTCATCAGGAAATCTGCTTTATTATGACTGTCTTTACAGTTAAGCCTAAACTTAGTTCTGCATTAGGTGTTTGAAATTTTGACTGAAGTGGTAGCACAGTCCATGGCTATGTGCGCCTAGCAGGACAGTTTTATGAATTGAGGTGGTCAAGTCACACTGTTGCCTGACAGAGGATATCAGAAAGCTGTCAGACTTGAAAATGAACAACTCCATAAAGCTGGAGTTTATCATGGAAACATCATCACGTCAACTAATTAGTATTATTTGTTCACCCCATTAGAGTAATTATTTGTAATTATTATTGTAGCATATGTCCAGCGTTCAAGTAGTGCATTTTCCTGGGAAGAGCTGGATCATTCATCAGAGAAACTGAGAAATTGAGTTGAAAATGTCAAAGCAGGCAGGCAGATGGAATTATTTCATGTGGCATTTGCTCTTAAACGAATTTATATTTTTTTGTCTTACTTCCTCATACAGGCAAACAGGGAAGCAAGAGAATGCTATCTCTTGGTTTCTCAACAAAAAAGTCAGAAATACCATAAACATGCAAAGACATCTTGATAAAGAGATACTTTGGTGGATCCAATCTGCAGGGTGCATTCTGTTCCTCTGACACCGAGAGGTACCTTTGACCCAGCAAGACACACTCGGGTGAGTTGTGAGCTTTGGCCCCATGTCACTGAGAGAGATAGATAGAAATAGCCCTTCAGTCACCAGTGAGCAAAGAGTAAATCCACAAACAACCACTGTATGTACCCCTCTTCTAGCAGAAAAAATAAGGGTATTAAGAGAAAATCTATCACAGTTGTTTTTTCAGAAACCTCTTGCATTGATAATGGGTTTCATGCTACTGTGATTTAAGAGGCAGAATTAAAAAATGTTCAAAACCTGCCATTGTTTCCTCTAGATTTCTGGGAGGAACCAGAGGTCCATTGAAACTTCGCTCAGAATTACCCAAGATTATGAAAAATGCTCTCTTGTTCTTACATTAATTTGCTTACAGTTGGATTTATAATATCCTTTAAAAAAATTGATGCTACACCCATCTGCATGTGCTTAAACTCAATCTGCTAAAATGTACTGCTTGAGCTCATGACGAAAGCTACAACTATTGTTTGCCTGCACAATACAAAAGGAAATAAAATGAAGGGTTCAGAATGGACTGTTGCAAATCAAGACTTCAAAATCTCAGTTAAACTGCTTTTTGTTCAGTATCTTTTATTACAAGAAGAGACATTTATCACAGATATTTGGGATATTTGGCAGCAAAATCGTAATACTGAATGTTCAGATGATGATGAAGCAGCATTATTGTCTTTCAGTGCCTCTAAAGTCGAAGTTTCCATTTACATCAATATTTTAAAATCGGGGTGTTGTTTCTTTTTCCACAAAGATCTCAAACAGATAAGTTAAACCTATTAGCCTGAATGTGACAGTTAATATGCTGATATTAAGAACATACTTAAAGCCAAGAGCTCTTGGCTAGGCATTTTGACCCATTAAAGGAGAAATAAATGTCAAAGTGAAGAGGTAAAATTGCAATACAAAATCTATTAATAAAGCATTCTGAAGATAGTGCCTGTTATTTGTTACTATAAATGTTGATATACATTTCTGTAATAAAAAAAAAAAGTTATCTATAAGAAAATATTCTCTTCCCTTCCTTACACTGGAGGAATTTTATATAAAATAGAATGTTACTCCTTCATTGTTCCAATCATAAGATCAGTGTCCAGTGAATAGCAATTTATGTACTCCTATGATCTGACATAATATATCCAAGCAACTTGAGGGAAATAATGGAAAGAGCTTTTTAAATGCCGCAGAGAGGTGACAGCCTGGAAAAAGCTAATTAAAGTATGTTTTAAAAATTTGTGTTCCTTAGGATCTTTCATTAAAAGACAAGCTCAATGTAAAAAAAATAGACTAAGAGGGTGCTGATGTCACTGCAGTAGCAGTARTCCAAGTGTAAATTGTACATTACTCAAGTGATTCAGATATTTTGATATGGTTTGGCAAATGAAGACCTTGTCTTACTCTAAGTCATTTTTAGCATCTGGATTTGCATATATGTATTATATCTGTTCTATTAATTACATCTATTTTCGCAGGTACAGACAGACGTACCCGAGTCGTGTGGCACCCGTGAATAGGCCCAGTGAGGCTGTGCAGCTGTGTTTTGATCAGCAGAAAGGTTTCCTGGCATGCGAGAACTGAAATCACCTTTTGGGTATGACAAGCGCATCTAAGTACCTAGCCAGTGAAAATCAAGGGTTTCTGTAAGGAAGAAGTAAGGACACCTACCACAAAAAATTAAAAGTAAAATAACCTTTAATAATCGCAACAATGCAAACTCCATTCTGTGTATTGCTTTAAGCTGGCATTTAGCCATCTATCATTTGCTGGCTCATAAAGCTGATCTGTGCTCTTCCCTCCCCTCCCTGTTTCCAGGAGCTGTTGGCCTCCTTTCACCACTCCTTTCCCATAGGCACRCACGACTGCGACCCAAACACTCTTTTGTCCCTTCCTCTGGAACTCTGCTTTCTAACACATGGGGAGAGGGGGAGCTGTGAGCAGCTTTCTTTCTTCTTCATTGTATAATGCCACTTATAAACTCGGTCGATAGACACTTGGGAGGTATCTAAAATGTTAAGACAAGGAAACAGGTATTATTCAGAGGAAACCTGACCTTGATCGAATAGGGTCAAAATGCTTCAACCACCTCTTTTCGTTTGAAACTCCTCATTTACAGGCTCAGAACTTTCATTGTAGCTTAGAGTTGACAAATATATGTGGGGTCTGTGTTAGTCCTAAAGATAAGAAATGTTAAGGAAATACCCGGTGTGAGCATTCAGGAGCCTCCCTGGCAGTCACACTCCCGGGGACAGGGACTGTCACCGCGGGGACCGAAGCCCCTCCACGGCGGCGGCTCCAGTGCCCCTAAGGGTCCCACTCCTTGCACACCCCACTCACAGTCAGACCAGGTTTCCTCACCGGCTCGACCCCAGGTTTCCCATAGAAGAGTCTCAGATGTCTCGTTCCATAAACCCACTTATTCCCGGCGCAGTCACACTGGAACAGCCCGAGCTGGTGCCTCCCAGCCAAGGAACCCCAGCACTTTTATACATTTTATCCGCTCACAGTGTCCCCGCACACAAGTCTCGCCCTTCCTCCCGAGTCGTCGGCTCCCGCCCACCTCTCCGTGTCCATCACCTCCTTGGCGTCACTCGTCTCCTTTGTTATCGCAAAGGTCGGCAATTCCCGGCTCCTGCTGTGTCTCTCAGTGTCCATTCACCTGGCTGCCATCACCCATCTTCGTGCCTTTGTTATCCCAAGGGTGGGCAGTTCACGGCCTCTTATCTCGGGCTCCCACCCCGAGCTCGATCTGCATCTCAGTCTGCAGCTTGGGATCCCAGATCCCAGACACCTGGACGAGCAGTATTCCTCAGCAGTAGTTCAGCTGGATTCAGTGAATGCTGGGACTAACCAAAGTCTTTGTGGAGATACACACAATTAATTTCTCTCACTTCACAGAGTTGTAACACCAAAATTGCGGAGAGTACAAAAATTTTCAGAAAACCTGTTTGGGTATCCCCAGGTATTGGCACCTAGCAGAAAATAAGTTCAAGTTCTAACTTTCTAATTCCCAGGTCTAATTGTATGTACTAATTTAACTCCTGAGGAAACAAAAAAAAAGGTACTGAGCTCTAAATTATGTGTCGAAGAATTTGAATTTTCCTCTTGGCGTTTAGAAATTTAAGGCTATTCTCAGAAACATTTAAAGGCTGTAAGCTGCCAAAGGCTTTTGAACAAAATACTTGTGGTCATGTCCAGACTTGGTCGGTGCAGATACTTCTTGAGCTTCCTGGTGCAATCTGTTATCCCAGGCCCTTTTTGTCGAGCGTGCTAAGAATGATTTACCAAAATTTTTGACGAAGTTTTATATAGACTGTATTCCAAGCATTTGTTTGCTACATTATGCACCTCTTTTGGCCAAATTTTGTTTGTTTTTATGGAAACCCCTTCTAGTGACAGTTCTTTGACCCAGGAAAATATTTACCGCACAACAAAGTTTGGGGCTTTCAAGTAATTCTCAGTATTCCTGTTTTGATATTTTTTGAACAGCATTTTTCTCACTGTTTAAAACCACAGGTGGCACAGGCCTGACTGTCTTTCTCATCACTAAGGATAATTTATATCACACCAGCAGTAAAAAGCGACCCGCAAAAAGTGTAGGTGTAATTAGAAGCTCTTTTAATACCCTTTTGCACTATTGGAGTAGCAGACAGGAATCTTTAGCCTATGTCCTTATCCCTCCCGTTTCTTTGCCGGGAAGTGTTTCAACTAGGACTCGTGTGGATTGGGAACTGGGAACTCCTCCTCTCCTGTTCCTGAACTGCTGAAGAACAGCCACAGCAACACACTCAGCACAAGCACGTTTCTCCACATTTATCTTAGGTTAGCACTTTCCTTTATTTAACTGTCTCTGATCTGACTATATCTGATCATTCCTTCATCTCATTTTCACTTAACCTTTTGCCCTCTACGCAGACTAAGCATCCTATCAGATATCTCCCAAGGGACCTTCTTTTTCCCCCACACCCCCTTTCTCCACTCTTTCTCCAATTTAGGTGCTTTATGCCACTCCTGCTAATTTACCTGATTACATAGAAGGAGCTGTAGATCTTTTTATAATTGCTGTTTTACTTAAAACATTGATCCTTTAGCTCCTGTCTGTTTTCAGGTCATCACACCTCACTGGAGGTTTCCCTGGCTTAATGAGCAATTCTGAAACCATAGAAAGTACCAGACGATGGGGGTCAGTGTGCATTCTTATATTTGAAAGCCACTCTGTAGCATCCACAAGAGGATTCTTGGCACCTGCCTAGTTAAACTGAATGTCCAATGTTATCTCTCCAGGCAAGTAAGATTCTGGCAATCACTGTAGTCCTATTTCACTTGTTCTCAGTCTTTTTGACACCAACACATTAATTCTCCCAAGCTCCTTTGGCAGCTGTAAGAAGTTCTCTTTTTTTTCTTTTTTCTAATATGATTGATAATATTGAATATTTCTTTTAACCTTTCACTGCCATTCCTGGGCTAGGTGATAGTTTTTGTGTTCGGATGTTAATCTCCAGCATGCAGTAGCACATCTTCCAATCACCTACTCATTATGGAGCTCATTTGTAAAATGCTGCTGCTTAATTTACAACTGCCTGTGAAGCTCCACCTACCATTGGCCCTCCAACATATAACAGTGTTCTCCCAACACTCCTACTGTCAAAGGTCACATAAAGAAAATCATTGCTTTATACAGAAAATCCTTCTTGTTTAACACATGGAATGGCAGCCCTTGGACAAAATTTGTCTGTATGGTTTCATACAATGCACTGGAAAGAAATAAATTCTGGARAGAGTGCAAATAATGCAGCTTCTCTGGTTCAGTGCAGGAAATGACCCAACTGAAATGTAGTGGCAAAAAATGTCATAATTTTCTTCAC
The DNA here is from genome assembly GCA_018881555.1 of Amblyornis subalaris. NCBI lineage: Eukaryota > Metazoa > Chordata > Aves > Passeriformes > Ptilonorhynchidae > Amblyornis > Amblyornis subalaris. The sequence goes on along the minus strand of JACAXG010000027.1, from coordinate 4,702,128 downwards.
TTCCAATTCTCAGAGGAAAAAAAAAGGTCATCTGAGGAGACACAAATACGTAAAAACAAAAAGACCTCCCAAGCTGACTTGAAATATGTTCAAATTACACATCTACTCCCTGCTCCCTAGAACCCAGTAAATATTTCTTTGGCCATATCAAGTATTTTAGTCTGAACCCAGGAAACCTCAGATTGACCTTGAAAATAAGATTCCTCAATTTTCAAAGTAAATGTCTCAGCCACATTACTGGAGGAGTTGCACTTTTCTGACTGAACATATAAAACTTGTCTCTTTTGGCAAATGAGGTAGATTATACTGCAGGGAACTGGTTGTTTTCCTAATTAGCTGACCACAGGCACTTTCAAACTCTCTTTCTCAACTTCTACACCTCAGTACAGTGCTGGTGGCAAGGTTAAAATATCTGTTTTGGGCCATTAGGGGCAGGGTTAAGCCAGTGCAAAACAGTAGAGCCTACCTCAGTGGAGATACCCTGACCTACCTTGCTGAGTGAGCATCCAGAGCATATCTCTACAGAGATTTTGTTTTATCTTCTTCTCAGGTTGTATTGGATGGTTTAACAGCATTTGATGCTGTAGCATCCTTCCAGCTTACCTTGAATCCTATTTGAGATTTTAGATTGTGTATGTCTGGATTTGATTAGCTTTATTAGTTTATTTTCTTCTGATGTTTTTCTCCTCTGCCAGCTGCATTAACTCTTCTTTCACCCAAGACTCACTCCATGGTGGGTGTACTGAAAATACTCTTTTGACAAAGTCTTTGACATCATCTGCTGACAACATCTGACTCATATTCAGGTATGAATTTCCCAGGTCTGGTTATCAGTTCTCTGTAGAAAAGTATAAGCATGTGTTCCATGTGGAGTGTGAAAGAACAAGGAAGGTCTCAGATTCCTCTTCTGATGACTGGTCGATGTCTATCAACTGATGCTGAAAATCTCTGTGACCACAACCTTTCTTTAACATCATAGCTGCTTTCAGGACCTCAGACATAACTGCCTTTTGTCCAACAGTCCTGTTTAAAACAGACCCAAATAGTAAAGATGTACACTTTGATTGGCATCTACCATATTAATTGAATTAAACCTGGCTTTAATTCTAAAAAAAAAAGCAAATGCAGCATTGGGTGTTAAATAAAATAAGGCTATGCTATTTCAAAATGAGCATTTCCGTTTTTGATTCAGCTTGACTTTCTCACTTGAGGCCAACCATACGTGCTGAAATGCTGTCAGCTAGTGTTTCACAGAGGCTTCTGCTTCAGGGCACCAGTGCAGACACCCAGCTGCCCAAGCTGTGGCCCTTGCACCCTCCCCATGTCCTGCTGACTCCAGGGTGTGCTCAGGGTTTCATTAGGTTGCAAGTTGTAGCCAGGTGGTGCGGATTTAAGAGCTCCATGTAGCTCAGGTAATATCCACACATCTGAGAAGGACAATAGTGCTATCCAAACAGAGCGAACCTTTGAACTTTGTTAGGTTTTTAATATGACATTAAGCCTCAGATTTATGAAACCAAACCAGAACGAAACAAAAGCATGCTTGCTTTCATTCTGTGTTCTGATTCTGCACTGGATTGTCAGCAAAGCAGACCTTTTACCTATAAACAGATGGCACACGATTCTGTGGGATTTTCCCACATTTGATGAACACACATCAAGTCCATTTACATGAGCATGGAAAATATTAAAATGACTACCAGGTCTGCATAGTGTAAGACACCTGGAGCACATTGCTGCCAGCAAGCTTCTGAGGTGGGGATATTCTGGCACACAGTCACGGTTCTGGGGACTGGGCCATTTTTGACTCAGGTTATTGCATCTTTTGACACCTAAAGACATGTTCACCTCTGACCCAGAAACATCTGCAACGTCAAACTATAAAAACGGGAATGGAAATGTAGCCTTTTTTTCCCCTTACTGTTATTTTTATTTTCTATTGAAAAGGGTTTTAAAAGGCCTATGAAATGTAAAATTGCTTTTTTGCCATAGTTGCAAAACTCATTTCAATTTTTATCTGAGATGCACTTGTACAAAATTTCCAGAGCTGAAAAACTAATGCAATAACCCACCCTGAGACCCAGAGTCTGAAGCTCTGAGCAGAGCCTGGGCTGCAGCTCTGAGGCAAACGGGGGGACTGTCACAGTGCCCAGCCTTGTCCCCACTCCCACCATCCACCCCCAATTTTTCCCCAACAGTTTATATGGCTTGCAAAGTTCTTGCATGTTCTTTCTTTCCTAAAGTAGCTCTGGCTGAGTTTAACTCACCAAGCCCTAACTTTTGCTCTTTCTATGCAGGCTGCCTGGGCTGGAGCTTCTTGTACTGTAAACTAATATCAATTAAAGTCTTTTCACCTTTCTTGTTGCTCCTGCAATTTATATGCACAGATTTTATTTCTTTTTACTTAATTTTGCTTAGTAACTTTTGGTTGTAAAAACTGAGATGGGACCTTTCTGTGTGTCAGTGTTCCCTCCTATAGAATGAATTGTGTGGTTTGTAGTAAAATGTGACTATCTTTGGATGAATGGCACTATAGAAATCCCCAGAATTATTGTAGTCAATTTTTTGTTTCATTTAATATGAGATGTAGAATATAGGCAGAGCAACATATTGTGTTGATAGATAAGTTATTGCTGTGGTTGAGTTTGACAAAATGAAGACATTTCCCATTGGAAAACAACAGTGACAACAAACAACAACAAGCAAAAAAAAAGAAAAACCGAAAAAAAACCACAACCAAACAAAAAACTTCGGAAAAGTTTCTCTTTTCTGAGTAGAGGCATTTTATGTTAGAGCCTTAGAGCTGATTCTGTCTCTCCCAAGTTATAAACCCTTATGGATGTACCATAAAGATGTCCACCTAATGCAGAGAAAAGCAGATTAATTGATCACAGTAATATATTCTTATCCACTGAATAAGAGCATTCCACACATTGTTTCTTGTTTTGTTTCTGGCTTGTAAATCTTCATTGTAGGATACAAATGAAAATGACCCAAATATGTATTATTTATGAATAGGACTCTCAGATATTATGCTTTAGATTGATTGTGTTAGACAGGATATAACAGAAGCACAATAAGTCAATGAAAAATAAAAAGGAGCAAAAATGTTTCATGCTAAAAATGTAGTTCTAGTGACACCTCTTATATAAAGGACATTTCCAACACATTGACATTTATATTTATCATGGCTGCGCGCGTGATTTACAGTTGTCTGAGGTACTGAATATCAGGAATATCCATGCACATACACACCCCTTTGAATGATGGCAAGTCATAGACTGCTGCATTGCCCCTTATACAGCAGGCTTTTCCTCCCCTTTTTATTTTTCTTCTCTAGCTTCAGGGACGCAGAGGAAGCAGTAGATCAATAGGGTGTCTTGACTGAAGTTGCCTGCAGCACTTCCATTTCTCAGACTGGACACTGATGCTAACTATCAATAGCAATAAGAGGCTGTCTCAGACAGAATTAAGGCTCCTTCTTCTGCATGGCTGTCTGGTGCTTACTGATAAACATCTTGTGCACAGGATTGCAACAAATAAACCATTTCAAGTGTGCAAACTAGCCACTGTCATTCTTCCTATTGATACTCGCTGTGGGCTGAAGGGGCTGATRGTTATTTTCATACAGTTGATAACATGTTAGATAAGGGTACAGATAGATAATAGTACAAAGGCATAATGCTTTAAAGTGTAGAAACATCATTGATGAAATTCTCCCTGCTCCTGTAGAAACCCTGAGACAACAAAAGACGAAAATATTGACTTATGTTCAAACTACTTAAGAGAGGCTACAGCTAAATTTAACTATTTATTAACCTCTTATTTTTAGGTAATGTTAAAGATATCCTGCCACACTATTTTATTCAGATGTTATTCATTTACCAGTCTTGGATTTGCTAGCTTATCCTGGGAATAAAAGTCAAAAGGGGCTGGGTGCAGCTATGATATGGATGGGGAGGTGTCGGGCAGCATCGTGGTCACTTGTCATTTGGCCTGAGCTATGCACCACACCAGCAGTTGCTAATTTTGGAATAACTGAGCCACTTTAGCCTCCCTCCCTGCAAACAATCAATTTCTCTTCTGATCTATACCTCTGTAGTGCATTCCTGGTTTTCAGCCTGAATAAGGATGAAGAATCAGATTCTCACCCACCCACATGAAATCACCATTAAAATACCCTGGTCCAGATCTACTTGGTGGTAAGTCCTGTTAGAACTCTGCTTAAGTCAGATATGCAGTGGAGTTATCTGCATCAAATGAAGAGCTCACGTGCTAATTGGGGTTTATTTTTCTTTTAATTTTGCTTTAACTGACTAGGGTGGGGAAAATGGCTCAGATGCTCTGCTGTAAAATCAACAGAGCCTCATTTCATATCCCCCCTCTGTGGAGCTCTAACCATTTACAGGAGCAAACAATTTGGCTCTGAGATATCTCCAGTTTTATATGAAGTGGGCTTTTCAGATTAGGAAGCTTGTTTTTGGAGGGAAATTTCAGTGATACATTTTGAGTTTCAGACCATCCCAAACAAAATGCTTAAATAACAAGGTTTTCTTTCACAATAAGGTTTTATGTTAAATCTAGCCAAGGGTGATGGGTTATGTAGGATGAGATTATTCTGAAGATAGTTCTGTTGTTGCTAAATGTTTAAATTAGGATGGTTGATGTGAAAATAAAGCTTCCAAGACTTTAGGGATACCAGTTATGAATAGCCCTACTAAAAATATTTGCATTACAATATGAGTATAGACATATACTCATAAACTGAGTATATGACTATGAATACATGTATTGACTCTGAAAGAAGTGAAATAAAATGTTAACTGAAATTTAATTTGGGAGGAGAAGAAAGAATCAAAAAGAACCACACTGCAACTTGTAGAATAATCACTTACTGATAGATATTTTCACTTTTTTTTGTGTCTGTACCATGTGCTGCAGTCAGACTCGCCCACCATACAAGAGCAGCTTGGGGGAGGAATAGTTAATGTCTGTTGACTGCTCAGAATCACTGCTGTTATTAATTGTCCTCCAGTATAGAACATGTACATTTTACATTAATACACTGACTAGGGAGACAGAGCATGCAGTTTCTAGCAAGGGAAGCTGGAATTTCAGAAACAGCTTGGCTCTTCACTTTGATTACTTTTTGGCTGGAGAGTTGGAGTCAAGCTAATTCATTTTGTAAACATTGCTGGTCATTCATGTACAGTGCATGGCATGAATCAGGGCTGGACACTCAGACGGGAGCAAGTTCAAAAGTCCAGATGGAAATTCCTGTTTCGCTGCACACGGGATGGTCCACGCACAGAGTAAGAAGGATCATATATGTACTCAGTCAAAATTCCCACCCCCAAAAGCGGGAGGTTTCCTTAAGAAAGGTGAAAAGACAAGGGTCCTCACTATTTGCTGATGAGCAATCCACCCCTTGCACCCTCACAGTGAGCTTTCAACAAATATTTATACAGCTCAGGGATACAGCTATAGCTGCAACGTTTCAGCACAAATATTAGGCCACAACCTCAGCTAGTCTAAATTGGCCTCTGTGGCATTACAGTGATTTACAATAGCTGAGCTTCTCCCTCCTTTTATTTTTTTCCTCGGTGCCTCTGACACAGTATGTTCTACATGCTTCTTTCAGCTGAAGAGTGGATTAATTTCAAAGCAAAAAACAATGTTAAACCAAGCTCTTCATTCTACTAAGGCTTCTCCCAAATTTTAAGAGGGCCTCAGCGAAAAAAGATCTATTAGAAAGGTGACTGAGTTTTCTGTAGCACAGCAGCATTCAGCTGAGGAGGGGTGCTAAGGCAGAAAGCCATTCAAAAAAAAATTGACTCTTTTGTTAAAAAAATGTTGCTTATATACACGCAAACATAAAATCTGGTTTTACTGCTCCCACTGAAGAACTCCATTGTGCAAGTTTAACAGCAGTTACACAGAGATATAAATACACAGTTGTGTATTATAATATTTGTTTCTCAATGTCACTAAGCCAGAATTCTTTAAAAATATATGAATTCTTAATTTTTTTCCCAGGTTTTCAAAACAGAGAGCATTAGTAAAGCCATATTTTTTTTCCAATGTGACTTGAAGCTRGAGACAGAGAAATGGATTACATTACATATTTTCTACACAAACATAGGGATTAATTTAAATGATTCCCCTAAATCAAAATAACTAGCCTTTTTGGCAGCCTTTGAAGTTTAATGAATGTTTATTCTTGCCATCAAGTGTAGGTTTTGGGACACCCTGCAGGACCACTAAAACAAGATATCCAAAGCTATTTATCTAAAATAAGCCAAACCCAAGATGTTTGTATTACAGTTAAAAAGAAAATGCAAGTATTTAAAAGTAGCTAATATTTTGGTTTGAAAATCCTAAGTTAAAGATACAGAATTGTTCCCACTGTGCTGTCAATGTCTGTAGCTTAGGGTTTATACGTTACCTACGTTTCTTATGATTTCAAAAGTAGACTTGATATAGAACAGGTCTGTTCTGTAGTTGTGTGCTCTCCTAAGTCTTGTTTCCACTCTTTTAGGGACACAGAAAAGCTGCTGTGCTCTTATCTTTCAGAATACATTTGGTATTCCTTTCAAATGTCTCTTATCAAAGTTGACAACAAGTACCTATTACTTACAGACATTTCAATGTGGGTTTTCTGTAGAAGAAAATTAAATCAGGTCATGAGATGTAATAAACCAGACATAGGATTTCCAAATACGTTCTATTTCTTTTATGGTTAATACTTTTTGAAGTGCACTACTGAAATGCTGCATAAATGTAAAACCTGGTTTGCCTCTGATGACTGTGATTGATTAAAACAGTCGGTAATGTTCTTGGAGATATTTAGCTTCTGATAACTCAGCCATACAGACATTCTCTGATTTTTTTTATTTTTTTCTGGAGGGCCATTTTCACATTTACAAAAACCCCTTGAAAACTAGATATTTTTTATATCTAAAATTCACAGCATGTCTTGCTGTTAAATTGCCACCTTAGAGGCCTTTTTTAAATTTCATTGAAAATGCATATTAAATCAAAGTGATAGACACATGTAATGTAAAATGTCTGTCAACAATTAGAATCCCATTTGGAAGTTTGTAAAGCATAACAATTTAAAATGAATTTAAATTGATAAGGAAAGTTTTTAGATTGAGAAGAAAAGTTTTAGCCTGCAGTATTGCAATTTTGTTCAGAACAAATCCAGATTTTTTTTCCCTTTTCTGAGCGAAAGATAAATAAAAGAACCAGAGTTTCTAATGTAATTAGTTCACTATCATGTGTCAGTCAAGCAATTTCATTCTTTCAGCAATAAAGGCCAAATTGTATTGATTATTTAGTTTTGAAAGATATAATAAAGCATCAAGTGTGTGAATAATATAGTTCCATGTAAAATCATGTTGCCCTGTCATGGAATCATAGAATAGCTGSGAGAAACCTCAAAAGACCATCTGATCCAAACTTTCATTTTCAGGGAACCTAGAACACATTGCAGCTGAGCCACTTGATGAATCTGTGCTCTAAGTATTGAGAAGTGCAACTGGTTTTATTTGGATAGACTAGATCCCTAGCCAGTAACACCCAGTTGGCTTGCAAAAAATGCTTTGAGGGAAACCTTACAAAATATCCTTTGTATTCTTCTGAGATTTTACAAGCTTTACACACAAACCTCATGGATATTCTGAAACCATGGGATTCACAGGCAAAAAGGACCAGCAGCACACTGAGGCCAGGTGCTTCCAAGGCAATTTTGGCCCTTGACTGTGTGGCCACACCACTGGGGACTTGCACCCCCCTAAATAAGGACTGGCATTGGCAGTTAAAAAAGTACAAAGTTTGGGATGACACCTGGATTTTCCAAAAGTATTTGGCCTACCAAAATCTGGGGTTAGAGTAGGGTTTATGGCTAATATTTATTGAATACAATATAAACATCTACAATATGGTTTGCTGTAAAATGAAAGCATTTTCTATTAAGTTCAAATTTTGTGGCATTTTTTTTCAGTTTTATAATATGCATGTTTCCAACCAGTATCCCAAATGTCAGCTTTCTACACTGAAATTAGTGTAATCTTGTAGATGTGTGCCAATGCTTCAAGTGCAGAATGTTGTGTTCTCTGTAGTGATATAAAACTCCTTTAAGAGCAGGTACATTTCCAGGACTGACATACTTGTGTGTAATTCCTCCAGATTAAATTCTGGCTGTTTCTAGACATTCCAGTTATCACTGTGATTGATTTTATGAGAATAACAATAAGAAAGCAGAATAATAAGAAATGCAAAGCATATTCTACCATTAATTTCTGAGAGTCAATCCCATGAGAACTTTCCATAGTGTGTTATTGGTTGCAAGTATTGCAAAAATGATACTGTGATATTATCCAAAAAAATGGCTGTAAATTACCAGTAACAGGTTTTGTCTTTGGTTATTCAGTATTGTTATTGTCTTTGAGTAATCCCCTTGAAGAGCCAAGATTACCTGTGATTAGCAGACTTGAACAGGTGGTTTAAGGAGCTGCACTCCTAAATTGTCACAGTTGTTTTGCTTCGAGAAGCAGTGAGTGCTTTCCCAGTCACCAGTAAGCAATTCCTGCAGGCTTCCCTGAACGTGGCAACCAGCAYCCGTTACCGGATTTTGTTGCTCTAGGCAAAACATTAAAGGTAGGCCCCTCACAAGGCACAGTCTCTAGCACAAGGAAGTGTTACTGAACATTCTGCAGCCCTGGGCAGCCACAGCTCGGGGGGCGGGTGGTGGCAGTGCGGGCCAGGGATGCAGATGTACCTGTCTCTCCCCCCTTAGGCTCGCGTCCATCTCGCTTTTTACCTTTGCGCTGGGTTTAATTATTGCTTCTGCTCACTGCGACCATCGCTGGATGCGGGCAGGTCTTGTCCCGGTTTAGAGTAATCTGTCAGCAGTGGGGCAAAGGAGTAGCAGGTCTGGCAGCCCTTTGAGAGCAGCGCCGCCTGAAATTGAATTTTGCTATTTGAAAATGCTAGGACTGAAACAAAGAGTGAGTGAATGATCTTGCTTGAACAGAGTGAGTACAGCAATGTTATTGTCTTGTGAGATTATATGTACAGTGTTGGAGAGGACGGTACTGAAGTTGGAGGAGGGAATGAACCATATTTATCCTTTCTTTAATTCCACTTAATTCAGTGCATTTATAAAGCATTTGGTTCTATGTTTTCATTAAACTGTTATTCTTATGCACTATAGCATTGCTTGTGCTTTTGTGCAGCATGAAAATGGAAACTGCTTCAACAGCAGAAGAAGCCAAGTTGAGTAAACTTGAGAGACAGAACAAGTGACTTCAAGCCTTAAAATGTATGGGAGTGCAAAGGTATGCAACTGTCAACTAAACATGTTAACAAGAGAGTTCTTACTAAGAGGAATAGGATTTACATGCTAATCATTGTCACTGGTGCCTTCTCTACATCTTTTCTCTCTGTAACCGTTGTTTATGCTCCTCTGAAGTCAGAAACGGTCCTGATCTGGCACACTCACACAAATACAGCTCCTCTCGGAAATCAGTTTGTATAGACTGGGGCTTAGACGCATATTTTATTTGCAAACAGCTGGAACAGCTTAAGAAGTTACTGTACCACGCATTGTTGCCCCATGCAGGAGATTTCCATCCCTTGCTGGCGAGGATGTCATGCAAACATCTGTGCTAATGGCAGTGCAGTGCAGACTGGGAGAGCCCCCGTGCCCATTGCCCGGCTCAGCTGGTGGGACAGGGACTTCCAGGCRTGGGACAGTGAGGAATGGGCATCAAAAACATGGTCAATCATCACAGTTACCCCCTGCTCCAAATTCGCTCATGTGCAGGTCTAGACTGAAACACTGCTCATGCTGTGCTGTCAATGCTCTTCTTCCTGCACAAGGATGAATGTCACCAGAGATGTTTAGGATTGGGCACTCACACTGCAAACTTCTGAGGACAAGAAAAGTGTCTTGTCGTGGTCTCAGAAGTGAGTATACTGTGTATCCTTGACCTTTACAAATGGAAGCAGAATGAGCACTGGTGTTCGATGTAATTCCTAAATGTGCCATGTTGTCTTCTGTCCAAGCAGGATTCTCCCTGGTTTGCTTTGCCTGTTGCAGTACGCACCTGACGTACGGCGGAACTGCTGAGCCTTTACAGACTGGGGCTACATTTGTCTCTGTATGTATAATGTTTGCACCACGTGTCTTTAGTATTATCTAAAACTTACTCAAGCTTTAAGTTCTTATTCAGGCAGTACTTCTAGGGTGTCAGTGGCTAGGAGCAAGCTCAGATGAGCTTAATGATTGTGTACAGCCCTGGGAAGAGCCAGCTAGTCTGCAGAAAGCTGCTTAAGGGATGCAAATAGATGTGTTCTGCAGCCTCAGACTCTCCATTTGAGAGGGAATTTGAAGTTCTGTGAAGAGGGACCGAAACAGAGAATACGTAACTCGGGGTGAGATTCAGGAGATAGCTTGTACAGCCAGGATGAAAGTCCAGGCGTACTATATAAAGCATGTGAAGGATGGAAACAATTTTTCTAACCCCAAGTCTGGTTTCTGGATTTCTGAGGAAGGGTCTTTTAAGTCTCTTTGTGGGGATTGCTCTTTGAATCCTGTTACTTGAGCTTTTCTTACGTAAGGAAAGGAAACTGTGAGTCTCATTTTCTAGGTGATAACTGTGTGATCTTGGGTTTATGAAGCAGTACTTTTCAGGGCTCTTTCTGGGTCACTGATGTAGTATCTGCTGATGGTTCAGTAGAGCTGGCTGGCGGCTCAGTGCTCAACTCTTTCCTCTCTTTTCTGCTGAGGAATTATTCTAAGAAATCAGAAACTCCTGGAGTTACCTTTTGAGGTAGGTAATGGCTGTTGTTGCCMTCTGAACATTATATGATCACTAATGGGAAGAAAAGAAAACTGCAAAAATGTGGCTGGGGGATCAGATTGCCCCATGAGGAAATGGGCTCCCCGCAGGACCTAGATAGTGCATGTGAAAGTCTGTGAGCAAACATATTTGCACTCAGAGAGATATGTTCTGCATAGCCCCATTGCAGACCGGTTCTCTTAACAGGCTGGCTCAAAGGAGGGCAGAAGGATGGGGAGGACTCTGCTTAGCTCAGGCATGGAAATCAGAACATTATTCATGAGGCATTTACTTTATTGCAACTAGCTGCTGCCAGGCCAGCTCCTCGTGTTGATGCAGAGAGCATGACAATTTTCACGTTGTAAACACCGTGCATTAATCAGGGCACCTCAATATTATGCAAACAAAATATATGTACTTACAAATACTTCCACTGTATTCGAATCAAAAATATGTCATGAAAAGGAGAGGGGTTGTCAGGTTCATTTCATTAGGCAAGAAATTTGGGACTCTACAGACAACATTCCCCCTGAGGTCTGAAGTATGTTTAGTCTTTAATCGCTACATATTCTCCAGATTAAAATGAAGGCTTAAAATGTAAATAAAAATGCATACTTTGTAACTCCTATTTGACACTGAAAACCTTTTTGTGACAAAACCAGGTCTTACTTTGTCAGATGACTACCTTGCAGAAAATCATCTGTAGGTTCTATCCCAGAAAAAATTTTCATGTGAAATTTTGTCCTTCTATTTATATTTTGACAGAGTACAGAATTTTTGTGTCATTTTAATTCAAAGGTAAGCAGATCCTAAGGGAACATGTTTTTTAAGAACACGTGTTTCCTTAAATATCCTGGAAAATACACCCCTTGGTCCTACTCCTTCMTTTGCTTTTAAACTACTCCCATATCTACATTTTATACTATTTTAAATAGTACTTTGACAGTGAAATTATAACTATAATGTTTTATTAAAAATTGACACTGACTCTCATGAATGGATACCCAGATGCACAGTGAGAGAGACTGTGATGTTTTCCTACTGTATAAAGGCACTTTTCTTAAAGCAAGATGTTTGGAGGAAATCTTGGCTGATATAGCAGGTCATATCTCATCATCTGATATCAGATGTATTTTTTCATGACTCTTCTTTTGACATGTACATAATTCATATTTCAGTGTCCTTTTTTTTCTCCCCTTGTCCTATGCAGAGTTTTTTTTCTGTGCTGAGAGACAYCACAATACGTCTTTGAAAGATGTCTTTGTAGCTCAGAATGGTTTTTAATTTTTTTTTAATCTAAGGCTGGAGAAATCTCTGTCACTTCATTTCTAAACTTCTGGTTTTCTGGTGGAGCCACATGGTGGCTTTATATGGCTGCGATACACTAGGATATTAAAAAAAAAAATTAAACTGGGATGCAAAGGCATGTGGCTTGCAGAGAAAACTTCCCCTGTGGCATCAAATAAAAATGTTGGTTCTCTATAGAACTAATAGWCTCATTCTGTCCGTACCTGATGACCACTGTGTAACAAATCAGTGGGAAAGCTTTCTGACCCAAGCAGCCTACCTGAAATACTTTCTAATTTATTTCTTAAATAAAAAAAAGAGGGTTATAAAGGATAGAGTGATACCTTGGGATCAGTAATAATGTTGGAATCAAGACACTTTCTCAAGCGTATGTTATTTAATTTTAAAAAAGTTATTTTTTTAACATGGGAAATAAGACATTCTGATATATATGTGTATATATATATATGAAAAGATATCAGAGGAAATAATGATAGGCTTTAGAGTGTGAAAGTATTTGTAATTCCTAGCACTCTCTAGTCATGTAAAAGTGCATGGAAATCCTTTGCAGTGCTGCACATTTCTCTTTCTGTTTGTTGTTTTCGTGCCTTGTGGGCTGTACATACAAAACAGTTGCCCATACACTGATGCGGGATATTTTTTTTACTCCTTGGGTTTTAACATTCTTGCCCGAGTAAGAGAATTTTCCATCCAGCTTGTTTACTTCATGATTTATGTCTAAATTGACAGAGTCCTTCGGAGGCATTCGTGTTAAATTTGAAACAAACATATTTAATGCTCGTGTTGTAATAAAACAGCTAAAAGAGCAGATTAAAAAGATATGCACAGAGGGGTCTGATTGATTGAGGGATTGATTTTACTACTTTTCCCGTAGGTGGGTAGTGATGGCTGTAAATCTCTTGATAATCATTTCAGAAGCACCTTCATCAATAAACTCGAAAGGGACAGCTAGGTGTAAAAATTTGCCAGCCATCAGGTCAAACAAAAGGCAGCAAATGTGTAAAGAAAGAATTGAATTAAATAATCCCACCTTGGCCGGTTATGGCATTAGTCATTTTTATCTCGGGGGCGGAGGAGTCCCCATCACTGCGATTCTCTGGGATTTAGGGGAGAGAGAGGGAGAGGTCCTTTCCCTTTATTTTTTTCCCTTTTTCCTTTGGTTAAGCCCGTATTGCTTACGATTCAATTATGCGGGTAAAAGCTTGTGTTTGTGAGCAATGATCAATTATTAGTTGTCAGTAATAATGGCGAAGGATTCAATTCTGGTGCCCCCTCCTCTTTTTTTCCTCTTTTTTTTTTTTCTCATTCTTTCCCCTGGAGAATTACCATTAGAAAATGAGGGGGGGGTGGGGAGGTGGGGAGGAAAAACGCAGAAGAGAGCAAGGAAGGGGGAAGCTGACAGCATGCCCACAAAAGTAGTCATACCTAAACCCACACAGTCACAGGACTTGCAATGTCCATAGTGAATAGCGTGATCCAGGCTATTGATAATAAAACAATTCCGGAGAGCTGGTGCTCGCTGCCCCGGGGTAGCTGCGCCCCAGGACTGTCTCAAAAGTTTATTATACATCGGAGCATAAAGCCAAGTTCCCAGCTGACTGCAGCATCTGGAAGCCCCTAATTACACACATTTCTAAAATATATGTAACCTGTGTTAGCTGACAAACGGCGAACTTGCGAGGTCAGCTGGAGCGCCGTTCGGAACTCCAGTGAAGTGTGGCTTTTTCAGTTAAAATAAAGGCAAACACAGAACACAGAAAACGAGGAGGAAGAGAAGGAAGAAAAACTCTTCATAAATAAAAGACCAAGCGCCCTGCTAAGCGGGAAGCGGGTATTTTCGCAGGGTGAACGTGCGAGTGGTCCGGTGAGCGGGGAAGCGCTTTCCCGGCAGCGCGGTCCCGCCGTGGAGCCGCAGGTTGGGCTGCCCCGACCCTCGGCTGCCTCCGCCGCGGAGCTGCCGCCCGCCCCGAGCGGCTCGGGCGGAGGGGGCTCGGGGGTCGTGTGCACAAAATATGAAATCAATTGGATTCTCCCCCCCCAGATCGTTATTAACGGTGTATTGTATCTATAAGGGGATCGTGCCGTTTTTAACCCCATCGTGTTACGGGTGTTGTGTCTGATCGCAAACCTGAATAACAATAATCCGGTCTAGTGTGATGCATCTCATTGGAATCGTCTCTCAGCAGAATGAACTGCAAATTATCCCCTGTTTACCATCTCCCTTCAGTGCTCATCTCAATGAACTGGAGATCGATCCCCACAACGGGTGTCTTGCAGCCAGGCTGATTTGCATTGAAGCACATTAGAAAGCCTCCCACCTCCATTAAAAAGAATAATCCGAGAGGGGGAAAAAAAAATCTCTAAGGTGTGGCGGGGAGGGAAAAATATGTCACTGTCATTCGGAGCATCGAGAGGGAAAACCCGAGATCAGAGTATTTACGCTTGTGAGCTCTCACAACTTCTGTTAGAGACAATGACGTTTAATTGATGTATTGCTATCAACAACAATAAAGACCGATTTTTCTCTAGCCCTGGCACTGCTGCTCTGCCCCCACCCTTTCCCCACCCCTCCCGGCCCCCAGCGAAGGAGAGGAAAACAAACAATAAATAATCAATCGGTCTTGGATGAAATACCAGGCGCCGCTTTAACACTAGCGAGGAGAAGAAAAACGAAAAAAAAAAGTTGTAAAACTTAATTTCTCCAAATTATTTTCTTTTTCTTTAAACCACTCTTTTTCTTCTTGTTGTTGCTGTTGTTGCTTTTTAATTACCTGTCCATGGCCGCCTTTTTCCAGCCACGAAGCAAAGGTACTGCGCATCTGGGGAAATTTGTCTTAAGCTTACTCGGCAAAAGTATAATGAAATTGTAAAGGCGAATAATTTTGGGAGATCGTCTAGCTTAGAAACCGTAGGAAGCTAATGGACTGATTGATACGGTTAGAAATACAGACACAAATGTGCAAAGAGATCCGCGTGGTTATTCTGTGTGCATCTACGTGTGGCTAGCAGTGAGTAACGAGTGCGTTTCTGTGCGTTCAGGTTCGGTTTCTTTCCCACTGTCTCACGGTAAGGATGGTGACAGCCTGCGCTGAGTGTATCCATCTCTGCCGAAACATCTCTTTAAATATTCAGTGAAAAATAATGTCATGTGAAGTACCACCTATAGCAACATTATTATCTTCATTCTTCAACATCATCCCCGCTGATAGCTTCGTTTGTCTTTTTCTCAAAATCTACTGTACCGAATGCTGCGGGGAGGGAGGGGGCTTGCCCTGTGCAGAAATGAAAAGAAGCGTCAGTGACCACTTTGCAACGCTGACTAAATACTGGAGTGGCACCTGGGAGGATTGTTCGGTTTGTATGCGTTTGTTTGGTCGGGGGTTGCGGCTGTTTTTCTTCCCCCCACCCTTCTTGATAAACGTTTTACAGTCTCTTTCGTTTAATAATGAGAAGAAAACGCCAGTATGCCAGTTGCTGGAATGGGAAGATTTGTCCCTCTCTCCCTTCTCCTCTCGCTCACTCTCCAGGCTTTACCGGCTCATTTGAAATTGAAATGAGTTGGATCTGATCAGCCTCTTGCTTTTACAGAGAGTTTGTTAATATTAATACGGGAAAAAGGAGTAGCTTCTATAGAAGAGTAAATAATCCAGAGGGGGGAGTGGGAGGAGAGAGCACTAGATGGGTCAGGGTGGAGGGAAAGAATCCGCCTGTGCTCCCGCTTCTGCCGGTTCAGCTTATTTTACAGAGTAACTTTCCGTGCCCGGAGCGGCGTGACATGTGGAGGGGCGCGGAGAGAGGAGTTCAGGGGGACACCCACCATTTACCCACAGCGTACGTGTATCGTTGGATGTACGAGATATTAGAAATAGCGTTCTTTGTAGCTTCTTTGCAACTATAGTTTTTATTTCAAGATCGTGACATTGGTTTGTAAGAGGTTCCTCCTCTGGAAGTAACGCCCGGGCGCAAAAGTTTGGCTGGCGATGTGTCCCACGGCAGGAGCGCAGTGCCCGCAGGGTCCCGGCGCTGGGAGTGCTGGGGACCGGGCACAGGCAGCGGCCGCGGGGAGCGCAGGGGCAGCCCGGGACAGCCCCGCCGCGCCACACTCAGCCCAGCCCGGCCGGCCCGCGGCGGCTCCGCCTGCGCGCACGGCGGCCCCGGGGTCCCGCGCGGGCCGGGCCGTTCCGGGCCGTTCCGGGCCGTTCCGCTCCGCGCTCCGCCGCCGGGCCCAGCGCGGCCGGGGGCGCCTCCGGCGGGCAGATGCGCGGCGCTCCCGCGCCCGAGAGGGAAACAAAAGTCGGGAGCGACCGGGGGAGGGGGGCCGGGGGAACGGAGCGGGGCCGCGGAGCGGGACGCGCCGCCCGCCCCCGGCCGCGGCCCCGCCGCCGTTCGCACCGGGCTCCCCGGGCGGACTGACGGCCAGCGCAGCCAACCCGCGCGGCGCGGGGGCGGAGCGGCCGCCTGGTCCGCCCGCCGCTCCCAGCGGCGCCCTAATTGTCCTGGGAATGTGTGAGGTAAAAAACAAACCCTTCCTATTTTCAGCACCCCTCGGGCCGTGATATATGGAAAGAGAAGTGGAGGGGGGGTTGGGAGGCAGAGAGCTGGGAGTGGGAGAAATGGATCTTTATTTGTAAATGTGGGGACAAGAGGAAGGGGGGGAAAAAAGAAAAGCGAGAAGAAAAAAAAATACACCCGAAACTTTTTTGCAGCAGCGGGACGGAGCCAGCGGCAGCGCGCGGGGCCGGCGGCGGCCGGAGCGGGGCCGAGGCCGGGGCCGGGGCTCTCCCCGCGCAGGCACTTGCCGGGTGCGGGGCCGACCCTCCGGGGCCGCTGCTCCCCGCCGACCGCCCCCAGCCGTGCGTCCTCTCCCGGTCGATTATTGCTCGCCCTGCCCTCCCTCCACCGGTTCGGGCTGCGGGCGAGGCGGGGGAGTTTAAAAAAAAAAAGAAAAAAAGAAAAAAAATGTGAAACGCAGCGCAAAACTGCGGGAAGGAGGGAGGGAGGCGCGGGGAGCCCGTCGGGGCTGGAGGAAGGGGCGAAGGGAGACACATTCCTATAGTAACCGGGATGGCGCGATGCAGCTCCAGCTGGTTGCTAAGAGGGTTAAACTGTATCCAAACAGCTTTGGGGAAATCCAGCCCCTTCTCCTGCCACATGGATCGACTCATTGGGTGGGAGCGGCGGAGAGACAAGGGTCTCCAGCAAATCAGCGCCTAATTGATTAAGGCGAGCTGGTTTGAATAGAGCTGGCCATGTGCCAATCGCCTTTCAAAGAGCCCCTCTATGATTAATCGCAATGCATTATTGATAATCATAATTATAGCAGGACACATGCGCGGTGCGCGGAGGATCGGGGAGGCTGGGGGGGGGAGGCTCGATTTCCGTAATTTTGAGAAGATTTTTTTTTAGTAATTTTTTATTCTGCCCCAGCTGATGTTTGAGCCAGCATGTCGCGGAGGAAGCAGGCGAAGCCTCAGCATTTCCAATCCGATCCCGATCTGGCCTTGTTATCCCAGCGAAATGGTGAGTTCTTCTCCTCTCCCTCGCACACATTTTAACACAAACACACAAAATAGATGAACTTACCTTGTGGGGAGTCGGGACCGCGCCGGGCAGCGGTGCGGGACAACAGGATCTCCCGGAGTTACGTGAGGGGGGGGGGTCCTTCTGAGCTTTTGGTCCAAGTTCTTAGGTTTTATCTAATTTTTTTAACTCAGCGTTTTGTTTCGTCTGTTTCTTAACGAAACTCCAAACTCTTTCCGTTTTTTGATGTTTTCCCTCCGCCCTCTCCCAGCGGGGCGGTCTGGCAGCCTGAGCCCGCGGGAGATGGATCCGCGCCCCCCGCGTTTCTCTCCGCGCCCCGCGGAGCTGGGAAACAAAGTGGGGCTGCGGTGGGGCGGCTGATCCCGTAGCCCCGCGGGACGGATGCCCCGTCCGGCCACACACGCTGCCCACGCCGTCCCCCCGAAAGGGCCGGAAAATCCCCCCCGGGCACCCACTTTCTCGCCCGCCCCCCCTCCCCCCCGCGGACCCCAGCGCTCCCGCACCCCCCGCTCCCCCGCAGTCCCGCCGGGCGGAGGACGCTGCCCCGGCGCCCTGCAGCCCCGGCCTCCGGCTGCACCGAAAGCTTCCTGGAGGCGGAAAAGTTGCCGCCGCCGGGCCGGGCCGCGGGGGGATCGCCCCGTCCCRGGAGCTGCCGCCGCCGCGACGGGCTCCGCGCAGCCGCCGCTCCGCAGAGGGGGCTCCGCGGCCGCAGCGCGGAGGCTCCGGGCAGCGGGGAGCTGATTTGGTTTCCCTACGGTTGTGTTTTATTTTTGTTATTTTTTCCGTCTCCCGCTCCCCTCCGAGCCGGTAAGCGAGGGATAAACGCTGGCTTTGTGTCCGCCAGGATTTGCAGAGGGAGCGTGTGAAGTATCTTTTTTTGGTTTTTTTTTTTTTTTCCTTTCTTACTCCCCTTTTCCCTCCCCTCCGGAACAGGGGGATTTCGTAGCAGTCCGGCACAGCCCGGCGGGCGGCGGAGGGGACGTGCCTCTGCCCGTACCTGCGCTGGGACGCGGGGCGACAAGTGGTCGGCTGGAGCCGCGGCCGGGCGGCCCGGGGCAGCGTCCTCCCCGCGCCTGCCAGCGCCGGCTCCGGCCCCCCCGGCGGCCATGAGGAGGGCGAGCGCCGGGGGGCCGCGGGGGGACCCGCCGGCCGCGGGCGCGGAGGGCTCCGCGGCGCAGAAGCGCTTCAGGCGGGCAGGTAAGGGAGGACCGGGCGCGGCGGAGCCCCTTCGCCTCCCGGCCCGGCCCCGCCGCTCGGAAGCACCGAGCGCTTCCCGTGGCAACTTCTCGGGGAAGCGGCGGCGCGGGACCCTCCGCTGCGGCCGCCGCTCCGCGCCCGGCGGTGCCGGCTGCGCTGGGCCCGCCGAGCTGCCGCCCGGGCGCGGCCGTGCCCGCGCCTCTCGGCTGCGCCGGGGGACCCCGCTCCGGACGGGGAAATGGGTCGGAAAGTTTGCGGGATGTTGGGCTTCGCTGTGAGCATTTACCCGGCTTCCGAAATCCCCGGGATGCCCTTTTCATGCACCAGCAAATAGATCAGCACTCGCTCCGCGGAGCTCTGCGAAACATTTCTTAAAAGTCATTTGAGTCCTGGAAGCCGATTTTGGGTTTTCAACCGAGTTTTGTGAGCTTTGAGTGCACTCGAGTTTTGCCGTTTCCTCAGCATAATCCCCTCTCTCATCTCAGGAAACGTATTTATTTTTCTTACGATATTATTCCCACTTCCGCTCGAAGTTTGGAGTAGGAGTTGGGGAAGCGTTAGGTTTTTAGTTGTCTTTCATCGGCCTCCTGTGAAAGAATTTGGAACTTCTTAAAGCGAGCAGAGAAAAGGAAAGCTGAGATGGAAATTATCTTGCAGGGAAAGCAGAGAGGGATTTTTCACATCTTCACTTCGTATGATTGCATCTTTTGACATTTGCTGTCTTTTTTTGTTTGATTTTAGTAGGTGGAACAGGTCAAAAACACCTCCAAGTATCTTTTTTAAAAGTAGCCGTTTTCTTCTGTTTTTAGTTTTTTGATCTGATTTTGCACATCGTTTTGAAATGAAGGACAGTGGGAGTGTGAGAAAGGAATGTTAACTGAGCAGCTTTCCTGCCTGTTGCTAAAGGATGTCCTTGAAGTAAGTTGGATCTTGCCTGAAATGATGGCATGGAAGTGAAGCTTTTGTTTAGTTTGCGTGGCTATCGTAAGCTAAAGAAGTGAATAACGGAGTTTATTCTTTTTTAAAAAGTATCGACTGGTTTCCTAGGAAAAGCAGTGTGCTTTACTATAAAATCTGTAGGAGCCTTCCTTCCCTAGTACTGGTATTGGGTTAGGGCTAGTTTACATGGTTGGACGAAAAGTTTTGAGTAAGTTGCCCAGAAGGTGTGTTTTGTAAAGGGGCTTCAGGATTCAGGACGCTGTAGTAATATTAGCATAGAGCTACCCCCGCCTTTCCGGGGTCTCCAGCCCTGGTAGCAGCTTCACACTTGAGCAAGACAGGGTGGGTGAGCTACGGCGGGGACGAGTTTGCGTTATAAGCCTTGAAATTGCAAAGCAAAACTTCGAAATTCCAAGCGCTTCTTTCTTGTCCTTTCACACTGTGAATTCAGGTTTGCTAATCCCTGCACAGCTTGCTCAGGGTGCAGGAGAGTGGAGCATCGCTGGCTCCTCAGACACTTGCAGTAAGGTACTGCTGGGCAGTATTTTGAGCGAATGAATAGAGTGGCTCCGTGAAAATTTCTACCATCTGATTTAAATTCCGGTTTGTTAAAACTTTCTGTTATGGTTTCATATCTAAAGATCAATAGGGGAAAAGGGTTCCTCAGACTGTAACAGCATGTTTTGGTTTGGCTTTTTTTTTTTATCGCTCTCTCTTTTTTTTTTTTTTTTTTTTTTAAGTTCAAAGCTCATGGGTTCACTCCCACCAGGAAGACACTTTCCACTTAAAATGTATTTCTGGTGCAATCAATGGATAAGTAAGTTTACCCTTGTAAAATCCTGTGCATGTGCACACTGGATAAAGTTCATATTGGAGTAACCAGAGCAGCTCTCAGATTAATAGCAGAAATTACTTGCAGCATAAATTATATTCAACAAGTAACTAATTACTGGTAGGAAGTGGGTAGGCGATCGTGGGATTATTTCCTTTTGTTAATAACTCAAGTCACTTTCATGTCATTTTAGATTTTTTTTTTTTTCAGTTGCTTGGAATTACATTCCCAATTGTAAAAGAATATTCTTGAGGTGCACTATTCCAAGGCAAAAGTTATATCGGAGAAATAAACCATCTAGACTTTGAGAAACAGAAAATATTTGGTGCCCTTTCATATAAAGGTTCATCAGAACCAGTGCCTTCTCATGTCAATAATGGATTTTGGTGAATTCCTGCTACAGCATGATGATCACACACGTAATTGTTAGTGGGCCATGAAATAAAAGAAATTATGATTGCCTTCCTCAGCAAGATCTGAAGGACAGGATGCTTAAGAGACACAATTGCTCAGTTAGGCTGCTTTTAGTTTGTTACATAATTAGGCCTTTTTGTGCGGTGACTGCAGTCTGTTGGTTCAGGATACAGACACTTGTGTTTTTTTCCAAAGGTGAGCCCAGGGTGTAGAGGGCCTTGTGAAATATCACTTATGCAGATGCAATTCAGAAATAATTAGTGAAACCCATATGGTGGAAGTTATCTAAACCCAGTGCTAGTTCAGACCCGTTTTGTGTGTGTTTCCCCTACATAACCCCAATCTTTGTCTTGCTGCAAAATATTTATGTTTTAGTTTGTACCTTATTTATCTTTTTGATGCTAAGTAGCATCTGGCTCCCTGAGGACAAGCCCTCCTGTATATTTAGCTGTGCCAGTGCTTATTGCATAACTGGCTTTTAACCATATTCATGCT